>OX451220.1:14018002-14259286 GCA_949628195.1 Phasia obesa | reverse complement strand
GTTAATTGACTCAATTAAATAATTGATTGAATTTTGACATTTTAAAATATTAAATTTTTTATTGACGCAATTAATGTATTTGTTTTATCCAATCAAGAAATCAACAAAAAAGTTGATTGGATAAATCAAATATTTATATGGTTTTTGGCATAAAATCTCCAATATTAATAAAAGATAAATTTTTATGATTTACTTTTATTTTTATTAAGTTTAACAAAACTTACATAACATAAAATGTACATAACATAAAAAATGAAAATTCACTTTAAACACCTTGGTTTTTAATATTACAATATAAAGTTTTTATGAAAAATATTTGATTCCTTTTCGTATTAATTTAAACATTTTTAATAAGCTACTGCAATAAATAATCATCTCTGTTTTGTTGTTGTGAGATTCTTATATAACACATGCAGAGCTGCCAGATAAATTAGAGGGAGATCGCCAATTTCCATTCATGTTTTTTTGTAGCTTAATTTTACGAAGCCGGCTAATAGCTACATATGTATTTACATATATGTTCATATATAGAAACATATGTTTTTATAATATACATACACATGTATGTACAATGTTCGGTCAGTATACGTAAAATTGATATGAAAACTGCTAACTTTTGTCATATATAAAGTATCAATAATTATTACGTATGTTATTTAATTCATTATAAGGTATATGTTTTAAGAAAACTTAAACAAATTGCTTCTTATGGGCAGCGTTGTCAACTCAATGGACTGCTTTTAATGCTTTTTTAAATTTACGACGCTAAATATTTTTGTCTCTGTAATGTTTTTCCTCTTTAGTGTCACTAGATTTAATTTGAAATAAAAAAAACTCTTTTGAAAATAAGCACACATTTTTCCTCTAAAATAACTATTGCTTTGAAAATACGAGCATGTACATGACATACAAGGAATACTAAAAGGTAATCGCTATACTGCTTTTTATGCTTTCAAACTGTCAAACTCTAAATATAAAGTAAGTTTTTGTTTGTTTTTATGAAGAGTTTGATGTTAATCAAACATCCGATTCTCTGGTCTCTCGCCATTACCTTGTTAGACATTTCTTCGTATTTTCATACTTGTATTCCAAAAACTAATTTTATAATCAAAAGACGCGAAAACGTATGTGGGTGCACACTTTTATTTTTCTATTTTATTATTCTTTTTGTTATTTTTTACCAATGTCTCAATAAAATTTTATTTATTTCATGAATTAATTAAAATAAATTTAATAAATGTATTTTAAAAATTAAAACAAAAGCTTTAAGTGCTATTTTTCGAAAAATATGCGCATTTTTAAGTTTCAGTGCATTTTAAAATTTAAAAGTTGACAATGCTGCTTATGGGGGATAGTAATGGATACGTTTTTTATACTAACGGCTTAGTATTCTTGGATTTTAATTAAATCTCAAGATACGCTACAGCCAAATATGGCAAAATCGTTTTTATAGAGAAAGAATTTTTTTAAGAGGTTAAATATTGCTAAAGAAAATCGTCAATAAACTGTCGAAAAGTCTGGTAGCTATGATTATATTTGTTAATCAGTGTTACCAACTTTAGCAACTTTGGATTATTCCTTAAATACCTACATATACCTTTTTTATACCCTTCACCACAGGTGGAAAGTGTATATCTAAGTTTGTCATTCCGTGTGTAATTTCTACAATATTCATTTCCGACCCCATAAAGTATATACATATATTCTGGATCCTTATATATAGAGAAGTTGATTAAGCGATGTCCGTCTGTCCGTGTTAGTGTTGCAATGTCATTTGCCAAGGCACTAGAAGAGATACAAAAAATTTAAGCACACCAATCTGTCAGGCATAGTTTCGAAAATTTTGGTATTGCAATTCAGCAACATCGGATCATTCCTGTGGAGGCTGCGGGCCAAAAACCACGCCTACCTATATTTTTTCACGTTTTTTTTTAATTTTTGTCGGCTTTAATGATTCTTGCTTTTTTTGTCAAATAAATGTTAGACTGCGGGGGATTAATAATCCCTGCGAGGGGGTTTTTGTTTGTTTTTTTTTTTAGATTGGTATGATTTTTCTGCTTTGATTTGTATTAGAGACCTTAATAGAAAGCAATACACATAGAGGTAGCCGATGGACCCACAGGGTACCCACTGATAAATAGGAGCAGTTAACAGGACCCGCCATGTGTCAATATGAGGAATTTTTTTTTTTTTAAGGATTTCTTTTTGCTTCAGTCTGACCATTCTAACTCAATATAGACTGCAGAAAGGTCCTAAATTTAACAAAAATTTCAATAAAATTTTAAAAAAAATTTTTTTAAAAAAAATTTACAAAAAAAAATTTGTTCAAACAAATTTACAAAACATTTTCAAAAAGATATTTTACAGAAAAATATTCGAAAAAAATTTTTTTTTAAAAATTTTCCAAAATATATTTGAATAAAATTTTACAAAAAATTTTTAAAAAAATTTTTACACACAATTTTCGAAAAATTAAAACAAAAATTTCAATATTTCAATATTGAAAATAAAAATCATGACTGTAACATAACATAACATAATTAATATTAAGAATATACATATTTATGTATGTGTGTATATAGAGTAAAATATTTTTATACGCTTCACCACAGGTGGAAAGGGTATATTAAAATTTGTCATTCCGTGTGTAATTTCTACAATATTCATTTCCGACCCCATAAAGTATATATATTCTGGATCCTTATACATAGAGAAGTTGATTAAGCGATGTCCGTCTATCCGTCTGTCCGTCTGTCCTTGTTAGTGTTGTAATGTCATTTGCCAAGGCACCAGAAGAGATACAAAAAATTTAAGCACAGCAATCTGTCAGGCATAGTTTCGAAAATTTTGGTATTGCAATTCAGCAACATCGGATCATTCCTTTGGAGGCTGCGGTCCAAAAACCACGCCCACCTATATTTTTTAACCGTTTTTTAAATTTTTTTCGGCTTTAATAATTCTGTTTTGCCTTTTTTTGTCAAATAAATATTGGAATGCGACAGATAGATCGCAAGGAGTGCATACAGATCTCGGGGGATCAATATCCCCCTGCGAGAGGCGATTTTTGTTTGTTTTTAGATTGGTAGGGAGCAGTTTTTGTAAGGATTTCTTTTTGCTTTAGTCTGACCATTCTGCTCAATATAGACTGCAGAAAGGTCCTAAATTTAACAAAAAAAATTTCAATAAAATTTAAAAAAAATTAAAAAAAAAGTTTTTTACCAAAAAAAATTTTTTTCAAACAAATTTACAAAACATTTTCAAAAATATATTTTACAGAAAAATATTTGAAAAAAAAATTTTTTAAAAATTTTCCAAAAAAAATTTTTCAATAAAATTTTACAAAAAATTTTTACACACAATTTTCGAAAAATTAAAACAAAAATTTCAATATTTCTTTGAAAATGAAAATCATGACTGTAACATAACATATAATTAATATTAAGAATATAAATATGTATTTATGTGTGTATATAGAGTAACACTTTTTTAAATGATTTTGATTTTTAAATAGATGATATCTCTGTTTTAAAACCTAGGTGCATTAAACACATAGACATCATCAGGATACCGACTACAAACTATCAAAAATAAAATACACACGTTTATAGGTAAACGATTATTTTGAAGCCAGCAAAGCTACATGGCTACACGACCACCGTTGTGGCTGTCGTCAACTTAGGCTAATTTATATTTTATTCAACAAAAGAAAATGTCACAAAATTGTAAATTACAAATTCATATGCAAACAAAAAGTTTTGGAGGAAATATTTATAAGTTTTTGAAAAAGTTATTTAATTTCATAAAAGCAAAATAAGTATTTCTACAACAATGTCAGAGTTTACGATGTAGCGTCGGCTTCATTATCATTAATTAGCTGACAACACGGCGACAATTGTAGCAAACGGAATTTGTTTTCATTTGTCTTCTATTTCTTTAACTCATGAATAATGATTTTTTCTTATACGACTTTATTTAAGTAAAGAGTCAACAATATGTATAAATGTATAAATAAAATCACCGTGGTGAAAGGTATAAAAGATTCCGCACATCTGAATATAGCACTTTGACTTGTTATTATCTAAATTTTAAAAAACCGCATGAAAATGTTAATAATCTTGAAATTTTTAATTCGATTGAACTATTCATTGAAATGGCATTTCTTTAAGAAATCAATTGTCTATAGTCTGAAAACTTACTTCTGTTAAAAGATCTGAAAAATGTGTATATTTTTAGGGTGCCGTACACAAAGTGTAAAAACGTCACAATATTGTTTTCGGTACAATGTCTGTCCGTCTATCAGCGGCTTTTATCTCTGGAACCGTAATAGGTAGACTCTTGAAATTTTCACAGATGATGTATAGCTGTTGCCGCTATAGCAACAAATACTAAAACTTATAGGGTGTTCCGATAGAGAGGTGTTATTCACGAATATGTGCCTATTTCGTGAACTGAAGGTGGGATACACTTGAAATTTACAAATAGTAATTGAAACTTAGTTCACTATATAAACAACTATAAAAAAATAAAAATAAAAATTAAAGGGTGTTCCGATAGTGGTGTGATTTGCATGTATAAGGACTAAGTTTTGAACCATAATAGGTAGACTCCTGAAATTTTCACAGAAGGTGTATAACTGTGGCCGCTATAGCGACAAATATTAAAAATTATAGGGTGTGCCGATAGAAAAGTGCTTTTCACGAATATGTGTTTATTTTTTGCACTGTAGGAGGCATACACTAAAAATTTACAAGCAGTCATGAAAACTTAGTTCACTTTATAAACAAGTCTAACAAATAAACCTAAAAATTAAAGGGTGTTCCGATAGTGGTGTGATTTGCATGTATAAGTCCTAAGTTTTGAACCATAATAGGTAGACTCTTGAAAATTTCACAGAAGACGTGTAACTGTAGCCACTATAGCAACAAATACTAAAACTTATAGGGTGTTCCTAAAGTGACGTGTTATTTGCCTTTATGTCTTTATTTTTTGAGGTATAGGAGGCAACCACTTAAAATTTGCAGACACTAATTTAATCTATGTTCGCGTTATAAGCCAGTATACAATATTAAACATAAAATTAAAGGGTGTTCCGATAGTGACGTGATTTTCATGTATATATGTATGTATATGGCCTAAGTTTTGAACGATAACAGGTAGGCTCTTGAAGTTTTTACAGGAGGTGTATTATTATGGCCACTATAACAAATAGTAAAAATTAAAGGGTGTGCCGACAGTGACATGATTTGCATAAACATTGACTAATTTTCTAACCATTCTAGATAGACTCTTGAAATTTTCACAAATGGTGTATTACTATGACCTCTATGAAAACAATAAAAATTTAAAGGGTTGTCCGACAGTGACGTCTTTTGCATGTAAAACGACATATTTTTTGAAGCGTAATAAGTAGACTCTTCCAATTTGTATAGAAGATGTGTTGCCATGGTCGGTATGACAATTACAAAAAATTAAAGGGTATTCTGACAGTGACATGTTTTTCACGTATAGTAACTTATTTTTTTAATAGTAATAGGTAGACTCTTGATATATTCATAGAAATAGAATTGCCATGGCCGCCATAAAAAATAACAACATAAAAGGGTGTTCCGACAGAGACATAATTTGTACGTAAAAAGCGTTATTTTTTCAACCATAATAGGTAGCTCTTTAAATGTTTACAGTAGATGTTGTATTTCGGCCGCTGTAACAATTACTAATATCTAAAGGGTGTTCCATCAGTGACATGTTTTTCACGTATATTACCTTATTTTTTGAACCGCAATAGGTAGGCGCATGTATATTTTTATAGATAGCGTATTACAAAAATTGGTAAAATTTAAAGGGTGTCCCAACAGTGATGCAATTATGACTTTAATTTTAAAATTAAAGGGTGCTTTATAAAACATGAAAAAACTAACAACTTGAATTTTTAAAATTGTACTAAACATAGTACGAAACGCTACGTGTGTGAGTCTAACTCGCACTTGACTAATTTTTTTAATATAGTAATACAACCCAACAAATGCATTAACAACGTGTTAATGCATTATTTTTAACTTTTAAAATTAACAAACAAATATTTTTTTAAAAATCTTAAATCTTAAAGAAACACATAAAAATTCATAAATTTGTATAAAAAATCCAATGTTTGTTAAATTAAACCAAATCGATAACACTGATAAATGCATGGTGCCGAATCTTTGTATTTATTGATGTTGTTTATATTGATATCCACCATGACTTTACAAGGTATTTATGTATGTATGAAAATATATTTTCATATATAATTCACGCATATTTTTGCACTTTATTATATTTATAAATTTCTGTTAAATATGACATTATTAAAGCTTAGAAGTTTATTTTTAAGAGATTCAAGTATTATATATCATGAAAAATTGGTAAAGAGCAAAGAGTAACAGAGTAGTAAAATGTTAGTAGTCTGTATAATAGTTTATACATCACTAAAACAAAATATAGATCGTACACACAAACATTTTAAATTTAAAGCTTTGATTAAAACCTTTAATTGAGACAATTAAACAAAATGTTTCAAATCAGAGCTGACTGTTAATTGAATTATTTTCAGTGAATAGTTTTTCTGTGTACTGACATAATAAATGAACAAGTACAGAAAATACTTGGCGACGCAATGATAGAACCATCGATAAGCCCATATAATGCTCCACTCCTTTTAGTACCAAAGAAAAATATGGAAGATAAAAAGAAATGGAGACTTGTTGTGGATTTTAGAAAACTTAATGATAAAATTGTTAATGATAAATTTCTTCTAACCAGATTAGAAGATATTTTAGATAAATTAGGTAGAGCAAAATGGTTTTCTACTCTCGATATGACCAGTTCTTTTCATTAAATTGAATTAGATGAAGAATCCAGACCACTTACAGTTTTTTCGACGCCACAAGCACATTTCCAATCTCAAAGACTACCTTTCGGACTAAAAATTTCTTCTAAGAGTTTTCAAAGAATTCTTACAATTGCATTATCCGGACTAGAATCTGAAGTATTTCGTTATGTAGATGACATAAGTGTTTATGGTTATAGCTTTAATCAACATAACCAAAATTAAGATAGATTACAACAATCTATACATGTATATAAAGCACAAAATGTGTTTGTTTGTCGGAAAGCTATATCTGCCTACACCAGTAAACCGATTTTAGATTACAACAATCTATACATGTATATAAAGCACAAAATGTGTTTGTTTGTCGGAAAGCTATAGCTGCCTACACCAGTAAACCGATTTTTCTGAAATTTTCACAGTTTGTTATTTGATATACGGATCGTAAAATAGGGTACTTATTTTTTTGATATCGACGTGGGCGTGGCGCCTCCCATACAAAGTAAATTTTTATCATTGTGTTGCTTGGTAACAGTAATAGGTAGCACCTTGGAATTTTGTACCAGTAACCTCTATACTAACATACGTAGTTAAGAGAAAAATGAACTGGATTGGAATAGCGGGGGTGGTACCTCCCATACAAAGTGAATATTATTATCCTGTATCTAGAGAACTAAACTAGGTAATGCCTTGGAATTTTGAACCAATAACCATCATATTAACGTTCATAGTTTAGCTAAACGCCAATAGTGGGCGTGGTACCTTCCATACAAAGTGAAAAATTATTATCGTGTTTATGGCGAACTACAATAGATAGCGCCTTGAAACTTTGCAAGAGTAGCTTTTGTACTAAAGCACATAGTCTGCCAAAATACAAAATGAATTGGGACGGTGGGCGTGGTACCTCCCATACAAAGTAAAAAATTATTGTGTACATAGAGAACTATAATAGGTATGGTCTTCAAAGTGGGTACAAGTAAACCCCATACCCATGCGTATACTCTAGAAAAACATAGGCTGAATTAGGACAGTAAGCGTGGTACTCCCCAAACAAAGTAAAAAATTATTGTCCTGTATCTAGAGAACCGCAATAGATAGCGCCTTGGAATTTTGCATCAGTAACCCCCATATTAAGATACATTGTGTAGAGAAGCACAGACTGAATTTAAGTGGAGGGCGTGGTACCTCCTATACAATGTTAAGAATTATTATAGTGTACCTGGAGAACTACAATATGTAGAGCCTTGAAACGTTGTACAAGTAACCCTCATAATAATGTGCACAGTCTAGCAATATACAGACTGGATTGGGAGAGTGGGAGTGGTACCTCACATACAAAGTGAAAAAATATTATAGCGTACCTGGAGAACTACATCAGGTAGAGTCTTGAAACTTTGCACAACTAACCCTCATTCTAATGTGCAAAATACAGATTGGATAAGAATATTGGGAGTGGTACATCCCATAAAAAGTAAAAAATTTTATCGTGTTAATACGTATAGTCCAGCAAAAAACAGGTTGGATGGAAACATTTTTGACGTTGGTCATACTTTTCTTCCAAGTGTTTATTATATTTTTTGTAGATGGGTGTAGCGAAGCGCACCGGGGATAGCTAGTAGTAAGGGTATTTTCAACAGGGACGCTACAAAATAGAGCGACAGGGACAGCAGACGACGCCCTATCTCTTGCCGCTCCTTTGACATTCCTCTTCGGTAAGGTTTGCCATTTCATGAAGGAAAGATATACGAGCCGACAATGAGTCGAAATTATTAAGATTTACTACCGAAATTCAACCAAGTTTGGAGAACGTGTTATCTCACGAAATGGTCCAGTCGGTTGGCCACCTCGGTCGTGCGATTTGACGCCGTTAGACTATTTCCTGTGGGGTTACGTCAAGTTTATGGTCTATGCCAACAAGCCAGCGACGATTGATGAACTTCGTACGAATATCGAACGTGAAATTGCAGCAGTATCGGCCGATTTATGCTTGAAAACCGTTCAAAATTGGGTTCAGCGTCTGGACTTCGTGCCCGTGGTGGTCATGCAAAAGAAATCGAGTTCTATACATAATGGCATCGAACGTACGTTTACAGAAATAAAGAATTTCATTGATATCCTAAACCGTTTTTGTTTTATTTAACAAAAAAAAAAACTTTTGTAGCGCTCTTATTGAAAACCCCTTTATATAAAAAAGGAAAAATTAATAAAAATGCCGATGCACTTTCTAGAATAAAACTAGATTCTGATATTCTAAAACAAATAATACCAAAATACTAATAACTACTACTGGCTCTAAAGAAAATATGAAAATAAGAATTTAATTAAAAATAAGGAGGCAAATAGTATAATAGAGAATAACAATACACGTGTAAAGGACGATGATATCAGAAGTCTGATTAACTTCGTATATGGAAATGTACATCATTAAATGACGTCAAGAATATAAAGAAATTGCAATTTAATAACATAAAAGATATAGAAGAAGAAGAAGATATATTTATAGAAAATAACGTTGTGCACATTAGACGTGACGATAATTCATCGAAACCAGTTTCGAACATGAAGAAATTACGTACCAAAGCTATGAATGAAATGAGTATAGGATATAACGATAATTCATCGAAACAAGATTCGATTATGAAGAAGTTATATGCCAGGGGTAAAGAAAATTATAATAAGCATGCAGGATTCAGCGATAACACAACGAAACTAGATTCGATTCTGCGGAAACTGATATCCAAAACGAGAAAGGAAAATATAAATGAATAAGCGCTAACAAATAAAGACTAAATATTTAAAATATACAATGAAATTTATAATCAAGCTTAAGTTCGTTTTTATTCTCTCTAAGAAAGAATTAATTAAATTACAAATTAGGTGATAATATTAAAGAAAAATTGGAAAAATTTAATTTTTAGACACCAGCATGAGTGGAATGCACATTTTCTAGACAGCCACGTCCGTCGTCAGCACTACTTGTATCTAATCTACTTCGGGTAGTGTTTTAGTTGTAAGCATCATCTATTTAACCAACCAAACCCAGATAAAGGAATACGAGAAAACTTGTATTCAATTATCAATCGTCAGTTGGTGAGAACGAAGTCTACCACTACCTTAAGCTTCCCTCTTGTTGAATATTTTTACTTTCTAATATTTAGCACCTACATTTCGTTGTTCTTTCAGCGAACCTTCGGTTAGCAATGAAAGTAACTTTTTGTTTTATTTGTTTTACTTCCAACATTCGTTTTTTAGTTAACACTAATCTAGTATCAAACCAAACTTTTGTTGAGTAAACAAGATTGCGCGGTGCTTTGCGATTTTTAATTTTTGAAAATTTTAATTATTATTAGTCGAACTGTTTATGTATTACATACAATGAAATTTATAATCAAGCTTAAGTTCGTTTTTATTCTCTCTAAGAAAGAATTAATTAAATTACAAATTAGGTGATAATATTAAAGAAAAATTGGGACAATTTAATTTTTAGACACCAGCACGAGTGGAATGCACATTTTCTAGACAGCCACGTCCGTCATCAGCACTACTTGTATCTAATCTACTTTAATATTATCACCTAATTTGTAATTTAATTAATTCTTTCTTAGAGAGAATAAAAACGAACTTAAGCTTGATTATAAATTTCATTGTATGTAATACATAAACACTTCGACTAATAATAAATAAAAATTTTCAAAAATATTTAAAATATATATTTAAAAGAAGAAATAAAAAACGTATATACGAAAATAAAGATAAACAACAAAAGTCCTCAACTAAAAATATTAATTTACAATGTCCCTATAAAAATAACAGACATATTCTAAAATATAAATTAAGAGATGAATTCCACAATACCCCACACGCAGGCGACTTAGGAATAAGAAAAACATTAGTTAACCTAAAATAGAGGTACATTTGGAAAAACATGAACAAGATGGTAAAGAAGTTCGCATCATATTGTGACAGTTGTAACAAGAATAAAAAAACAAAACACATAAAACCAACACACCGAGTAACAGTTTTGAAGTGATTTCAATTGACACTGTAGGTATATTCTAACAATGCAATGCGAACTGACAAAATTTATCATCGCCATCCTATGCCCAGAAAAGACGCACTTGTAACCGCAAAAACATTAGTTGAACAATTTATCTTGAAATATGGTCAATCCGACAAAGAGACAGAGTTTGAAAACATATGCTCATTATTACAAATCAAACAAATATTTTCCACACCTTATCACCATGAAACATTAGGTTCAATATAAAGAAACCATAGAGTTCTCAATATTTTCCTTTTAACAGCTGCAAATGATTATGAATGGGATAAATGGATTCCATATTTCGCTTTTGCCTACAATGCGGCACCACATATAGATATGGGCTATTGGCTTTTTTAATTAATTTATAGCCTTCCATCTAACATTTTAAATGAGCAAATAAAAATGTATAACTACGATGATTACGTACAGGAATTACGAACAAAATTATAATTATAAAAAGTATAATTTTCATGTATAGTATATAAACTCAAAAATTTAAATAAAAAGAAAGCGTTTGATTTATCCTTTGTTTTTAATTAAAGTTTCACTCCTTTTGGCAGTTCTTTTGAAAGCCTTAGTTTTAGCTGGGACTCCCCTCAGCTGTTATAAAATAGGGACTATAGGAAACATAAAACCAAATATAAAAACCCACCACATAACGATCCTGCCACCACAAGGTCACCATTAAACAGCTTGGCTATTGCGCTCTCTCTCTTTGCGTTCTCTTGGATTAAGTCTTAACGGAACACTTAGAACAAACATATGTACATATATAATATTATACCAATATTATATATGTATTGATGCCTGCCAATAATGATCTACTGTTCTTATAATATGCCCAAAAGTAATAGCCAAAGACCAAGCAGGTAATGATCAAGATTCTATTCGACAAGCTCTACCGGCTCATTTATAATACTAAGGGCGTTTAATCCTATCCCACCTATGCCCTAGGTGCAAGAGAAGGCGTGTAAAAGCGTATTTTGGCTACCAGTTATTTCGTTGATGAAAGCCGGAAACCAAGAGACACACTTGCGAAAACTTCGTCTCTTCAAAACGATCCTTACTATCCCCACTTGGATGCACGAAGAAGCTGCTCTGTAACTTAAGTGAAACATTTTACAAAACAAACTATTAAATCATCTTGCTATATACTGGAGGACTTGATCTAATCTATAAACTATTTAAAATTGAATAAAAAAGTTCATGATTAACTCTTCGTGAAATATGTATAATAATTTCATGTGACCAATTTCTCATTTAAGTTCAGAACAGAGGCATAGATTTGGTTTACTAAAGGTCCAATCAAGCATATTTTGATTCGGGAATCGACATCTTTGACCAAAATGGCTATTCCCATGGGCAAATACTCAACCGCCATTTCGTCAGATGTCATCTAGGAATGTTTCAGAAGGAGGACAAGGGGTTTACAACTTTATCTGATGTGATGGAAATTAGAGGTCGCATCGAGTAAGTTTTTGTTGCACGTCTGAAGTTGTTTTCTTTTTCGAATACAGTACATACTTTATTTCTCCCACAGCACAAATAGTTGTTTGTAAAATACTTTCGAGTATGTAGTCGCAGCGATGTATGTTCCTAAAAAGAGAACATAGGAAAATATGAACATAAAAAATATGAACATTAGAAAAAATCATGTTCACTTTTTTTGGTGCAACGAGTATTTGCATGTATGTACGTACGTACAAGAAAACAAATAATGATGATAATTCTAATGTAAATTTTACATTTATATATTTACTGTGCCCGCCACTTCGTCAGCGTCCTTCAATCTTCACCTCAATCTATTTTCTTCTTAGCCATACTGCGAGTTGTAACTCGTTGTCCTATATCTTCAATAATCTTACTCTGTTTCTCAATAGCTATTTCATTCGAAGTCTCAGGAGTTTTAACTATAAATCTATCCCAATTTGCATCCTTCCTTATTTGATCCGTGTGTTTCTCTACCCCATTAATTGAAACTACGTACCTACAATAACTTAATTTTCTAACAACTTTTCCTTTTATACATTTAACGAAATTGGAAAATACATTTCTATACAATATCTCCTCTCCAATTTTAAAATCTACAACTTTTTTCTGATACCTTATCGAATCTTTTTTTATTTTTACTCTTTGTTTGACTGACTCCGAATTGTTCTTTACTGTTACTTTCGATTTACTAAAATTTAAAGCATTAAGTAATGTTCGTGGTTTGTATTGAAAAATCATTTCTCCTGGTGTTAAGCCAGTTGACGAAGTCGGAGTAGTTCTATACTTTAAAAGAAAACGATCAATTTTTAGTTGTAATGTGGTATTCTTATTTTTTCCATCAAAAAGAGACTTTTTTAATCCATTAGTACAGCTCTTTCAGCACTTCCGTTAGATTGGGGATGCTACGGAGGAGATTTCAGGATTATTATTAAATGTAAATGAAATGTAAAAATTTAAGTACGCAGCTCGACAGAGAACATCGTATAGTGAAATTTAAAGGCGTTTGCTTGAGATTTGTTGTTTTGGGACACTGTTAAAATCAGGAAAGTTCAGTAAATCGCATACGTTTTCATTGACTTTAAACGATTTTGAGAGGTTTGCAATATATTTTTTGGTGGCTAAACGAATAAAGATTTTGTATTGATTTTTTTTCTGTGAAATTGTTTATTAGTAGCTAGTTATGTTAATTTTTAGAATTTTTTTTTTAATTTTTAATGATAAAAAATTTCGTTCAAAATTAAAAAAAAAACTTTTTTGTAAAATTTTTGGTAAAAAAAGTGAAAAGCTTTTTAAGAGTGATCTCCATCGCGATCCTAAAAATGTTATATATCACTACAAAATTTAAGATCTCTTCTTTTATGCTGTAAAAAAAACCTTGCGCATATTTGCGCCATTTTTTTTGTTGCGATTTTTTGAAAATTTTACCTTTTTATGATTTTTCTTATCTTGGATAGGTAAATACGAGTAAGAAACCCTTGTATATTCATAAAATGTTTTGGTTTTTAATAACTGAAGGTAGATGTTTTTAGGGTTCCGTACACAAAGTGTAAAATCGAAACCCTATTGTTTTCGCTACAATGTCTGTCCGTCTGTCAGCGCCTTTTATCTCTGGAACCGTAATAGGTAGACTCTTGAAATTTTCACAGATGATGTATAGTTGTTGCCGCTATAGCAAAAAATACTAAAACTTATAGGGTGTTCCAATAGAGAGTTGTTATTTACGAAAATGTGTTTATTTCTTGAACTGTAGGAGGAATACACTTGAAATTTACAAACAGTTATTAAAACTTAGTTCACTATATAAACAAGTATAAAAAAATAAAACTAAAAATTAAAGGGTGTTCCGATAGTGGTGTGAAATGCATGTATAAGGCATAAGTTTTGAACCATAATAGGTAGACTCTTGAAATTTTCACAGAAGGTGTACAGCGATGGCCGCTATAACAACAAAAAAAACTTATATGGTGTTCCGATAGAGAGGTGTTATTAACGAATATGTGTTTATTTCTTGAACTGTAGGAGGCATACACTAAAAATTTAATAACTGTAATCAAAACGTAGTTCGCCTTATGTACAAGTCTAAAAAATAAACCTAAAAATTAAAGGGTGTTCCGATAGTGGTGTTAATTTGACTTAAAATAATTGAACATACATATTTTGTTTAAAATTTAACAAAAGGTTTAAAAATATATTTGTATAATTTTAGGACGAAACTATTCTGTGTTGGCTACTAATATCGACCTAATTTTCAACAAAAGTGTTTTAGAGTGTAAGTAAAGTTTTATAATTTGTCTTCAAGTACTTTATTAATCAGATTCCGAACAAATTTATAGAAAAACAAACATATACAACAAAACAACAGTTTGAAAAACTTGTAGAACTGACGCAAAGGCATCCCGATACTGAGCGAGGTAAGCCGCAATTTGGATCCAGCAAATTTGTTCTTCATTTTAGATTGAGTTAATCCTATATTGAAACCGTTGCCACTGCATTTTTGGTTACCACCATCAGCAAAAAACGTAAATTTTTGAAAATTTCAATATCTCGGTAAATATTTAAGGGTCAATTTTTGACTTCGTATTTATCTTTAAGTTGTATTTAAATATGAAAATTAGTTTTTCACCACGCTCTTAAATGACCGCTCTTGTGCATTTAAAGTCTAATTAAGTTTTACACATAACCATATGTATGTTTTTATCAGCTTGATTTTGTCCATGAATGAAAAAATGTGTGGCCATTGACAGTATTTTTATTATTTTACATAAATTAGTTAAAATGATATTGATTCCTTTCTATAAAAATATTAATATTACATGTATGTCAATAATTTTTCTGTTTTCTTGTACGTTTTAAGCATTTTTTTATGTTGTTTGTATTTTTTGTCTGCAAAAACAATGAACTTTGTTTGCTAAACGGCTGTTTTCTGCAAAATTATCTGCAATTGTTTTGATATTTTGTGGTGCTACCATATTTTTACCACAATTATGTAAGAACATTTAAAAAAGACTGAAAAACTGAAACTGTATTTAAATACAACTTAAAATTAAATGAAAATTAACTAAATTTGCATTTAAATACGAAGTCAAAAACTGGCCCTTAGATTGTAAACATTTTGCTTTTTTATTGCCTATTTGTTTTTAACATAATTTATTTCACATCACATTTATAGAAATTATCTTTTTTATGTTTTATAATAATTTGTACAAATATTTAAATACAAAAAACAGCCAAATGAAAATGTTGTTAATCAGGTATGTTCTGGAATCTATTTTGAAGTAAAAGTAATTTGTATTCACTTCGTTTTGACTCCTTGGTGTTCTGCATTCTACTTTTTACGTTTCGTTTATGGTTTGTTTTCGAAAGAAAATTAATTCGTAGTAAATTACCATGTTCTAAAAACTATTTTTATACAAAAAGTAGTAGTTTGAAAATACTTTTGAATTTCATTGTGAAATGGAAGGCTTTTACAGAAATATGTAAGCACAATTACAATGAAATAAAACGATCAGATTAAGGTATTTTTATTTGTAATTAAAAATTTACATATTTGTGGGGAAAAACATAACACCATGCAGGATGCAAAAGATTTACAAAAGAAGACCATATAAAATTGGAGGAGTTATGGAAAGAGCTTTAAACAATAATAGTCCTCCAACAGGGGATACTGCTGGTTGGAAAAAATGCGATTTGCAGTCCTTAGTGAAGAAAAATCATATATTGGTGGAGTATCATTCAACAATTTTACAAAAATGGAGGAAGCTGTTGTTCAATTATGTAGGATTTTCACCGTAATTGAAGGCGTTGAAAACGCACCAGAGTTCGATAATGCACACGTTAAAAGCAAAATTGCAGTAGACCTCGTGATCTGTTTGTGAAAATATTACTACCAAAGCTGTTACTCCGACTCCAAAATATCAGAGAGACAAAAAACTGAGGCACGTCTTTTATTAAATTTGTGTTGATTTGTACCAACTTGAGAATCCCTATTGCAGTTATACTGAGATCACAGATAATTATTATTTAATTATTATTTTTATAATGAAGGAGAAATGCGACACGATGAGAAGTACACCAACATATTGACCACTAATCTTCCCAAGAAGTTTTTAAATATGTTTATTTTTAAAAATTCATTATTATCCAAGTTCTAAAATTATTTCAGATATCCCACTATTACAGGTCCATTAAGTACTCCCTGGACCACCATATGTATATGGTGTGTTAAACCCCATTTTGCCATATTGACCACTAATCCTTTCTTAAGTTATTTTGGAAATTCCAATATTTTAGTTCCAAAAAGTATCCCTCGGACCAACATTCCCAAGTGTTTTTAGGTGAACTTTTCCCATGTTGTAACCACCAAAATAATTGGATTGATAATTACAATGAATGGTTTATGAATATCAGTGCTCTGTTGACTGCAAAAACAGCTCTGTTAGAAAATGAGGTTTTTGTCTCTGCTAGCGAAATTCGAATTTATCTTTACACCCATAAAACCAAACCACTACTTTCTCAGAACATGAAAAATCGTATCAACGTAAATCGAGACAACTTAACTTTAACACAACCAAACTTTTTTTTAGTATTATGAAATACGACTGCTTTTTGGTTAAAATTGTTATGGCGTTACCAACTTAAAGCATTAAATTTGACAAAAGAAGACAACTATATGCAAATTTGAAAACAAGACAAAAGTGTCTTATGTGTTTTACTACAAATAAAATAATTTGAAATGGATATACATAAGTATAGATTTATTTTACGAAGACGAGTCGGAAAACGCTTATATAGTATTCTACGTAAAAACAAGAAACCGTGATGAACTGTCCAGGGCAAAGTAAGAAGAAAGGCCTAAGTTTTGAATCATAATAGGTAGAATCTTGAAATTTTTACAGAAGGTGTACAATTTTGGCCGCTATAGCAACAAATATTAAAATTTATAGGGTGTTCCGATGGAGAGGTGTTATTCACAAATATGTGTTTATTTCTTGAGCTGTAGGAGGCATACACTAAAAATATGTTAGCAGTAATTAAAACTTAGTTCAAGCGAGTTATCAAGGTTTAGACGTATACTATCCAAGGACCCCAGGGAAATCGGATATATACAAAAGCTTGATGGCTCATGGACCGAATCTAGCTCTGAGACCCTGGAGCTACTTATGAACACGCAATTCCCGGGCTGTAGTGGGTTACGAGTCGATCATTCGGTTAGGGATTTGTACCCTAGATTGGTAGGAAGATCAGAGGTGGCGATCAAGGATTTAGTAACTGTGGACAAGGTTGCATGGGCGATTAATACCTTCGAGCCTTATAAATCTGCTGGCCCGGATGGTATTTTTTCGGCCATGATGCAAAACGTCCCGATACATATCTTGAGGCTGTTTAGGGACATCTTTAGTACGTGTTTAGCAAGAGGTGTTATACCCAATTGGTGGAGAGAAGTTCGGGTAATATTTATACCCAAGGCTGGTAAGGCAAGCCACTCGGGAATATACGTTAGCGGCGTTCTTAGATATTGAAGGTGCCTTCAACAATGTTACTTTGGAGGCTATTAGGGAATCCCTAGTAGATCTTAACATCCAGGACTTCATAGTGGAGTGGATTATCCGTATGCTTAGCAGTAGGATCATCAACTCGGAGCTAGGAGGCGGCTGTTTGCGAAAATTAGTCACTAGGGGTACGCCGCAGGGTGGGGTTCTATCCCCACTACTATGGCTGTTAGTGGTGAATGACATTTTGCGACAATTTGATACACAGGGAAGGAAAATAGTGGCCTACGCAGATGACGTGGTGTTATTGGTGAAAGGGAAATTTCTCTCCACTATCACAGAAGTCATGCAGGCTGCACTTGGGGAGCTCTCATCCTGGGCCTCGAGCAAAGGTTTGGGGGTCAATGGGGATAAAACTGAACTAGTTCTCTTCACCAGGAGATACAAAGTGGTTGGCTTCAAACCACCCAAAGTTAATGGTGTTGAGTTGAAACTAGCAAGCGAGGCTAAATACCTAGGAATTTATCTGGATAGTAAACTGGTCTGGAGCAGGAACATTCAGGAAAGACTTAAAAAGGGTATAAATGCCTATTATTCCTGCAAGAACTCCATAGGGAAAACTTGGGGCCTACAACCAAAGGTTGTAAACTGGATTTATACCTCGGTTGTTCGACCCATTGTTTCGTACGGATGCGCTGTTTGGTGGGAGGCTTTGAAAACGGAGTCACATAGGAAAACTCTTGCCAAGGTCCAGAGGTGTGCTTCTATTGGCATCACAGGTGCTAGGAGAAGTACACCTCAAGCAGCTCTGGACATTATTCTGCACCTATTCCCTATTGAAAGGTTTGTGGTCGGAATGGCGGCGAGAAGTTTATTTAGACTTTTTGAATCAGGGTTGGTGAAGTCGAGTAACATAGGACACACAAAGATTCTTCTTGAGGTTGGACTCAATGGACCAGTTCCGTTAACCCCTGGGCTAACGGACTTCATGGTCAACGAGGTTGACTTCAGTAGGATCCCCTTGGTTGTATTTCCAAATAGGGAAGAATGGTTTGGGGTCTGATAAACTGTATGACGGGGTTGCGGTGTTCACAGATGGGTCAAAAATGGAAACGGGCACCGGTGCTGGTGTTCACATCCTGGGAACCAGAACACGCATGTCTTACAGACTACCAGACGATTGTAGTGTGTTCCAGGCAAAGGTGTTGGCGATTTTAAAAGCCACAGAGCTGGTGTCTGGACATGTTGTAGAAGGGGAAGAGGTCACTCTGTACGTCGACAGCCAGGCGGCGCTTAAAGCCTTGAAAAGACACAAGGTCACATCTAGGCTGGTTGCTGATTGTAAAAAGGCTATCGACGCACTGACGGACAAGTATAGGATTAGACTGTGTTGGGTCCCGGGCCATTGTAATGTTGAGCGCAACGAGATTGCTGACGAACTTGCGAGACTGGGCTCGGAAGGGGTAAATTCAATTACGGTAGAATCGGTTAAGCCACCGATTAGTCACTACTACAGGATGATATCAGACTGGGTAGTCAGGAAAATCAACGTGTCTTGGGAAGTAAGGGGGGATTGCAGAGTGTCAAGGTCAATCTGGCCTAGACTGGACGCTGCGAAAACCGAGATACTTCTAGGTCTAGACAAGAAGGTTTTAAGAGCCGTGATAGGGTTGATCACAGGTCATTGCGCCATTAGGGTAATGGCTATAAACTGGGTCGTCGGCACACCAGATTTCTGTAGGTTGTGCGAGGATGAGGAGGAGCTGGAAACTGTTGAGCACATCGTGTGTCACTGCCCGGTATTACAAAGCCGCAGACTTAGATGGCTAGGTAATAGATTTATCAAGGGGCTCTTCGACATCGCGCGGTGTAAAATCGGGGATGTCGTCGGCTTCATCAAGGAAATCGGGTGGCTGAGTGATAGGTGGCAGGAAGCATAATAAGGCTCTCTTTTTCCCCATAATTTTCTTAGTTTTTGTTGTAGTTTAGCTGAAGGGAATCACAATGGACCAATAGGTCTCCGAGTGGATGTGCCATGTTTGGCACAACCCTTCCAAACCTAACCTAACCTGAAACTTAGTTCGCTATATAAACAAGTATAAAAAAATAAACCTAAAAATTAAAGGGTGTTCCGATAGTAGTGTGATTTACATGTATAAGGGCTAAGTTTTGAACCGTAATAGGTAGGCGCTTGAAATTTTCGCAGAAAGTATATAACTGTGACCGCTATACTAGCAAATACTAAAGCTTATAGGGTGTTCCGATAGAGAGGTGTTATTAACGAATATGGCTTATTTCTTGAACTGTAGGAGGAATTCACTAAAAATATGCAAGCACTAAATTAAAATTAGTTCGCTATATAAACAAGTCTGAAAAAAATAAACCTAAAAATTAAGGGTGTTCCGATAGTGAAGTGATTTGCATGTATAAGGCCTAAGTTTTGAACCATAATAGGTAGACTCTTGAAAATTTTACCAAAGGTGTATAACTATGGCCGCTATAGCAAAAAATACTAAAACTTATAGGGCGTTCCAATAGAAAGGTTTTATTTACGAATATGTGTTTATTTCCTACAAACAGTAATTAAAACTTAGTTCGCTTTATAAACAAGTCTAAAAAAATAAACCTAAAAATTAAAGGGTGTTCCGATAGTGGTGTGCTTTGTATGTGTAAGGCCTAAGTTTTGAACCATAATAGGTAGACTCTTGAAAATTTTACCAAAATTGTATAACTGCCCACAAATAGCAAAAAATACTAAAACGTAGGGTGTTCCAAAAGTGACGTGTTATTTACGTTTATGTCTTTTTTTGAGCTGTAAGAGGAAACTACTTCAATTTGCAGACTGTAATTAAAACTATGTTTGTTTTATAAACAAGTATACAAAATTGAACTTAAATATTAAAGGGTGTTCCAATAGTGACGTGATTTGCATGTATATATCCTAAGTTTTGAATGAATAGGTGGAATCTGGAAATTTTTACAGGAGGTGTATAACTATGTCCACTATAACAAATAATAAAAATTAAAGGGTTTTCCGCCAGTGACTTGATTTGCATGTATAAAGCCTTATTTCTTGAACCGTAACAGGTAGACTCTTGAAATTTTGTACAGAAGATGTGTTGCCACGGCCGATATGACAATTACTAAAAATTAAAGGGTGTTCCGAGTGTGACATGTTTTTCACTTATAGTGACTTATTTTTTAATCGCAATAAGTAGACTCTTAATATATTTATAGAAAGGAAGTTGCCATGGCCACTATAATGAATAATAAAATTAAAGGGTGTTCCGACAGTGACATGATTTTATAAACCGTAATAGATACCCTCTTGAAATGTTTCCAGTAGATGAGTTACTTCGGCCGCTATAACAAATACTTAAAATTGAAGTGTGTCCATTAGTAACGTGTTTTTCACGAATATTACCTTATTTTTTAACCGCAATAGGTAGGCTCCTGATATTTTAATAGAAAGTGTATTACCATGGCCGCTATAAAATCAATTACATATTAAAATTTAAAGGGTGTTCTAAATATGATGCAATTTTCGCGAATATTACTTTAATTTTTAAATTTAATGGTGTCTCATAAGACATAAAGAAATAAACAACTGGAATTTTTAAATTATACTGAACATAGTACGGAACCCTACGTGTGTGAGTCTAACACGCACTTGACTAATTTATTTATTTAAATCATTACATCTAACACTGTTATTAGCTCTACAACAAACAATTTAAAAATCAAAAGAGATATAGACGTAGATGCCCTTTCTTTCGGACAATCTATTTTACACGCCAGAATTCGCCTGTTTGAGAGCATAGTACACCTGTCATATAAACTGTCAGTTGAAAAACGGCAAATAAAATCTGATGCGGACAAAGCAATTGTTAACGCGAGGAAAAAAAATTCCAAGAAATTTTTAGAAGTGAATTAGGGCTAATAGTGGGTGTACCGAAACCTGGATTTGGAAACACCAACGATGGTAATACTAGCAGATTTTTTTTTCAATCCTGAATTAGCTGCAGAAATAACTGGAATTTAGTTTGATTTCATATACCGAATCAAGGTTATTATTGAAGTAATATAAAGTTTTTTACAAAATCCAAATCCACGAGTTTGTCGATTATTGCTTAGATACTGCAAAACTTTACTTGTCTCTATATGAGTGGCATCCTATGACACCTACAATGCACAAGATTTTAATACATGGTGCAACTGTTATGAATGAGGCATTGTTGCCTATTGGGCTGTTATCAGAAGAAGCGGCTTTACAGGCAGAATTTTGCTAGAGAATTTTCAAGGGTTCAGTGTAACATAGATATTATTTATAGGCTTTTGCTAAGTTCTGACCGACTCTTTACTAGACCCACTCCAAAAAAAGGTCATTACCTTTTAGGAAAGAAGTAATTTCTTTCATGCTGCCACCTGTACTTAACGCTGAAAAGGATTCAAATTCGGGAGAGGTCTTTGAAGAATCAGACGAAGAAATACCATGGCACTCATCATCATCTTAGTGCAAAGGAGAAGTTGTTTTAAGTAAATTAATTGTTATAATTTTAAATAAAATATATCGTTACAATCATAAATAAGTTATTACTATGAATAAATTAATTATTTTCCGATAAATAAAATACTATAAAGTAACAAATTACAAAAATATTTGTTTAATAATGTTCTTGGGAGGCGTGGATGGGTTAGGCATTGGAAAGCTTAAAAATGAATATTTTTAGGAAATTGGCAAGAAAATAAAAAAAAAAATTTTTCACAGGGACGTTTTGGGGTGGGATTGGAGGAATACCTCCCCTGCCCATAAAAATAAATTTTTATGGTTTTAAGAAGTATGTGATCTATTTCTTTTAATAATTGCATTATTTTTTTCAAATAATATTTTATTTCACCGCCCACAAAAGTGGCGGTGCTAAAAATGGCATTTAAAAATCTCTTGAGTCCAACTTTAAGTTTTTGAACATTCTTTGACCTTAAAAGTTGTAATTGCTAAACAAAATTACGGGAAAATCAAAAAAAAAACTTGCATTTTTCAGAGGTAGGATTAGTTCTTCCAAGGGCAACTTTTTTCTACTTGATTTTTCCTATTTTATAGCATTGACAGCCTATGACCATAGCAGATTTTTCTGCAAATTTTCATTAACTTAGGGGCACTCAGTACAGTACATTAGAGCCAATATAAGCTAAAAAAAAGTAATGTCCGGCTAGATTGGCAAAATACCCCTATGTGCGGTGGTCCATTATCACTTACAATAAAAACTGGCAAACCAAAGGTTGAAAATACTGATCGAAGTTTTTCGATTACCATAGCTGCTGTAGTTGTTTGGAATGTAATTGCCTCCATCCATTTTGAAAACGCATCATACAATATCAAAATTTGTTGTCCCTTTAGAGAACAGAAATCAATACGAATTCTCTCAAATGGATATGTTGCCTCCGTCATTTGGTAAGATTAGCAGGTTTAAAATTTTGCGTAGACTGGCATCATTGCCATTTTGAAATATAACTTTCAATGTCCTGGTCTATCCCTGGCCACAATAACACTGATCGCGCCAATGCCTTACTTCTGATTATGCCTATATGTTGATAATGAATTAATTTTAACGCTTCATTTCGTAATGGAATTGGAATTACTATTCTATCTCCATAGAACAAACACCAATTTTCTGTAGCCAAAGCACTTCTTTTTGAATAATATTTTTGTAATTCCATGGTAATTTCTGTTGGCCACTTGCCTGTTATAATAAAATTATAAGTTTGCAAAATATTACAATCATCTTTCATCCCCTTTTTCACATCTTCCAAACTCAATGGGAAGCTTATTGTATTAAAATTATTTATACTATCATATTCAATACCTGTTCGTTATCTATTGGCAGCCGTGATAATGCATCTGCATTAACCACGTCTTTAGCTGTTCTATATTTAATATCATACGAATACATTGATAGAAATGTAGCCCATCTTTGTAACCGATTCGCTGCTACATCCTAAATATCTCTTTTTTCACCAAAAATTACTCTAACAGGTTGGTGTTCACTTTGTATTGTAAAATTGAATCCAAAAATATATTTGTGAAATTTTTTGACTGAAAATATTATGGCTAATGCCTCTCTATGAAGTTGAGAGTAGTTACGTTCTGCTGGGCTCAACGTACTAGATGCAAACATAACTGGACGTTCCACCCCATCAATTATATGAGATAATACTCCGCCCACGCAACAAATTGGGGATGCACTTATTATAGTAATTGGTCACTCCCAAATATGACTTTAACTGAGTTTTGGTGCATGGTTCTGCAGCATTGATAACCGCTTCTTCCGCGGGCTTGGTGTAATACCATTGCCGTTTATTCTGTACCCCTAATAATCAATCTCTGTTTTAAAAAATTCACATTTAGCCAAATTCACCTTCACATTGTATTCCAATAATCGATCCAATACTTTTAATAAATTCATTTCGCAATCATCTTCGGATTTACCACCAATTAATATGTTATCGAAATATACATGAACGTTTTCAATATTTCGTAAAATTTGATCAATAATGGAACAAAATATCTGGGGTGCCGTTTTCAGGCCAAAACTAGCCTTGTAAATTGAAACAGCCCTACATTTGTATTAACAGTTAGTAGTTCTCTTGAACGTTCTGAAACAGCGACCTGTAAATAGGCCCCTGTTAAATCCAGTTTGTTTAACACTTTCCATCCAGCCATAGATGCTTGAATATCATCTATTCGTGATATTGTGCAATGCTCCATCTGTACAAATTTATTAACTGTTCTTTTACAATTTACACAAAGTCTAATAGACCCATCGTCTTTGTTAACAATTACTAGTGGGCTAGCCCAATTGCTCCTCATAATAGGTACTAACACGCCTTCATCACATAATCTTTTAATCTCGTTCTCAACTTTATCCCATATGGTACGGTGTTTGCTTTGCAGAAAATAGGATATGAATCCTTTTTCAATACAATTTCGGCTTTAAATTTTCTTATTATAGAATCGTTTAATTTAGTAAAAATCGCATTATACTTTTCTAGAAACTTCATTTTATTGGTTTCTATTTTAGGTTCAGTTATTGCAAATAATTATAATCAATGAAAAATTGTTTCCACCCAGTAAAATTTACATCCATCCAATTTCTACCTAGTAATGGGTAAAAATATAATTCTGTATTTAAAACTATTAATTTAACTTTAAATTCTCCAAGTGTTTTAATTCTTTCACCAGAAATTAATTTTATACATAATTTCTCATTTAAAAGATTGTAGTTAGAAAAATATTTATAATAATCCCCCTTATGAATTACAGTTACACACGCCCCTGTATCTACTTCAAATTCTATATTAAAGCTCTCAATACATAATTTAATTTTCAGGGGTTTAATTTTAAGAGATGTTATATTATTTATATAATTACAAAGTCATTGCTCTTCTTCAGAATCCTCTTCGAAACTCTTAATTTTTGGTTGCGCTCTTCTGTATTTGCAAAATTTCTGTATACGGCCTTGCTTACCACAATTGAAACAGACAAACTTTTTGAAAAATTTGGCTTCCCGTTAAGCGGCATTTAGACGGTCAATCGCGGCTTGTCAGAGTGGCGTGATAAGAGAGAGTGCTTAGCATTTACATGATCAAGCGAAGATTGTCAAACATCATTATACAACAGACACTGAGCAGTGAGATTCTTATTTAAGATGGCGCGTGATTTAGCTGCTGCTTTTTTGATTGATGAATTATAGGAAGGCGACAATCAAAAAAGAGTAGGAAACGAAGAGTGCATTTTGTCAACCACAGTGTAAATTTCATTTGTATTTTTGTAAGCGAGCAGTATAGGTGTCTCGGCTAGAGCACTTCTTTTTAAGAGAATTTAATGTTTTTGCATGTGGGTTAGTTTTTAACCGACTTCAAAAAAAGAAGGAGGTTATCAATTCGTCTGAATGTTGCTTTTTTATGTTTGTGCCCGCAAAACTCAGTCATTTCTGAACCGATTTTTTTCCTTTATTAGAAAGGAAATGGTTACAGATTGGTCCCATTTTAAACGAAGTTCTGAATTTTGAAAATTAAAGGGTGTCCCCATACAACATACGTGTTTTTTACGTGTATTATGAACCGTAAAGGCCACGCTTTTAAAATTATAAAAAACTGCATGTCAATATAGCTGCCAATAACAGAACTTAATAAAAAAATAAACTTAAAAATTAAAGGGTGTCCCCATATTTGACGTCATTTAAATAAATGTACCGTTATGGATAGACATTTAAATGTACAGAATGTATAGTACTATGTCCGTTAGAGCATCAAGTATAAAAGTATTTAATTTTAATTTTTTAGTTTAGAATTGATGCACATATACATATTTGTTTTGTAGTCGGTTTTTTTTTGCAAGAATTATTATGTATGTATAATATTTCATTTATGTAATTATTGTGTGTGTTTATATGCAAATATTGATATTCAAGCTAAAAAATGGTATGTAGACGAGTTAGCAAAAATATTATTTAATTGATATTTTTCCATTATTATAAGGGAAAATCCCATAACGAAGTTGGGGAAGTGTTTTCCTTCAATTTCAGCTTCTAACATTATTAATAGTTCTAAAAATTAAGATAGTTTTGATTAAACCTTAAACAGGCACAATAAGAAAGGATTCACAGTGCATTGAAAGTAAAATACTGAAAACTATTCATAATAGAGAACATATAACTGTGGAGTAAATGTATTACACGGAACTGATTGAAATTTCAATTTTGTTTCTGTATAAGTAATATATTACATACATTATTACATTTTCCTATTTTAATGAGGCCTAACTCTGACCAGATACTAAGAAATTCAATATTGCCGAAAGGTGTTCTTTTTCAAAAATAATATAAAGAATATTTGCATTTTTTCAATAAATTTTTTTAAAAAATTGCATAGAAACTGAAGAATAAATAAAAAAATGTAGTCATGATTTCGTTGTTTATAATTCTCTATATTTCCATTGTCCAAATTCGTTTCGTACTCTTTTCTGATTGTCGTCTTTCTATAATTCATCAATTAATAAAGCAGCAGCTAAATCCTGCGCCATCTTAAATAAGAACCTCAATGCTCAGTGTCCGTTGTATAATGATGTTTGACAATCTTCGCTTGATCATGTAATTGCTAAACACTCTCTCTCATCACGCCACGCTGACAAGCCTGCCTCGAATGACCGTCTAAATGCCACTTAACGCATTAATACTTTCATCTTCTTCCTTGATCATTGCTATATTTGTTGTTGTTAATTCCACTGCATTTGCTAATTCTATTGCATTCTCGAATTTATTTAAATTGACTTCACTCAGCAACCGTTGTTGTATTTTTTCATCTCCAACTCCACACACAAATTGAATTAACAATGCTCTATTTAAGAAATCTCCAAAATCACACTACTGTACTTGTTGTTTTAAATTATAACAAAATCCGTTAATTTCTGGCCAGCAGATTTATTTGTTTTAAGAAATTTGTAACACTCGGCATTAATATATTTTGCTAGTTTTAAATGATTTTTAAATTTAAGCACCAACTCTGAATAAGTCAAATCACTTTCTGTTTTAGGGGCCGTTGAAGAAACAATTACCCGGTATAACTCTGCTCCACCAAAACTGCACAGAAATCCAATATTTTCAGAATCCTTTTTAGCATTTAATTTAAAAAGATGATTCAGTCTGCGGGCATAAAGATCATAGTCCTCCCCCACTAAAAAAGAATCAGTTGAACCTTCCAATTTTGCTATTTCTGCTTCATCTGATGGTTTTCTTTCTTTTGCCTTTTTTTCGTCTTCTTCTTTTATCATTAATTTTCCTTTCACTCATCGCCAATAATATGTATTAAAAACTACACTGTTTTAATGCTAGATGAAACCAGATTTATTTTATATTTCTTTACTATATACAAGAGCTTAGCCTAAAATAGTTAAGAGAACTATTTATGAGAGCTTAGAATAATTATTATTAGAATACATATCAGTATTCATATCCGGTTATTCAACTGCGTACTTTCACTGCTTTTTCTCCACTTTCTAAGATATTTTTGCGGAAAAAGGTATCCTATATTGGGACCAGGATACTTAGGTATCTCCTCACAAAATTTTGTTAAAATTCATCCAGTACTTTTTACGTGATGAGAACGTCAATAAAAAGCAGACAGATAGACAGAAGGAAGTGAGTTACTATTTTATTATATGTATGTCTAGATGTATAGATAACAAATAGGAGAAAAAACATTTTTCGAAAACAATTATTTCGTATGGGACTTTAATAATGGGTTTTTATGAGATTAGGCTTTTCTAGCATTTTATGGTTTTTGAAGATAAATGCGTGTGTGTCTTTTACAGGTAACGAAGAGTGAAAAACATTCTAAAACCAATTAACTTACAACAACTTTTCCTTCAATGGGAAATTATACAAGTAAAAGTGTTATATTCGGCCGTGCCGAATCTTCTATACCCTTCACCACGGTGATTTTATTTATAGAGACATGTACAGCATTATCCATATTGTTGACTCTTTACATAAATTAAAATAAGTCATATGAGAAAAAACTGATTATTCATACTTTAAAGAAATAGAAGACAGCGGCGACGCAGCTAAATGAAAACAAATTGCGTTGGCTACAATTGTCGCCGTGTTCTCAGCTACTTAATGATATTGAAGACGACAGCTACATCGTAAACTCTGACATTGTTGTAGAAATATTTATTTTGCTTTTATAAAATTAAAAAAACTTTTTTAAAAAATTATAAATATTTCCTTCAAAACTTTTTGTTTGTATATGAATTTGTAATTTGAAATTTTGTGACTTTTTCTTTTGTTGAATAAAATAGAAATTAGCCTTAGTTTACAACAGCCACCGGCTTTAAAAAAATCGTTTACCTTTAAACGTGTGTATTTTAATTGTACCAGTTTGCAGTCGGTATCCTGATGTTGACTATGTGTTAAATGCATCTAAGTTTTAAAACAGAGATCTCTTCTATTTAAAAATCAAACGCATTTAAAAAAACTAGAGTTCGCCCCGTGGTCGAAATTCGACCAAATTTATTTCTGACACATTTTATATACATAGTTTACATACATAAGTACACATTCTTTTTTAATGAAACAAACGTTAAAAGCAATTCTTGTTATTCATATATTTATTAAATTAAACAAAATGGGAAACAAAATTGTAACAAAAATCTTATACATACATACTCGTAGTAATGAGACGTATTTTATTTCGGTTTAAAAAAAAAGTAAAAAAATTGTGCGTACTGCGCATAGCATGGTTTTCTGCCACATTCAGTCACCAATGCACCGACGCGATGATAAAACACGTCATGAATTTTAAAATGATAGATTTCTTGCATACAATTTCTATCTTTTTTTGCCTCTGTACTAACCATTGAAAATGCTGAGTTAAAAGCACGAATATTTTCAAAAAAGTTTTTTGTTTTACTCTTTTCAACAGCGTTTTGTGAATTCAAATTATTAAATAAAGAATTAAAAAAGCTTTTTTGAGACAATGGCATTAAAGAAACTTTTCCCTTGTGGCAACATGGTGTAAAAGAAGTTAAATCATTTTGAGTTACTTCAGACTCAAAATGCTTAGCACTACAAAAACGGCATATTAAGTGCATTGGACCACAGTTATGACTTACAAAATTACTTGGAACAATATTGAAAGCACATTTAAAACTATTTAATAATTCATTGTCATTACGCAGATTGTCGGTGTTAATATTTCCAGATCTGTTCTGAGTAAGATATTGAATTGCTCGTCGCCGTCTCTCCATTCTATCTACCAGTTATTGATCGTCTTCGTGGCATCTCAAAAAAATATAAAAATTAGTTTCTTTAACAAAAAAGAAAATATATTTTCAGAATAAATGCAAAATTAGGATAACAGTCACTTTGAATTCTAAGGCAAAAATATTTAAAAATCTTAAACCCATTTAAAACGTTTTATAAGTTATGTACATACACTTTAAAAATTTTAAAAAGGTAAATAATAAAAAAAAATACCACCACACTTTTAATTAACACTTCCTAACAAAGGCTTTAATAATTTGAAGCTAAGAATAAAATAAAGCTGAAAAATAATGCATTTACAAAACACCTACAAACAAAAGCAAATCGAAAAAATAACTGTTTCCAAATTTTTTGCATTGATTAAGAAGCAAATTATGAAATTATATGTACATACAGAATAAAATTCAGTTTATCAGAAGAGTAAAAAATGCATTTACAAAAACAAAACAACTAAAAACAAATGCAAATCGAAGAAATAACTGTTTCAAATTTATTGCATTGATTTAAAAGGAAATTATTTAATTATGTGTACATAAGATGTTTTCATGTTTTCGTCATTCTTGCACATGTGAACATATGTAGGAATGTGTAGACATACATACAAATATACATATTTAATTATGTTTATTAACTCTCATTTGTTGTTGTGTTTTCAACTTTACTCATTTAAATAGAGAAACAACTGTATAATTATTGTTTAGCATGTGTAGTGGTAGCAATTTAAAGAGCCATTTATTCCTAATCAAATATACACTGTGCACTAAAGCTAGATAATATCTACTAACCGGTGAAAAAATAAACAAAATCGGTTGACAAACATAGGAGAAAAAGGGATCCAAAGTTTTGTCTTTGCCTATTTATATATAGATATGTTACTCTATATACACACATTCATACATATGTATATTCTTAATATTAAATATATGTTATGTTACAGTCATGATTTTCATTTTAAAAGAAGTATTGAAATTTTTTCTTTAATTTTTCGACAATTGTTTGTAAAAATATTTTATACATTTTTCTGTGGAAATATCGTTTTGAAAACGGTTTGTAAATGTTAAAAAAAAAAAAATTTATTGATTTTTTTTTACCAGCGGGTACCCTGTGGGTCAATTGGCTACCTATAAGTGAACTACGTTCTATAAAGGTCTCTAATACAAATCAGATGCAGATGCGGGACTAGTGTGCAATTCATTTCCGGAAAAGTGGGCCAAGTGCATTCCAGATGTTGCATTAATATTTAAAGTAATCAACACGAAAAATTAATAGAAAATCCAAGAAATGTGCAATTCAATCATCGAATTTTGTGAACTTCCACTTTATCACTTGTATTAACCATGTGGATATTATCAAAGACAACAAATCTTCCCAAACGAGCATTTTGGCCTATAAGCTTTAGTTAGCAGACAAATTTCACTTGGCAAAACTACTTTTCTCCACCATGTGCTTTGGTTTGCGGTTAATTGTTTTTGGTTAAGTAAAATTGGATATTTATATCTAATTAAAACAACAATAAATTAAAAACAGCTGTGAACAGTCATAAAATGACAAAAATCTAATGTACTTATAATCCAAAGTGAAAAATAATAAAAAATCAAAAAATGAAATGATTGAGGAAATAAAACAAACTAATAAAATAAAAAATCAAGTAATGATTGCGGAAATAAAAAAACTAATATATGTAATTAACATTTTTTAATAAAAACTAGAAAATATGCATGCACCTACATACTAAGTACTAAAAACTATTCCTATTATATCATTTATTTATTTCTTCTGGTTAACAAATAATATATTTAATTTAAAAAGTATTGTTAGGATTATCTGTATATACAATATACGTACATAAAGCACAAAAAGTGTTTGTCTGTCGGAAAGCTATAGCTGCTTACACCACTGAACCGATCTCTCTGAAATTTTCACAGTTTGTTATTAGATGATATACGGTTGGTAAGATATGGTACATATTTTTTTGATATTCGACTTGGGTGTGGCAAATATTTATCATCGCTTAGCTTAGTAATAGTGCATTGAAATTTTGCACTCGTAACCTCTATATTAACATACTTAGTTTAGAGAAAGATAGACTGGATTGGAATAGTGGGCGTGGTACGTCCCATACAAAGTAATGTGCATGGGCACATAGGGACCTCAAGGCAAAAGAAAATCATTAAAGCCGAAAAATATTAAAAAAACGTGAAAAGAATATAGGTGGGTGTGGTTTTTGGCCCGCAGCCTCCAAATTAATGATCCGATGTTGCTGAATTGCAATAAGAAAATTTCCGAAACTATGCCTGACAGATTGGTGTGCATAAATTTTTTGTATCTCTTCAGGTGCCTTGGCAAATGACATTTCAACCCGAACACGGACAGACGGACATCGCTTAATCAACTTCTCTATGTATAAGGATCCAGAATATATATACTTTATGGGGTCGGAAATAAATATTGTAGAAATTACACACGGAATGACAAACTTATATATACCCTTTTACACCTGTGGTGAAGGGTATAAAAATGTATGTATGTTAATTGCTACTTATATATTATAGGGCAATAAAAAATTATAAATGTGAAATTATAAATATAATTAAATTTATATTTAAATCCACTAAAATAATTGTAGATAATTAAAAGTAAAGTAAAAGTAGGGCAATAAAAAATTATAAATGTGAAAATATAAATATAATTACATTTATATTTAAATCCACTAAAATAATTGTAGATAATTAAAAGTAAACTTTTGATTTAATATAAATGTCTTATTGCATTTTTTGTATGCCAATAGATTTCCCATTTGCATCTAAAATCACTGAATAAACAACCCTACATTTTACACTTTTATTAATTGTTGAAAACTGCCCATTTACAATTTTATCCTTAATCTCTGAAAGTTTTATTATGCTTGTTGTTGTGTCCTTAAAGTGTACAAAAAAAGTTAGTTAACGTATTTCAAATTTTTCAAATTTTCAAATTCATCTTTATTTACAGTTTTCATTTACATATTTAATATTTTTCGAGATTTTATCACTAGATATTACAACGAATTACATATATACTGAATCACAGACATTGGTATATTTTGCTACTTTATAATAATGCTTAAAGGAAAAATAGGAAAACCTTTATCTGACAACAGAAATAGCCAAATATAGTTAGAAAATATATATGATTATAATTATATTATCTTAAATAATACATTATATACATATCATTTTCAATTTGATGATTTGTAGTTTTATTATGCATTTAAGCCGACTCCATACATTCTCTTATCAGTTGATAAGGAGAATTTTCTATAGCATCGTGATATTTACTGCAGATTCTTTTTATGAATTCAATAATTATTTCATAACCAGTTTCGCTGTGAAGAAGTTGCGTTGAATATCTCCAGTGTTTGTTGTTTATAATCTTTAGGCATTTGTTTTGAATTATTTGAAGTTTTTTTAAGTGTGTTTTTGCCGCTTTATACCAAATTGGACTTGCATATGTTAAAGTCGGTCTAATTACACCTTTAAATATTAAATTTTTGTTTTTTAAGTTGAGTGTTGAACGTTTACCTAGTATTGGCCACAGCGCTCTGATAATTTTTAGAGCTTTTTTACAAATTTCTCCAATATGCTTTGCAAAGTTAAGCTTCTTGTCAAGACATATACCAAGATATTTGACATCATTTTGTATTGTAACGTTCTCATTTTGAAATCTCAGCTGGCGGTTGGGAAGTCGTTTTGGTGAGTTGTTATATGGAAATATTATGGTCTGAGTTTTCAGGGCATTAATTTTAATTTTCCATTTGTAAAGATATTTTCTGCAGGCTTGAAAGCCTTTTTCCATTTTTTTAATTAGTGCACTCGTAAGTTTGCTAGACGTCAGAAGAGCGGTGTCATCTGCATAGTACGCAACCTTTAGGTATGAGGGCGGAGAGAAATCGGAAGTATAAATTGAATACAATACTGGAGATAATATTGAACCTTGAGGTAAGCCTCTTGTAATTGATTTGGGAGAAGAAAGTGTGTTATTTATAGCCACAGAAAAAGTTCTATCTGTAAGGAAGTCAGCCACAATCATGCATAAATATTTTGGAACGTTAGCTTTGATCAATTTATATATAAGTCCGTTGTGCCAAACGGTATCAAAAGCTTTTTCCACATCTAATATTATCATTCCGGTGGATTTTTTATTTCGTTTATTAGCTTTTATTATATTTATAATACGACTAATTTGGTGTACTGCACTGTGCTGTTTTTTAAAACCAAATTGTTCTTCAGCTACTGCTGGAGTATTTTCTATGGCATTACTAATTCTATTTTGAATTATTTTTTCATAAATTTTTCCTATATTACTAAGTAAACTTATGGGTCTATAGCTATTGGGATTATTTCTTGGTTTGTTTGGCTTAGGAATGGCAATAACTTTAGCTTTTTTGAAATGTTTTGGAAAGTAATTAATTTTTAAACAACTATTAAAAATAATTACTAATAATTGTATTGCAATATTAGGAAGATTTTTTATTAATAAGTTGGGGATATCATCCAAACCGGGTGATTTAGATGCTTTAAGCGTTGCAATTAGGGTATTTATTTCATGCAAAGACACCATTGTTATATTGTCACCATAAATGTTAGTTGACTTGAATGTTTTGATTTTGGAATTCACAGTTTTATCTATGGAGTGTTTGTAGTCCAATGTGAGATTGTTGGTAACTGAAAAAGTATCTGATAGCAGTTGAGCCTTTCCCTCATCAGTTGTAATTTTTGAACCATTTCGATTTAAATATGGAATTTTCCTATTTTTTTTACCTCTTAAACATCGGCTGATTTTCCAAAATGATTTGTCACCTGGCCTTAATTTTGATAGCATTGTTTTCCATTTTTCATTACGATAGATGTTTATTTCTTTATTGATCATATTTGTCAGTAGTTTTACACATTGTTCATAAAACTTTACTTCAAAAGGTATGGAGGCTCGCTGGCTTCTTCTTTTAAAGGTTCTTCTTGTCGTTATAAGATTAACAATGTCGGCCGGTAGATTTATTTTGCCATTGAAGCTCACTCGAGGCGTGCAATTATTTCTTGCTTCTAGTATAATATTGACGAATTTTTCAATTTCTGAGTCAATTGTCTTTTTTGAACTGTAAATGTTAGTATTTATGGCTATTTTATTGTTAATAATGTTTCGGAATGCAGTCCAATCGGTATTTTTGTAGTCACAGTAACTCGTTTCTAAGTTATGCGCTGTTGTAGTTTCAATTGAACATACAATAGGCCTGTGGTCTGATGGAATGTCGTATTCGAGCACTTCTAAATTTATATTTAAAGAAGTGTTGCTTAAAACCAAGTCAATGACTGAGGGATTTCGATTACTTTGAGACGGATAAAATGTCGGACTGTGGGGATAATATATGAAAAAATTATGAGTTTGTTCTAGATTAAATAAAACATTTCCAGCGGTGTTATTATTATTGCAGTGCCAAGCTGAATGTTTAGCATTAAGATCTCCTAATATAATAAAATCTGCACCTGATGAAGTTAATTTTATGATATCATTTGAAAAACTCCTTTTGTATTTTGGTGAATATGCCGTAGTTACTATAAGCTTTCTGTTATTTATTTCAGTTTCAATGGATAAATTTTCTATTCCTAAAGTATTTTCAATAGCTAGCAATTTATGTTTGACAGATCTGCGTACAACTAAAGCTACTCCACCCCCTCTTGAATCTTGTCTATCGTTACGATATATTAAATAATTTTTGAAATAAGTTTTGTGGTTTTCTTTGAGAAGAGTTTCATTTAAAGAGGCAATATAAATATTTTCTCTTTCAATCAAATTTTCGAATTGGAGTAAATGAGAATATGTAGTAATGCCATTAGCATTCCAGTGAAGAATTTTTATGCCATTCTGATTACCGAATTCCATATGCATATTTTACCATTGACATTATTACCTGTATTTGTTGAATTTTCGTTGTGCATTTTTGCAGATCGCTTAAAGCAGTTGTAAAAATATTAAAGAGTTCATCAATATGAAAGAGATCATTGTTTTCTCTCATAACATTAGCATATGATAAAGTATTGTGAAATGTATTATTGTTGTTGTAATTATTTTTAGAGAGATCTCTACTGATATACTGTGGAGAGATTGGTTTGTTATTATATTTATGTGAGTTTTTGTTGGTTGCTTTAGCTCTGGTTTCCAAATACAAGGCTCGTAATGGGCAATTGATATCATTTGCAGAGTGATCTGTGCGATCTTTACCATGTCGTTTGCAATTGAAACACGAAAATACTGCTGGTATTTTGTCTTGATTCCGTAATGGGCAATCATTGGTGTGGTGTTGATTAGCGCATACCATGCATGCTGGAAGACGATTACAATGTTCTCCTCCGTGGCCATACATTAAACAATTCCAGCATTGTGTTGGATTGTTATTTTTCCTTGGCTTATACTTTTTCCAAGAAACAATTACGTTGCATATTGCAGTTATATTGTTTAATGATTTTGGGTTGAAATTTTTTCTCAAAAATTGTACCTTATATACGGCATTGTTGATAGAACTATACTTTGTATTTATTTCAGTTATTGATGAAGGAGTTAAATTATAATCTTGAATATCCTTCTTAATATCGTCAGTACTAATTTTGGGGAGACCATGTAAGAATACTGTATACAAACGATTTTCCTTTCAATTAAAAGTATGAAACTCAATTTTTTTCTCCAACAGAATTTTTTTGCAGTTTTCATAACATTCAGTAGATTGTGGAAAGATCTTTGTTCCAATGGATGTACGTTTGTAAATAGAATCTTTACCCAAAATTTCTTGTAATTCCTTTAGAGGAATTTTGTCATCAGCAACTAATGGAGGAGGTTTAACTTTTTTCTCCTGATTTATGTTGGATACTGCATCCATTTCAGCATCGTTGAGATCAGCTAGAGCACTAAACCGATTTCTTGAAGTTGAAGGAAGATCAGAAATCATACCTAAAGGCAGTGGCCGAGACCATTTCTGTCTCTTCATGTTTGATTTTTTTAGATTTAGAGTTATTGATTTGGCCCCCGGGGCCATAGCAGTGTTGCTATACCTGCTTGTTTATTGTAATTAGTCACACGTGTGAGTTCAATAAGAAGAAAATATGACAATTACAAAAATATATAAAAAGAAACAAGTTATTTATTTATTATTTCTTTGTGCTATTGACTATCCGCTTCTTTTTAAAGAGATGATCACACTCTACGAAGTTAAGTATCAAACTGAGTTAACGTATTATTTAGTAAAAGATTGATTTGATTTTTAAAATAAAATAAAATAAAATAAAACAATAATAAAGATAATTTTTTTAATAATCCTTTGTAAATTAAAATATTTTACATGCATATATATTATTCATTATTTTAGATTGTAAACTAACTTGCTTGAATTTCCATTGTTCTTGTTATGCAAAGAACAAATAAAATTAATTACCTATTGCTGCTTATTCTGTAGAACTAAAGGTATTCTTCGAGTAGTATTTTATGTAGGCAGTTTTGTATTCGCGGCATATTTTTTACACAAACTTAGACGAGTACCTAAATTCAGCAAGCAGTTTTGTGATAGTAACATGTACTCGACGCATACATACGTAGCCAAGTACATAAATTCACCAAGCATTTTTGAGCTCGTAACATTACTAAAAACACATGTACATGAAAAGTTATTCGACAACTTTGTTGTACTCAAAAATGTGTACTTCGATTAAGGAACCATAATTTACCACTGCACGTGTACTTCACGTATACAAATATATTTGTGCAGACCTCTAATCGAAATGCTGCGCTAACCTCATGTTAGCTAAGTTCTGGGGTGGTCATGGACTGTGTGACATCTGTGAAAGAACTTAATACTCACAACGATCATTTTAGTCATGACGGTCATCTTGTTATAGAGTGAGCCCTTTATAGAACTCTTGTTTGGAAAGCTTGAGGGGCTGTAGAGAAATTTGGTTCCTGAGTCCATTGGAGTTTTCTCGTCGTAGGAAAGCTCAGACAGTCAAAACATTTTATTATATACCGTTATCCTCAAATCAGAAGGCAGCCGATCTCATCCTAGCATGTCCATACAGACGTATCTGAGTACAGCTATCATACAAAAATACCTCTGTAGCCGTGGGAGTTTGAAGCTTTGAACTTTTCTACATTTAAAAAGGCCGCCAAGTTGTGCTGTTTCTCAAGAGCTCTCTAAAACTCTCACTACCTCATTAAGAGCAGTCTCTCTGGTAGACCTGATGACTATCGAGAAACTCGAAGATCGAAATTGCTATCTAAATTAAAGCGTTGAGCTTAGCGCTATTGTCTTTGACAAAGCGATGGCGTCTTTGTTTGTATATTCTTCTTCAGAGTTAACGCGAAGCGCCAGCCAACACTAGATTGGTTAGGATAGTAAGCATTTTTTCCTTCCCTAGGTGAGCGAATCTGGCTGTCTATTTTGAGAATGACTGTGCTGGTAGAATTAAAATATATGAGCATTTTTCCAAAATGGTTAAAGTTAACGTGTGTGGCTATTTAAGTAGCTGGATAAAATCATTGGAATTAAATAAACATAATAAAAGTTTGGGTACTCTTTCACGATTTTTATACACACTTTTGCCATTATGCAAAAGAAATAAAGTTTACTTTAAAACAAATTGTATTTAAGTAGACTTTATTTCTTTTGCATAAGGGCATTTGTCTTTTAAAATCGAGTTGGATAATAATTTAGAAACTAAATATGTATTTACTGCCATTAAAATAAATAAATTGAATAACTTCATCGATAAAACCCTTACCAGTTGTTTAGCTAGATCTACTGCATTTACATCGCGGATATCAAATTTAAATGTTATTATCTTTGTTTTGTTCTCCACATGGCAATAGATGAGAGTACCGTTATCGATTCCTGTCACACTTATTTTTGGCAATTGTTGTTGTTTTTGTATCATAGGCTGTTGTGTCACGGTAGACTGTTGATCTGAAGGCTGCTGTTGTATTGGGGTATTTAGTTGTGGCAAGCTTATTTTCTGGAATTTTTGTTGCTGTTGGTGGTTGTTAGTCTGGACTTTTGAAACTTGCTGCTGTTGACAATTTTTTTGCATAATTTGTTGGCTAACTTTCACCAAATAGGGTTGCTGTTGCGTTTTTTGCTGTGCTTCTTGCCATGTTGTATACTCTATAGGAAACTGCTGGGATTGAGTTAAAACCTGTGGTTGGTGTTAGTGAATTAAAAATAAATAAATTAGGTAATGGCATAATTATTAAGTATGACAATATAATTTATTTGCTATAGAATCAAAAAATATAAATAAATTTACAGATACCTGTCACAAATAAGCAAGTGATTTAACTAATTTTCAAAGCATGCCTAACTTTCACGTCTACACCAAATCTGGCGGAAAGCCATTATCATCATTACAACTCAGTCTGGAATACGCTAGAGCCATCTGACAGCCCGTATGAACTCCGAATATATGTACCTTATATGAAGACAACAGCTTAAGTGCCCATCTACATGTTCGATCCGTCCGTAAAAACTATACACCTCTCATTAAGTACATCGGATTCAGAAAACAAGTCCATATCTGCGAATTAATTTCAGTGACCTTGTATTCCGAAGACCCAGCATTAAATCCTTTGAAATCTATTACATTTAATATCCTTTGAGAGTGAGTTTTAGGAAACTTCCTTTCGCCATTTCTGCTATGAAAACCTCAATGCATAAGGTATACTTCTTATGGCGCCTGTGACGCACTTCTTTGGGTTTCACAAGAAGTTTAGTTGGACTCCTTGTTCTCACTGCCTTTTACCATACAGAGAAAGCCTATATAAGTATTGGACGCACAACCTACGTGCAAACCCACTTTATCTACTGGGCGTGCAGGCGTCTTAGACCTTTTTTAAGGAACTAGTTGTGCATACTGCTTTAAGTGAAATAGAACACTACATAGAGCTATTATTCAGTAAATACATGCACACGTTATGTGAATTAACATTGAAGGGACTGTAACAGCCGTATGGACCAGTGAGGTTTCCGGCAAGCTCTTTAAACCCTCTTTTTACGGCAAATACGTCTCAGTAGGTTTCAATCTTCGTACTGGGTACGCTGTTCATAAAACAATTAGAACATAAAAACGAAAACAACTAACTCCAACAAACGCGCACCACACACAAAATATATTTTTTTTCTTTTCAGGCAGATGATATGCCCTATGTTGCCCTCCCAACCATGTAATTTTTCTTCTTGATCTTTACGCACTTTACTTTATTAAACTTTTTTCGAGAAATTCAAATACAAAAAAAGCAACCAACTAATTTCCCTATGTATAATTTTCAAAATTTTCCGTTTGATCTTATTTTTTTATATTCTAATTGCTATTATTTCCTTCTCTACTCCTCAATCTGTGTGAAATTTTTCCCCTTCTGGTTTTCCATTCACCAGGCGATTATAAATTTTAGCACGATAGCTAATTTTTATTGATTAATTTAAATTTTTTTTAAATAAACTGCACTTACATACATGATCATTCTAGTATGTGATAATGAATGTTCAATGTGTATGAATCTTTAATGGACTGTATTTTTAGGTTTTAAATTATTTATTCACTGGCTCTGTACATATATACGAATTGTATTCTTTGAGAAAAAAACGAACTGTCTCCGACGTGATTGAATGAAGCTTCAAAAGTTAAAAATATGTTACAGAACAGTTGCCATTGTGTCAAAATGATTAGTTGCATAGTTGCAAATAATATTATGTATGAAAAGGATAAAAATTAGGCGAATAACTGAATAACAAAATATTTGATTCATAAAAGTTAACATAAATTAAAATATAAACAGCACACTGAACATTTCGGCCCACCTTGAAAGGATCCCTTTCAACCATCTATATGTCTTTACCAGGATGTTGTCTTTACCAGGATGAATGGAAGTTACTCTTCCAATAAGCCACTGTGTAGGCGGAAGATTGTCATCTTTGACAAGTAAGATGTCATATACTTGGAGGTTTTCGATCTTTTGGCGCCACTTTGGTCTTTTTTGAAGTTGACTGAGGTATTCATTAGACCACTTGGACCAAAATTGTTGCACAAGTCTTTGTATGTATTGCCATCTGGTCAGACGATTAAGGTTGACATCAATTAAACTTTCGTCTGGAATTGTTTTCATTGAACGTAATATCAAAAAATGTGCTGGTGTTAGAGGATCAATGTCTCCTTCAAAATTCAGGCACAATGGACGGGAATTTAGACAGCATTCTATTTGGCATAATAAGGTACTTAGCTCTTCATATGTTGCAGATGAATTGCCTAAGTACGCTTAATATGGAACTTGACGGATTTTACACCTGCTTCCCATATGCCACCAAAATTTGATGCGGAAGGAGGTATGAAGTGCCACTGGATTTGTTCATTGGACATGTCCTTCTGAATGAAAGGATAATTCATACCATTCCTTTAATTCTCGATTACAGCCAACAAAGTTTGTTCTGTTATCGGTGTAAACATGAAGTGGTTTTCCACGTCTGGAGATGAAACTGCGAAACGAGGCAAGAAATGCTTCTGTAGAAAGATCTGTTACAGGTTCAAGATGGATTGCTTTTGTATTTAAGCAAACAAATACGGCTATCCAGCATTTATACGTTTTGGAACCACGTCCTTTCCACGATCTTATAAACATTGGACCAGCGAAATCAACACCGACGAAATGATGAACCACCTTGTAGACGACATTCAGGAAGATCTCCCATATGTTGTTGATAAGGTTTTTGTCTATACCGCATACATGTTGTGCATTGGTAATCTGTTCTTTTTACGACTTGTGAAACTTCTGGAATCCAATACTTTAAACCCAATAGGTATTGTAGTTGACGTTTTCCAGCATGTAAATTCTTAGTGTGATAATGACGAACGATGAGGTTTGTTAACGTGTTAGTCTTATGTAGAATATACGGGTGCTTCTGATCATAGCTGATAGAAGCGTTTTCAAGACGACCACCGACTCGTAGCATTCCTAAGGTGTCCAAAAATGGAGATTAACTGACAAGCTTACTTGAAGGATGTAGTTGTTTATTTGATGCTAACATACGAATTTCCACTGCATACGACTCATGTTGAGCTTTCCTTACCAGCATTCTGTGAGCATTTTTGAGTTCTATGGTAGTGATAAAATCAGTTTGACGCCGCGATTTGCATTTACAATTATTAACAAAACGTAAAATTAGAGCAGTTATTCGTAGTAGCTTGTTGTAACTTAAGTACAAATCGAATAAATCTGTGTGACGGATGTTGCAGTTGCGATGACCTTACGTTCCTCTAAATCGATGTCTTCTGGAACATTTACTGTAGATGTTATTGTAGACTGAGTTGTGAAACTTTGTAATATATGTGGACCTTGCCACCATAAGTCATTGTTTTTGACTTCAGAAGACGATATTCCTATTGTTTTTGACTTCAGAAGACGATATTCCTCGTGTAGCCAAATCTGCAGGATTTTGTTTTGATGCAATGTGAAGCCAATTACTAGCCGGAATAATATTGATAATGTAAGACGTTCTGTTTGCGACAAATGTTTTCTATCGCCGAGGATGGTCATTCAACCACGCTAGCACGACTGTTGAATCAGTCCAACCATATGTAGGTACATCTTGTAATTCCAACGCTTCTTTAACCTTAAGCATTACCCTGGAGTTACCCTGGTTTTTGAAGTTATTAGGCTGCTTGATATTGTTCCATCTGGTTTGATAACACGAATGTAAATAGCAGCAGCATAAGCCAGTTCCGAAGCATCTGCAAACCCATGGAGTTCAATGCGATCTCCAACGAAGAAATGAAACCATCTTGGAATTTGCAGATCTCGAATGCTTTTGACATTTTGTTGAAGATGTAACCATTCTGCTTTTAAATCATTTGGCAGGTCTTGGTCCCAGCTAATACCTTTAATTCACAATTTTTGCATAAAGATTTTCATTTTGATTAACACTGGGGATAACCAGCCAATTGGATCATAAACTCTCGAAATATCAGAAAGAACACGACGTTTTGTAATAACTTCTGAGGCTTCTGGAAAGCATACGCTGTACTGGAAAGAATCTGTTGACGTATTCCAAAGTAGACCTAGAGTTTTCACTGTTTCTGATTGATCAATTATCAACTCAGACAAACAAGCACGATCTTGAGGCTCGATATTTTCCAACAACTCCCTTGAGTTTGTTGACCACTTGCGGAGGTTAAAACCTGATCTCGACAAAACTGAACATAGTGATGCTTGAAGTGAAATAGCTGATGCTAAATCTGGTGACGAAGACATGTAATCGTCTACATAGAAATTGCTTCTGATTTGGTTTGACTCTTCTGGAAACTCCTGCGAGTTATCAAGAGCAACTTGCAATAGGGTACAGGTAGCTAAAAATGGAGCTGATGCAGTTTCATATGTAATTGTATTTAGCTGATACGTGTTGGGAGGATGTTTTGGTGAATCACGCCATAAAATGCTTTGATAAGGTCTGTCATCTGGATGTATAAGCACCTGCCTGTACATCTTCTCGATGTCAGCTGTAAAACCAATTTTAGGTTTACGAAACTTTAAAATAATTGAATATAGATTATTTTGAACTGTAGGTCCAACCAAGAGATGATCATTTAACGATGTGTTGTTTGATCTTTTGCATGATGCATCAAAAACAACACGTAATTTGGATGTGGTACTTGAAGGTTTTAATACCGCATGATGTGGCATGAAGTAAACTTGTTGTTCTGGTGCATTTGGTACTTCTTGCATGTGATTGAGCTGCATGTACTCGTTCATGAACTTTTGAAATTCGACCTTGAGATCAACATTCTTGGAGAACTGTCGTTCCATTGACTCAAGTCTCCGCATCGCCACTGTCTTAGATTCACCAAGTTGAAAAGAATCAGTTTTGAACGGGAGTTTCACCATATAACGTCCATCTGCTTGTTTTTGAACATTTTCTTGAAAATGTTTTTCAGCCAATTCTTCTTCTGGAGAAAGATGCTTTGATTGAACATTGCATTGTTCTATTTCCCAAAACCGTTGAAGCTGTTCATCCGAGCCGGTATGTAAATGAGCTATGACGATTGACTTTTCAGGCTGTTTATTGACGTTACCCATAATTACCCAACCAAATATTGTGCTAAGTGCAGTTGGTAAACCTGACGGATGTGATACCTTTTCACCTAACATGCAATGAGGAAACACGTCTGCTCCTAATATAATGTCGATATGGTTCGGTTTATGGTAGGAAGGATCTACAAGTTTTAAGTTTTGGAAGTATTCAAGTTTGTGATTTACTATTGTTTGTGTTGGTATATATTGTGTGAGACTAGAAAGGCAATAAGTTTGAACTATGATTGTTTTACCGGTATTCTTAACAAAAATTTCTAACTGTACTTTTCCTCTGGTATAACTTGTATTACTTCCACCAACTCCACAAAGAGCAGTTCTATCATACGATCTATTCAACTCAAGTCGCTGAACATAGGCTTCCGAAATAAGCGTTGACTGGGCACCAGTATCAATAAGAGCTCTGCATGGTTGCAGGCTGTTGTTCTTATCACGAACCATGATTACTGCTGTTGGCAGGAGTGTGGTTTGACTTGTTGTAGTCTGCTGACTTGAATTTACTGTAATCGGATTAGCATTGTCCCTTGTCTGATTTGCGTTACTTCTAGATTGGCTGGTACTTACATGCAATAATGTGTTGTGTTTCAAGCCACATGTTTTGCATGAACTGGACTTACAGTCTTTAGAATGATGTTTCTCTTAAAGACAGTTGAAACAGTAACCACTTTTGAGAACAACCGTTCTACGTTGTTCAACAGACATATCCTTAAATTGCTGACATGCAAACAAAAGGTGATCTTTTTTACAGACGGGACATGATTGTGTTGTTGTAGTCATTGTGACAAATTTATTAGGGTTCTTAAACTTTGACTGACTAGGGGTTTCTAAGCTTTCTAACTCAATAACACGACTTTCCAAAAAATCTAAAAACTTTTTAAATGACTGTCTATGACTTTCATTTTGCTGACGGTACCAAAGCGTTATTGTTTCTTTATCTAACTTTTCCTTTATTAAAAATATCAATAATGGATCCCATGACGTAACAGATTCATATAACATTGAAAGGGCATTATAGCATTCTATAGTGTTGTTGTAAAATTGTTTAATTTCAGACAAAGTACCATTTTTTATTGAAGGTTGAGTTAGAAGCAATCTAATGTATGTTTCTTTTATTTGATCTGGTCTCTTGTATTTTTTGTTAACTAAATCCCAAGCTATTTCATAATTGTCGTTTGTAGGAATCAAATGTTTAATTATTAAAGATGCTTCGCCTTTAAGTTTTGATTGAAGATACTCTAACTTTTCGACGTCCGATAAACTTGTTTTAGAATCAACCATGGCGTTGAGTAAATCTCTGAACCGAATCCAGTTTGAGAAGCTGCCATCAAAATCTGGAATCTCGATTTGCGGTAAACGAATACTTGAACTGTTGTTACGAGTTGAATCATTCATGCTTGATGATTGCAAATTACCGATTGATGTCAATGTTGTTGACATTGTTTGCAATAATGCTGTTAAATCATAATTGATTTGTGGAGTACTTGCTGAAGAACCTTCAATGACTGTAGTATCTAAATTATCTTGATTTAACGACGAAAATATTGATTTTGCAGTGAAATACATTTCTTTGATTTCATTACGATAAGTGTCTTCTTTTTGAATTTCAAGTTCATTTTGGCATAGATCGTCAATTTCATCTTGAATGTCTTTATATTTCATAAAAATCTTTTAAAATTCATCGATACGTCCCTTGATATCATTGTAATTAATATTGGTACCAGATATAAAATTGTACAATCTGGTAATTGATTTTTTCAGTTGTGTGCGTTGCTTTTTTAATTGATCCATTTTGAATGAGTTCACGTTTAACTTACCAAAAACAGTTATTTAATTTAGAAACAATAGTTTATTACCGATTTACAAGTGTTCTAATGTTTATTGAAGTTCTTTTACGTTTTACTGTATAATTTATCTACGCGTACACTCTTTTTGTTAGCTTACACACTTTACATACGATTTCAGTTTTTCAACAGATTAGTTCCGGTTTATTATTAAATTGTTTTATGAACGCCCGGTTTACTATTTAAAAACTTTTTATAAACACTCCAGTTTTGAAAGCACTGATTTTAAATTTTTCTTATTGGTGTTTTAATAGGATTTTGGTTTAAAATGCTCTGCTTTTATTCTAATTGGATTCTTATTGCTTTCTTTAACTCTAGGTAGATTCCAAATACATTTCAAATTCAAATGATTTTTGACTGACACTTTGTCACAAACACATACGTGTTTTTATTGTTATGGTTTTGTCTTTTTCACACCAATTCATTTATGTATGCAAATGAATTAATATTTCTTTTCTTAAATTGATTTTCTTTTTCTTGGAAATTTCATGTACGAAAGAACTTCTTGCTCTACTGAAATTCCATGTATTTTAGCACTTTTTGTTAAAATCAATTTTTTTTAAACACTTTAGGCACTTAATTATGTTTTGTATATATGATGAACATATTAATGATGTTAATTATTATCGTTTGTTCTTTTTAAGGGTGGTTGTCTCCATGCGAGACACCTAAGACACTTGTTGTTGTTGGTTGCAAATGTTGAGACACTTAAACGAACGACTGCCACGATTGCGCGACGCGTAAGTTTCTTTTTGTCTTTTTGCAAATAAATTAGTTTTTCACTTTTAACACAACCGTATCTGGGTCGATAGGACCAAAAATTATGTACGAATCTTTAATGGACTGTATTTTAAATAAAAAGAACATAGGTTTTAAGGTTTTAAATTAATTAAATTATTTATTCACTGGCTTTGTACATACTTATATACGAATTGTATTCTTTGAGAAAAAAACGAACTGTCTCCGACGTGATTGCATGAAGCACAAATTAGACCAGATAAGACACGAAAATTTGAGTGTTGCCAAATCACAGCTTTCGTTCGAAAGGGATAGCAAGAGTTAATGATTTTCTTATATTACTATCTCTTTCTGGTTATAGCTGCAATTTGACATTTTATTGTTTACAAAATAATTTGTGAAATTGCTGAAAAATTTTAATTTCTGTGAAAAATTATGTTTTAAAATAATTTGTGGCTAAAATAATACATAAAGAACAACCATCCGCAGGCGGCCAAATAAAAATATATAAAAGGAAACAAACAACAGGAAAAAATGTAAGTATAACAAAGGTTTTCTATTGAAATAAATTTGTTTATAATTAAATTATTTTGCTATTTCAGGAGTCGCCGATGCATAATAAGCTGCCCAAAAGGGGAAAAACTTCATCAGTTTCCGAGTAATCCGACGAAGTAAGTATTTACTTGGTTAAATTTTAAATTTACATGGTTAAATTTTATATGCAAATTATGCCTCTGAACATTTCATATGAAATTGTGATTGTGTACTACATTTTTGAACAAATTGTGTGAATATGGGTATCAATATAAAGCTTTTGAAAATATCTATCAGGTGGTGCTAAAACTTTAAAAAAATTTAACCCATTAAGAATCGGTGACATTTTTTGATGAAATTTTATACATAGTACGTAGGAAAATTTTAGTAAGCGAAGCCGGTATTGGTCATACCACAGAGGAGAAGATTCTTGTGTCCGGCCGAAGGCCGGCAATGCTGGAAATCTTTAGTAAGCGAAGCCGGTGATGGTCATACCATAGAATAGAAAATACTTGCGCCCGGCCGAAGGCCGGCTGTGCAAAAACCTTTAGTAAGCGAAGCCGGTGTTTGTCATACCATAGAGGAGAAAATCCTTACGCCCGGCCGATGGCCGGCTATGCAAAAAACCTTTAGTAAGCGAAGTCGGTATTGGTCATACCATAGAGAAGAAAATCCTTACTCCCGGCCGAAGGCTGACTATGCAGGAAACCTTTAGTAAGCGAAGCCGGTGTTGGTCATCCCATAGAGGAGAAAATCCTTGCGCCCGGCCGAAGGCCGGCTATGCAGGAAACCATTAGTAAGCGAAGCCAGTGTTGGTCATGCCATAGAGGAGAAAATCCTTGCGCCTGCCCGAAGGCTGTCTATGCAGAAAAACTTTAGTAAGCGAAGCCGGTGTAGGTGTTCGATTTAAGGGTTTTATTTGTTGTTATATATAACCGACTTCAAAAAAGAAGGAGGTTATCTTTTCGTATGAATGTTACTTTTTTTATGTATGTAACCACAGAACTCAGCCATTTCTAAACCGATTTTAAAATTTTTTTCTTTATTTGAAAGGTTATGCTTTCAGGTTGGACCGATTTTAAAAACAGTTCATTATATTAAAAATTAAAGGGTGTCCACATACAACATACATAATTTTTAAGTGTATTACGAACCGTAAAGGGCACCAAATTAAAATTTTAACAAATTGCGTGTCGCTAAAGCTCCCAACAGCAGAAATTAATAAAAAAAGTAAATTTAAAGGGTGTCCCCATAGGTAACGTAATTTGAACTATTTGGGCCTATCTTTTGAACCGTTATAGACAAAACCTTGAAAATTTAACAGAATGTCGATAACTATGACCGTTATAATAAAATGTATAAAAATTAAAAATTTTAAATTAAAGGGTGCTCCAATAGTTCATTTAATTTGATGTATATGGCCATACTTTTGAACAATTGTACACAGACCGCTGAAATTTACAAGGAACCTTTATTGCAAAGTCCACTATAGCAAGTATACAATTTGAATTTAGAAATTAAAGGGTGTCCCCATAAATTATGTAATTTGATATATATGGCTCTATCTTTTGAACCGTTAAACACAAACACTTGAAAATTAGCCAGAATGTCCACTACTTTCTCTGGTATAATAAAAAGTATAAATATTTGGAATTATAATGTAAAAGGGTGTCCCAATAGTTCATGTAATTTTATATATATGGTTAAACTTTTTAACCGTTATAGACAGATAGTTGAAATTTAAAAAGAATCTTTGTGGCCAAGTCCTCTATAACAACAGGTCTTTCATTTAAAATTGTAAATTAAAGTGTGTGATGTTATTTGATCTATGTGGCCCTATCTTTGAAACCGTTATAGACAGAGGCTTGAATGGTGTCCCTATACAAGACGGATGCTGGTGAAAATAACTTAACTTTTAAACAGTAATAGGGAGAGGCTTGACATTCACATAGTCTTTACTTTTTTCCGCTAACTTTGGCGCATCTATTATTTGGTTTAAATGTAATTCTTACAGATTACTTCTTTCATTTTTAGTTTATAACTGGTGCCCTTCTATCTGTTTTGAAGTCGGTTTTTTTTTTCAAAAATTCTTTATTGATTCATTTAATTGCTTTTTATCACATTTTTTATTACGTATTACTGTACTTAATAGTGTAAAAATATAAAAAATAAAAAAAAATGAGTTGGCTCTTAATAGGTTAATTTTTTTTAAAAAAGTTTAGCATCACCTGATAGATATTTCCAAAAGCTTTAAAATGATACCCATATTGACATAATTTGTTCAAAAATGTAGTGTAAAATCATAGTTCCATAACTCGGAAAATAAGGGCCACTGTCAAATTTTTTTATTTTACACTTTTTGAATAATTTAAATAAAATTTTAATATTCAAACAGGTTTTTACCATACGAAGAATAATTGCCCCGAGTTGGCAGGTCTTTTTTACTAATCCTAACTACAAGCTCAAGGTAAAAAAATATATTACAAGTTTAATTTAAAATTTTTTAATATTCATATGTAACTTAAATTTTTCTAATTCAGAGTTAATGTGCATTATCAGTCTTAATTCAAATTAACTTGTGTGTTAACATGACATGATGTGTTTTCCTGAATACTATCACATCTGAACAAACAACTAAATCGGCAGCAGCAGGTATCCATCAACCACAAACTCTTATATATTACATTTAAAATTTGTTAAAAATTCTTTAAACTTTTTATTCTGTTAGACAATTAAAATACAATTGTTTGTTTGTTTTTATACTTAAAACCTTTATTTCTTACACAGTTTCGAAATACTTGTTAAACAACTAATTACAAATAGCAAAACTAAATACAAAAAATATATATTTGTTTTTAATCATCTTTAACACATTGTAAAATTTTACAAATTATACATATACGAGTATATACTCTCATTGATATTGTTTTATTCAAATGAAAATATTATGTAATCAATTGTTATTTATGTTTTTTAATTTTGTATAATAATTGAGCATTTAAGAGTTAAATCTAAATAATGAAAACATTAAATATATTATATTTAGTTTGTATGTTTTAACCATACTTGAAATTAAAATAATTATTTAAATAAGAACAAAAAATTTATTTATTTATTACCGAACTACCTTACAATTAAAATTATAAGATAATATAAAAAAGAGCTTTAGCAACATCGGCCGTTAGCTCTGCATTTTATAAATACAAACAAAAACAATAAAAAAACTTAAATTTAAAAATTTAACAAATCAATTAAAAAATAGTACAAGAAAAATATTAAAACAAAGATTTCAATTTAATACTATACTTTGTAGGTATATATGAGACAGGCAAAAATTTATAAATTTATGTATCTATAAGAATGTCTTTATATAAACGTAAAATAAAAACTTTAACAAATAAATATTCAAACCGAAAATAAATTCTTACATTTAAATTCAAATAAAATAAAAATGTTTTTTTTTTTTATTTGAAGATATTTAATAATTATGATTAAGATTTTAACTTGGGCTTCATAGGCGTAGTATTTTCAAGTGGTGCAACATGACAACCCATTGGAGCGATTGAAACGTCAACCGATCCATTTGCCATTTATTGCTTGCAATTCGTTTTCGTTTCTGGCTTTTTCACAAAACAACGTATCGTTTTCATTTATAGCTTGTTTGTGCCCAATTTACCTTCAATGAAAATGCAATTTATTAGAAGTTGTATTTATATCACAGGGTATTGAAATTGTTTTGCTTACCCTTATTTTTATCGAGAAATACGCATTTATATCATAAGGCAATCGCGGCTGATTAATAAGAGCAATGAATGATAAAAGCATGTGGATCATTGCTTGGCTCACGTATATATTAAAACTTTCCACCGAATCCATTAACTGAAACGAGCAATTGTTAAATCGATACGAATACATCCAAATTCACTAGATAAATATATTTATTTATATATTTGTAAAATATATACATGTATATATTATCTATTAAGTTTCCACCATAATATTCAAAAACATTTCTTTGCAACTTTGTACATGAAGCTAACGTGCACTTCGCCGGACAACCATTCATGTAATGCATATAAGCATCTACATATATTGCACAATTCTTACGAAGTCCCATACATATTTAAAGTTGTTTATCATAAGACCTCTAATAATTTAGCCAGGACTTCTTCATTTCCAACGGCATTTGTGTTCAATTTGTTCCTGAATTCTGTTGAATTGAGACTTCTTGAACAAATACCACTAGGAAAATTTTGATTGCCAATTTTTGTAACAACCTTATGCACATGTTGTATTTTTTTAGCTTTTAATAGCACTTTGGAACCACCGCAACATATTTTTATAAATTTTAAGTTCTTAACTTCACGGAAATTTATATACTTTTAACTTTTTTTACAAAAATATAATTTTTGCTACAATTCAATTCAATTTAAATTTTTTTGTTTACTTCATCGATAACATATGTTTGAAATGGCTATGTATAGCTGTTTCTGTTAACTCATTGCAATGAATATTATTAGTTATTTTTTTATTCACTCTATCGAAAGCTGTTAGTACGTATGATAATGTACTTTTTTAAACGTCACAAGTGGGTAATCTGGTTAGTAATCTGTGGCATGAAGCTTCAAAAGTTAAAAATATGTTACAGAAGAGTTGCCATTGTGTCAAAATGATTAGTTACATAGTTGCAAATAATATTATGTATGAAAAGGATAAAAATAACTGAATAACAAAATATTTGATTCATAAATGTTAACATAACTTAAAATATAAACAGCACACTGAACACAATGCAAACTTGGTATTGATGTTGCCAACATAAATTATTTTACCATGAGTACACAAACAAAGCCTATTGGCAACTGTATCTGAATTATGCAGATACAACAACAGCGTAGGGTAGCCATTTGAACATTAGATCAGTGTAAGAAAATAATTAGCCATAAAGAAAAATAATCAGCAACCAAAAAATAAACAATCATAAAATTTATAAAATCTATATGCATGTGTGTTTCTTTCGTCATTTGGTTCATGGAGTGCTAGAAATTCCTTTTTTTCACCCGCAACAAAACTCCGAGTTCAACAAGGCTTCCGTGGTAGGAATCGGTGTGCGGAGTTAAGCAAGATACTTTAAGTGTTACAACAGATCAACTGCTCAATGCACATAGGGGTATTTTGCCAATCTAGCCGGACATTACTGTTTTTTTAAGTTTATATTGGCTCTAAAAATGTACTGAGTGCCCCTAGGTTAATTACAGTTTGCAGAAAAATCTGTTATGGTCCTAGACTGTCAAAGCTATAAAATAGGAAAAATCGGATTAAAGAGAAAAAAGTTCCCCTTGGAAGAACTAATCCTACCTCTGAAAAATGCAAGTTTTTTCATTTTCCCGTAATTTTGTTTAGCAATTACAACTTTTAAGGTCAACGAATGTTCAAAAACTTAAAGTTGGACGCTGAGTCGCTTTTGTGGGCGGTGAAATAAAAAATTATTTGAAAAAATAATGCAATTATTAAAAGAAATAGATTACATACTTTATAAAACCATAAAAATTTATTTATTTTTATGGGCAGGGGGCGGTATTCCTCCAATCCCACCCCCAATTTTTTTGCCAATTTCCTAAAAATATTCATTTTTAAGCTTTCCAATGCCTAACCAATCCCCGCCCCTTAAGAATATTATTAAAAAAATATGTTCGTAATTTGTTACTTAATAGTATTTTATTTATCGGAAAATAATTAATTTATTGACACTAATAACTCATTTATGATTGTAACGATAAATTTTATTTAAAATTATAACAATTAATTTATTTAAAACATCTTCTCCTGATGATGAGTGCCATGGTTTTTCTTCGTCTGACTCTTCAAAGACCTCTTCCGAATGTGAATCCTTTTCAGCGTTAAGTACAGGTGGAAGCATGCAAGAAATTGCTTCTTTCGTAAAAGGTAATGACATTTTTTTGGAGTGGGTCTAGTAAAGAGTAGGTCAGATCTTAGCAAAAGCGAATGAATAATATCTACTTATGTTACACTGAACCCTTAAAAACTCTCTAGCAAAATTCTGCTGGAAATGTTTGTTTCGTGCCTCAGCCGCTTCTTCTGATAACAGCCCAATAGGCAACAATGCCTCATTAATAACAGTTGCACCATGTATTAAAATCTTGTGTATTGTAGATCTCATAGGATGCCACTCATATAAAGAAAAGTAAAGTTTTGCAGTATCTAAGCAATAATCGGCAAACTCGTGCATTTGGATTTTGTGACCACTTTATATTACTTCAGTAATAACCTTGATTCGGTATATGAAATCAAACTCAATTCCAGTTATTTCTACAGCTAATTCAGGATTGGAAAAAATCATCTGCTAGTGTTACCATCGTTGGTGTTTCCAAATCCAGCTCTCGGTACAACCACTATTAGCCCTAATTCACTTCTAAATTTTTCTTGGATATTTTTTTTTCCTAGCGTTAAGAATGGCTTTGTTCGCATCAGATTTTATTTGCCATTTTTTCACTGTCAGTTTATATGACAGGTGTAAAATGTTCTCAAATAGGCGAATTCTGGCGTGTAAAGTAGATAGTCCGAAAGAAAGGGCATCTACGTCTATATCTCTTTTGATATTTAAATTGTTTTTTGTACAGGTAATAACAGTGTTAGATGTAATGACTTAAATAAAAAACATCTACCTTCAAGGTTTCTTACTCGTATTGACCTATCAGAGATAAGAAAAAACATAAAAAGATATCCCAAATTTGCTCGCCTTAAACAATATTTTTAAATGCTTCTCAAAGCTTTCGAAGATCGTCTAAATAGATAAATACATTTTCTTCTAGTCTCTGCGGTATAACTTTATCCATGAGTCTGCAAAGTCTCTGGGCCGTATTGTAGAATGACATAATTCTAAATTGATAGAGTGGTCGGCCTGATACAGTAAAAGCTGTGTACGGCTTACACTCGTCTTCTAGCTCTATCTGTCAGAAAGCAAACTTTAAGTTTAAGCTTCTAGTTGTGTCTTTAAATGTAACCTAATAAACTTATCGAAGCTCCTGTATCCAACAAGCCTCTTATAAAAATGTTCCCCACACTGATTTGGGCAAAAGCGCGAGGATAACTCTTCCATCTACACTCCTAACTGCTTCTAAAAATAATTTTCGAGTTTTTCGTTTTTCTGCAAATTTTCTTCTAAGTTTTAAAATTCTTTTTGACATTGTTTGTTTCAAACCTAGAGCTTCATTAAAAATTCGATCCCTGACTTTGTTATATTTTATTTCGCGTTCTACTTAAGAATATTTATGCCCTATTTGAGGAATAAATTTATTAAAATCCCTAACAATTTTAATTAAATTTATATTTTTTAAATATTTTATCGCAGGTTTGACAGAAGGTTTTTCTTGGATGGATGATTCCCCTTCGCTAACTCGCTCCTGTGAAAGTGTTTCGCCTTGCAGTTCGTACAGTTCTTCAATATTTCAATATTTTTAAACTAACAATAATTACTCATAACTTAAGTCTAAAATAAAAATATACTTTTTAAGTCCAGCCAGTGCTAGACAAAAATAATGTTTGTTTCACGGATTTTGCAATCATTTGCGGATCATCCCTCTAATGTACGGTCAAGAAAAGCAGTATCTCCTCTTTTTAGTCGAATGTGCCACATCTATAACAAAAAAGAGATCATTTCCTTGAGGGACAATCCATAAACATATGGCCGTTTTCATGGCAATTCCAGTAACCTAGTGGATTTTTTTAAATATTGGGCTTTGACGTCTAAAATTTGAGGCGCTGCTATTTCTTCCAATTTTTCTGAAGAATCTATAAAACTATCGACTGGATTCTTAAATATTTTATTTACCTGCCTTGTTTAGCGGTTAAAAGGAACAGATGACTGTGTATTCATCGCAATTTTTCGGCGAAATACCTCTTCCGCTTCCACACACTCTTGTCGAAGTTCTTCTACCACCGTACTGACAGCGACTGGGTAAACTTTACTTCTTATGTCCTCTCTCAAATTTGTCTTTATCATCTACTTTTCATATACTGCAATATTTAGTCTCGATCTTATTTGTGTCATGGCAAAGAAAAAAGCATCGATGCCTTCTCCGGGCTGCTCCTTTTTCTCGACCATGTCACTCGTGAGTTTGAAACTAGACCTGGTGGATTGGTACTGTTTCAACAGAGCGTCTTTTAACGGACCACTCCGTAACGTAATTCGTTTGTATAAACAGCCAATACCACTTTTAGGCCACGCCTCTGACGAATAAATGATAATTGTCTAAATCTTCATCCCATGTTACACCATACTGCCGCTGTAACCGCTCGACGCGAAAAACGAAATCTTCAACTGCCAGCTTAATAGCAAGGCCCCATTTGTCTATCCTCATTTTGTGATAACTTTTGAATTGACTCTTAAAGTCAACATTTTCCACAGGCGCTCTCGAAGAATTAGTTGAAGTTCTTGGAGAATTGTTCGTTGGGTTGTCATTGGTACTTTTGAAAGAATTTGGTATAACTTCATTCCTAAGTTTTTTTATTTTCTAATTGTGTATGTTAAACAGACGCTGTTAATTCGGCCATTTGTCTCCGCATTTCATGAAATTGAGCATCCTGTTGCGCTTTTTCCATTGCCTGTGCCCTTTCATATTCCCTGGCCCTTTCGTACGTACGTGCTCTCATTTCATCCTGAGCAACATCACTATTAGGGGTCTTATTAATATTAATAGCTTGAGACTTATCTATTATTTGAGCATTTGAACAACCTGACGCTTCTTCAAACTTTTCTAAACTTTTTAACGCACTCAGCTTTCGATTATTATACTTGTAGGTTTTCCCAAAAGAAAAAGGGATGGATCTGTTCAAATCAAATTGTACAGCTCTATCTTTCTTTCTGGAATTTGTATCTTGTGGGATCATATCCTAAAAAACTACATTTTTTTTTATCAAACTAAAGATCTGAGAAATCGAAAAAGGTAAAAACTATATAAAAACAAAAATTTTTCTTTATGTACAAAAACTAAACAACAAAATTTAACAAAGAAAACGAAATTTAATTTCAATATAATTTTGTAAAAAAAACAATTACATACATTTATCTAAATTAAATGTACATATTTAATCCAAAAACCAAAAAAAAAAATAACTTAAACTTTAAAAACAATTTTTAAAAATTTATTTTTTATACAGCAAAAAAAAACTAAGTATCTCTAAATTTAATGGCTCTACCAGAAATTATCCAAAATATGAAATTTACCTAATAAACAAAACTTAACAGAATTAAAAAAAAAAAAAATAATAAAAATTCTAACTCAATTACAATATAAATTTAACTATAGATACCTTTATTAATAATTCTTGCAAAAAAAACCGACTACAAAACAAATATATGTGCATCAATTTTAAACTAAAAATATAAAAGGAAGTAATCTGTAAGAACTAGTAACCAAATCAAATACTTTTATACTTGTTGCTTTAATAACGGACATAGTTTTATACGTTTCGTACATTCAAATGTCTATCCATAACGGTTCAGCAGATAAAGCCATATACGACAAATTACATCAGATATGAGCACACCCTTTATTTTTTTACACTTATTATTACTGACACAATAATAAAATGTAACGGTTCCAAAGATATGGCCATATAGGTTAAACAATGTCACCTAGGGGACACCCTTTAATGTACAGTTTTAAATTAAACACTTATTTTAAAGGACAGATTCTTTGTAAATTTCAAATGTCTGTTTAAAACGGTTGAAAAATTTAGCCATATGTATCAATTTACATCAACTATTGAGACACCCTTTATAATTTTAAATATTTATAAATATTATTATACGGGACATAGTAGTGGAGATTCTGTCTAATTTTCAAGTGTTTATCTATAACGGTTCAAAAGATAGGGCTAGATAGGTAAAATTACATCAATTATGGGGACACCCTTTAGTTTCCAAATTTAAATTATATACTTGATGTTATAACGGACTTAGAATTACAGGTTCTTTGTAAATTTCAACCGTCTCTCTGTTACGGTTCAAAAGTTTTGCAATATACATCAAATTCCATCAACTATTGGGACACCCTTTAACTTCTAATTATAAATATTTAATTTCTGATTATAAATATTGGATATTCTGTCGAATTTTTAAGTGATTGTCTACAATGGTTCATATATTTAAATTGACGTCACATATGGGGACACCCTTTAATTTTTAAGTTTATTTTTTTATTAATTTCTGTTATGGGCAGCTATAGTGATATGCAGTTTTTTTTAAATTTAAAAGGGTGCCCTTTACGGTTCATAATACACGTAAAAAACACGTATGTTGTATGGGGACACCCTTTAATTTTCAAAATTCTGAATTTCTTTTAAAATGGGACCAATCTGTAAGCATTTCCTTTCTAATGAAGAAAAAATTTTTAAAATCGGTTCAGAAATGACTGAGTTCTGCGGGCACAAACATAAAAAAGCAACATTCAGACGAATTGATAACCTCCTTCTTTTTTTGAAGTCGGTTAAAAATAATAAATATCATATGAACTTTATTTGAATTAATAAATTATTTAGGCTTAAGTTCTTAATTATAAAGAGATAAAGAAAAATTAGATACCAGCAAAGCAGAATGCTTTTTCTAGACAGCTACGTCCGTCATCAGTACTCTTCGTATCGATCTACCCGGTAGTTTCAATTGTTATTAATTTTCTATTTAAACAAACTTATCAAAGAAATAGAATATGAGAAATTTTTAATTTACATTATATTTCATAGGAGATAGAGCTTTTTGAAATTGCTTTACACTTGTAAACTCTATTTTCTATTTATATTATACTACCAAGTAAACGTTTTTCTTTCTTTCAATAAGACTCCGCTCTTCATCTTCAGGTGGTGTTAGCGGGATGTTTTGCGAACAATGAGTACTGAGATATTTTTTATTAAACCAATTTATACTTGTGCTAGTCGTTGATGACACAATATTTTGTTTGTCCCATATATAGACAATTCAAGTGACGCTTCAACTTTTATCGTTTCTCTTGGAATACCCTTAATCACACCAAAATCAATAACATCAGGTATTTTTGCCGATCAGTAGGCCAATAGGTGCGTTATATTTGAAATCTATGAGGTGAATAGGTCGAAGAAATAACTAAGCTTTGATAAAATTTTTCAAGACAGATATTTGCTGCTTGAAGGTAGTCCTCACAAAAATCACACAGTAGATCCTCTATTAGTATTGCTGAAACACCACATACTCTGCCACAGGGGTCTTTAGTGATTTCCATCGCAATTGCTACATTTTTTTAGCCTTCGAGTCATCCCTTGCTTAGCGGAACAATGTAGCTCGCCACACACAACGCAAACCGGAGGCAACTTGCAGTAAGCCCTAGTTTGACCATATTCTTGGCAATTTAGATACTGGGCGGGTCGTGAGCTACGGTTATTTTGCGGTGTAACAGATATTTCAAATTATAAATGGGGTGCGCTTCGTTCTTCTTCAATCTGATATCTCCAGGCTCCAGTTCAACGCGAAATACAGGTTGAGGGACACGTTCTCTATTTCTGAGATTGTCTATACCTTTTATCTTAAATCCCGCTTTTGGGAGGCCATCTCTGATATCAACTGGATCAACACAAGAGTCTACACCTTTAGTGACTACCTGTAGACCTTTGCTACTCTTCAGCTGATAGGTATACAATTTTTTTTCATACTCCTTTACAACGCTTGATCGGAATTACATAAAAATAATTCTCTCCAATCAGTGAAAACAGTTTATTTATTACCTCGTTGGAATTTTTCTTCCTTAAATATATTGGAATGGTTTGAACGACGTGGGTACCGTGTTAAGTTCACTTGTTTCGCTTTCTAAGATAGTAAAACGATTTTAGGAACTTATTCCTTATTATTATTTATTATTATTTTAGGAACTTATTCCTTCCTTTTCTTTTTGTACTTTCGACATTGCTGCTAACTGCGAAGATTAAGGGCTTCGACCTCTTTTCATTACAGTCACGTATCTATCCATTCCCACTTGAGTATTGGGTTTTTTGGACAGTGTCACAACTTAGCAACAACGGTGAGCAAGAACGTGTGCGGTAAATTGGCGCAGGTTTTATTGTTTATGTTTATTTGTTTATTTAAAATTTACTAACTAAATTTTGTTTTTATTATACGTTTATTGCGAGCTGAAAAATACACGTCCGTTCTATTAGACGAATAACTAGCAAATTCTACGATTATAAAAATATAATTTTTCTTCACAGGCGGGTACCGATGCTGTCATTAATTTTATACTAATAGAAACTGAAACTAAACGAAAAAATAAAAAAAAAAAACAAGAAAGAGACGCAATACAATTAGACAATTAAACATAAAATTTTTTAAGATATTGCTATCTCTTCCTAAAAGAATAAGTGTTTGAAATCCTTAGGAAGTTCAGTACAACCTTATCATTACTTGAATATATTTTAAGGGCTACTGATACGATTTTAGATCCAAAAACAAGGTTAGATATTCATCCGTTAGGCTATAAACACAAAACTAATAGGCTATTGTAGGTCTTCTACACTACGATTTCCTCAATATTAGATTGGTCTCAACCTATTAATACTAATAAGCCCCCACATTTATGTAACAGCCGTCGTGTTTTCAGAATTCGGTAATTTCTTAACCGATTTTAATCATTTTTAGGGTTCCGTACACAAAGTGTAAAAACGAAACCCTATTGTTTTCGCTACAATGTCTGTCCGTCTGTCCGTCTGTCCGTATGTCCGTCTGTCCGTCTGTCCGTCTGTCAGCGCCTTTTATCTCTGGAACCGTAATAGGTAGGCTCTTGAAATTTTCACAGATGATGTATAGTTGTTGCCGCTATAGCAACAAATACTAAAACTTATAGGGTGTTCCAATAGAGAGGTGTTATTTACGAAAATGTGTTTATTTCTTGAACCGTAGGATGGATACACTTGAAATTTACAAACAGTTATTAAAACTTAGTTCACTATATAAACAAGTATAAAAAAATAAAACTAAAAATTAAAGGGTGTTCCGATAGTGGTGTGAAATGCATGTATAAGGCATAAGTTTTGAACCATAATAGGTAGACTCTTGAAATTTTCACACAAGGTGTATAGCGATGGCCGCTATAACAACAAAAATTAAAACTTATAGGGTGTTCCGATAGAGAGGTGTTATTCTCGAATATGTGTTTATTTCTTGAACTGTAGGAGGCATACACTAAAAATTTACAAACTGTAATAAAAACGTAGTTCGCCTTATATACAAGTCTAAAAAATAAACCTAAAAATTAAAGGGTGTTCCGAAAGTGGTGTTATTTTGATTTATAAGACCTAAGTTTTGAATCATAATATGTAGAATCTTGAAATTTTTACAGAAGGTGTATAATTTTGCCCGCTATAGCAACAAATAATAAAATTTATAGGGTGTTCCGATAGAGAGGTGTTATTCACGAATATGTGCTTATTTCTTGAACTGTAGGAGGAATTCACTAAAAATCTGCAAGCACTAAATTAAAATTAGTTCGCTATATAAACAAGTCTGAAAAAAATAAACCTAAAAATTAAAGGGTGTTCCGATAGTGGAGTGATTTGCATGTATAAGGCCTAAGTTTTGAACCATAATAGGTAGACTCTTGAAAATTTTACCAAAGGTGTAAAACTATGGCCGCTATAGCAAAAAATATTAAAACTTATAGGGTGTTCCGATAGAGAGGTGTTATTTACGAATATGTGTTTATTTCTTACAAACAGTAATTAAAACTTAGTTCGCTTTATAAACAAGTCTAAAAAATAAACCTAAAAATTAAAGGGTGTTCCGATAGTGGTGTGCTTTGTATGTATAAGGCCTAAGTTTTGAACCATAATAGGTAGACTCTTGAAAATTTTACCAAAAGTGTATAACTGCGGCCACAATAGCAAAAAATACTAAAACGTAGGGTGTTCCAAAAGTGACGTGTTATTTACGTTTATGTATTTTTTTTGAGCTGTAAGAGGAAACCACTTACAATTTGCAGACTGTAATTAAAACTATGTTTGTTTTATAAACAAGTATACAAAATTGAACTTAAATATTAAAGGGTGTTCCAATAGTGACGTGATTTGCATGTATATATCCTAAGTTTTGAATGAATACGTGGAACTTTGAAATTTTTACAGGAGGTGTATAACTATGTCCACTATAACAAATAACAAAAATTAAAGGGTTTTCCGCCAGTGACGTGATTTGCATGTATAAAGCCTTATTTCTTGAACCGTAACAGGTAGACTCTTGAAATTTTGTACAGAAGATGTGTTGCCACGGCCGATATGACAATTACTAAAAATTAAAGGGTGTTCCGACAGTGACATGTTTTTCACTTATAGTGACTTATTTTTTAATCGCAATAAGTAGATCTTTAGTATATTTATAGAAAGGAAGTTGCCATGGCCACTATAATGAATAATAAAATTAAAGGGTGTTCCGACAGTGACAAGATTTTATAAACCGTAATATAAAATCCGACAGTAGATGTGTCACTTCGGCCGCTATAACAAATACTTAAAATTGAAGTGTGTCCATTAGTAACGTGTTTTTCACGAATATTACCTTATTTTTTTAACCGCAATAGGTAGGCTCCTGATACTTTAATAGAAAGTGTATTACCATGGCCGCTATAAAATCAATTACATATTAAAATTTAAAGGGTGTTCTAATTATGATGCAATTTTCGCGAATATTACTTTAATTTTAAAATTTAAGGGTGTCCCATAAGACATAAAGAAATAAACAACTGGAATTTTTAAATTATACTGAACATAGTACGGAACCCTACGTGTGTGAGTCTAACTCGCACTTGACTAATTTTTTTTTATTTCTTTATTTATTTTAGAAAGGTTATGCTTACAGATTGGTGCCATTTTAGAAGAAGTTTAAAATTTTGAAAATTAAAGGGTGTCCCCATATAACACACGTCTTTTTTAAGTGTATTATGAACTTAAAATTAAAAAAATGGCGTATCATTATAGCTCCCAATAACAGAAACTAATAAAAAATAAAATTAAATGTTGTCCCCATAGGTGACGTAATTTCACCTTTATGATCCTATCTTTTGAACCGTTATATACAAACACTTGAAAGTTGCTCAGAATGTTCTTTACTATGTCTGTTATAATAAGTCCCAACAGTTGATATAATTTGATGTATATGGACACACAGTTAAAATTTACAAAGAATCTGTATGACAAGGCCTCTATAACAAGTGTTTAAATTTGAATTAGAAGGGTGTCCCAATCGGTGATGTCATTTACAATATATGGCGCTATCTTTTGAACAGTTATTGACAATAACTAAATAATGACTTAACAATTAGACAGATTGTCCATTACTATGTCTGTTATAATAAGTATAAATATTTAAAATTATAAATTAAAGGGTGTCGCAATGCCTTATGTAATTTGATGTAGATGGCCAAACTCTTAAACCGTTACAAACAGACGGTTCAAAATTACAAAGAACCTGTATTGCTACGACCGCTATAACAAGTATAAAATTTGAATTCGGAAATTACAGGGTGTTTTTAGTGTAATTTTATGTGTATAGCCAAACTTTTGAACCGCTATATACAGACAGTCGTTTAGCATTGGTTTAACCTGAAAAAACAGAACCCCGGGGTTTATTCCCCTATATACTCCGGAAGCACTGGTCCCCGGTAGAACATCGACTGATATTTGCTTTAGAATTCCAAATTGAATTCCAAAATTAGTTTTTTTTTATCTGAATTAACATTTAATGCTACGACATTTGAAAAATCCCCCTACAATCTTCCTCGAATATAATATAATCATTGTATAGTTACCGTCTTAAAGAAATATGATTTTAAGTTTGTGTGTTTTGAAGTCGGGTTTTTTTGCAAGAATTATTTGTTATGCTAATTGCCATTATTCCCTTCTCTACTCCTCAGTCGTGCTAAAATTTATGATCGCCTGGCGGATGGAAAACCAGAAGGGGAAAAATTTTATATAGATTGAGGAGTAGAGAAGGGAATAATAACAATTAGCAAATAAAAAAAATAAGATCAAACGGAAAATTTTGAAAATTAGACATAGGGAAAGTAGTTGGTTGTTTTTTTTTGTATTTGAATTTCTCGAAAAAAATTTAATAAAGTAAAAGGTGTAAAGATCAAGAAGAAATTTGACATGGTTGGGAGGGCAACATAGGGCATATCTGCCTGAAAAGAAAAAAATATATATATTTTGTGTGTTTTTTTTTTTTTTTTTTTTTTGTTTTTTTTGAATTCATAGTTATTTATTGTATCTTCAATATGTTTGAACTAACAATAATTACTCATATCTTAAGTCTAAAATAAAATATACTTTTTAAGTCCAGCCAGTGCAAGACAAAAAAAAAATTTATGTTCCACGATTGTTGAAATTATTTACGGGTCATCCCTCTATTGTACGGCCAAGAAAAGCAGTATCTCTTCTTTTTAGTCTAATGTAACCAGGAGCATTAAGAATGTAACGCGCCAGTGGATTTGGATGAGTTTCAAGCTTTTTCAAATACGTTACCGCATGTTTCGCTATTTCTGATTTAACTGTTGGCACGTTTAGATCTTTGTGAATATTAGAGTTTTTGATATACCAGGGAGCAACTGTGATCATTCGAAGAATCTTATTTTGGCGCCTTTGTATTTTTTCAACATTGCTAGCTGAGGCAGTACCCCATAATTGAATCCCATAGCACCAAATTGGTTTAAGTATCGACTTGTAAAGTAGTAATTTGCAATCTAAGCTGAGGATAGAGTTTCTGCCAATAAGCCAGTTTAGTTGGACTGCTTTTAACTTCATTTGTGTCAATTTGGATTCTATGTGGCTTTTCCAAGTAAGGCGCCGGTCAAGATGTATACCGAGGTATTTGACGTCTGAAAGCTGGGGTATCATTTGATTATTTATGCGAATAGGGGGGCATGAGTCCCTACGCAGTGTGAAAGTTATATGAGTGCATTTTTGTTCATTCACCTTAATTCTCCATTTCTTCAACCATTTTTCCAATTTGAGTACGTGATCTTGTAAATCTTGTGATGCTACTTGCGCGCTTTCATGAATACTTAAAAAAGCTGTGTCATCAGCAAATGTTGATGTGTGCACTTGATTGCTAATTGGCATATCGGATGTGTACAGCAAGTATAAAATGGGTCCCAAAATACTACCCTGTGGAACTCCGGCTTTAATAAGCTGAGGCGAGCTTAAGAAATCTCCTTCTTTTAGTATGAACATTCGATCAGTTAAATAATTTTTTATGAGCTTATAGAAGTTTTTGGGCAAATTCAGCTTTAACTTGTATATAAGGCCTTCGTGCCATACCTTGTCAAATGCTTGAGAAACATCGATAAAAAGTGCAGAACAGTATTTTTTTTCTTCAAAGGTCTTTTTAATTACATTTACTAATCTGTGTGTTCGTTGGATCGTACTATGTTGTTTTCTGAAGCCAAATTGATGGTTCGGAATACATCCTTTGGCGCTCAGAATTGGGTTCAACTTAATTATTAATATTTTTTCGAACAGCTTTGATATATTTGATAATAGGCTTATAGGTCTGTATGATTCAACCTTGGTGTTGTCTTTTCCAGGCTTAGGTATCATAGTAATCAAAGAAATTTTCCACTTTGTAGGAAAGTACTCAAGACGTAAAATGGCATTAAAAACAAAAAGAATGATTTTTTGGGCTATACGGGGCAATTCAAATAACATCTTGTTACTGATTTTATCAATGCCAGGAGCTTTCTTAGTATTTAAATCAGTTATTGCCTTTTCAATATCTCGAAGCTCGAACCTTAGGGTAACTGCCGGACTAACATCTATAGGTGGGAGCTCAGCTATATCAGTCGAGACAATTGGAGTAAACACGTTTTTTAAATGATCAACAAACACATTACCTTTTTCGGTATCATTTCTTGCCCAGTCTCCACAAGAAGTTCGCAATGGAGGCTTACGTACGACTGGTCTATTGAGGTTTCGACATGCACGCCATAATGAATAATCTGATTGTGGAGTTGGGTCCAGATCTTCCAGGTAATTTTTCAGAGATGCCACCCTTTGAGATTCTAGTAGGTCTCTTAGCCGCTTTGTGCAATCTTTAAGTCTATTTTTAAGTTGAGGAGATCTATATGATTGCCACTCTCTACGAATTTTTCTTTTTTCAGTCAAGAGCCGCTCGACATCTGCAGAATAAATGTGATTGCATCTGTCTATTTGTCGGATTACAGTTGCATGTTGGGCAGCTAATTTGATGTTTCGATCAAAATCAATTATATATATATTTTGTGTGTGGTGCGCGTTTGTTGGAGTTAGTTGTTTTGGTTTTTCAGTTCTTGTATTTTTAATGGGCAGCGTACCCAGTGAGAGGGTTGGAACCTACTGCAACGTGTTCGCCGCAAAAAGAGGTTTTAAAGAGCTTGCCGGAAACCTTACTGGTCCCTACTGCTGTCACATAAGTGGCGCCCAAACTAATATTGAGGAAATCGTAGTGTAGAAGACATACACACTACGGCTGTTACATAAATGGCGCCCCACGTTGGGCGCCATATTGTTACGGACCGGTTGGACTGGCGAGGTTTTATTTTTCTCTCTTCAGGGGGTCCCAACCCTTCCCGCCAGCCGCGTATCCGAACTGATAAAAAGGAAAACATAAAACAAAGCTAACTGAAACTACACAAACTATACCACACAAAGAATCCAGAGACAGCTGGTCGTCTCGCTAGCCCTCCCAACCTTGTCGTAGCATTTCCTCTAAAATTGTTTTCTACGACCCACGAAATACCGAACCACTTCTTCACTTACCACTACATATCGATCAAAAATCATAATTTTTTATTAAATACATAAAACACAAAATATAAATAAAAATAATACACATGTGTATAAACATACATAAGTAAATAAAACAATAAAAAAATTATTTATATAATAATATAAGAAAACTATTTTTTTTCGCAATTTTTATTTATTGTATCTTCAATATAATTGAACTATCAATAATTACTCATATCTTAAGTCTAAAAATATACTTGTTAAGTCCAACCAGTGCTGGACAAAAAAAATGTATGTTTCACGGTTACTGTAATTTGTGGGTTATCCCTATGATGTACGGATGAGAGAAGCAGTGTCCCTCCTTCTTAGTCGAATGTAACCAGGTTCATTTAGTATGTTACGGGCCAGTGGATTCGGATGAGTTTCAAGCTTCTTTAAATACCTTATGGCAAGTTTCGCTATTTCTGCTTTAACTGATGGCACGTTTAGATCTTTATGGATGTTCGAGTTTTTTATATACCAAGGAGCAGATGTAATTATACGAAGAATCTTATTTTGGCGCCTTTGAATTTTTTCTACGTTGGTAGCTGAGGCAGTGCCCCATAATTGAATGCCATAACACCATATTGGTTTTAGAATTGACTTGTATAATAAAAGTTTGCAATCTAGAGCTAGAGTAGAATTTCTGCCAATAAGCCAGTTTAGTTGGACTGCTTTTAACTTCATTTGTGTTAACTTTGTTTCTATGTGGCGTTTCCATGTAAGGCGCCGGTCAAGATGTATGCCGAGATATTTGACGTCTGAAAGCTGAGGTATCGTTTGGTTATTTATCCGAATAGGGGGGCAAGATTCTCTACGCAGTGTGAAGGTTATGTGAGTACATTTTTGTTCATTAAGTTTTATTCTCCATTTCTTCAACCATTTTTCTAAATTAAATATGTGGTCTTGTAAATATCGTGATGCTACTTCGGGTCTTTCGTGAATGCTCAAAAAAGCTGTGTCTTCAGCAAATGTCGATGCGTGAACTCGGTTACTAGTTGGCATGTCTGAAGTATACAATTAGTATAAAAAGGGCCCCAATATACTACCTTGGGGAACTCCGGCTTCGATTGGCTGGGGTGAGCTCAAAAAATCTCCTTCTTTTACAATAAATTTTCGTTAGGTTAAATAACTATCTAGCAGCTTATATAGGTTTACGGGCAAGTTCAGTTTTAGCTTATATATTAGGCCTTCATGCCATACCTTATCAAATGCTTGAGAAACGTCGATGAAAAGCGCAGAGCAGTATTTTCTCTCTTCAAAAGTCTTCTTAACAACATTGACTAACCTGTGAGTTTGTTCGATCGTACTATGTTTTTTCCTGAAACCGAATTGATGGTTTGGAATACATCCTTTGTCGCTTAGAATAGGGTTAAGCTTAGTTATTAACATCCTCTCAAACAGTTTTGACATATTTGACAAGAGGCTTATTGGTCTGTATGATTCAATTTTTGTGTGGTCTTTTCCTAGTTTAGGAATCATGGTAACCAAGGACACCTTCCACTCTGTGGGAAAGTACTCAAGACGTAAAATGGCATTAAAAATAAAAAGAACGATTCTGCGAGCTATACGTGGGAACTCAATTAACATCTTGTTACTGGTTTTATCAAATCCAGGGGCTTTTTTGGTGTTTAAATCCGTTATCGCCTTTTTAAGATCACCAAATTCATATCTTATCGGGACTGCAGCACTAGCCTCGACAACTGGCAACTCAACTATATCGGTCGATATATTTGGGGTAAAAACCTTTTTCAAATGTCCAGCAAGCCAAGAGCCGTTCGATATCTGTAGAATAAATTTGATTGTATCTAGCTAATTGTCGGGTTATTGTTGAATGTTGGGCAGCTGATTTGAGGTTTTGGCCAAAATCAATAAGACTGCGCTCTACGTCTTCAGGTGTTCTTAGCAGGATGTTTTCCGAACAATGAGTACTAAGATACTTTCTATATTTCGACCAATTAATGCTTGTGCTAGTCGTTGTTGATATGATGTTTTTTTTGTCCCATATATAGACGATAGTGGGTGAATGATCTGAGGACAATTCAAGTGACGCTTCAGCTTTAATCGTTTCTCTCGGAATACCCTTAATCACGCCAAAATCGATAACATCAGGTATTTTTTGTCGATCAGTAGGCCAATAGGTGGGTTGTCCACTCGATATCACATTCAGATGCATTTTTGAAATTGTGTCAATCAAAACACGACCTTTTGGAGTTATTAGGCGTGATCCCCAAAATGTATGTTTAGCGTTGTAGTCGCCTGATGCTATGAAACAGGGACCTAGTGATTTGAAGAAATCGCTGTATTGACTCTCTGATATTTGAAACCTAGGAGGTGAATAAATCGAAGAAATAACTAAGTTTTGATGAAATTCTTCAATGCAGATGTTTGTTGCTTGTAGGTAATCTTCACAAAAATCACACTGTAAATAATGTTTGATTCGAGCCTTTATTAGTATTGCTGAACCACCACATGCTCTGCCACGGGGGTCTTTGGTGTCATATAAGATATAGCCATTTATTTTAAAAAAGCTATTTGTTGGTAAGTGAATCTCTGAAACCAGCATGACATCAATTTGTTCCTTCTTAAGGAAGTACTCGAGTTCATTTTTGTGTTGGCGCAAGCCGTTTGCGTTCCAGAAATATATTTTTAAACAGTTCATGGTTTGTTAAGTAACGCCTGCAACATAGTAGATTGCATGCGTACCATTTCTTGCATCATGCTGCTCATAGAGCTCATAAAACTGTTTATCGAATGCACTAATGTCTCGATGCTTGCTTCGAGACGATTAAAATTATCAGATGGTGTTTGTTCATTAGGATGCGATTGCAAATTAGGAGTAGAATTAGTTGTCGGTGCCGCTTTATGTACTGAAGTATGATTGGTTTTTACCATATCTGCGTATGAAACATGTTGTGTTGTTGGTTGGGCTAACTGAGGATAATGAGCATTTACTCGATATTGTTGGTGCTTAGCAGGAGTACTTAGTTTTTGAGTGGTTTTCCTTACCATGAAAAAAACTGGACAGCCTCTCTAGTTAGCAGTGTGGTTTCCACCGCAATTGCTGCATTTTTTAACTTTCGAGTCATCCCTTGCTTTGTCGCATTGGGCGGAACAATGTAGCTCGCCACATACAACGCAAACTGGAGGCAACTTACAGTAAGCCCTAGTATGACCATATTCTTGACAATTTAGACACTGGACAGGTCCTGGACGCTTATGCGGCGCCTCTACAGTTATTTTACGGTGTAACAGGTATTTCAGATTGTAAATGGGGTGCATTTCGTTCTTCTTCAATCTGATATCTCCAGGTTCCAGTTCAACGCGAAATAGTGGTTGGGGGACACGTTCCCGATTACGGAGATTATCTACACTTTTTATTTTAAAACCCGCTTTTTGGAGTCCGGCTCTTATTTCAGCTGGATCAACGTATGAATCTACACCTTTAATGACTACCTGTAGACCTTTACTACTCTTCAGCTGATAGGTATAAAAGTTCTTTTTGCAGTTTTCGAACTCGTTTACTGCTTTACGATAACTGCTTTCATCAATAAATTGTATTTTTGTCTCATCAATGTTACCACGCTTGATGGGAATTACATAAAATGAGTTCTCGCCAATAATTGTAATTAATTTTTTTATTAAGTCGTTCGAATTTTTCTCCCTTAAATAAACTGGAGGTGGTTTGAACGACTTAATTGCCGTTTTATGTTCACTTGTTTCACTATCTAAGATAGCAAAACGATTATGGGAATTTATTCCATTAGAGCCCTTGTCTTTATGTACTTTAGACATTGGTGCAAGCTGCGAAGATTTAGGGCTTCAACCTCTTTTTAATACCGTAATGTATCTGTCCATTCCCACTTGCGTCTTGGGTTTTACACTATCCATATTAGTTTTGGTAACACTTTGTACAAAAGGCGACTTGTTTGTAGTTATTTTATTGTCATCGCTTATCAAAAGCGACGAACAAGATTGGGCACGTAATACTGGCGTAGTGTTTAAACACAAATTATTTTCAGTTTTTTTGTTTTTATTTAAATCTAAATTGTCTACATTTTTGTCACTTAAATTAAAGAGGCTCATTGGCCTCTATTGTTTTTGTTTTATTTTTAAAGTAGCAAAGTGATAATGCCGTTGTAAAAAAAGAAAAAAGAGAAAAAAAATGTTTGTTGTTGTATTAAAAACAAGTTTGATTTTTTGCTTTTGTTTGAATTTATTCACACTTTTTGTTTTTGTTTTTGGCAATTGCGAGCTTAAAAAAAATCGCGTCCGCACTTATCAACGCACAAACTAAGAAAACAATGATAATTATAAAATACATTAAAAGAAAAACAAGAAAGAAAATAAATATAATTTATATACATATACAAATTCCAAAAAAATCTAACTTTTCATTTATTCATTTAGCTCTCAAGTAATAAACTTTTTAAAACAATGGCGTTTTCTTTTTTTACCTAAGAGAGCTTCCTGAGATGTATTTTTTTATTTTCGCTACAGATTTTTCATCATATTTTTAATTAATATTTCAAAGTTTTAATTAAAATTTATTTTATTTGCACTTCTTATTTCCGATTTTCTTCTTCTTATTTGCAATTTAAACTGCTTATTTGTAACTTAAAAACTTAGCTGGCTAATTTCTGCTGCGCATGTACATATATGGGTAGGTTTGATGTTTTTCTCAAATTTACCTCCTACACAGAAAAAATTATTACCAAAATATTTCCAAACAAATGTTTTTTTTAAATGCTTATTGATTTTCAAAAACTTTTTTGTTTGAATCTAATAATACTTTTGTTTGATTTTTAATTTGCTGCTAATAGTGTTGCCGTAATAAAAATAATTGATGAAACTAAATTTATTAATATGTAAATGTTGTTCTTCTGTTAAAATTAAATTTAAAAAACATTTCAATTTTGAATAGCCTCTAATTATATTTTAGTATGGAAACTAAATTAATTTAATTACATTTAATTTCAATGATTGTTATTATAGCATACACAGCAATACAAATACTATATATGTAATTTTTAAATGCCTATCTGTATATTAAAAGACCAGGAGGTATACGTCAAATTAAGTCGTCCATGAGAACACTATTTAATTTTAGGTTTTATTTATTATTGCGGATATAGCTGTGTAAATATCAAGTGTCTGACTATAACGGTTCAAAAGAGAAGGCCATATACATAAAATAACATCACCTATCGGGATACTGTTTAATTTCTAATTTGAAATATTTAAACTTACGGTCATAACGGACAATTGAAATTATTCCTAATTTCCAAGTTACATCAACTAAAAGGAAACTAATCTGTAAGGTAATTTTATTATTAGTTTGTTAAAATATGAAATTGGTGCCCTTTAGAGTTCAAAAGACACTAAAAATCATACATGATTTTCCCGATGCACAACCTTTAATTTTTAAAATTATGAACTTTTTTGAATGGAACTTATCTATAAGCATTACCTTTCAAATAAAAATCGGTTCAGAATTATATGATTTCTAGGAGTTAACTCAGACGATTTGATAAACTTCACCTTATATAATCAGTTAATTACACGACAATTTTGCAGATATTATCCAAGAAATTTTATTTTGGCCCATTTATTAATAATTACTCATTCGCAAAAACACGGCAACACTTTCATGTCATGCATTGAAAAAATAGCAAAAAATTTTATATTGAATTTTTCAAGACTTCAAAAAGGAAATTTATTTTAATAAAAAAATATTTAAAGCACAAATATTGAAACATTTAAAAGTCATTAGCTGCAGAGGAAAAGGTAAAAATGTACAAATTTTTTATTGAAGATATTGCTAGATATTCATATATATTTTAATTTTTATTCACAGTATTTCAGGTGGCAGCAATGGCCAACTTTATGTAAATATGTTTTTTTTTTCATAATTTATTTATTGTATCTTCAATATATGTAAATATGTATGACATATGTTTTTGACCAGCAAACAATTTCCATACCAATAATTTAGATGAATCAAATGCAAGGTTTTGTTCCAATTGTGCTCAAGAGGAAACGCTTTGTGCCTAAAATATATAAGTAACTAGTGGCTAAAATTTGACCAAAGTAAAAAGAAAAAGGGAGATACATTATTTTCATTGTTGCTCAAGATGTCAAATTCCATATATAGATAACATTCTTTAATATATAGAATTTGTTATTTTAAGAAACATCGAAATTGAATGAATTTGGCATTCCCATCCAGTGAAGTGATTCGTCTTGGCCTTTTGTTTTAATATGGTCAAATTTTACCCAGTAGTTCTTTAAATAAGGCACAAAACTGTTACTATTAAACACAATTAGAGAAAATTGTTTTTGATTTAGCTAAATTATTTGTTATTTCAGTAAAGTTTTTCATTAGTTTCAGATAAATTATTTGTTTGAATTTCTTTTAAATTTCAGTAAACTTTTTGTCTGATTCAGACAAATTTTCTGTTTGAAATTTTTTTTAAGTCAATAAATTTTTTTTACCAAATATCATAATTAATTTTGAAAATTTTTAATTATTATTAGTCGAACTGTTTTACGTATTACATACAATGAAATTTATAATCAAGCTTAAGTTCGTTTTTATTCTCTCTAAGAAAGAATTAATTAAATTACAAATTAGGTGATAATATTAAAGAAAAATTGGGAAAATTTAATTTTTAGACACCAGCACGAGTGGAATGCATATATATATATATATATATATATATATATATATATATATATATATATATATATATATATATATATATATATATATATATATATATATATATATATATAAAGTTCAATTAAAACACATATTTTACACAGTTTTCCATTTAGCTCACGTTTTTTACGAATATTATTAGTTTTCAAATATTTTTGGCCGCACAAACTTCATATTTTAATAATCTATATACATATATAAAAAAGTTGCTGTTTCATTGTGTTATATATATAGATTGTGTTAGAAATTGATGTTCTCTGGAATGCGTGAACCGATTTTGTTTCTGCAAAGTTTATATGAAAGGTGACATCAATGCCAAGGTTTCTATGTACAAACGGTCTCTGTATGTGTATTGGTTCATGAGTTATAGCCGGAATAGTTGGCGTGGTACCGCCCATACAAAGTAAAAAATTATTATCGTGTACCTGGCGAACTGCAACAGAGAGCGCCTTGAAACTTTGCAAGAGTAGCCTTTGTGCTAAGGCGCATAGTCTGCCAAAAAGAATGAATTGGGACACTGGGCGTGGTACCTCCCATACAAAGTGAAAAATTATTGTTGTGTATATAGAGAACTATAATAGGTATGGTCTTGAAGTGGGTACAAGTAAACCCCATACCCATGCGTATACTCTAGAAAAACATAGGCTGAATTGGGACAGTGCGCGTGGTACCCCCCATGCAAAGTAAAAATTATTATCCTGTATCTAGAGAACTGCAATAGGTAGCGCTAGTAACCCCCATATTAAGATAAATTGTGTAGTGAAACACAGACTGAATTTTAATGGAGGGCGTGGTACCTCCTATACAAAGGTAAAAATTATTATACTGTAGTTGGAGAACTACAACATGTCGTGTCTTGAAACGTTGTACAAGAAACCCTCATACTAATGCGCATTATCGCGTACCTAGAGAACTACATTAGGTATAGTCTTGCAACTTTGCACAAGTAACCCTCATACTAATGTGCATAGTCAAGCAAAATACAGACTGGATAAGAATACTGGGAGTGGCACATCCCATTAAAAGTAAAAAATTGTTATCGTGTTAATACGTATAGTCTAGCAAAAACAGGTTGGATGGGAACATTTTTGACTTGAGAATAGTGTGCGTTTTCGCATTAAAATTTGGTCATACTTTTCTTCCAAGTGTTTATTGTGTTTTTTGTAGATGGGTGTAGCGAAGCGCACCGGGGATAGCTAGTATAATATAAATATATATTTAACAATAACTTTATATTTTAAACTTTGATAAAGTTAAGAGAATTAACCTTCTACGAACACTTCTATTTTGCTTTTAAACCAATTTCAATCTCTTGCCTATATTCAAACCTATCAACTTGTTTCATTTTTCTGCAAGTTCTTATATAATTTCTTATTTTTCCGCCAACTCGCCATCTTTTTTATGAAAATATAAAGTATTTTAGATTTTAGCGGGCTATTCCTTTTTTTTCTTTATTTGCAGATTTATCAACTTTTTGAAATTTTGAATAAAATACAACCCTGTGCAATTTACTACAAATTTAGTACCAAATATTTGCAAACAAATCCATTCGCAAACAAATCCATTATTACATTAAGAAGAATAGGTAAACAAACAGGTAAGAAAAACTTTAACAAATTAATTATTATGATTATTTTATATTTCAGTTGACATTAAACAAAACATACTACAAAGGTGAGTACAGAAAAACTAGTTATTAACAATGAAACAGAACGATAAAATAAGAGCTTTTCTTTACACAGGTCAACATACAATAAATAGGAAGATGACCAACAAAACCACCCTACCCAAAACATCTTGGTGGAAAACAAACCAAACACCTATGGAACAACAAGAGCACAAATTCATACAAAAAACTAAAATTCGGCCGTGCCGAATCTTCTATACCCTTCACCACGGTAATTTTATTTATACAGACATGTACAGCATTATCCATATTGTTGACTATTTACTTAAATAAAGTCGTATGAGAAAAAATCATTATTCATGAGTTAAAGAAATAGAAGACAAATGAAAACAAATTCCGTTTGCTACAATTGTCGCCGTTTTGTCAGCTACTTAATGATATTGAAGCCGACAGCTACATCGTAAACTCTGACATTAAAATTAAATACCTTTTTTAAAAACTTATAAATATTTCCTCTAAAACTTTTTGTTTGTATATGAATTTGTAATTTACAATTTTGCGACATTTTCTTTTGTTGAATAAAATAGAAATTAGCCTAAGTTGACGACAGCCACAACGGTGGTCGTGTAGCCATGTAACTTTGCTTGCTTCAAAAGAATCGTTTATCTATAAACGTGTGTATTTTATTTTTGACAGTTTGTAGTCGGTATCCTGATGATGTCTATGTGTTTAATGCAACTAAGTTTTAAAACAGAGATATCATCTATTTAAAAATCAAACGCATTTAAAAAAATATGTTACTCTATATACACACATATGTACATACATATGTATATTCTTAATATTAACTATATGTTATGTTACAGTCATGATTTTCATTTTCAAAGAAATATTGAAATTTTTGTTTTAGTTTTTCGAAAATTGTGTGTAAAAATTTTTTGTAAAAATAATTTTTTTAAAATTTTTTGTAAAATTTTATTCGAAAATTTTTTGGAAAATTTTTAAAATTTTTTTTTTTAATATTTTTTGGAAAATTTAAAAAATTTTTTTTTTTAATATTTTTCTGTAAAATACCTTTTTGAAAATGATTTGTAAATATTTTTGACAAAAAATTTTAAATTTTTTTTTTAAAAAATTTTTTAAAAAATTTTTTTTTAAAAATTTTATAGAAATTTTTTTGTTAAATTTAGGACCTTTCTGCAATCTATATTAAGTTAGAATGGTCAGACTAAAGCAAAAAGATATCCTTTCAAAAAAAAAATTCTTCATAATGACACATGGGGGGTCATTTTAACTGCTCCTATTTATCAGTGGGTACCCTGTGGGTCCATTGGCTATCTCTATGCGTATTGCTTTCTATTAAGGTCTCTAATACAAAAAAAACCCTACCAATCTAAAAACAAAAAAAAATCGCCCCTCGCAGGGGGTTATTGATCCCCCGAGATCTGTATGCACTCCTTGCCATCTACCTGTCGCAGTCTAATATTTATTTGAGAAAACAAGGCAAAACAGAATCATTAAAGCCGAAAAAAATTAAAAAAAACGTAAAAAAATATAGGTGGGCGTGGTTTTTGGCCTGTAGCCTCCAAAGGAATAATCCGATGTTGCTGAATTGCAATACAATTGCAATTTTCGAAACTATGCCTGACAGATTGGTGTGCTTAAATTTTTTGTATCTCTTCTGGTGCCTTGGCAAATGACATTACCACACTAACACGGACAGACGGACATCGCTTAATCAACTTCTCTATGTATAAGGATCCAGAATATATATACTTTATGGGGTCGGAAATAAATATTGTAGAAATTACACACGGAATGACAAACTTATATATACCCTTTCCACCTGTGGTGAAGGGTATAATTAAACAATCAGTTAATTTAATACAAACAAAAAAGAAACATAAGCAAATAAACAAAAATACACAGGGAGAAAAATCATTGATGAATATCGCATTTTCTTTACCCGCAGCAGGACTTTTAATAACCCGACATTTGTTTTCTGTTTCAGGTGCACAGGGTAGCCCCCTAAATAGCAAGTAAATCCGATATTATGTGTTTATAGATATTATTAAGCTGATTGCAGTTTTTATGAATTTATCTATTTAAACCCCCACAAAAGGCACACAACTTAAAAAATATCAATAACATAAAATATAGTACCCAAAACGTACCTGCTGTTCTATAATAACTGACGGCTGCTGTTGATTTGGTTGTTTTGTTACGTAGTTAACTTGATACTGAATTCCAGCGGGATTTGACAAAGTTGGTTGTTGAGATGTTTGCGAAGTGTAGTATTGGGTCTTCGAGAGAACTATTGTCGGTGATAACGTTTTCTGTGGTGAATGTACATCAAGTGTCGTTTCCAAATAATTACACTGAGATGGCAGTGTTGTTTGTTGAAAACTGACAATATTTTTATCATAATCCTCTTCTAAGTCGACCTCATCTTCTTCCTCCTTTTCGATAAGTGGTGGTAGCATTTCTCGTTGCTTTTGCAAAACAAGTTTTTCTAAATGAGATTTTTCATTTTGCAATGAGTATTCATTTTGTGTCGTTTTCGAATAATTACACTGTGATGGCACTGTTGTTTGCTGGGAGGTAACAAAATTTTGATGATGTTTTTGCTCATTATTTTCCACGTTTCGTTGCACAAGATCATCGCTTTGTAATGTAAGTGATGGCTGTGATGCTTGCATTTCTTGTATTGCCTGAACTTGCTGTTGGTTTATTTTCTTTGTGTCATCATTTTCTGAGTTGACCTCGCCTTCTTCTTCCTTTTGATGATGTTGCTGGTTATTATTTTTCACGCTTTGTTGCAAAACATCATTGCTTTGCATTGTAAGTGTCGGTGGTAGCATTTCTCGTTGCTTTTGCAAAGTAAGTTTTTCTAAACGAGATTTTTCATCGTGCAATTTTAATTGCGCCTGGCGCTGCACACGATCTTTTAACAAGGAACACACTTGAACTTGCAATAGTCTTACTACAGCCCTAACATCCTCCTCGGATATGATATTCTCTTGCTTCATCTCATGACACAATTGTTCACAATCATCCTTTTTAATATCAAATTCAAACTGTATGAATTCATTTTCTTGAAGTTTTGACCAATGTTTTTTTGGATACAAAAAACGCAAACGAAATTCAATGACATTGTTGTCAGGATTGTTAAGAAAAGCCTCAGTCGCCGTTGGCGCTATACAAATTCCAATACCTCCTTCAAAAAATTCTGAGTTAAGCAATTCTTTACAGCTTGGACGGTATATTTTTTTAAATTCAATACATTTTTCTATTATTTCTCTAACTTTGGGATCTTTAATTTTACATAAGGCCGCAGGCTTCATACCACAAACAACTTTGTTGTATATCTCTCCTGGACCTTTACATTCACTATAAGGATACTCGGACACAGCCATTTCTAACATGCACATCCCAAAAGCATATACATCTACTAACTCATCATAATGTTCCTCATATATTTCTGGTGCCATGAATTGGGCAGTACCAATAACAGTTTTCGCATGTGAACGATGTTTAAAAGTAGCTAGACCTAAGTCACCTATTTTAACAGTACCAGTTGCAGCGGTTATAAATATATTATCGCATTTTAGATCACGATGAATAATGGGCACCTGGCGAGTATGTAAAAAATGTAAACCTTTCAAAATTTGACGGCACCAAAACTTCATAAACTCTGGATGTATTTTTTTAAAACGTTCTAGGTACCTAAAAAAAAAAAAATATTATATGAATCAATATTTGTACCTGCAACAAAACTTTATTATGTATTAAAAGTATTAGGAACTTTAAAATTTAAATTGCAATTTAAGAGTTATATATGATTTCGCCATTTTACTTATAGCTTAAGCAGTTAGTGAAAAAATATATCATAAATGTAGAGCAATAAACCTGGGCCTTTGTTAACATAACCTGCTAAAACATCTTCCATTTCAACTTAAATATCAGTGCTATTAACGAAACATCAGCACTATTAATTACGACTATTTTCTATCGTGCCTACGACAATTGAATCTTCGGAACAACCGGAGTCACACTCGTCCATAGATTTATTCATTTGTTATATCTTACTATTTTTGTCACCTGGGGGTCAATTCTGGTTCTATGAAACGATGAAATGAAAAAAAAGTTTTCATTTAAGTTTTCACATCTAGTTTTCATAATACTTTTTCACCAACACTTATTTTCTGATTCTCGTTTGTATTATGAAAAAAGTGTTTCATTCTATTTGTTGCTGTGAAACTTTATCAACTATTTTATGATAATTGCCAAGCAAATGTCAAACGTAAAAAAAGCAAACAAATAATGTCGGGACTAATAATTTTATTTGAAATAACACAAACAAATCGGAATCAACAAAGGTAAGAAAATTATATTATTGATTTATTATTGGAATAAATTATAACAATTTATTTTAAAGAAATTTGCTTCGGGTGCAAAGACGCAGACTCCGCGATGGTCAAAATCCATTCGAGATGACCACCGATGACCATTTTATGGAGTTATATCGCTTTCCCAAAGCATTATGCTTAGAACTAATAGAGGAATTAAAGCCATTCTTGCCGAATTCAAGGCGCAAACACGCTATTTCAACCACTATAACCGTTTTAAGTGCCTTGCGTTTCTTTGCAACCGGCAGCTTTCAACGAAGTGTGGGTCAAGATAGTTTGTCTGCCTTATCCCAAACATCAGTTTGTAGATGTGTACAAGTAGTTGCTGCCGCTCTTAATAACATAGCACACAACCATATAAAGTTTCCCAAACGAGAGGAGTTCACAGCCTTAAAAATAAAGTTTATGGAAAAATATTAATTTCCCGGAGTAATAGGACTTGTAGATGGAACACATATCAAAATATCTGCTCCGAAATACGAACTAGAACATGTTTACTATTGTAGAAAAGGTGGCCATTCTAAAAACGTAATGATAATATGCGATGCCGACTATATTATTCTAGCAGCAAATGCCCAATTCGGTGGTACTGCCCATGACTCCTACGTATGGCGCCGTTCGCGATCGTACAGAAATTTTGAAGAACTTTATAATGCAGGTGAACGAAACTTTTGGCTTTTAGGTGACAGTGGTTATCCATTGCAAGTAATAACATACATACATATGTACATATTGTTATTTTTTCAACTTTAAATACCTTACTTTTAAATAGCCTTGGCTGATGACACCAATTTCTACTGCGTATAATTTACCTGAGGAACGGTACAATATATCTCACAAGTCAACAAGAGCACTTGTAGAAAGATGCATTGGAATATTAAAAAGCCGATTTCGCTGCCTATCTAAAGAGAGAGCCCTCTTTTACAGTCCACCAAAAGCTGGTGTTATTATAAACGCTTGTATTGTCCTCCACAATTACTTGAAACGCAGAAAAGTATCATTTCAAGAAGTTTATTTAGAAGACTCTGTGGAACCTGAAATCCATGATAGCGGAATTCAGATTTCTAGTAGCAATATACTAAATATTGCTAAAAGACAACGTTCACAAATTGTTCAGGACGCTTTCGCAAATATCATACAAACATAAATTTCAAACAACATAATAATAATAAACAATAAGGGTTTTTAAGTAAACTGAAAAATGCCGCGTATACTGCGGAACTTTTTAGCATTTACACAGTTTACAGAAATACGAAGTATTTACATCGTTTCATGAAACGCCAAAATATTTAAATGAAAATGTTCAACTTTGTTTTTTGTTTTCTTTTTATTGTTTAAAAAAATTTCTTAAACTATTAAAACATATATCCATAGATAGAAAACTAGAGAGTTCAATATAAAGGTTAAAATAAAGTTGTAAAATTAATAATAAAAAAACATAAATTCATTCATTTAAATCATAAATTTAGAATTTAAAATTGCACCTAAAAAAGTTATTTTTAGAAAAATTGCAATTCTATAAAAAGTTATGCAAATACTTATGTATGTAAATTAATTTTGCTTTTGCAAAACATCAACTATTGTACTTAATTTTGCCAAAAGGTTTTCTTTAGCTAGCGTACTAGCTATTATAGCATTCGTTTGATTTATGGTTGCTTCTAACTGATTTCTTTGCAAGTCAATTTGTTGGCGTTTTAAATTATTCGCTGTTTCCATTTCGGCAAGTTTTTTCTCCTCTAATTTAAATAACTTTTCTAAATGTGGCGTTTCCGGCTGCGGTTTTCTTTTTTGGCGTCTTCGTCTTCCTTGAGTATTACCCCTTATTTTCGAAGAAGACGTGGCATTGTGCTCTTGGCTTGAGCAGGCAGGGTGTTCTGCTTCGATTGATGGCTCAATATAGGTAGAATAAGAGTCGCTTAGCACTTCTGTTACTACCTCACTAATGTCTCTACTTTGATCCAGCAAAGCAGGAATTTCTCCAAAACCAACTTCAGGGGTCTCATCACCTTCAACTGCTTCTTTGGTGGATATTTTTATTATTCTTTCTTCCAAAGCAGACAAAGGTTTAACTTTGCTTAAACCATTTATGCCGCTTCTTTGCTCTGCCTGCTTTATATCAATATACTTAGCACGTGTATGGACGCTAAATATGTATTTGTATGTGAATTAATAATAATTATAAAAAATTAATTGAAATACCTTAAATCACTCCAATACTTTCGCCATTTCGCCCCATCTTTCAAAGTTCCGCCTAAAACGTCGTCGCCAGTTCTTTCCACTTTTCGTCTCGAAACTTTGCTCCATCAGTGGTCACTAATCTATAAATGTATGATTAGTAAAAGTTTTTTTTTTAAATAATTGTCTTTAATACTTATCGTTAGCAATATCAATATTTTCTTCCAAGAAGTTTATTAAGAACTCCTTTTGGTTTTCGCTGGCGCGCTTTCCTCTTCCTATCTTCTCCATGTTTTTCACTTTAAAATTGTCAGTGAAATTCTTTTCATATGAAAAAATTTTCACAATTGGTTGCACTGTTTCACAAAACAAGAATCACAATTATTATGAAACGATGAAAAAATCTCGTTTCGTTTCAGCGATTTTTTCATATGATAATGGTTTGACGTTTGTTTTCATTTTTTCACTAAATGAGAATAGCTATTTCTATGAAAACATGAAAAAACTTTTCATTTCATCGTTTCATAAAACCAGAATTGACCCTCTGAACTGTTTTTAAGTTTTATAAACTGTTAATACTAATTAAACTATGAATTTTTAAATACTGTTTCAGTAAATAAATTTATTTTCTTTAAGAGCTGCTTTTCCCGGGAATGCGAATATTTTTTTCCCTTTTCCCGGGAAGTGCAAAAGCCCGGGAAATACCAAACCCTAATCTGTTCGCATCATCAAGTTTGCAATCTGCGAAATCGACTAACACATCGTGGAATCGCCAACGGTTACTCATACATACAACAGTGTGTCATATTTAGTAGCTTGTTTAGATATTTCTTTCGTTATCTTTAAAAGCAACAAAGAGGTATGACATTTTTGAGTGAACAATACAAAATATGTTGCCCTTTTATTATATTGTAATGCAAAAAATGTATATGTATACATGTAAATATAAAACTTTTTGTTGTTGTTGGAAGACCGACTTCTAGCGCTTCAGGATAATTAACAATAGTTTTACTAAAGAAAATAAAGCGGAGTATAATGCGTAGGTGGACTTGCTTTCACCTATATAGGGAACTTGATTAATTCGACTTGTTATGGCCATATAGTCGGAAGGAAGTAATTCAAATGCATAGAATCGCGAGAAGATATCAGAAGAAGGTTTTAAGGGATACAATTCTGAAAATTCTGCCCCAGTCCAACCACGAAAAAATTCCATTCTATTCCGACAGACATGATTTGTACGTAAATAGCCTTATTTTTTGAACCGTAATAGGTAGACTCTTTAAATGTTTACAGTAGATGTTGTACTTCGGCCGCTGTAACAATTACTAATATCTAAAGGGTGTTCCATCAGTGACATGTTTTTCACGTATATTACCTTATTTTTTGAACCGCAATAGGTAATTAATTCATTTAATAAATCTTGTTTCAATTTTAAAGTAAATTAAATATATATAAGAAAAAGGAAGTTTACAATTTAGTTTCTCGAAAGATCTAGTGCGAATAACTCAGTACAATGTTACACGTGTGTTTTTAATATTAAGTAAGTATGTATGCTATAAAAAAATCAGTATTGCCAGATAGGCCAAAATGACACATTCGAATAAAATTCGTAACATAAAGTTTAATAGCTAACATTAACATAGCTAACATTCGGCCATCCTGGTTATGCGATCGCCCTCGATCCGCTCAATGCTCATAGTCTTTTACCTTGGAGTAGTTATATTTCTCTTGGGTCTCGATGGAATGCGCTCCTCATCAGAAGCACTATCCTCTACGACATCTTAAGGGGGAGGTATTATACGCTTCATATCCTCCGCTACTACTACACCTTCATAACTTTATTGGGTACGCTGAATATCTGGAAAATCGGCCACACGATAACGGTCATTCGGCAAGACCTGTACCACTATATACGGACCCTTATATAGCGGCGACAATTTTGTGGACTCGCCGGTACTACCAGGCTCTTGACGGATCATAACAGAGTGTCCAGGCACATACGATTGAGCCTTGCATCGCCTTTTATTAAATTGTATTCTCTGCTTATTTTGGTCTTCTTTAATACGTTCAACAATTTTTCGTCGTAATTCTATAACATCTTTATCACCGTCTTGGTTTGGAATATCATCATCAAGTTTGTTAGGATTAAGTCTCCTCGGTTGTCTCACTCTTTACATTACGTACAGGTTTTAAAATACAAAATTTACTGAAGCCGTCAATGATTACCAGAATGTACATATTTCCGCGTTTGCCTATTACGAAAGGGCCTAAATGATCAGCATGTACGGTGTGAAAAGGTATGCCAATCTTGTCTAACGGATTAAGAAATCCCTGCTTCCTACCGGCTAGTTGTTTGTTGTATAGACACTCAAAACACGCTCCAATGATCTCTTCACATAATTTCTTAGTCTGGGGAACCAATATTTTTCCTTAATTTTTGCTACTGTTTTGACAACACCAACATGTCCTAATTCATTGTGACACGTTTGAACAATTTTGTATCTTGCGTTGTCGGGAATATAAAAGTAATGACCATGTCCCTCCATCTTGTATAGTCGACCATCTTCAAGTTCAAATTCTTCCTGTATACGTAAATCATCTTTATTTAACTCGTCTCATTTCTTAATAACTTCTACAATATTTTGTATGTTAGGATCACTTTTCTGCAAAAGCGTTAACCAATCAGCCGTATCCAAGCTTGAATATAGAGCGCAAACATCTGCCACTGTTGTAGTATTTTCTGGCAATCCACTCGCATTACGACTTAAGGCATCAGCAGGTTTGTTTTCCGTCCCAGGGGTATGCTGTATTTCAAAATCGTACTCAGAAAGTTTCAGCCACCACCTTCCGATTCTTGGCAGGATATCTTTCTTTGACATCGAACTTCTAACAGCGTTGCAGTCGGCCTTGACGATAAATGGAATACCTATTAAATATACGCGGAAACGCTCCAATACCCAGACAACTGCTAACGTTTCTAATTCTGTTGAGTGGTACCGCGACTCTTCCTTAGTAGTCTGACGACTCGCATAGGCATGGAATTTCCCATCGGATTGTTTCTGAACTAAAATTCCAGCTAAACCATCTTTGCACGCATCAGTGTGGACTTCTGTTTCGGCGTCTTTACAATAAATACTCCAAACGGGTGGTTTGGTTAATGTTTTCTTTAAATCGTTAAAAGATTTTTCTTCTTCTTGAGACCATTTCCATGTAGTCTCGTTTTTCATTAGTCGTGTCAAAGGTTTTGCCAAAATCGCATAGCTTTTGATGAAATAGCGGATATAACTTGTCAGGCCAATAAACCGACGAACATCGTGTACGTTTTTAGGACGCTGAAAATTATAAATGGCATCTAATTTAAGTGTGCTTGGCGTAATTACTCCGTTAAAAATTTCATAGCCCAATTACTCGACCTTTGTCATCAAAAATTTACATTTAATTATATTCAGCTTCAAATTTGCTCGTCTCAATGCCCCCAAAACACTGTTGAGATTCTCTATGCACTCATCAATGTTAGTGGATGGTATAAGTATATCGTCAAAATATCCCATAGCTATTGTAAATCGTAAAGGCCCCAATGCTGCATTGACTAATTTTTGGAAAACTGCTGGACCATTTGACACACCAGAAGGCATTCTTATAAACTCGTAATGGCCGTCTGGTGTTACAAATGCAGTTATATGTCGAGAATCCTTCGCTACCTTCACTTGATAATATCCACTGCGCATTTCAAGTACATTAAAATATTTCATACCATGTAGTCTGTTTATTTGGTCACCTACAATTAGTAGTGGGTACTTCATTTTTATAGTTACACGATTTAAAACACTATAATCAATGCAAATTCTCTTATCATCAGTTTTCTTACGAACAATTAAAATAGGGCTGGCATAATCAGAATTAGATTCTACTATAATACCGGTTTTCTTCAATTGACTCATTTCCTCTCGTACAATCGATTAGACTCGCTCAATCGATTAGATTTATAAGTTATTGGTTTGTTATCTAAAAGTTCGATCGCAAATTCTGCCCCCTCAGCACACCCAAGCTCACTAAGATTCAATGCGAAACAATCTCTATATTGTTGAAGTAAGATTTTTAATTTTTCCCTATATTGTTCAGGAATCTCAGGGTTTACAAAAATTAATTCAGTAAAATCGGCGCCTACCTTGTTGAAGCATTCATCGTCAATTTCTGTATCCTCATAAATACAAAACTCACCCTTAGTAACTCTTTCACCCTCGTTGAAGACCACATCGACTGTATAAACATTAACGATCGGCACTGCTAACCCATCAGCATCACCGTTAATGATACACGCGGGAATGACACAACCATATTTGTTTGAAGTTTAGTTGATAAAAACATCTTGATTTTCGGAAATGTTATCATTAGTGGTTACGACAACAAAACCAACATGATTTGGTGGCAGAACTGTAGCTTCTTTGACCCATAACGCCGTTTTTAACTTTGGGAGGTTTGGAACGTCAATGCTATTCAAATCATTCTCAGGCAAATCGTGTTGTTCAAAGATACGTAGATATTATCCTCTTTTGTAATAAATAACGTGGGACTGTTCGGTGAACGGCTGTCCGACCATTAATGGTATATCAAGGGTATCATCTGACATTACGTAAACGGTAACACTGGCATGTGCTTGGTCAACCTTCAGTTTTGCGGTAAATAGACACAACGGAGAGGTCATACCACCACCAACCCCTCGAAATATCGTATCCTTTGGAGCGGCACGTATTTCAACACACAATTTCTTGGAAGCTGAATCTTTCATCACTGACATACACTGACTTCCAAAGTCTACATACGATTTTACTGTAGTACCATTTATAACAGCATCGAAAAAATATTTTTGGTTTAAATTATTTTAAGTCACGATCGTATAATCCCTGCATAACTTGTATTTTTAAATTGTCACACAATCTCTGCTTCTTAAAGTAGTAATCGAAAACATTTTAATTTTTTTCCTGTCGTTAATTTAACAAAGCAAACCACTGCTTGGCAACACTGACTTTGCCGATAAACGTGTTTGTAAATTCAGCCTCAAACTCTTGCCATGTTCCTATCGAATAGATTCAATCTGTCGCCCCAACTACTAAGTTTGAGCGTATTAATTCTAGTCTGATGGAATCGGACCAGTTGTGCAAGTCTCCCATACCTTTTATTGTTTCTAACCATTCACTACCATCTTCTTCAGAACCCTTGCCTGCAAATTTCTTTATTGATTTATGTAAGTCAGGTACGACATTAAAATTTGCAGTCCCTGTACCCATTGCATGTGTGTTATTGTTCAGCGTAATTGCTCTAATCAACTCGGCATTCTGTTCCAACAGCCTCATCACTACGGCACTTGGCGCATTTTGTTGTTCTTCCGAATTCATAATTCGACCAGTACACTTATCAACTATTATTGTATTGTCTCCGCTCTCACTCATTTCACCTTATAAGTAGCCACCGATAAAATAAAAATCCTAACTTTAGCTAAAGGTAAGTTATAATAATGGGCCTACTCTGTACAAGGAATTTACCAAACTCGTTCACCTCCAATCTCATCAACAGCAATAAATTAACGACTTCAGAACTTGCAGAACAATGCAAACACAGCAATTGCAGTTATAAAATAGAAAATTTTGTGGATAGCTTAATCCTACTTCTGTTATCAATGGTTTTAGTTTTTAATTCATTTATTAAATCTTGTTTCAATTTTAAAGTTAAATTAAATATATATAAGAAAAAGGAAGTTTACAATTTAGTTTCTCGAAAGATCTAGTGCGAATGACTCAGAACAATTTTACACGTGTGTTTTTAATATTAAGTAAGTATGTATGCTATAATAATTCTTGCAAAAAAAAACCGACTACAAAACAAATATATGTACATCAATTCTGAACTAAAAATTTAAAAGGAAGTAATCTGTAAGAAATAGTATTCAAATCAAATACTTTTATACTTGTTGCTCTAACGGACATAGTAATATAGTTTCTGTACATTCAAATGTCTATCCATAACGGTTCAGCAGATAAAGACATATACGACAAATTACCTCAGACATGAGGACACCCTTTATTTTTTTACACTTATTATTACTGACACAGCAATAAAAAGTAACGGTTCCAAAGATATGGCCATATAGGTTAAACAATATCACCTAGGGGACACCCTTTAATGTAAAATTTTATATTAAACACTTATTTTAAAGGACAGATTCTTTCAAATGTCTGTCTAAAACGGTTCAAGAGTTTGGCCATATGCATCAATTTACATCAACTATTGAGACACCCTTTATAATTTTAAATATTTATAAATGTTATTATACGGGACATAGTAGTGATGATTCTGTCTAATTTTCAAGTGTTTGTCTATAACGGTTCAAAAGATAGGGCTAGATAGGTAAAATTTTATCAATTAAGGGGACACCCTTTAGTTTCCAAATTTAAATTATATACTTAATGTTATAAAGGACATAGATATACAGGTTCTTTGTAAATTTCAACCGTCTCTCTGTTACGGTTCAAAAGTTTTGCAATATACATAAAATTACATCAACTATTGGGACACCCTTTAACTTCTAATTATTAATATTTAATTTCTGATTATAAATATTGGACATACTGTCCAATTTTCAAGTGATTGTCTACAATGCTTCAAATGGTTCATATATTTAAATTGACGTCACATATGGGGACACCCTTTAATTTTTAAGTTTATTTTTTTTATTAATTTCTGTTATTAGCAGCTATAGTGATAAGCAGTTTTTTAAAATTTTAAAAGGATGCTCTTTACGTATGTTGTATGGGGACACCTTTTAATTTTCAAAATTCTGAACTTATTTTAACATGGGACCAATGTTAAAATGTAAGCATTTCCTTGCTAATAAAGAAAAAATTTAAAAAATCGGTTCAGAAATGACTGAGTTCTGCGGGCACAAACATAAAAAAAGCAACATTCAGACGAATAGATAACCTCCTTCTTTTTTTGAAGTCGGTTAAAAAAATCAATATTGCCAGATAGGCCAAAATGACACATTCGAATAAAATACGTAACATAAAGTTTAATAGCTAACATTAACATAGCTAACACATGTATATTTTTATAGATAGTGTATTACCATGGCCGCTATAACAAAAATTGCTAAAATTTAAAGGCTGTTCCAACAGTGATGCAATTATGACTTTAATTTTAAAATTAAAGGGTACTCATAAGACATGAAAAAATTAAGAACTTGAATTTTTAAAGTTGTACTAAATATAGTTCGGAACCCTACGTGTGTGAGTCTAACTCGCACTTGACTAATTTATTTTTCATTCATTTTACTCTTCAGATTTTTCTTAAAATGGTATTCTGGATACTTTTAACCTAGTTATTTATAAATACACTATTTAGTTCTTACGATTTTAGCGGCCCGGAGAGCATTAATTCAGTGACTAAAACGATATGCTTTTTACGCGAAGCGGTGAACTCCCAATATGAGTAAAAGCGAATTATATTGGGATGTTGCAACGTTTTTAACTTATCCGCCTCTTCCCGAAATCGTTTACGCTCACTCTTCTCTTTTACTTTTTCGTCCTGAAAGTAAAAAATAGTTACAATTTATTTTGTAAAATAGGTTGCTTTATTTATATTACTTACCAATAATTCACACCAGGCTACAGCGACCCCAGTTTCTGTATCTAAACCCTTATATACTGTTTTAAAACCGCCACGTCCAACTAATTTATCATATTTATAGAAGCGACCACATGGTGAGGTAGCAACGGGTTTATCATCACCTTTAAGAGAAGGCCTGTTTATTGCAGGAGAACTGGCAGATGTAGAATGAATAGCTGAACTGTTTGATGATGAGATAAAAGCAATAGAATATTTCCTCCGACGATGAAGTAAGCTTTGAAAATATTGAATCATCTTGACAAATTTGTAAACTTCTGTATATTTTTTAATGTCTTTTGGTATAACGCAGCTACCCGCTTTATCCGCTTTATGGCCTTAAAGTTGCTCGTCCACCTGAAATACAACACGATTTAAATTAAAATAATTAATACTACTTATAATTTAACCTATACAAAAATTATAATGACCTGTTCATTCTTTTTTCATTCGGCTTATTCTTAAGCCCAATTTTTGACTTCGTATTTATCTCTAAGTTATATTTAAATATGAAAATTATTTTTTCACCACACACTTAAATGAAACTTAATAGACTTTAAATGCACTCTTGTGCATTTAAAGTCTATTTAAGTTTTACATTAATGACAAAATGTGTGGCCATTAACATTATTTTTATTATTTTACATAAATTAATTAAAATATATTGATTCTATTCTATAAAAATACTAGCTATCCCCGGTGCGCTTCGCTACATCCATCCACAAAAATTACAATAAACCCTTGGAAGAAAAATATGACCAACCTTTAACGCGAAAACGCACGCTATTCTCAAGTCAAAAATATTCCCATCCAACCTGTTTTTTTGCTAGACTATTATTAACACGATAACAATTTTTTACTTTTAATGGGATGTGTCACTCCCAGTATTCTTATCCAGTCTGTATTTTGCTAGACTATGCACATTAATATGAGGGTTACTTGTGCAAAGTTTCAAGACTATACCTAATGTAGTTCTGTAGGTACGCGATAATAATTTTTTACTTTATATAGGAGGTACCACGCCTTCCATTCACATTCAGTCTGTGTTTCTCTACACAATGTGTCTTAATATGGTGGTTACTGATGCAAAATTCCAAGGCGCTACCTATTGCAGTTCTCTAGATACAGGATATTTTTTTACTTTGTATGGGGGATACCACGCTCATTATCCTAATTCACCCTATGTTTTTCTAGAGTATACGCATGGGTATGTGGTTTACTTGTACTCACTTTGAAGGCCATACCTATTATAGTTCTCTATATACACAACAATAATTTTTCACTTTGTATGGGAGGAATCACGCATATTTTGGCAAACTATGCGCCTTAGAACAAAGGCTTCTCTTGCAAAGTTTCAAGGTGCTATGCAGTTCGCCCGGAACACGATAATAATTTTTCACTTTGTATGGGCGGTACCACGCTAACTATTTCAATTCAATATGTGTTAAGCTAAACTATGTAAGTTAATATGATGATTATTGGTGCAAAATTCCAAGGCGCTACCTGGTGCAATTCTCTAGATACAGGATAACAATTTTTCACTTTGTATTAGAGGTACCACGCCCGCAATTCTAATGCAGTCTGTGTTTGGCTAAACTATGTACGTTAATATGATGGTTATTAGTGCAAAATTCCAAGGCGCTTCGTGGTGCAGTTCTCTAGATATAGGATAATAATTTTTCACTTTGTATGGGAGGCACCACACCCGCTATTCTAATCTTGTCTGTGTTTAGCTAAACTATGTATTTTAATATGATGGTTATTGGTGCAAAATTCCAAGGTGCTATCTATTTTAGTTCTCTAGATACAGGATAATAAATTTTTACTTTGTATGGGGGGTACTCCGCTCACTGTCCCAACTCAGCCTGTTTTTCTAGAGTATACGTATGGGTATGGGGATTGCTTGTAGCCACTTTGACGACCATACCTATTATAGTTCTCTATATACACAACAATAATTTTTCACTTTGTATGGGAGGTACCACGCCCACTGTCCCAATTCATTCTTTTTGGCAGACTATGCGCCTTAGCACAAAGGCTACTCTTGCAAAGTTTCAAGGCGCTCTCTGTTGCAGTTCGCCAGGTACACGATAATAATTTTTTACTTTGTATGGGCGGTACCACGCCAACTATTCCGGCTATAACTCATGAACCAATACACATACAGAGACCGTTTGTACATAGAAACCTTGGCATTGATGTCACCTTTCATATAAACTTTGCAGAAACAAAATCGGTTCACGCATTCCAGAGAACATCAGTTACTAACACAATGCAACTTATTTTTATATATATACAAAAACGCCAACTGATATTGAGAACAATGTGATAAATTTGTTGCAAAATAATTATTCATGCCGTAAAATTGCTGAAAAATTAAATTTAAGTGATATAAAAAAACGACGTAATGTAGCTTGCAGTGTTATAAAAAATAAAGGCCTTTGGACGAAATATTAAATTGGAAACGTTAATTGGTTTCAACAAACCCCGCATACAAAAGTGCAAGCTGTGCAAAAGTGTCCGAACAGTGAATTGTTGGTTTTTGTTAATTTTATTATTTTTCTCAAGCAATTTATATGAGTTTTTGTGCTTTATAATTTAGAATAATGTTCAATTAAAATGAAAAACATACATATATTTGATAATATACCTATATTTGTATTATTTTTATTACCTTATTTCCTTGATGCAATACATCCGGACAGTTTTGCTTCCTACTGTAGATAGATTAATATTATATGTACACAGAAAAAATTATTAACATTTTTTTTTAAGGAGTTGTTTGATGTTATACTGAAATTCAATACAATTACTAATTGACTGAACAAATTAATTGAACAAAAACGAAAAAAGGCAAAAATTCTTAATTGATATTTTACTTGATTTTTATTACAATATTGATTATAGTGGTAATTTATTCAATAAATTTGTTAATTTCTATTTTTTATACTTTTCAAATGAGTTGACTATTATGATGGACATATATATTTTTTGATTAAGAAAATATAAAACGATATTGAAAAAATAAAAAAGTTAATGAAATTTGTTGTGCAAATAAAGCTATGTGTGCGTTAAAAATCGGGTTGAAAAATAAAATGATAGTTTATCTGTACAAGTACATAATAAATTAAGAAGTTAAGTACATAGTTTGTTGCAAATTTAAAAGGTAAGTGTCATAAAAATCTAGTTAATTTCTTGTAATTTCATAATTATTTTTTTTTTTGAGAACTCAAATTTGTATGCATACATACATATATACTTAGGGAGCAGATGGGAGTACATACCCACTAAACCAAAGCTTTCGATTTTTCTGAAGTCAGACTTGTCGTAAGGAATTCGTTAAGACATTTCGGTAGTTTGTCGGAAATCAGATTTGTCGTAACGAATTCGGTAAGACATTTCGGTAGTTTGTCTGAAATCTGAAAAAATAACGAATTTGTTAAGACATTTGGGTTGTTTGTCTGTACAAAAAAAATATATACAAATAAAACTTTGATTTACTTAAAACAATTAAAAATAGTGGTTATTATAATAAATGAAGGTCTGAACATACGCATCCCCAATGTATATTTTATGGGAATTAAATTTATTTATTTATTCAACATTACATTACTAAAGATCCACAGATGTATATAAAATGTTCAGTTCATAAAATCTATAACATCAAATAAATAATGTTTTCTGTTTCGCAATCGAGTGTTGGTGGAATTCGTTATTTAACCTTAGCTTTACCACAGGTCTTTATGTACATGGTTTACCACCCACCCGGGTGGTACTCTACTTCTATACATATATATACATTATATATACATATATGCGACGAACAAGTGTTTGTCATATGCATTTATACTGTTTGTTTTTAAATTATATGTTATAACTGTTAATTCTACACTAAAAGTCATAATAAATTCTGTGAAACCAGCAAAAACTGTTCGTTATAAGGAAGTTTCGTAATAAGCGTAGATAGTAGGACGCAAAATTAAATAAATTTAATTTTTTAAGACATGACTTCGTGATGGTGAATTCTTATCGAGCTTATCGACCATACAAGTTTATAACCGTAGACGCGCACCTCTTTGATTTTTGGGGCCGTGCACGTTTTGCGCAATACATGCCTTCCAAGCCAGCTAAGTATGGAACAAAATCTGATTGGCATGTGATTATATAAATCAAGGCGAGCGTAAAGTAAAAAAATTGGTGAGCATATACAAAAACTCCGGAAGAAATGTCACCATAGACCATTTTTTACAACAGTTTCATAGCCAAAGACCTGGCTACTTAGAAGTTGTCCGCCTTAGGCACCAAAAAAAAAAAAGATATGTTCATGAAGAGTTTAAACCGTTTGAAACTCGCCGAATTGCATCTAGTTTATTTGATTTTACCGAATATGTAACGTTAGTGTCCTACGTTCCACACAAAAATGAATCAGTTGTGCTATTGTCAATAATTTACAAAGATAAAATTACATCTGGTCCACAAAATAAAGAATATTTTGTATTATAATGAAACTAAGGATGGTGTTGACACAATGGGATAGATGTTATCACAGTCTATCAGAAAATGAGCAACATTCCGGAGGCCATTGGCACTATTCTTTATTCATTTTGGATACATTCGCTCTTGCCTCATTTATAATATATCAGGAGTACATTGGAGAAATTCTGTGAGGCATTCGTGCCGAAAACACTTTATTGAGAGGCTTGTCGTCCGTTTATATTCACCAGGTCAACAATACCTCAAATTACTAGACGATTTTCCATTAGGTCAGCTATGGATTGCATCTTAGGTAAAAACTAAGCCAAGGATATACTTTTTAGGTAAACCACATACTGCTACGGATCAGGATACTGATTTCGAGCAAATGAGCAAATTAAAATAAAAACCAAATGGCGAATTTGTCACTCGCATAAACAAAAGAGAGTCAAGTTGGCGTTAAATGCAAGAAAATCATTTGTGCATACGACAGCGTGTGTCGAAATAACTTGCGAGCTTTCATTTCAAAAAAAGTGAAAGACAGAACACTGAAATGGTTGCACTCTCGGCCTGATTTGATGGTGGTTCCCATTGAAAAACTTTTGACTGATATGAAATCATTGTTTGAGGACAGGTCAAGCCGCCTTACACTGAAACGAGAATTCGAGAGCAGAGAATGGAAATCGGGTGAGTCATTTGAGCAATATTTCTATTATAAAAACATTTTGGCTAGTAAGGCAATGATAAGCGAATCAGAAATAGTTGAATACCTTATCGAAGGAATACCTGATTATGCGTTGCGGTCATATGCTCAAATGCAGTGCTTTAAAGATAAAAAAACAATTATTGGAAGACCTTCATGCTGTGTCCTTGCCAAAAATAACAATGGTGCCGATGGAAAAGCCAGAGAAATTCGCTGCTATAACTGTAACTCACTGGATCATGTGGCAAACGAGTGCCGTAAACCTAAAAGAGAGGTTGGTGCGTGCTTCGTATGTGCTGAGAAGGGTCATTTGGCTGCTGTATGTCCCAAGAGGAAGCCTCATCAGGTTCATGCCGTAGAAAGAGAAGAAGAGGTTGAGTATGTACGAAATTTTATATAAACATAATGATAATTACAAAATTTTGTTAGGAGCACTAATTCATACCGGCAGCCCTATCAGTTTTGTACGTCAGAAATTCGTGCTTTTTTGTTTTATAAGCCGCCGCACAAGTTCAAATTCTAGGTTCTATGGAATCAATAAAAGTCAACTTTATTTTTTAGGTGAAGTTAAATGTAAAATATTTTTTCAAAATAAATATATCGAATTAAAACTATATGTTGTACATAATGAAACTATGCAATATTTTTTGACATTAGAAAAAGATTTCTTGAAAAATGCCAGGGTTAAACTACATATTGTAAAAGATAGTCGTATTGATGTCACTGATGTTTGTAATGAATTAATGGCAATTGATATAAATAATAATAAGTGTGTTAAAATATTGAATGATGATGTTAGTTATAAAGATAAGCAATCATTTTTTGAAAATTTTAGTCATTTTTATGAAAATTGTGAGCGCCCCCCCGATGAGCCCGAAATTGAATGTGAAATAAAATTGAGGTTAACTTGCGAGAAACCTTTCCACTTTTCCCCTAGCAGGTTATCGTATTAAAAAAAAATAGAAGAGATATTAGACGATCTTCTGTCAAAAGGAATCATTAGACCAAGCGAGTATGCGTCTCCGATAGTAATAGTTAAAAAGAAAACGGGAGAACTTAGGTTGTGTACAGATCATCGTAATTTGAACAAAGTAACGATAAAAGATAATTATCCTTTACCACTTATTGACGATTAGCTAGATATATTATTTAACAAATCCTATTTTTCTCTACTGGACTTGAAAAGTGCTTTCTACCACGTTGACATGAGTAAAGATCAAATACACCTCGTTTGTAACGCCAATGGGTCAATATGAATTTCTTAAGATGCCTTTTGGGTTAAAGAACTCCCCATACACATTTCAGCGTTATGTTAATAAAGTTTTTAGTGATTTTATTCGTGAAGGCAAGTTAGCAATATATATTGATGATTTGATGATAGCGACTAAAAGCGTGGACGAACATATGAAAATACTGAAGATGGTTTTAAAAGGTTGGTAAAAAATAAATTAGAGCTAAGGCTAGATAAATGTAATTTTTTGGAATCCGAAATTACATATTTGGGTTACACAACTTCAAAAAATGGAATTCGACCAGACAAGAAAAATATTGAGTCAGTAGCAGAGTTTTCTAGGACTATGCTCCTACTTTAGGAGATGTATTAAAGATTTTTCAATACTCGCTCAGTTTCCAATTCGGTGAAGAGGAACAAGAATGCTTTGAAAATTAGTGGAGGCGCCTATTTTGTCTATTTATGATCCAAGGAACCAGACGGAACTACATTGTGACGCTAGTAGTATTGGATTTGAGGCAATGTTATTACAAAAAAAAAAGAAGATGAAAACTTCATCCTATATTTTATTTGTCTAAGCGAACAACCGATTGTGAATTAAAGTATCATAGCTTTGAGTTAGAGACCTTAGCTGTTGTTTATGCCCTGCGAAGATTTAGGATATATTTGCAGAGAATTACGTTTCAAATTGTAACGGATTGTAATTCATTGACACTTACGTTAAATAAAAAAGAAATAAATCATTGAATAGCCAGATGGGCTCTAGAGTTGGAAAATTTAAGTTATACCTTGGAGCATCGAAAGGGTGAAAAAATGCAGCACGTAGACGCCCAGAGCAGAAATACTAATATATTGGTTTTAGAGGAAAATACATTTGAACAAAATTTGTCAGTTTGTCAATATAAAGATGAGAAAATTAATGAAATAAGATCGCAATTGGAAAGAGAGGAGAACAGCTTTTATGAAATGAAAAGTGGCCTTGTTTACAGAAAACTGGGTGATAAAATATTATTCTATGTACCGAAAAATATGGAAGGGAATGTTATGAATTAGTTTAACAATAAATGCGTAACGGTCATTCATCAAAACCAGAGATGTTTTTTTATTTACTTGCTTCGTTTTATTGTAAGTACACTCTATTCTACCTTGCAATTACTTGGTAGCGAGTACCTTCAATGGTTATCGCTTATATGAATTGTAATCGCTTGGCTTGCGACCAACGAGCATTTCAAACTAAGTCAAGGAAAGAATGGAGTAAGTACCCCTTTTTTTATGCAGACAATGTATTTAAATTAATGTCTATTAATATATTATTATACATATTAATTATATTATTAATTATTAAACTTACAGATAATAAAACGCGCCATTAATTAATGACAATATTATTCTATTTGGTTCGAATAAATGCCTCGCCGTAGCAAACGTATAAAAGAAAACATGTCAAAAGATGAAAAAGACACAACACTCTCGTCAGCCGATAGTGACGACGAGAAGACAATTGTAGAGTCCCATGAGAAATCTGTTGTCGAGTTGAAGGATGAGATCGAAGCGCTCAAAGAATCCGTAAGGAGTTTACTCAACATAGCCAACTCACAAATGTCGTCAGCTGCAACGTCAGCAGGAAGCCAAGTGCCCGTAGTAACAACTTTGCCAAGTATAGCCACTACAGAACCCACCGTAGCAACTAGAAACTTACATATGCCACAGCCACCAGCCGGAACAGCACATTTGACGATGGATAAACGTGAGTACTCATTTCCAATAAAATATGACTTTCCCTTAACTGCAGCACAATCATTTGTGCCAAATACCTATTCGCCCTATACTGCACAGCCATTTGTGCAAACAACCTCTATGGCCTTTTCCGCCGCACAGCCGCATTTTTCCGGCCATCCCGAACAGTGGCCTATGTTCATAGTATCATTTAAAGAAACTACAAACAGTTATAATTACACTAATTTGGAAAATTTAATATGTCTACAAAAATCACTAAAAGGGGAAGCCAGGAGTAAAGAAGAGGCCTTTTTAATTCACCCTGACAGCGTTAGTCAGGTCGTAAGTACACTCGAGTTTCATTATGGTCGTCCCCAAGTGTTAATATTCAGATTGTCTGAAAGTCGATTTGCCAAAGTTCGCGCATTCCCTTCAATATCTGAAAAGAAAATTTTTGAAATAGTGAACTTCAGTACGATGGTGTCAAATCTGTCTACCTTTTTGATAAACGCCCATGCAACACCTCATCTTAGTAACCCTACATTGCCAGACGAGTTGGTAAATAAACTGCCGCTACAGAAACGAGAGGAATGGATGAGACATTCCATGAACCACCTTGGAACATATCCCAGCGTTAGTGATTTTAGCTTATGGTTGCAGGAAGTAGCAACATACATTTCTCTTTCAGTTGAAGCTGACAGCAGTAAATATGATACATACAATAAAAAGGAAAAAATTAATCCATCTTTCACAATAACAAAAGAAGATTGTAGTCTTACTAAAGGTGTGTTTACATTGAGTGTACAAGTCATATGTACTGTCAAAATTGCTATCCATATGGAATTTCATGTGTATGTCAAAATCAGTGTTTTACATATGGTTTATAATTTTTGTGTTCAAACGTATCCATGTTACGTACATATGACATAACCTCCTGTTGTTGAAAACAAAAATCAAATATTTAAAACAACTGGTCTTCAAAGTGTGGTTTCGTTGAATTATTTTTTTAAATTATTAGACTATATAATAAAACTAATAATAATAGCTTTATTGGACTTGTTGTAATAAGTTATTAGGCAATTTTGTATATTTTTGCCGCCATTTCATTTTATTAGACACCCGCTAGTGATGTCAACTATGCAAAGAACTACCGTTTTGTGTTATCATTTGGGTGCTTCTACAACAGTACAGAAATCAATTTATAAGAGACAATATATAAAAAAAATAATTATAATAAATAATACAATAAGTAATAACTAATATCATTTGAACTATATCAGCAAAAATTGAATGAATAATTTTGTTGATGTTAATGTCAATTTATTTTCACTCTTTTTTTTTAATAAGAATAAAATATTTTTTATCCTAATTCTTATGACAAATTAAACTAAATTTCTTTAAAATAACTTAACCGTTGATTTTGAAAATGAGAGAACTGCATTTTATTTTACTTAATGATTTGCATTTGAATGCTGTTGAAAAATTCACAAGCCGGAATAGACTTATTTTATATTTTTTGTGGTCTTATTGCATGTAAGTTTAATATGCAATAATAGTTATCCATTTTAGCAGGAAAAAAAGGTTTTGGTGTGCGCCAATGTAGTTGTCTCATTTTCAAAGGCAATGATTTGATGAAAACTTTGATTTTCTTTTACTGGAATGTAATTATAATACCAAAAAATTTCATAGTTTATTTACATACATATTTTATTTCAATATCATATCATTCTTCTTGGTACAGTAAAGCAAAAAACACAAAAAAAAACTAAAATTATATTTAATTTTAAGAGTAAAAAGTGGAAAAGGAAAGTAAGAAATTACAATACATATATTTCTTAGGATACATAGCGAAGATTTTCCACCATAGTTGCAGTATGATTGTTAAATTCTGATAATGCTTCTTAATATATTGCAATATAAAAAATAGTACTATTCAACATGAATTAAAAACATAAAATTATGTAATTTGTAATAAGACAGGTTTTATTAATTTTTTTCACAAAATGGAGTTCTCTCATTTTCAAAAGTAAAGTAACGGCTCAATGAAGTGATTTGCAGCACTTTCGATACCCACAATACCTCTGTAGCATTTTTTTATCCTGCGGTCCAAAGTTGTTAATTAGGTGATATTACAGTTTACACAGTTTGCTTACCGTCTTAAAAATTACTTAAAAATAATGCACTATAGTAAAGTAAATTTTTAATTTAATTCAGTCTTTTTTAGTAAAGGTAAAATAGATAAACACAAAAATATTAAAATTGAGTCATTCGTATAAAAATGTCCCATATACCCTCCTGGCCCTAGTTTTAAAAACAGATATATCCCATTGGACCCACAAAAAATAAAGATCTGTATGTTTAAAATATCATTAAATTCGATTTATCCGTGATTGATATACAATTAAACAAACTTGCAAATAGATATATAATATACATACATATGTATGTATATTAGATTACATATGTAACTTTATTATTAATATCACCTATGAGGTATCAATAAAAATCTGCGAACATGAAATTACTAACAAAAATTATGATAAAAATAAATAAGCGGAATTTTTTAATCTAAAAGTGAACATCACTGCAAACAGCTGTTGTCATATAGTTTTACACATCAAATAGAGCGTGCTTTAAATAAAAAACTAACACATGTTATTGCACATAGGTAAATAACATATGTTATGTTTCAAGAGGTTTACACTATGTGTATAGTTTTACATATGGAAAATCTGACATTCCATATGACTTGTACACACAATGTAAACACGCTTTAAGTGTCCCATGTGCCATCAAAGCCACCACCTGTACAATTGTGACAGGTTTAAACAGATTCCAACGAATGAGATATGGAAATATGTGAAGCACACTCATCTGTGTTTCAGTTGTCTTCGTCCTGGTCACAGTTCCAGTAAATGTAAAAACAGACGTCAATGTGGTTTATCAAAATGTGTAAAATACCATTATCGTTTATTGCACGAAGAACTGAGAATAAATAAGAGTGAAAATAACAACATACTTGAACGCAAAATTAACAACACAGCTGATCGAGAAAATGGCAACGCACTTGAATGTGAGAGTAACAACACGATGAGAATGTGTGGTGCCGGCGAAAAATTAAGAATCAACGAAAGTAACAGTTCTGTAAATACAATTGTTGAAAATTTTTTAGGTAAAGAAACATTGTATAAGTATTTGCCGGTAGAGTTGAGGGGTCCAAAAGGTAAAATTAATGTGGTGGCGTTTACAGATGAAGGTTCTAAGATAACTCTTTTAAAAGATGATGTTGCAAACATAATTGGATTGCAAGATACGCCAAAGTAACAGTTCTGTAAATACAATTGTTGAAAATTTTTTAGGTAAAGAAACATTGTATAAGTATTTGCCGGTAGAGTTGAGGGGTCCGAAAGGTAAAATTAATGTGGTGGCGTTTATAAATGAAGGTTCTAAGATAACTCTTTTAGAAGATGATGTTGCAAACATAATTGGATTGCAAGGTATGCCAAATAATTTATGCTTAGGATGGATAGGGGGTAAAACGACTAATGAAAGGTCAAAAAAGGTAACCTTAGAAATAAGTAGCATTGGCGAGAATGATATCAGTTTTCAGATGAGAAATGTATGGACCACAACGAATTTGGAATTACTCGACAAAATTTACAAATTTAAAAATTTAAAAAAAAATTTCCGGTTTTAAAAGATGTTATTATTGCCGATTATTTAGATGCTCGTCCTAAATTATTGATTGGTTTACCACATATAAGACTTGTTCGCCCATCCAAGGTATGGAACTTAGACAGATGTTTTGCTGTACATCAAACTTGTTTAGGCAACGTGCTCTTTGGATCGAGTGAGGACTCCACAGAAGCCACAGTGTGTAAAATAGATGCAGATATTATAAACAATATACATAAACAAGTTCAACAGTATTTTACACTGGAGAATTTGGGAGTTAAGATTTTCGAACCAGTCGAATCACACGAGGACAAGCGGGCTGAGCAAATTCTTTATAGCACTACGGTTAAGAAAGGACTCCGATTCGAAACCGGCCTTTTGTGGAAACATGATATATTTGAAATTAAATATAGGTGTTCAATGGCGTTGAAACGTTTATGTAATATGGAGACCAAAATGAATAAAGATAAAGACTTTACTGAGTGGTATACGTCTAAGATAAAGGACTACGTTTCTAAAGCCTATGCCAGGAAACTGCTGCCAGAAGAAATTGCTGTTAAAAATAATCGAACTTGGTATCTACCGCACTTTGTTGTTACGAATTTTAATAAAGAAAACAAAAGACGTCTTGTTTTTTGATGCTGCTGCATGCGTGGACGGAAAATCTTTCAATTCGAGGCTGATGAAAGGACCTAATAAGTACCAGCCGAAATCACTGTTATCAATACTGTTTCGATTTCGCCAAGGAAAAATAAATGTTTGTGCTGACATTAAAGAAATGTTTCATAGGGTTGGAATTCGAGAGCAAGATCAGACAGCTCAGCGTTTTTTGTGGCGGGATGTCCAATCTAAAACACCTCCTGATGAATATATTATGCAAGTAATGATCTTTGGCTCAGCCAGTTCATCGCGCTCAGCGCAGTTCGTTAAGAACCTTAATGCCTCGATGTACAAAAATACTCACCCTAAAGCTTATCGGGCAATTGTTGACAGCTACTATGTTGAAGACTACGTCGACTGCTATGATGATGTAGACAAGGCTATTAGTGTAACCAAGGGCGTGGTTGATATTCATCGTCAAGCTGGGTTTGAATTAAGAGGATTCGTGTCAAATTCGCGAGAATTTTTGACTGGTATGAACAATGACAATCGTGTAAGTAATTACTTGGAGGTTATGAATTTGGGCAACAATGAAGATAGTACTGAAAAAAATTTAGGAATGCGATGGAGGCCATCTGATGATAAATTTTGTTTTGCCCTTAAGTTTGCAAGAGTTCCACAGGCTGTTTTAAAAGGAGACCGGAAATCAACGAAAAGTGAAGTGCTAAACCTGATAATGTCAATATTTGATCCCTTCGGTTTCTTGGCGAACATAATTATAAAATCAAAAATCCTCCTTCAAGAACTGTGGAGAAGCAAAGTTGGATGGGATTCCCCCATTCCTGATGAAATAAATGGTACACATGGTACAAAGGCCTATGCGATATACAGCTAGTGAATATTTCTAGATGTTATGGAAGGAATCTACTTAATAGTAATGCTGCAGTAGAACTACATGTTTTTGTAGATGCAAGCGAATTAGCATTCGCTGCCGTTGCTTATTGGAGAATATGCTACAACGGTGAAGTAAGTGTCGTTTTTATTGCGGGAAAATCGAGATGTGCACCACTGAAACCACTTTCTATTCCGCGACTGGAGTTGCAGGCTGCAGTGCTTGGTCTAAGACTCAAAGAGTCAATAATAAATTGTCATGATATCCAGCAGAAGGACATTACGTGTTGGTCCGACTCGAAGACGGTCATTAAGTGGATTCAGTCTGACAGTAGAATCTATAAGCAGTGTGTTGGCCATCGTATCGCAGAGATTCTGGAATCATCTGATGAAAGTCAGTGGCGTTGGCTACCCGGTGCACTGAATCCTGCAGACGATGCAACAAGGCCACAGGATTTCTCAAGTGCTTTTTTAACATCATGCTGGTTGAAAGGTGCGGAATTTTTGAAAAATGATAGGAAAGATTGGCCTCTAATACCAAATGACGTCGATGAACATGACGTTGATGAACAGGAGAAAAGGACAAAATTTGTTTTTACAGTAAACGAAGCCACTTTTGTTCCACTCGAACATTATTCGAATTTTTATAAACTGGTCAGAGTTATGTGCTGGGTTCGACGGGCGGCAAATATTTTTAAATCTTATTGCATACGGACCACAGTTAAGCTTTGGAGAAATCGATGAAACTACCAAATTTTTGTGTAAGGCCGCTCAGCTGGACGTTTTCTATGAAGAGTACAAACAATTGGAAATAAACAACACCGTGTCCAAATCAAGCCAAATTTTCAAACTTACTCCGTTTCTAGGCAAGGATGGTTTGGTACGTTTATCTGGCCGGATCAATAATGCCACGTGTGTTTCTCAAGAAGCTAAGGCACCTATTATATTGCCTAGAAATCACACACTGACGAAGTTAATCGTAAAGCAATATCAGGAAAATTTCAAACATCAGAATCAAGAATCATTTTGCGCCGCCATTAGATTAAAATATTGGATACCGTGCCTACGGCAGTTAGTAAAGTCCGCCAAAACAAATTGTCAAGTATGTAAAAACAGGTCCGCCGTTCCTAACCCACCTTTAATGGAGCAACATCCGAAAGATAGACTTACGCCCTACGTGAGCCCATTTTCAGGAATGGATTACATTGGGCCTTTTTTCGTTTCAATAGGCCGTCGCTGTGAAAAAAGATGGGTACCTCTCTTTACCTGCCTTACTACAAGGGCAGTTCACTTGGAAGTAGCAAAAGACCTATCGGGATGCGGTTATATTATGACTTAGAAAGTTCGTCAATCGTAGAGGGGTACCCGTTCGTATCAGAAGTGACAGAGGCACAAATTTTGTTGGAGTCAGCAAGGAAAGGTTTGTTTTTGATATTAAATTAACAGATGAGAGAACACAATGTAGAATAGAATGGGTATTTAACACTCCAACCCATCCATCAGCAGGCGGCGCGCCTATTTTTGGATTTGAAAATGACTAAAAACCAATATACAGGATTGGAATTTTTCCATCATATCGAGATATAGTTTCTGCCAAAAAAGATTGCTTACCTTCACCAACTGCTATTAGTGTAACTTCAAGTTCAGCAGAAATAAAATTGCAGGATCTTCTTGAACACACTGCAGAACGATTATTAAATTTGATGCTGACTATTTAAAGAAGTTTAAAAATTGCAGCATGACTTTAATTTCTAAATGGGGATGTGGAGGGTCCTCTGGCCAGAAACAATACAAACAATGTAATGCGGAAAATTCATCAGATGCCAATTTATTCATGATTTCTTTCGTTCCATTACGTTTAACAAAAACTTATATTGGTTCAGAGCCGTCAACTAGTAGAGCTGCAGAGATAGATGTATGGAAGAATGAAATTTCCTCGTCAACAAAATTTTGTAGACCAATAAAGTTTGCTTACAAAAAAGAAACTAAAGATGTCATAACTGAAGAAGTTGGCAAAATAAGAGATGCAATTAAAGAACTTCAACCAGTGAATTTGAATTTAATGACCAATGCATCGAAGTTAACTTTAAAATGTCACTTACAATAATCGATGGAAAAGTTGCACAAGCTTTAAACGAAACAAAGTCTTCGTCAAGCTGCACCATATATTGTACTATTCCAGATATTGTACTAATGAAGATCTTATTAATATTTTGTTGTGCATATCAGACCCATATATGTCCAGTATTCGACAAAAATGGAAATCAACCTCATTAGAGTTAGATGAAGAAGCTAAACAACTACTGCAAAATGAAAATCAAAGCTATTTGGAAGAAATTTTTACTAATATTGTTTAATTAATACTAGTTTAAAGATTATAATTTGTTTCTAATTTTAGTATAAATTTTTATTAATACATTTAAATAAAATATATGTGCACTTTAAATCAATAGTAAAAGTTTACTTAAAATTTTATCGATGTTGTGTTCTGTATATAATATATCCAAATGGTATTGATATTGTTGGGAATTTCAGTGTTATTTTTCAGTTTAATCCTCACAAGAATTAACTTTCTTCCAAAAAAAACAACCTTTGGCCCCTGTGAATATTAAGACTAAATAAATGTCAGGGGCCAAATGTTGGCATTTTCTGACCAAAAAAGTTTAGGAATAATAAATAAGTATTGGTTGTAAAATACGATTGAAGAAAATAAGAAGTTATAAAAAAAATACCTATTTAAAATGTCAAAATATTCAACTTTTACATGGAAACTCAACAAAAAATTAAAATGCATTTTTAACTTCACATTACTTACGTTCCTATCAGTCGATTTTTACGTTTGAACACGCAAATTGAAGCTTAAAGTCCCTCCTATTGAACAAAACAAATTGCGTAAAAAAATACCAATCCGGTCAAAAGTTATAGAGTTTTGACCGCTATCTCGCGAAATTGACCACTGTGCGGCGCATGGGAGCGACTGGTACGTGCAGTCCTAAACGTATTGGCTTTGACTTTAAAGGAAAGAACCCCTCAGGTGGAAACCTTTTGCAGTCTTCTTATAGAAGCAGAAAATTTAATAAACTCGCGGCCATTAACACATCTTCCGATTGAACATTCTGAAGCTGACCCTCTAACACCTAACCAGTTTTTGATGGGATGCCCTAATATAATGCAAACTCCAACTGTAGCAGAAAAGGTGTGTCTAAAAAAGCAATGGCATATATTGCAGCAATTAAAACAAACATTTTGGAAAAGATGGATGCTGGAGTATTTACCAGAACTAACTCGGCGTACAAAATGGCATCAGTCAGTTAAGCCAATACAAGTTGGTGATATAGTGGTGAAGACAACAGTGATGAAGACAACAGTTGGCAAGTTAAGACGACCAGCGTCAAAGCTAGCGGTACTAGACGTTAATGGTGAGTCTCCCGGTTCGACTCACGGGGCCCTGGATGTTATGAATTAGTTTAAAAATAAATGCGTAACGGTCATTAATCAAAACCAGATGTGTATTTTTATTTACTTGCTTCGTTTTATTGTAAGTACACTCTATTCTACCTAGCAATTACTTGGTAGCAAGTACCTTCAATGGTTATCGCTTATATGAATTGTAATCGCTGGGCTTGCGACCAACGAGCATTTCAAACTAAGACGAGGAAAGAATAGAGTAAGTACCCCTTTTTTTATGCGGACAATGCATTTAAATTAATGTCTATACATATATTAATTATATTATTAATAATTAAAATTACAGATAATAAAACGCGCCATTAATTAATGCCAATGAAATAAAATTCTGTTTTATTACTGTTCTTTCAAAGTTTAAGTTGCTGCCACAACAGGGAATATTTTGCGTATGTACCATGATGAAATGGGCCATGTGGGTTGTGATAAAGTAGCTGAAATGGTACTAAGATCGTAATGGTTTCCCAAATTAAAGAAACAAATAAAAAGTCATATTAGTAATTGTCTAAAATGTATTGCTTTTTCTCAAAAGAGTGGTAAACACGAGGGGATGCAACATAATATCTCAAAAGGTAATGCACCTTTTGAAACGGTTCATATAGATCGTTTTGGTCCGGTAAATATAAAAATAGCTAAGAAAAAGTACGTTTTTCTTGTGATAGATGCGTTTTCAAAATTTGTGCGACTGTATTCACTTCGTACCACTAATGCAAGAGAGGTATGTAGGTGCTTATCCTCTTATTTTCATGCATACAGTAGGCCGAAGGTTATAGTATCAGATAGAGGTAGTGCTTTTACCTCTTGTCGCCTTCGCGAGTGGAATGGGCATGGAACGAAAATGATACTTATGGTTTTGTTTAAGTTCCTGCCGAGTCCACAAGTTAAGGAAGCACAGCTGATTGCTATCGGACGCGTCCACAGGTTGCGGATAGTGGAACGTTTCGTAGATATGCGGAGCAGCTGCTGATGCAGTCGCGGACAATCAGCGGTTCCGATTGGAGAGTCTCAGAGGGTCTCCGGATGGCACCGGTCTCCTAACAAATTCTAAGTGCCTACGATACTTGGAACGACAAGGCGAGAAATTGGCGCCTTTAAATAACCAATGGCCATCTACTTCTAGCGTCTGATCCCATGTAAGGGGCGGTTGGAATCGGGCGTCAGTTCTTGAAGCAAGCGGCTCGCTATATAAACGTCAAATAAGGCGTTTAAGCTAGCCTGTCTGGAGGCCATGCTGGGAGCCCCAGTTTCAGGATCGGATGCAGAAGCCCAATCAGCTTCTCATCTTAAACCAAATGATTACCGAAACCTCAAGAAATAAAAGTAATAAACAACAATTAATCGCTTTGATGACGACATTTAGCTTTAAACACCGGACACGATTTGGAACTTGGATCGTAAGAACGCTTTTAGATCCTACAAAGCTTGCTTAAATCTGGCAAGAAGCGAAAAACTATAACCTCGCCTTTCTAGGTCTCTCAGAAACCAGATGGCCAGATTCTGGGGAATATTTAACATCTAATGGATTTACAATGTTATATCCTGGAAAACCAACTGATCAACCGCGTTCTAGTGGAGTGGGAATTTTACTTAACAGAGAAACACGAAATGCGCTAATAGACTGGCACCCATACTCTGATAGAATCATTGTGGCCCGACTCCGTGCTCGTGCAAGAAACATTACGTACATACAGTGTTATGTATCTAACGAAACTTCGGAAACACAGACGAAGGAAGAATTTTATAGCCATGTAATCTTCAACGCCCAAGTGGGCAACGATAACACAATCCGAGTGAGGGCTATGGGCAGCCAAGGGTTAGGAAGAATGACCGAAAATGGGGAGTTGTTCACCGAAATGTGCGTAAGCAATAAACTTGTGATAGGCGGCACGATCTTTCCTCACAATATAGTCCACAAAATCACCTGGGTATCACCTGACCATCGCACCGAGAACCAGATTGACGACATCGCCATCAGTAGGTCATGGCGCGGCTCTTTATTAGATGTTCGAAACAAACATGGTGCTGAGTGCTCAAGCGACCACCATTTACTTGTGGGAACTATCAGACTAAGGGTTGCAGCGGTGAAAAAAGGAAAGCAAAACCACAAAAAATTTGATATTCAAAAATTAAATAACCCAAACATCAAAACTGCATACACACAGACCTTAAAAAATTTAGCTGAAGTCAACCAAACTTCCTTAGGTGAGCTTGGGAGCGTGAATAAATTGATATGCAATGCTGCAGCGATTCATATTGGATACAGGACACCAGAAAGAAAACAGTAGGTCTCTGATGATACGTGGAAACTCATAACCAAGAGAAAAGAGATAAAGTCACAAATTAACATTGCCAGAACCTGCATGGAAAAATCCAGACTCCAGAATAACTATAGCTCTTTTGATAAATATGTTAAACGAAGTGCTCGTAGAGATAAGCGGAACTGGACAGAGAACCTTGCTAAAGATGCACAAGTTGCAGCCGAAACCGGTAGAACGCGAGATCTGTACAGCATAACTAAAAAAAATTGTTAATAAAAACTTCGCCCACGCAAAACCATTACGGAACTGCAACGGAGTTCTAATCACTTCAAGAAACGGCCATTTGGATTAATCACTAGTCTAAGATGTTCTCAACGGACGTGCACATACCCAAAACATTATGTAATTTTGCTAGACATATCGAGGGAAATGACATATCTACAACCACCCCGAATATAACAGAAATTGTAGACGCCATTAACGCCCTAAAGCAAAACAAAGCTCCAGGCGCTGACAACATCAATCCAGAATTGCTAAAAGCTGATCCAGAGACAACTGCCACCCTTCTGAAGAAAGTGATAAAAAGATTATGGGACAATTATGAACTTTCTGACGATCTTAAAGAAGGCCTGATCGTCAATTTACCGAAGAAAGGTGATCTCACGGTGTGTAAAAACTGGAAGGGTATCACACTCCTAAGTATGCTAAACAAGGTTATTGCAAACGTCATCAACAGAAGACTTGCTGCCCCCCTCGACAAAGAATTTCGATGAGAACAGGCAGGTTTTAGAGGCCAAAAATCCTGCACAGACCACACAAATAGCCTTCGTATTATAATTGAGCAATCAGTGGAATGGAGATCCACCCTATACCTGATCTTTATAGATTTTGAAAAAGCTTTTGACACGCTTGTCCATGCTTTCATTTGGCAAGCCTGTAAAGGTGTGCCGATGAAAATTATTATGATTATAAAAGAGTTATACAAGAACGCAAACTGTCGTATACTTCACCAGAATTCTGTTAGCGACAAGGTAGACATAAAAACTGGAGTCCGACAAGGCTGCAACTTATCGCCGTTAATTTTTAACGTAGTATTGGACGTTGTTATGAGAAAAGCAAAGGGGAACAATAAAGGCATCACATGGGGTTTAGGTGGCGTCTGGCTGACCCTGACTTTGCAGATGACATATGCCTTTTAACAAATAGTCGGTCCGACATGGAAGAAAACCTTAAAATGGTACAGACAGAAGCTGCAAAGGCTGGTCTCAGAATAAATATAAATAAAACGAAGGTTATGAGAGTGAACGCAACATGCAACAGACCATTTTCTATTCATAAAATCCAACTTCAAAAAGTCCATCAGTTTTGTTACTTGGGTAGTCTTATTACATCAACTGGAGGCTCGTCGGATGACGTCCTAAATAGAACCATGAGAGCCCGCCAATCTTTCGGCCAACTCAACACCTTCTGGAAATCTCCATCAATTTCCACACGCACAAAAATCCATATCTTCAATTCTTGGGTTAAATCCATCCTTTTATATGGGTGCGAAACTTGGAATATGGCTACTAAACACGTCATCACCTTGCAAGTCTTCATCAATAAAAGCTTAAGACGAATTCTGAAAATTGTCTGGCCCAACTGGATATCAAACGAGCAGCTCTGGGCACGCACTCATCAAAGCCAAATCCACTTAGAAATACTAAGTCAGAAACTTTTTAAACATTGGGGTTTTTCACACTAGACTAATTTTTAATCCGTACAACTTTTGTTCTTTCGTATTTACACTAGGCTAATTATGCTGGCATAAAATTGTCCACGTATTTTCTAAACGTGAGCATAAAACATCTTGTTAGACTAACTTCATAATGTTCAATAATGAATTGGCCTCTTTTTTCTTGCACTTGATTTCATGTGTATACAAATATTGTTGTGCTCTTAAATAAAAACATACAATAGCATTTGCAATATTTTTTGTTGTTTGAAATAAAATTTCAGTAGTGAATATTTTGTTTCAATAGTGTCTCTTGATATAAATACTGTTATAGCAGACAACATGTATGTAAATGTATGATGTTAAAAGCAAGGGTTTGTACTTTATATTTTAGTTATTTTATATTAATTTGCGCATTGAGTGGTTGAAAATAGAAAACTGTAGTAGCTTGAATTTTTTTAACTTTTATTGATGAATAAAAAAATCTAATTTAATTTTTTCTCTCAAAAATTTTTTTTCTCTTAAAATTAACTAGTGAACAATATGAAATGCTCAGCATATTTATTGCACTTGATAAAACTGTCCGGTCAAATCAGATGCACTGATTTTTGCACTGTTTGCTCTCTTGTTCTCTGTATTTACTGTTTAGTAATATTCCACTACACATACAATCAATATTTGCGTTTCAAAAACATACAAATAGTTTGTGCGTTGATAAGTGCGGACGCGATTTTTTTTTAAGCTCGCAATTGCCAAAAACAAAAAGTGTGAATAAATTCAAACAAAAGCAAAAAATCAAACTTGTTTTTAATACAACAACAAAGTGTTCTGTAAACATTTTTTTTTCTCTCTTTTTTCTTTTTTTACAACGGCATTATCACTTTGCTACTTTAAAAATAAAACAAAAACAATAGAGGCCAATGAGCCTCTTTAATTTAAGTGACAAAAATGTAGACAATTTAGATTTAAATAAAAACAAAAAAACTGAAAATAATTTGTGTTTAAACACTACGCCAGTATTACGTGCCCAATCTTGTTCGTCGCTTTTGATAAGCGATGACAATAAAATAACTACAAACAAGTCGCCTTTTGTACAAAGTGTTACCAAAACTAATATGGATAGTGTAAAACCCAAGACGCAAGTGGGAATGGACAGATACATTACGGTATTAAAAAGAGGTCGAAGCCCTAAATCTTCGCAGCTTGCACCAATGTCTAAAGTACATAAAGACAAGGGCTCTAATGGAATAAATTTCCATAATCGTTTTGCTATCTTAGATAGTGAAACAAGTGAACATAAAACGGCAATTAAGTCGTTCAAACCACCTCCAGTTTATTTAAGGGAGAAAAATTCGAAAGACTTAATAAAAAAATTAATTACAATTATTGGCGAGAACTCATTTTATGTAATTCCCATCAAGCGTGGTAACATTGATGAGACAAAAATACAATTTATTGATGAAAGCAGTTATCGTAAAGCAGTAAACGAGTTCGAAAACTGCAAAAAGAACTTTTATACCTATCAGCTGAAGAGTAGTAAAGGTCTAAAGGTAGTCATTAAAGGTGTAGATTCATACGTTGATCCATCTGAAATAAGAGCCGGACTCCAAAAAGCGGGTTTTAAAATAAAAAGTGTAGATAATCTCCGTAATCGGGAACGTGTCCCCCAACCACTATTTCGCGTTGAACTGGAACCTGGAGATATCAGATTGAAGAAGAACGAAACGCACCCCATTTACAATCTGAAATACCTGTTACACCGTAAAATAACTGTAGAGGAGCCGCATAAGCGTCCAGGACCTGTCCAGTGTCTAAATTGTCAAGAATATGCTCATACTAGGGCTTACTGTAAGTTGCCTCCGGTTTGCGTTGTATGTGGCGAGCTACATTGTTCCGCCCAATGCGACAAAGCAAGGGATGACTCGAAAGTTAAAAAATGCAGCAATTGCGGTGGAAACCACACTGCTAACTACAGAGGCTGTCCAGTTTTTTCCATGGTAAGGAAAACCACTCAAAAACTAAATACTCCTGCTAAGCACCAACAATATCGAGTAAATGCTCATTATCCTCAGTTAGCCCAACCAACAACACAACATGTTTCATACGCAGATATGGTAAAAACCAATCATACTTCAGTACATAAAGCGGCACCGACAACTAATTCTACTCCTAATTTGCAATCGCATCCTAAAGAACAAACACCATCTGGTAATTTTAATCGTCTCGAAGCAAGCATCGAGACATTAGTGCATTCGATAAACAGTTTTATGAGCTCTATGAGCAGCATGATGCAAGAAATGGTACGCATGCAATCTACTATATTGCAGGCGTTACTTAGCAAACCATGAACTGTTTAAAAATATGTTTCTGGAACGCAAACGGCTTGCGCCAACACAAAAATGAACTCGAGTACTTCCTTAAGAAGGAACAAATTGATGTCATGCTGGTTTCAGAGACTCACTTAACAACAAATAGCTTTTTTAAAATAAATGGCTATATCTTATATGACACCAAAGACCCCCGTGGCAGAGCATGTGGTGGTTCAGCAATACTAATAAAGGCTCGAATCAAACATTATTTACTGTGTGATTTTTGTGAAGATTACCTACAAGCAACAAACATCTGTATTGAAGAATTTCATCAACACTTAGTTATTTCTTCGATTTTTTCACCTCCTAGGTTTCAAATATCAGAGAGTCAATACAGCGATTTCTTCAAATCACTAGGTCCCTGTTTCATAGCATCAGGCGACTACAACGCTAAACATACGTTTTGGGGATCACGCCTAATAACTCCAAAAGGTCGTGTTTTATTTGACACAATTTCAAAAATGCGTCTGAATGTGATATCGAGTGGACAACCCACCTATTGGCCTACTGATCGACAAAAAATACCGGATGTTACTGATTTTGGCGTGATTAAGGGTATTCCAAGAGAAACGATTAAAGCTGAAGCGTCACTTGAATTATCCTCAGATCATTCACCCACTATTGTCTATATATGGGACAAACAAAACATCATATCACCAATGACTACCACAAGCATTAATTGGTTGAAATATAGAAAGTATCTTAGTACTCATTGTTCGGAAAACATCCCGCTAAGAACACCTGAAGACGTAGAGCGGAGTCTTATTGATTTTGACCAAAACCTCAAATCAGCTGCCCAACATTCAACAATAACTCGACAATTAGCTAGATACAATCAAATTTATTCTGCAGATATCGAACGGCTCTTGGCTGAAAAAAGAAAAATTCGTAGAGAATGGCAATCACTGAGATCTCCTCAACTCAAAAGCAGACTTAAAGAATGCACGAACCGGCTAAGAGACATGCTGGAATCTCGAAGAGTAGCATCCCTGAAAAACTATTTGCGAGACCTAGACGCAACTCCTCAATCAGATTATTCGTTATGGCGTGCTTGTAGAAACCTTAAAAGGCCAGTCTTACGTAAGCCTCCCTTGCGAACTTCAGCTGGAGGCTGGGCAAGGAGTGATACCGAGAAAGGAAATTTATTTGCTGAACATTTGAAAAAGGTTTTTACCCCAAATATATCGACTGATATAGTTGAGTTGCCAGTTCTCGAGGCTAGTGCTGCAGTACCGATAAGATTTGAATTTGGTGATCTTGAAAAGGCAATAACGGATTTGAACACCAAAAAAGCCCCTGGCGTTGATAAAACCAGTAACAAGATGTTAATTGAGTTGCCCCGTGTAGCTCGCAGAATCGTTCTTTTTATTTTTAATGCCATTTTACGTTTTGAGTACTTTCCCACAGATTGGAAGGTGTCCTTGGTTACCATGATTCCTAAACCAGGAAAAGACCACACAAAAATTGAATCATACAGACCTATAAGCCTTTTGTCAAATATGTCAAAGCTGTTTGAAAGGATGTTAATAACTAAGCTTAACCCTATTCTAAGCGACAAAGGATGTATTCCAAACCATCAATTCGGCTTCAGGAAAAAACATAGTACGATCGAACAAACTCACAGGTTAGTCAATGTTGTTAAGAAGACATTTGAAAAGAGAAAATACTGCTCTGCGCTTTTTATCGACGTTTCTCAAGCATTCGATAAAGTATGGCATAAAGGCCTAATATATAAGCTAAAACTGAATTTGCCCGTAAACCTATATAAGCTGCTAGATAGTTATTTAACCGAACGAAAATTTATTGTGAAAGAAGGAGATTTTTTGAGCTCACCCCAGCCAATCGAAGCCGGAGTTCCCCAAGGTAGTATATTGGGGCCCTTTTTATACTTATTGTATAATTCAGACATGCCAACTAGTAACCGAGTTCACACATCGACATTTGCTGACGACACAGCTTTTTTGAGCATTCACGAAAGACCCGAAGTAGCATCACGATATTTACAAGACCACATATCCAATTTAGAAAAATGGTTGAAGAAATGGAGAATAAAAGTGAATGAACAAAAATGTACTCACATAACTTTCACACTGCGCAGAAAATCTTGCCCCCCTATTCGGATAAATAACCAAACGATACCTCAGCTTTCAGATGTCAAATATCTCGGCATACATCTTGACCGGCGCCTTACATGGAAACGGCACATAGAAACAAAGTTAACGCAAATGAAGTTGAAAGCAGTCCAACTAAACTGGCTAATTGGCAGAAATTCTACTCCAGCTTTAGACTGCAAACTTTTATTATACAAGTCAATTCTAAAACCAATATGGTGTTATGGCATTCAATTATGGGGCACTGCCTCAGCTACCAATGTAGAAAAAATTCAAAGGCGCCAAAATAAGATTCTACGTATTATTACATCTGCTCCCTGGTATATAAAAAATTCGAACATCCATAAAGATCTAAACGTGCCATCAGTTAAAGCAGAAATAGCGAAACTTGCCATAAGGTATTTAAAGAAGCTTGAAACTCATCCGACTCCACTGGCCCGTAACATACTAACTGAACCTGGTTACATTCGACTAAGAAGGAGGGACACTGCTTCTCTCATCCGTACATCATAGGGATAACCCACAAATTACAGTAACCGTGAAACATACATTTTTTTGTCCAGCACTGGTTGGACTTAAGGTGTGTTTACATTGAGTGTACAAGTCATATGTACTGTCAAAATTGCTATCCATATGGAATTTCATGTGTATGTCAAAATCAGTGTTTTACATATGGTTTATAATTTTTGTGTTCAAACGTACACATGCTACGTACATATGACATAACCTCCTGTTGTTGAAAACAAAAATCAAATCTTTAAAACAGCTGGTCTTCAAAGTGTGGATGGATGGAAGATGGATTTTTTTTTAATTATTAGGCTATATAATAAAACTAATAATAGCTTTATTGGGAATTGCTGTAATAAGTTATTAGGCAATTTTGCATATTTTTGCCGCCATTTTATTTTATAAGAAACCCGCTAGTGATGTCAACTATGCAAAGAACTACCGTTTTGTGTTATCATTTGGGAGCATCTACAACAGTACAGAAATCAATTTGTAAGAAAGAAATTATATCAAAACAAAAAATAATTATAATAAATAATACAATAATTAATAATATTGATGATGTTAATGTCAATTTATTTTCACTCTTTTTTTACTTGGAATAAAATATTTTGATCCTAATTCTTATGACAATAGAAAATAATTAAATTTCTGTAAAATAATTGAACCGTTGCTTTTGAAAATGAGAAAAATCCATTTTATTATATTTAATGATTTGCATTTGAATGGCGTTAACAAATTCACAAGCCGTGATAGACTTATTTAATATATTTTTTGTGGTATTGCACGTAAGTTTAATATGCAATTCGCCAATGTAGTTGACTCATTTTCAAAGGCAATTTTTTGATGAAAATGTTGATTTTCTTTTACTGGAATGTAATTATAATACCAAAAATATTGAACAGTTTATTTACTTATATATTTTATTTCAATATCATTTCATTCTTCTTTGGTGCAGTAAAACCAAAAACCAAAAAAAAAATAAAATTATATTTAAGTTTAAAGTAAAAGGTGAAAAAGAAAGAAATTACAATACTTATATTTCTTAGGTTAAATAGCGAAAATTTTTCACCATAGTTGCAGTATGATTGCTAAATTCCAATAATGCTTCTTAATTAATGGCAATATAAAAAATAGTACTATTCAACATGGATTAAAAACGTAAAATTATGTTAATTTTTAATAAGATTTAGGTTTTATTCATTTTATTTTCACAAAACGAAATTCTCTCATTTTCAAAAGCAACGGCTTAACTAAGTAATTTGTAGCAGTTTCGATACCCACAATACCTTAATAGCATTTTTTTTTTTGTCCTACGGTCTAAAGTTGTTAATTAGGTAATATTACAGTTTACACAGTTTGCTTACCGTCTTAAAAAATAATTAAAAAAATGCACTATAGTAAAGTAAATTTTTAATTTAATTCAGTCTTTCTTAGTACCGGTACCTTGCCTTTTATCACTATACATATATGTAATTGTGTTCTCAGTTTCTACTAAAATTGCGTCATTCGTATAAAAATGACCTGGCCCTAGTTTTAAAAACAGACATATTCCATTGGACTCAGAAAAAATAAAGTTCTATCTATGTTTTAAATATCATTAAACTTGATTTAGCCGTGATTGACGTACATATATTCAAACTTGCAAATAGATATACATATAATATATGTATGTATATTAGATTACATAACTTTATTATTAATATCATCTATGAGGTATCGATGTAAATCTGCGAACATTAAATTACTAACAAAAGCTAGAATAAAGATTGGTTAATTTTTAGCTACTTAAATTCATGATAAAAATGTATGAGCGGAATTTTTGAAAATAAAAGTGAACATCACTGAAAACAGCTGTTGTCATATAGTTTTACACATCAAATAGAGCGTGCTCTAAATAAAAAACTAACACATGTTATTGCACACAGGAAAATAACATATGTTATGTTTCAAGAGGTTTACATTATGTGTATAGTTTTACATATGGAAAATCTATCATTCCATATGACTTGTACACGTAATGTAAACACGCTTTTAACAAGTATATTTTTAGACTTAAGATATGAGTAATTATTGATAGTTCAATTATATTGAAGATACAATAAATAAAAATTGCGAAAAAAAAACATGCAATACTGTACACTTTTTAACATATTGCGCTCACGTTTAGTATTTTCATGAGGCCTATAAAAGAAGTAACGGTCAAAACATTTTCCAAACACATGCTGTGATTAAGTTCACATTAGCAAAATCAAGACGGGATATCCCGTTATTTTTTAGTTAATATTTTCATTTCTGTCCAGTTGCATTTCTCGTGTTTCTTAAAGTACTTAGTAAAGTAGTGAATTTTTGTAGAAAAAATGGATCAATACAGCAAAGGGAGAGATAGATTTTTAAAACTGGTCCAGCAAATTGATTTCGGCGAAGAATCTGTAAGTGACCCATTTAGTGATGACGGAGAGTATGGAAGCGATCCAAATTATGCGCCAGATAAAGAAAATTGCGACGATATTCAAGATCAAGAAGAGAACCTAATCAGTCTCAGTATTTAAAAATAATATCGAAAGATATAGTGGAAAATTTAATAGATTCTAGTGATGCTGAATCTGATGACACTGTGGATTCAGAAGAGCCACGTCTGGTTATGGAATCCGAAGAGGAATGGTTGGCGAACACAGCAGCAATACCTCAATTTAATTTTAATTCAACAAACTGTGGAGTAAAAATCAATGTTGGTAAAGATTGTACTCCGAGAAATATTGTTGATGCTATTTTACGTCAGATATAATTATAAAATTGGTAAGTTCAACTAATATACATATATGGGACAAACCTCTGTTCCAATAGTCATCCACATACTCGAAATGCACTTTTGCTACTTTTAAGCCCACGTGCAATGAAAAAATGTTCCAGTTTCTGGGCTTTTGCTTACTTCAACGACAAATCAAAGCACTCAAAATTCGTCATATGTTTTCAAGTGATCTACTTTATTATCATCCGGTATTTCGTAATACAATAACTGGCCGTAGATTTGAACAAATACTACGCTGTAATAGTTGCTCCCCTAAAAGAAATGATGAAACAAAACTAAAAAATAAAGCCATTACTGGATCTATTTATAAAAAGTTTTCAGGAAGCGTACAATCCTGGGGAGTACCTTGCTTTAGACGAATAACTTTTACTACACCGTGGACGCCTCCATTTCCGGCACGGCAAGCGGTGGTTATTTTTTAAATATAGAAATATACCAAGGAGCAGTAGAAAAAAATCAAAGCTCAAAAGTAGGAGATATTCTTCATCGTTTATTGTCGCCATACATCAACAAAGGCCATAATCTAATTATGGACAACTTTTACAATAGCGTCGAGCTCTCTAGGTCTCTGCATACAGAAATATTAAGATCAAACCGTAAAGGAAACCCAAAAGCAGTTACGGGTACCAAACTTTCTAAGGGGGAATGCATATGGTGACGTCAAGTGTGTCTAAATGGCGTGAACTTGTTAAAATTAACACTAAGTGGGAACATGAGGTATTGAAACCAAAGGAGATAATAACTTACAACAACTATATGTCAGGAATCGATAAAATGGACCAAATGACATCTTACTATTCATCACCGCGTAAACCTATCCATTGGTATAAAAAGTTAAATTTCACTTTTTGGATGTAGCGGTTTGGAACTCCTATTACATATTTCGTGTAAAAACAAAATCCAAATTATCATTCATTACCTTTCGAAATATACTTATAATAGCTCTGAGTGCCCTTAGATTATTCCTTGTTGTTATAACTATAAAAGTACTAAATTTAATTTTAACTTATTTTTACATTTTGATAAATAAAATATATTTTCACTGCTATTTTGTTTATGTTTTAAGCCTATTTTTCATGTGTATTTCTTTTGATTCCTTTTTAAATTGTGTTGCTAAAAATTGCTGTATATATGATATCTGATTCTAATTACAGTTCCAAAGACAACATTTTTACCATGGTAAGATTTCTTGCCAAACAGAAAACTGGACTTAAAATTGTTCATATAAACGCTCAAAGCCTTAAAAAAAGATTGACGAATTCAGATTCATTTTCTCCGCATCTGATGTAGATGTTATCTGTGTGTCTGAAACATGGTTTGACTCAGTGATAAATGACTCAATTTATAACTTGCCAGGATTTAAATTACACCGTGTGGATAGAGTGACACATGCCGGTGGCGTGGCAATATACGTAAGGGATGATATAAAGTGCTGTGAAAAACATAAATCCAATTCCTCTAGCCAAATTAAGTATTTATTTTTGGAGCTAGTTATGTTAGACAAGAAGAAAATTCTACTTGCTTGTATTTATCGACCACACCTGGGTATAGATACTACTGAGTTAATGAGTAAAATTGAATCATTGTCGTTGTTGTACAATGATGTTGTTATTACAGGCCATCTTAACAGTAATTTGCTTATTGACAAGTCACTATCTGTAGATATGCTCACGTTTGGGCTTATATCTGTCAACACAGATTTCCCCACCCATTTTCCAAATGGTGCAAACAGCTTACTTGACGTTTTCTTCGTTAGCGATATAAAAAAAGTATTGCTCTATGACCAGGTATCACCCTTAGTTTTCTCAAAACATGACCTGATATTCATTGTATATGATGCTCTTACCCAAAATGAAGATGTTTTATATTCTTACCGTGATTTAAAAACATTAACCATAATAGCTTATCTCAGCGTATTGACTATAATAGATGGCATCTTATTTATAATATTGAAGATGCAAATGATCAAGATCTTTTCATTCAAAATAACATTATTGATCTTTATAATGAATTCGTTCCAGTGAAAACAAAAATTAAAGCAGTCACAGTGGTTTAATTCAGCAATTAAACACTTAATTAGCATTCGGGACAAAACTTACAGCAAATGGAAAAAATACAAAACACAAGAACTATATGCTATCTTTAAATCTGCTAGGAAAGAAGTTGTGAGAACCATTAAAGCTGCTAAGTCAAGGTATTATGAACAAAAATTCTCAATGGCCTTAAACAGTAAGGAAAAATGGAAAAATATTCGTGATATAGGTATTAGAAAAAGTGGGCACTGTGCTCCTAGTTTTAATATAGAAGTTAACGAATTAAACAACAAATTTGTCAACCTACAAGTTGAAAGACAAACGGTAAATGAATATGCTCAACTTAACATTGTGCCTCATGAACACAGTTTTTGTTTCAGATGTGTGGATCAGGCAGAAATTCAAAAAAGTTTGTTTGCTATTAAGTCAAATGCTGAAGGGTGATGGTGTAAGTCCCAGATTCTTTAAGTTTGTTGTTCATGAACTACTGCCATTTTTAACATATACATTTAATACTGTGTTAACTAAATCCGTTTTTCCAGACGTGTGGAAAAATGCCAAGATTATCCCAGTTCCTAAAAGTAACAACGATTTCAGACCAATTGCCATACTTCCTTACCTGTCTAAAGCTTTGGAAAAAATAATGAAATCACAAATTTTTGAATATTTAAGCAAAGAAAAACTATTAACGGATTTCCAGTCGGGTTTTAGACAGAGAAGAAGCTGTATTACGGTTCTAATTGATGTAGTGGAAGAACTTTGGTCTAAACTGGACAATGACATGGTATCTTTTCTCGTACTGTTAGATCACAGCAAAGCTTTTGACACTGTAGAACATCCTATTTTATTAGCGAAGCTCGAAAAGTTTTTCAATTTTTCCTCTACAGCTTGTAAACTTATTTCTTCCTATCTCCTAAATCGCAAGCAAACCGTTTTTCTTAATGGGTTAATGTCAAATTCTCTTGAAATTGATAGAGGAGTTCCGCAAGGTTCAATTTTGGGCCCTTTGCTGTTCTCGCTGTATATTAATGATCTTTCAGACGTATTAAATCATTGTGGAATACAAATGTATGCTGATGATGTACACTTGTACTTGAGCTCTAAGTTAGACAGTGTTGTCTTGATTGCTTCAACAATGATCTAAATAGAGTTCAAGACTGGGCATCCAAAAATGGTTTGTGTATAAATCCTGCGAAATCTAAATGTATCTTTATAACCAGGAATAACAAGGCAAGGCTTCAGAACAATGCTTCATTATTTATTAACAACTCTAAAATTGACTTTGTTTCCTCGTCTTCTAACTTATGAATTACGTTTAACTCTGAGCTTTCATGGTCAAGCCATATAAGTATTACCGCTGGAAAGGTACATGGAATGCTAAGAAACCTATGTTCAATTCAAAATTGTACTCCATATAAAATACGATTGCTACTAGCAAAAACCTATTTAATACCGGTTTTTTTATATGGATGTGAAATATTTGCCAATTGTGACTCCACTGACTTTCGTAGACTTGAGATAACGTACAATAATATAGCCAGATATGTATTTAACCGAAGCAGGAGTGAGAGTATCTCATCATATTCCGTTCAGCTAGTTGAAATGCACTTAAAAAACATATTAGAATACAAAAGCCTCCTTATGATGCACAAAATAATATTTACGAAAGAACCCCAATATTTATATAAAAGACTAACTTTTGCCAAATCTCCACGTGGTAAAAAACTTATTTCACAAAAATATAAATACCTTATCTCTTCACGACAGTTCTACAATTACACAATAAGTCTTTGGAACAAACTACCTTCATATCTTCAAACACAAAGCAACTCATCGATTTTTAAAAAGGAATTATTATATTATTTTAAAAGTTTGTAATATCATATATATGTATGTATATCTTTGAAAATTATTATATATTTTTTTTCTTCTAATTTAATTAAATAGTTTTAATTATTTTTTAATTCTAGCTTTAATGAAAATTTTATGTAGCAATTGCCATATAATTTACTATCACTGTAATTTATAAGATTTATTTCTTGTTGTTATAGTTATTAAGCAATAACGCAAGTTATAATAATAATAATAATACTGATTAAATCTTTGATACAATTGCCGTAATCTACACAATCTGGAAGAGATTTTGTATCAACGGGTCCAGTTCATGGAGGAAACAAGACCTTCAATTATATATACCAAATACACGACAAATCCACATTACATTGAGAAAATACCACTGGCCACAGATAATAGCAAGACAATTTATCTAAGGTGAATCCAGTGCACAAAAGTGTAGATACGTAAAGAAACACCATATAGGTGTTTGTTTGTTCTCAAATGATATAAAAGGTTTTTTTACTGGATACACAGCCATGAAAACCATTCCTTTCCAAAATTTTTAGAACAGTTTTATTATCGATACTTTTATTAAATTTGGTTTTGACATTTTCAGCCACTTTTGAAGCAGTTATTTTAGGATCTTGCTGCACTGAACTTATAATGTACATGTTTCCCCCGATTGCTAATTTTAATGGGCGTCCAGAACTAGGCTTTAGATACATAAACTGCGGTTTTTTTAAGTTCTTAATAACTCTTTGTATTGAAGAATGTGATCGCCGATTTCCCTTAAGGTTCATCCTTTTTTCTACAGATAAATAATAATTTTTTTTTATCAGGGTTAAAATCATTTCTCTGAAGTCATGGCGAATAAATTAAGAACTCTTTCGCGATTGTAAACTTCTGCATGACTAGTTAGATATTAGAAATACAAAAATTGATTGAAAACAAATAAAATTATCAACTTCTAAATGGTATTTTCTTTTTGTACGTAGACTTTTTCTTCTTACAAAATTGCATTTATTTAAATTATAGCAGCCATAAGTGAATTTATCATTATATTCTCATTTTAAATTAGTTCGTACTGGCTAGAAGTGACTTACATAAGTTAAGAAAGAAGTGACTTAAGTTAAGAAACAAGATACTAAAAAGATTAAAAAACTTCAATGGAATTACCAGCACATTAAGTACAAAACTAATGTAGCTGTACATATTCAGATAGAATATCATATTATTTAAATTCTTTCTAAAACAAAAGTTAATATTTTCTATTATGGTTGATAAGTATTCAAAAGTATATTAGGATTTATAAAAATTTTTAAAAACAAGAATTTTTTTTTTGTGAAAAGGAATTGTAACATTTTAAAATCGAAAGGCTTTAAATAAAGTTTCCAGAATAAAATCATCTTTAGATAATGAAAGCATTTTTAAATATGAAAATGGAAAGATGTGCGTGAACTTTAAATAAAATTATATGTTCCGAAAGTTTTCAGTGTCCAGAAGTAAAATTATCTTTAAATATAAAAAACAATTTACTTTTAAAACTTAAATTTCTTTGTTATCCATTTTGAAATTCCTTAATGCAGTTTCTAATGTTGGCAAAAAGTCAATAAAAAATCGCCAAGAATATCGCTAACTATTTTCAAATTGCATGTCGCCAAATTCAAAATTTGTTCGCCAAATATCTGACAACCCTGATTGGATTTATACTATAAAATGTTATGGGTAATTAACATAATATTAAATAATTAATATTTAAATTCCCCAACAATTTTATAAATAATTCTTTTTATATTTAACGCCATTTGTCGTGTTGTTACTTATATAACGTTTACACTGCGTAGAGACTCATGCCCCCTATTCGCATAAATAATCAAATGATACCTCAAGTTCCTGAATTGAAATACCTCGGTATCATGGCTGCCAGATTTGACGATTTTTGTCCTAAAAATTTAAAATTTCCGAAATGACGATTTTTTCGTAAAAAGTGACGATTTTATATAAATCCAAAAATATACTGTTTTAATATACATTTTTTATTTTTTAGGGTTTTAGTAGACCGTAAATACGGGAAACCGTATTTAGTTACAAAACAACTCACTTACTTACACCTTGAAATTGTGTTCCTTATACAACCGCCTCTATTATGATAGCGATCACAGGGCATTACAAATTAAGATTATAAATAATGAAGAGGACCATCCCCTTACTATTTTTAGAGAATCCCCGAACCTAAAGCTAAATTTTAAAAAGACAAACTGGAAGAAATTTAAGAACAGTATTTTACACGAACAAAGCATTAGTAATAGTGTGCCAAATATCAGAAACCTCTCAAGTGCGGAAATAGATTTTTTCTTGCTTAGATTAGACAAGTTTACAAACACAGCGATTAAAAAATATGTCCCAAAATTTAAAAATGCTGATCGAATTGCTAAATTTTCGAACACAATTATAAATAAACTGAATCTAGAAAAAAGTCAAATTTTAAGCAAAATTAAAAAAATTGGAACGTTATGCAATTCAAGCAGAAATAAATTTACTAAAAGCAAAATTAAAATTAATTAGGAAACTTTATAAAGATAATTTCAATATAGCAGTCAACAAGCATTTTCAAGAAAGTATCGCTAGCATGGACCGCAGAAATCCTTCAGACATGTTCAAAGAGGCAAGAAAACAATTTAGAAGGTCAAAAACGTTAGGTATCGATGACATAAAAATTAGTCGTGAGGATGAAGATTGGTTTAGATATACTGAAATTGATATAGAATCTTTGGAAAAAGATCGAGAGAGCAACAAATTCATAATTAGAAATCAGGTTCAAATCCTAAATACAATTGGAACTTACTTTGAATCAGTTCACTCTTATAAAGAGATTGATGCTGATAATACTGTACATATCGACGTTGTTAAATATTTCAGCACATTTTTGTAAAGAAAAAATGAATTGGAAAGAAATAATTCAACGGTTTCCACATTTAGTACAATAAGAAAAGCCAATTTGTTAGAAGAACATTATTTTATATCCAAAGACTCAATATTATACATATTTAATAAGTTACGGAAAAAACTTTCCTCTGGCATTGATAACATCCCAAATATATTATTAAAGAACATACCGAAAGAAATGATATTCGATTACTGCACGCTCTTTATCAATATATTAAATAACTCATATTTTCCGCTGGCGTTGATAAAACAAGTAACAAGATGTTAGTTGAGTTGCCCCGTATAGGTCACAGAATTATTCTGTTTGTTTTTAATGCCATCTTACGTCTTGAGTACTTTCCCACAGAGTGGAAGGTCTCTTTGATAACTATGATTCCTAAACCAGGAAAAGACCACACAAAAGTAGAATCATACAGACCTATAAGCCTTTTATCAAACGTGTCAAAGTTATTTGAGAGAATATTAATAACTAAGCTGAATCCAATACTTAGCGCGAAAGGATGCATTCCGAACCATCAATTCGGCTTCAGAAAACAACATAGTACGATCCAACAAACACACAGATTAGTAAATGTAATTAAAACGACCTTTGAAGAAAAAAAATACTGTTCTGCGCTCTTTATCGACGTTTCTCAAGCATTCGATAAGGTTTGGCACGAAGGCCTAATATTTAAGCTAAAGCTGAACTTGCCCGAAAACTTCTATAAGCTCTTAAAAGATTATTTAACGAATCGCAAGTTTTTATTAAAAGAAGGTGACTTTTTAAGCTCGCCACAGCTCATTGAAGCCGGAGTTCCAAAAGGTAGTATTTTGGGACCAATTTTATATTTACACATCTTATATGCCAATTAGCACCCTAGTCCACACATCAACTTTTGCAGATGACACAGCTTTTTTAAGTATTCATGAAAGTGCCCAAGAAGCATCAAAACTTTTGCAAGACCACATACTCAATTTGGAAAAATGGCTAGAAAAATGGAGAATAAAAGTGAATGAACAAAAATGCATTCACATAACTTTCACACTGCGCAGGGACTCATGCCCTCCTATTCGCATAAATAACCAAATGATACCACAGCTTTCAGACGTTAAATACCTGGGTATACATCTTGACCGTCGCCTTACTTGGAAAAGCCACATTGACTTCAAGTTAACACAAATGAAACTAAAAGCAGTACAACTAAACTGGCTTATTGGCAGAAACTCCACCCTGAGCTTAGATTGTAAACTTCTACTGTACAAGTCGGTCCTCAAACCAATTTGGTGTTATGGGATTCAGTTATGGGGCACTGCCTCAGCTAGCAATGTAGAAAAAATTCAAAGGCGCCAAAATAAGATTTTACGTATTATTACATCTGCTCCCTGGTATATAAAAAATTCGAACATCCACAAAGACCTAAACATGCCATCAGTTAAATCAGAAATAGCGGAACATGCAGTCACATATCTAAAGAGGTTTGAATCTCATCCAAACCCTTTGGCGCGCAACATGCTGAATGAACCTGGTTACATTCGACTAAAAAGAAGAGATACTGCTTTTCTTGGCCGTACATTAGAGGGATGACCCGCAAATGATTTCGAAATCCGTGAAACAAACATTATTTTTGTCTAGCACTGGCTGGACTTAAAAAGAATTTTTTATTTTAGACTTAAGATACGAGTAATTATTGTCAGTTCAAAAATTATTGAAGATACAATAAATAAATTATGAAAAAAAAAAAAAATATATTTTCCGCGGGCATGGAAAACAGCCAAAATAGTAATTCTTCCCAAGAAAAATAAGGATAACAGTGATCCAAAGAATCTTCGTGCAATAAGCCTGCTACCAAACATTAGCAAAATATTTGAAATGTGTGTGAACAACAATTTGGCAAAATTTTGTGAGAATATCAATTTAGTTGATGATAGACAGTTCGGTTTTAAAATTTTGCATTCCACTGTACATGCGGCCCACCATATAATCTCAGATATTGTCTGGAGTTGGAACAAATCTCTATGTACAGGTGCTTATCTCATAGATTTTGAAAAAGCATTGATAATATATGGATCCCAGCTTCTGAATTATGGACTTCCATTACATCAAGTTGTTCTTATATATAACATGCTAAATTGTTGTTAAAAAAAAACAAAAAAAAAAAAACAACCGCCTCTAATTGAATTCTTTACTAAAAATATTACCAAGGTTTAATGTAATTACCTATCAAACAGTCTAAAAATTATGTTATTTTAAATTGCGGCAATTAAAGTCTAAAAGAATATTATATCCCGTAGTTCCTATAAGGAACATAGAGCCACAAAAGTAAAAAGGAAGGCAACTTTAATGGGGACTGTTGTGCGCTTTTTAATATTACGTATACGATTTTTCTAAGATAACTCCAAAACACATTTTATCACTAGAATTAATCGTATCGTATCTCAAGACAGCGTAAAATTAAACTATTATAAGGAACCAACAAATTGCTTGTGTAATAATTAACTATTCATATTTAATATCATTTCAAAAACATAACTAGCTATTGTGATTTAAATAAGCTAATGTCTAATTGTATTAATTTATAAAAAGTCTAATTTTTTTAAATCGTAAAATATAATAAGGCCCATTATTATAACTTGCCAATAGCTAAAGTTATGATTTTATCGAAGAGATAAGTAGCTTTTCGTTATAATAACGATGGTAAGGTTCGTTAATATGACTTGAAACTTCCTAACTTTAGCTATTGGCAAGTTATAATAATGGGCCTTATTTTACGATTTTAAAAAAACTTTTGATCTTTTTATAAATTAATACAATTAGTCATTATCTTATTCAAATCACAATAGCTAGTTATGTTTTTATAATATAATAATTCACTTTTTGTTCTAAAAATTAAAAGAATTTCCTGTCTGCCGGCTAAAACATTTAAGTTTTAGATTTCTAATTTTAAAAGTGTAATATTTTGAATAACTGTTGGAAAAAAAACTCATAATATTATTTAGTGAGTTGCAAACATTGATTTGAAATCTAAAAATGTTGGGTCATTTTCATAAAAAATATTTTTGTTTTATAAAAGGTTTTTTAAAAGCAATTTTCATACAAAATGTGTTTAACGATCTAAATATACATATCAACATGTTTTTTTGCTTGCACTAACCAATGGTTAAAAAATACAAACAAAAATAAATGGCATTGCTGTTAAGCAAAATGTCAAAATAGCGAAAAGAACAAAGAGGAATAAAAAATAATAAACAAAATATAAAAAAGTTTCCACCCAAGCACTTAATTTTTTGTTTTTTTTTTTAATTTTCTTTTATTGCTAAAAAATTGTTTTAATTCATTTTGATAAGGTATTTAGAATACGTATTTTACATTTTGAATGTTAACAAATACTGCTCCAAAAAGAAGCCGTTCGTCAGCTGAGCACCTTTATTTAATGGCCAACTTTATCTTTTGATAAAGTAAACGGCACAAAAATAGCTGTAGTTAAATTAACAATATTTGACTTGCTAAGAAAAACAGCTGATTTATAACAACATCAAATGTTATTAAAAAGCATTACTGAAGTCTTTCGTTTTGTTGTTAATTTTTTTTTAATGAGTCCAGAACCGTTAAAATTGAATAGTGAATCGCACTACAGTTGTCTATAATCATAGAGGACGGAAGGGGGTCGAAACAGACCCGTTAAGGAAGTGGTCTGCTTCGATATTCCTCCTACATTAAAATAATAAAACAAAAAATTTTCGATAAATTAAAAAAAAAATCGCCCAAAAACAAAAATGAAAAATTTTCGAATGAATAAATACCCTAAAAAAAATTAATTATCGCCCAAATTTATTTAGTTTTCGTATTAAATAGAAAAATATAAAAATGTCAGTAGTTTTAGTAAGGCTATTGATATTGATTTAATTAATCGAGCAAGCTTTGAGCTTGCAAACTCTGTATGTTCTCTTTCATCAAAATCCAAGAACGCAACAACACCTGCTGCTCGTGGTGGTGCTACCAAAGGATCGCTGCGTAACCATAGTCAGGGTCGCAATAACCGTTACTAAATTAAACCCTTGATTTAAATTAATTAAAGCGTTGATTTAATTAATTGAGAAGAACTTGTATGTAATCTGTGATCAGTCTGTTAGGAAGCTTTTTTTACCAAGTTAAATATATTGTACCTAATGTACGACAATCCATTATTGTATGTGTTCATTAAAATAAATATGAAAGAAAATATATGTAATAAAAAAATAAAAAAAGGTACAAATAGTTTGCTAATATTAGTTTAAATATTTAATTGTTGTTAAATTTTATTGTGAAATATTGGAATTAGGCGCCGCAGACAAAAAAATTTTATAAATATTATAAATTGCGCAATTTTTATCTATATATATTAAGCACAAAATGTGTTTGTTTGTTTGTTTGTTTATCTGTCGGAAAGCTATAGCTGCCTACACCAGTGAACCGATCTTTCTGAAATTTTCACAGTTTGTTATTGGATCTACGGATGGTAAAATATGGTACTTATTTTTTTTGATATTCGACGTGGGCGTGGCACCTCCCATACAAAGTATATATTAATCATCGTTTATCTTGGTAACAGTAATTGGCAACGTCTTGAAATTTCGCACACGTAAGCTCCATAATTACGTTAATAGTTTAGCGAAACACAGACTGAATTGGAATAGTGGGCGTGGTACCTCCCATACAAAGTAAATATTTATCATCGTAGAAAAATTTAATATATCACCGCAAATTATTGTCAATTATTGTTCATTTTATTTTTATATTATGGATATAGTTACCCAAGTGAAAATTAATCAAAAATTTACAAGTGTTTATAAAACTTTCAAGAAACAGTAAGTTAAAACTTGGAATTACTTTGTGAAAAAAAAAGAAAGAAAAAATCCTTATTTACATAGAACATATACAAATATCTATATACATAAATCCTTCTTATATATACCTTCTTTTTTTTAATTTTTCCCCTCTTTTTGTATATGCACACATACTTATGTATGCATATGCTCCTTTTCTCTCATTTCACACTTTTTTTTTCTATTTGATCTAAACATGTATTTCCACTGACGTTTCTCTCTATTTAGATTGCACTTTGTTTTCACTTATTTGATTTGTATTAACTTCTGTTAAACTTTATTCTCTTTTATTTAAATAAATTTTAATTCTTTATTTTTTCAATTGCACATGTGTAATAATAAAATAAATAATTAAAAAAAAACAACTACTAAATTGTTAAATAACAAAGTAGTGATAAATTATTTGTTTACATTCAAACTAACATTTATACTACAACTGGGTGACTCATAAATTAGTCATACCTGCTGAACAAACACTAAGTAAAATAAATTGATATCTTGATTTGTAAAAGAAATTATAATTCTAATGTTACAAAGGCCAGTAAAAAAACAAAAAGAGAAAGAATCTAATAATAATAAGATAGATACAAAATAAAAAAATAAGGAAATAAATAACAATTACTCAATAATATTAATTTAACTATTTTATTTAAGCTTTAGGTCTTTAAATAATTTTATTTTTATTTTTTCGCTATTTCGCTACTCCTTTGTGTAGCATCATCAGGAAAAATTAACAAATTAACGTTATGAAAAATTACAATTAAAAAAAATTGTAATTTTTCATAACGTTAATTTGTTAATTTTTCCTGATTGTTTCATTGCCGTAGGATCAAATCTAATCTATTGTGGGGTAGTAAAGATACGAATAATAGAGAACATGCACTAATGGATAACATAATAGAAAATAATATAATTATAGCAAACAGGGGTTCGGAACCTACATTTGAAACTACGAACCGAAAGGAAGTTTTAGATCTGACACTTTTGACACAAATAAATGGCTTAAATTTGGTAAAATGGGAAGTATCAAAAGAAATAACGTTTTCGGACCATAAATACATAGAATATGAAATAGATATAGGAAATGCTATACCGGTTCAACCTTTTAGAAATCCAAAGAAAATTAATTGGGGCACCTTTGAAAAAAAGTAGCTAATTCTTTAACTCGATGTAGTATAGAGATTAACAACACTATCGACATTGAACATATAATAGATAGCCTTGAACGTACATTTGATGCTTTCAATTCATCGTGTCCTGTGAGTAGGAAGAAACTTCTCAAGCATCAGAAATGGTGGCAGAAGGAGCTGCAGACACTAAAAGTTAGTACAAGAAAAGCTTTGAATGGTGCAAGGAAAACAAATACTGATGAGAAATGGGCAGTGTATAAAAACAAACGCAAAGAGTTTAAAAAAGAAATCCGAAAAGCGAAACGTAGATCCTTTGTTGACATGTTAAAGGAAATAGAAACCGTCAAAGACACCTCAAGATTAAGAAAAATAATGTCAAAACAAAAACATGTCTCAAGTAACTTGAGAAGATTAGACGGTACAAGGACCGATTCTGCTCATGAAACCTTGGAAGTACTTTTTACTACACACTTTCCGGGTTGTTTGCTTAAACCAATTTTTTGCCATCGGCGAATGATGTAATAGGGTATTCAAATCCAGAAGGAAATCTTATCACCCCAGAGAAAATTAAATGGGCGATAGGCACATTTGAACCATATAAATCTCCCGGAATAGATGGAATATATCCAATAATGCTACAGAAGACATTACATATTATTGAACCAGTGCTTAGAAAACTCTTGTATCGGCTATTCCTACGTACCAACAAGCTGGAGAAAAGTCAGAGTTGTTTTCATACCGAAAGTCGGTAAAATTCAGCACAGTGATGCAAAGGACTACAGACCCATAAGTCTGACGTCCTTTCTACTTAAAACTTTAGAAAGATTGATGGATGGTCACATTAGAGACAGGATGCGTAATATGGTATTCTCACGTGATCCACATGCCTATACTAAAGGTAAATCAGTAGAGACAGCTCTCCATGATCTAACATTAAAAATAGAGCAATCCATAAATCATGGGGAATTTGCACTTGCTTGTTTTCTGGATATTGAAGGTGCTTTTAACAACATCAAATCCAGTGCAATTGAGAAGGCTCTCGAGTGCTCTGGCAGTGACCAATTGGTAAATGAATGGATAATGAAAATGCTCTTACAAAGTCAAATTCATGCAGAGATCGGAGGCGCACATGTTGACGCCTTTGCTACTCGGGGTACACCTCAAGGAGGAGTTATTTCACCTACCTTGCGGATTTTTGCATTGAATGAAATTCTGTTAAATCTAGATGCACATGGCGTAAGCATAGTGGCATACGCTGATGATTTAGTGATATTGGTAAGAGGAAAATTTCCGAATACCTTGACTGAAATAATGGAACGGTCTCTAAAAACCTTAAGCCAGTGGGCTATAAATTGCGGCCTTGGTATTAACCCCGATAAAACCAAGACGGTACTTTTCACAAGAAGAAGAGTATTTAGCTTCGGCCCCCCAAAACTTGGGGGAAAAACTCTGCTGCGGTCAAAAGAAGCGAAATTTCTAGGGGTAATTTTTGAACAAAATCTTAAATGGAAAAGTAACCTTCATGAGAAAGTTAGAAAGGCATATGCCGCAATGTACTCGTGTCAAGCTCTAATTGGAAAAACGTGGGGACTTAATCCACGAATGATCTACTGGATATACACCGCAATTGTTAGACCAGAATTGTGCCATAGAGCACTTGTATGGTGGCCAATTATGGAAACACATACTCATGTGTTATTTATAGAAAAGGTAAATAGAATAGTAGCACTGAGTATAACAGGAGCCAGAAAATCAACGGCAACTGCCGCACTGTGTAGAATACTTGGAATTGACCCTTTAAAATTATATATAAAATAATATGCTTTCAGAACGCAATTAAGATTGAGACAGAATAAACATTTAAAAATTAAGAATTATGGTCACTCTTCGCTGTTTAGTAAATATCAAGTAGAAAACATAAAAACCGATTACTTGACGCCTGAAATACGTTGGGACAAGGAAATTACTACAATAATCCCAAAAAAAGATGACTCGAAACCTTTGAATAATTTCACTGAAGGAATTGAGATTTATACAGATGGTTCAAAAAAGGATAATGGGACAGGAAGTGGTGTATACTGCGAAAATCTAGGTATCAGACACAACTGGATAACTTATGTAACATTTTCCGAAATTTTTGCTGTGTCTGAGGCTGCCAGGTTACTTTCTATGAGACCGATATTCTCAAGTGATATCACTATTTACATAGAGTCAGGCGGCTATAAAAGCGCAGAGAGCTACAAGTTCTGAATGAACAACACGCACTGAAACTGTGCTGCGTACCCGGTCATTACAACATTATAGGAAACGAAGCTCCGGACGAGTTGGCGCGGGCTGGAGCTGACTTAGACATAAGCGTGAGGACATATACCCGGGTCTTGATTCTACATATGAGAGGATAAGAACAATATTTAGACGTGATGCCGACACAACGAGGAATAATTCGTTGGGATACACACAGACAAAATCATTGCTGGAGGAAAAAGGTATTGGAGAAAGGGATAAGCTGTTATGTATGAGTAAGTCAGAACTAAGAATGTATGTAGGCATAATAACAGAACATAATGATCTTAGATACTTCTTGAAAACGATTTGTGATGATGATATCTGCAGATGGTGTGGCGAAGAAGAGGAAAACACATTCCACTATCTTTGTCAATGCCCTGCGTTATCACACAGCCGTAATAAATGTTTTGGCTCTTTTTTCTTTCAGAATATGGAGGACTTGAAGGGTATGGGAGCTAAGCAAATTGTCAAATTTACGAAGTCCACGGGACTACTTAGTGGGAGTTATTAAATCATCAGAGGAGTCACTATGGATCAATAATGGTCTTGTGAATCCACACATATTTAATTATGTGTGATCCTCTATTAACCTAACCTAACCTATCATCGTATAATTTGGTAACGGTAATAGGTAGCGCCATGAAATTTTGCAACAGGAACCTCTATATTAACAGGCATAGTTTAGAGAAAGATAGACTGAATTGGAATAGTGGGCGTGGTACCTCCCATGGAAAGTGAACTATTATTATGGTGTTCCTGGCGAACTACAATAGACAGAGCCTTAAATCTTTGCACGAGTAACCGCTATGCTAAAGTGAATAGACTACCAAACTACAAAATTCATTGGGACAGTGGGCGTGGTACCTCCCATACAAAGTGAAAAATTATTATACTGTATCTAGAGAACTGCCATAGGTAGCGCCTTGGAATTTCGCGCAAGTAACGGTCATATTAACGTATATAGTATATAGCTAAACACAGACTGAATTGGAATAGCAGGCGTGGTACCTCTTATACAAAGTGAAAAATTATAATTGTGTTTCTGGCGAACCACAATAGATAGCGGCTTGAAACTTTGCACAAGTAACCCTCAGAGTAATGTGCATAGTGCAACAAAATACTGACTGGATTGGGACAATGGACGTGGTACCTCCCATATTCAGTGAAAATTATTTTCGTGTACCTAGGGAACTACAATAGCTAGAGTCTTGAAACTTTCTACAAGTAACCCTCATACTAATGTGCATAGTCTAGCAAAATACAAGCAGGATTAGGATAGTGGTACCCATAAAAAGTTAAAAATTATTATCGTGTTAATATGTATAGTCAGCGTCGTACACTGCATATAAACTAAAACATTTTTGATGTAAGAGTAGCGTGCGCTTTCGAGTTAGAGGTTGGCCATACTTTTCTTCCAAGTGTTTATTGAATTTTTTGTGGATAGGTGTAGCGTACCGGCGATAGCTAGTATTTTATAAAATTTAAATTGCGCCATTTTTTATATTTTATAAAATTTTTTTGCCTGCGGCGCCTAATTTTAATAAATAGATGAAAAATATGATATCTATATATATATATATATATATATATATATATATAATAAAATTGTAACAGGTACATTTCTGTATATGAAATATTTTTTGAAAAATTTTTTGCTGGTACAGAATTTTTCTCTGTCCGTATGTCTGTCTGTCTATCTGTGATCACATCACGTAAAAACAACTGGATGACATTTAGTGATAAGCTGAAATTATAAAAAAAAAATTAGGAATTGAATCATCCAGGCTATTAAAATTATTAGACCTAAAAAATGTATACTGATAAAAATACAAACTTATTGCATTATTGGCAAAAATATGAGAGTTTCAACTGAGCGATTCTATTCTTTAGTTTCCCATTTTGACTAAATTACAAAAAAATTAAAAAAATATGTTACACTATATACATATATATGTATGTTTATACATATATTCTTAATATTAAAAAAATGTTATGTTACAGTCATTTAATTTTCACAGAAATATTTAATTTTTTTTGTTCAAATTTTATCGAAAATTGTTTGCTAATATTAATAATTTTTTGTAAAAATTTTATCAAAAATTTTTTGAAAAATTTTATGGAAATTATTTTGTAAAAATTTTATGGTAAAGATTGGAAAAAATATGTCAGTTGCAACTGAGGGATTCTATTCTTTAGTTTTCCCATTTTTACTAAATTACAAAAAATTTAAAAAAATATGTTACACTATATACATACATATGTATGTACATACATATATTCTTACTATTAAAAAATGTTATGTTACAGTCATTTAATTTTCACAGAAATATTTAATTTTTTTTTTTAATTTTTCGAAAATTTTTTGTAAAAATATTTTTTTAATTTTTTGCAAAATTTTATTCAAAAATTTTTGGAAAATTTTTTAAAAAATTTTTTTTCGAAAAATTTTCTGTAAAAGTATCGTTTTGAAAGTGGTTTGTAAAGTTTTTTGTAAATATTAAAAAGTAAAAAATGTTAAAAAATTTATTGATTTTTTTTTTAAATTTATAACCTTCCTGCAAACTATATTGAGTTAGAATGGTCAGACTGAAGCCAAAAAAAAATCCTTAAAAGAAATTTCCTCATATTGCCCCACATGTGCCTTTTAACTGCTCCTATTTACCAGTGGGTACCCTGTGGGTCCATTGGCTACCTCTATATGTATTTATTTCTATAAAGGTCTCTAATACAAATCAAAGCAGAAAAACCCTACCAATCTAAAAACAAACAAAAATCGCCCCTCGCAGGGGGTTATAGATCCCCCGAGATCTGTATGCACTCCTTGCGATCTACCTGTCACAGTCTAATTTATTTAACAAAAAAAGGCAAAAGAGAATCATTAAAGCCGAAAAAATTAAAAAAAAAAACGTGAAAAAATATAGGTGGGCGTGGTTTTTGGCCCGCAGCCTCGAAAATAATGATCCGATGTTGCTGAATTGCAATACGAAAATTTTCGAAGCTTTGCCTGATAGATTGGTATGCTTAAATTTGTTCTAACTTTTCTGGTGCCTTGGCAAATGACATTACTACCCGAACACGGACAGACGGACAGAAGGGCATCGCTTAATCAACTTCTCTATGTATAATGATCCAGAATATATATATACTTTATTTGGTCGGAAATGAATATTGTAGAAATTACACACGGAATGACAAACTTATATATACCCTTTCCACCTGTGGTGGAGGGTATAAAAACTAAATGAAACGGAACACAGTATACCAAAGTTGACAAACGGAGAAAATTTCGATTCGAATCGAAACGCAGAATAGGGGTGAATATTTTATAGAAATTTTTTTTGTAAAAATATTATCGAAAATGTTTTTTAAAAACTTTATCGAAAATTGTTGGAAAAATTTTATAGAAATTTTTATATAAAAATCGCCCAAAAGCATAAATGAATAATAGCCTAAGAAATCTTCATTCAAATTTGGGTAAAATTTCATATGAAAAGTAACCCAAAAATATTGGGTGTTTTTTCGTAGTTTTTGGCGAATAATTCAGTTTTCTTATATTTTTCATTATGAAAAATCGCCCAAATGTTTTAATGAAAGATTTTTGAGCGATTTTATATTATAAAGAAGTTTTTCAATAAGAGTGTAAAAATAATGGTTTGCCTTAAAAACGATATATTTTTACTAAAAAATTTTATTTATTTATTTGAGTCTAAAAAAGGAATAATCCTATACAGACTTATGAAACTTAAGACTAAAATAGTTAATGTAATTATAGATAAAAATAATACAATGATATGCAAAAAATTTTACAATATTAATTTAAGTTTTGTAAGATAACATTTTTAAAAGTAGTTTTTGAGGCACTAAATTCCAAACTGCCATTATTTGACAATGTATTGAAATAATTTAGAGACCTAATTATTGGACTATTAAGCACGTAATTTCTTTGATGTAATGCTACAAAAAATAAGCCTCTGTGTCGAATTGATAACCTAGAGGGAACATAAAATGTAATTTTTTGCAAGATTTCAGGGCAATCTATATTGCAATTATCAGGTTAAATATATAAAGCATAGACTGTACTTTACGTCTTTTTTCTAGCGAAGTGATACCCAGATGTAAGCACCGGGACATATAAGAAGGAACAGGACACATTAAATTAAGATGAGACAAAGCATAATGTATAAATTTTTTCTGGATACTTTCTATACGGTTAATATCAACAGTACAATGAGGTCTCCAAATAGAAGCCCCATATTCTAATTTCGATCTAACATATGTAGAATATAAAAGTTTAATTGTATATGGATCAACAAAATCCAAACTATTTCTTTTTATAAACGCAAGAATAGAGTAAGCCTTAGGTATATATAAGCTTATCTAAGTGAGGTTTAAAAGTGAATTTAGAGTCAAACAAAACACCCAAGTCACTGCATTCATTTGTCTTAGATATATAATTATTATTGAAATGATAAATGGAATCCAATGGAACTGTTAATCTTGTGTAAGTTAAATGAAAACATTTACTCAAATTTAATTTCAGATTTGTATTATTACACCAATCATTCAAGCTGTCAAGATCACTTTGCAATTTGCTGATATCATTAAAAATGGTTACACTAGAAAATATTTTAAGATCATCAGCATATAACAAAAAATTAGAAAATTTAAAACATTGAAAAATGTCATTGATAAAAATATTAAAGAAAAATGTCATTGATAAAAAGTAAGATTAGAAATTGCTGATTTATTATTTCTAAAACCGTGTTGCTGAGAAATTATCAAAGATTTTGTATTAAAATATAATACATCATATATTGCATGTTCAAACATTTTTGAAAATGTTGTTAATTTGGAAATAGATCTATAATTGCAAGCATCATTGCGATTACCAGATTTAAAAATAGGGGTTACAAACGTGAATTTCCATCGATCCACAAAAATTCCCTCTGAAAGGGATTTATTAAAGATTTCTAAATTGGAATCACGATCGAGTATGAGCATTTTTTCAGTAAATAATTCTTGCAAAAAAAACCGACTACAAAACAAATATATGTGCATCAATTCTAAACTAAAAATATAAAAGGAAGTAATCTGTAAGAACTAGTAACCAAATCAAATACTTTTATACTTGTTGCTCTAATAACGGACATAGTTTTATACGTTTCGTACATTCAAATGTCTATCCATAACGGATCAGCAGATAAAGCCATATACGACAAATTACATCAGATATGAGCACACCCTTTATTTTTTTACACTTATTATTACTGACACAATAATAAAAAGTAACGGTTCCAAAGATATGGCCATATAGATTAAACAATGTCACCTAGGGGACACCCTTTAATGTACAGTTTTAAATTAAACACTTATTTTAAAGGACAGATTCTTTGTAAATTTCAAATGTCTGTTTAAAACGGTTGAAAAATTTAGCCATATGTATCAATTTACATCAACTATTGAGACACCCTTTATAATTTTAAATATTTATAAATATTATTATACGGGACATAGTAGTGGAGATTCTGTCTAATTTTCAAGTGTTTGTCTATAACGGTTCAAAAGATAGTGCTAGATAGGTAAAATTACATCAATTATGGGAACACCCTTTAGTTTCCAAATTTAAATTATATACTTGATGTTATAACGGACTTAGAATTACAGGTTCTTTATAAATTTCAACCATCTCTCTGTTACGGTTCAAAAGTTTTGCAATATACATCAAATTCCATCAACTATTGGGACACCCTTTAACTTCTAATTATAAATATTTAATTTCTGATTATAAATATTGGATATTCTGTCGAATTTTTAAGTGATTGTCTACAATGGTTCATATATTTAAATTGCCGTCACATATGGGGACACCCTTTAATTTTTAAGTTTATTTTTTTATTAATTTCTGTTATGGGCAGCTATAGTGATATGCAGTGTTTTTAAATTTAAAAGGGTGCCCTTTACGGTTCATAATACACGTAAAAAACACGTATGTTGTATGGGGAGACCCTTTAATTTTCAAAATTCTGAATTTCTTTTAAAATGGGACCAATCTGTAAGCATTTCCTTTCTAATGAAGAAAAAATCGGTTCAGAAATGACTGAGTTCTGCGGGCACAAACATAAAAAAAGCAACATTCAGACGAATTGATAACCTCCTTCTTTTTTTGAAGTCGGTTAAAAAGAACACAAACCATCAGCATCCATGTTAAAAGAGTTCTTTAGACGATTAATAGCATTCAAAATTTGGTCTTTGGACAATACAATGAGTCCTAAATTAAGGTTTGAATTAATATTTACGGCAGAATATGCTTTAGAAGAATGAGCGTTAAAGTTTGATTTAAAAAAGTTCGCAAAAAAGTTGACAATTGTTTGAGGACAATCAGAAGAATCATTATCATCAAAATAACTTATTAAAATTGTCATAAAAACGTCAAACGCTTTTTTTTACCAATAAAACATTTTTTATAAAAGCCAAAACATAGCAAAAAACTCTTGAAATAACAAATTTAGTAACAAAACAGGTTTTTTATGAACACAGAGATCTTTCTTACTTATGTCTTATTTGTATTTACCTAACTAGTCTTTCCACATTTGCTGAAGAATGTGGGTGGTAAAACAAGGATTTTTGTAAATTAGTCAAAATTGGAAACTAAAGACTAGAATCCCTCATTTGTAACTCTCATATTTTTGCCAATAATGCAACAAGCTTATATTTTTATCACTATACCTTTTCTAGGTCTAATAATTTTAATAGCCTGAATGATTCAGATTCTAATTTTTTTTATAATTTCAGAAAACCAACAATTTTCTTCATTAATAATATTAAATAGATTAATTTGGCCTAGAACTTTGAGTTCATTTTCAAAATCAAGTCTTGATAATATCTGATCACATAGCTTTATATAAAAATTAACACATTTATAAATAACTAGCTGTGAGGTACTCAGAAACAAAGGCTTTATACAAAGTTCTTAAATCTCAAAAATAAAAGGTACTTTCAAGTTTGCAGTACCTTTAAATCGGTAAATTTGCGTACTTCCATTACTTTTTCTCTATCTTTGAACCGAGATACTATCGTAGCTTCTCACAAAATGTTATTTAACTTCATCCAGTAGTTTTTACGTGATGTGAACACAGATAGAGAGACATACGGACAGGCAAAAATTCTAAAAATTGTTGTTTTGTGTTCCATTTCGATTACTAACTGTACCAGCAAAAAATGTTTGAAAAAATATTACATATACAGAAATTTACCTGTAACAGTTTTATTATATATATTTATAGATATCATATTTTTCTTTTTCATCTATTTATTGAAATAAGGCGCCGCAGGCAAAAAAAAAAATTTATAAAAAATGGCGCAATTTAAATTTTATAAAATATAATGAAACGCGCAATTTTTTATATTTTATAATTTTTTTTTGCCTGCGGCGCCTTATTCCAACATTTCACCATAAAATTTAACAATAATTAAATATTTAAACTAATATTAGCAAGCTATTTGTACCTTTTTTTATTTTTTTATTACATATAAGTATTTTCTTTCATATTTATTTTAATGAACACATACAATAATTGATTTGCGTACATTAGGTACAATATATTTAACTTGGTAAAAAAAGCTTCCTAACAGACTGATCACAGATTACATACAAGTTCTTCTCAATTAATTAAATCAACGCTTTAATTAATTTAAATCAAGGGTTTAATTTAGTAACGGTTGTTGCGACCCTGACTATGGTTACGCAGCGATCCTTTGGTAGCACCACCACGAGCAGCAGGTGTTGTTGCGTTCTTGGATTTTGATTAAAGAGAACATACAGAGTTTGCAAGCTCAAAGCTTGCTCGATGAATTAAATCAATATCAATACCCTTACTAAAACTACTGACATTTTTATATTTTTTTATTTAATAAGAAAACTAAATAAATTTGGGCGATAATTCAATTTTTTATGGTAATTATTCATTCGGAAACTTTTCATTTTTGTTTTTGGGCGATTTTTTTTTAAATTTATCGAAAAATTTTTGTATACATTTTTCGAAATTTTTTTGTATTATTATTTTAATGTAGGGGGAATATCGAAACAGATCACTTCCTTAAAGGGTCTGTTTCGACCCCCTTCCGTCCTCTATTATTATAGACAACTGTAGTGCGATTCACTATTCAATTTTAACGATTCTGGACTCGTTAAAAAAATTAACAACAAAACTAAAAACTTTGCTATTTAGTAATGCTTTTTAATAACATTTGATGTTGTTATAAATCAGCTGTTTTTCTTAGCAAGTCAAGTGTTGTTAAATTAACTACAACTATTTTTGTGCCGTTTAAATAAAGCTGCTCGGCTAACGCACGGCTTCTTTTTGGAGCAGTATTTGTTGACATTCTACGAAATGTAAAATACATATTCTAAATAATTAATATTATAATTAAAACACATGCATATGTATTTTACATACCTTATCAAAATGAATTTAAACAATTTTCGAGAAATAAAATAAAATTAAAAAAAAAAATAAAAAAAATTAAGCGCTTGGGTGGAAACTTTTTTATATTTTGTTTATTATTTTTCATTCCTCTTTGTTCTTTTCGCTATTTTGACATTTTGTTTAACAGTTGCCATCTATTTTTGTTTGTATTTTTTATTTGTTAACCATAGGTTAGTGCAAGCAAAAAAACATGTTGATATATTTAGATCGTTAAAAGTTAGTGAATTGCACTACAGATATGTAATTACAGCAACCTTAGCCTCATAGAATTACGTGTTACAACCAGCCTTTAATCTTGACTTTAGTGGCCTTCTTTCTTATCACACAGCCTCTAATAATTGCTAGCACATGTTTAAGGCTCAGCTCCCTGAGCATCCACATTTAACAAGCTTTTGCCAGTGGTTCAAAGTCTTACGGTAGCCAGTGCTGGACATTCACACACAATGTGCGCTAGCGTCTCAGCCTCCTCCAAGCACAGTCTGCAAGTATTATCTTTATCGATTTTCATATTGGCTAGATGATACTTGAATTTTCATTACCTGTGAATGCAGTCATCCAGCTTGGAGTATTTCTATTGTATCTGAGTACCTTACTGGCCTTCCTGCCCCATGGACTCTTTAAACACCATTCGAGCCTGTCTACAGGTAGTGGTATCCTTCCAACTTCTCAGGTTTAATGAGTCCACTGGAGGAGCTTTGCTAGTACAATTTTTTGCAAAAATTTATACGCTACCTCTATGTGTATTGCTTTCTATATAGGTCTTTAATAATTCTATATAGGCCTTTAAGTCAAAGCAGAAAAACCCTAGCAACCTAATATTTGTTGAAAAAAAAAATAAAAATATTTACCCCTATTCTGCGTTTCGATTCGAATCGAAATTTTCTCCGTTTGTCAACTTTGGTATTCTGTGCTCCGTTTAAAAATTTAAATTTTATACCCTTCACCACAGGTGGAAAGGGTATATATAAGTTTGTCATTCCGTGTGTAATTTCTACAATATTCAATTCCGACCCCATAAAGTATATATATTCTGGATCATTATACATAGAGAAGTTGATTAAGCGATGTACATCTGTCCGTGTTCGGGTAGTAATGTAATTTACCAAGGCAACAGAAGACATACAAAATTTAAGCACACCAATCTGTCAGACATAGTTTCGAAAATATTCGTATTGCAATTCAGCAACATCGGATCATTACTTTGGAGGCTGCGGGCAAAAAACCACGCCCACCTATATTTTTTTCAGGTTTTTTTAAATTTTTTCGGCTTTAATGATTCTCTTCTGTCTTTTTTGCTAAATAAATATTAGACCGTGACAGATAGATCGCAAGGAGTGCATACAGATCTCGGGGGATCAATAACCCCCTGCGAGGGTCGATTTTTGTTTGTTTTTCGATTGGTAGGGTTTTTCTGCTTTGATTTATATTAGAGACTTTTATAGAAAGCAATACACATAGAGATAGTCAATGGACCCACAGGGTACCCACTGGTAAATAGGAGCAGTTAAGAGGCACATGAGGGTCAATATGAGGAATTTTTTTAAGGATTTTTTTGGCTTCAGTCTGACCATTCTAAGTCAATATATATAGGAAAGTCCTAAATTTGAAAAATAAAAAAAAATCAACAAATTTTTAAAATATTTTTTTTTGAAATATTTACAAAAAACTTTACAAACCATTTTCAAAACTATATTTTCACAGAAAAATTTTCAAATAAAATTTTACAAAAAATTAAAAAAAAATGTTTTTACAAAAAATTTTCGAAAAATTAAAAAATAAATTTCAATATTTCTGTGAAAATGAAATGACTGTAACATAACATATTTTTAATAGTAAGAATATATGTATGTACATACATATGTATGTATAAATATAGTGTAACATATTTTTATAAATGCTATTGATCTCTTTAAAAGATAAGATCTCTGTTTTAAAACTTAGATGCAATAAACACATAAACATCATCAGGATACCGACTACAAACTGTCAAAAATAAAATACTCACGTTTATACGTAAACGATTATTTTGAAGCCAGTATCAAGCTGCCAGATTTTTTAGAGGTATTATCGTCATATTTTTTGAAAAAAGCGAATAACAAATTCGATACGAGTCGAATAAGCTAAATGTGCCATTCGACATGCATCGAATCGTTATTTTAATCAAATTGTAATAGATTAATAATAAGTCAACAAGTGAACAAGGTTTAAAAACATTTCCTTTCTAATGAAACTCCGATACTTTTTATTCGATATCGAGTAGCATGATACCAAAATGAAAAATTACGATAGATTTTACGCGATATCGAAGTCGGTGATTAGACCCCTGTACTCTCGCTTTGAAATATTTTATTTATAGAATTTATATACTTAACTCAAAATCAACTTAGCGGTGTCAATATTATCAACATTTAAGGCAAATGAAAAAAATCTTTACTGTCTTTAATGGTTCGTACATCTCATAAATCCTGACAACAACAGGACAACAAAATATTATCAAATTGGTTGCACCTCCTTTCAGACAAGCGTAAGAACACAACGCCAAAGAATCACTGACAAATTTTATTATTAACAAGTCATTGTTGTAATTTTTCAAGAGCTGTGGTAAGTCCAAGGTTGCTTTAGCAGTATAAATTTTGCAAATTTGAATTATTTAAAATCGTCGAAATTAGAGTATAAATCGTCCCATCGTCACCATGTTATTTTTAGTACCCAAAATCGTCAAAATGACTATAAATCGTCAAATATGGCAGCCAGTATAGTTACATGACTACACGACCACCGTGGCTGTCGTCAACTTAGGCTAATTTCTATTTTATTCAACAAAAGAAAATGTCACAAAATTGTAAATTACAAATTCATACACAAACAAAAAGTTTTGGAGGAAATATTTTTAAGTTTTTAATTTTAATTTTTTAAAAGTTATTTAATTTTATAAAAGCAAAATAAGTACTTCTACAACATTTTCAAAGTTTACGATGTAGCTGTCGTCTTTAATATCATTAAGTAGCTGACAACACGGCGACAGTTGTAGCCAACGGAATTTGCTTTCATTTAGCGTCGCCGCTGCCTTCTATTTCTTTAAAGCATGAATAATGAGTTTTTTCTCATACGACTTAATTTATGTAAAGAGTCAACAATATGGATAATGCTGTATATGTCTGTATAAATAAAATCGCCGTGGTGCTATATTCGGCCGTGCCGAATAAAAACTTTTACTTGTTTGTATTACTCGTATGTATGTATTCTGCATTACGATCGTAGCTACGTTTTTGTAAGTTGTGAATTTGTTAACGGAAAGTTTAAAATAGTTACACACTCTTAAAAAATATGTAAATATGTAATACAATAAAAATTTTTTTTTAACTATTAATTGCTTTTGTACTGAAATTTGTGAGTTTTATTTAATTTCTTGGTGTAAAAAAACAGCACATGAGCAAGTTGGTGAATTGAACGGGTGAATCCATAAATTAAAACTTTATTTTTGTGCTTCCAATGATGTACATATAAAAATTTTAAATAAAACCACCGGCACACAGTGGCTGAAAATCGTTTTTCGTTGGCCAAAAGTAAATTTTTTTTTGTCACCGATTTTTAAAATTTTTACGTCATTTTGTAGTTAATATATCCAAATTAAGGTAGCCAAAAAATTATGTTAAAATATTGATAATTGTGGGCGTGGCATGCTGTCAAACTCAACTTTTTTTTTTCATTTCAGAAAAAGGTGTTTTTCTTTGGTTTTTTATCAAAATTAAATGGTTACTACCCGCAAGCTATCATCGATAATGGTCTGCGGTTTTTTTATAATGTTGGTAGGATTATTGTCTTTAGTTGTTGTAAGTAGACACAGCTCTAGCGTTTAATATTAGGGGCGTTATGAAATATTTATGAAACTACTATATTTTCCTCAAATTTAAACTTTAGTGGAATAGAACTTCTAGGGAACAAAAGGGAACAAGAAATGTATACAACCACGAGAAAGGTGAAAGCGTCCTCTTTAAGGCTATATATACTTTTGCACCCGCCACGAGCCGCCTGTAGAACACTTTTTTCATTTTAATGAAATTACTCGAAAAAAATTCATATACAATGTGTGTATTAAATTTTCACTTTTTTGCCTAAAAGTTTATTTTTTTTTAGTTTAGGATACGTATAACTAAAAAAAATAAATATAATACCTTCGAAAGGGTTTAATGGCTTTGTTTTGATCAGCAAAAAATAAGTAATAAAATTATCACAATGGGCTCTACAGGAAGCATATGATCTCTTTCTAAATTTACCTGTATCAAATGTTAGGGTCAACCAAAGTCATAAACAATTTTATAACAATAATTGCGACATTAAACCACTAAAGTTAAAAAACAACCCCATATTGACGCATGAGTGCAGTTTTGTTCAATTTAAGTGTTACCTGCTATGAAATTAAAGATCAGTGTGTGAATAACATGTATCTAAAAATTTATAAAAGTACGGATTCGTTAAGGGATTACTCAGTAATAACTTAATCCTTTAAGTGTACGGATAAAACATAACAAACAAACCGCTGCTAAAATGGACTGTTTGCCATCAAAGGACACTATTACAATCACACCCATTTCGGCAGAGGTACAACTATAATCTCTACTTGATCACACAGCCGCACGCTTGCTGCAATCAATAACAGGAAATGAGTTGAAGAAATACGGAAACACAAAGTTAATTCTTTTTTGTAAATGGGGTTGTGATGGTTCTTCGGGACAAAAACAATATAAACAAGCTGTATGTGAAAATATTTCTGACCAGATATGTTCATGGTATCGTTTGTACCATTGCGATTGAAAAAGATTTTGGAAGACTCAGAGCCTTCGACTAGTACAACGCAAACAATGGATATTTGGAAAAATGAGACACCATCTTCTACGAAATACTGTAGGCCAATCAAATTTCAATTCAAAAAAGAAACAAATGATGTTATTAATAAAGAAATTAGTGATATCAAGGCCCAAATTACAGCACTACAGCCATTACAATTACAGTTAGATGGGCAGCAAATTGAAGTAAGCTACCAGTTAGTCCTGACAATGATAGTTGGAAAAGTGGGTCAGGCTTTGACTAAAACGAAGGCTGCATCCAGCTGCATTATAAGCCAAGCAACATCAACCCAATTAAACCAAGTCCCAGCAAAATCATTAGATAATACCGATGCATATGAATTTGGATTATCACCACTACACGCAAGAATACGACTTATGGAACACATACTAAAAATCAGTTATGATTTGGATTTCGGGTCTTCAGGATCAATAAGAAACAACGTGACCAACAAAGAGTTAAGAAGTTCAAAAAAGAAACATGTTCAAGATGAATATCGCAAACGTGGACTGATTATAGATCAGCCAAAACAAGGGTCAGGCAATACAAATGATGGCAATACCGCAAGAAGATTCTTTTCAGATCCAGAAACAGCATCTGAAATAACAGGAGTGGATTTCAACCTTATTTTCAGATTTAAAATAATACTAGAAGTACTTGCGTGCAATGAAGAAATTGACTGTAGAAAATTTGGAGATTATGCTAAGGAAACTGCAAAAATATATACAACTAACTACCCATGGAGAAATATGTCTGCAACAGTTCACAAAATCCTTTATCATGGTGAAGATGTCATTAAATATCATTTGGTGCCACTTGGAGATCTATCAGAGGAGGCTCAGGAAAAAAGGAACAAGGATTACATATTTTATAGAGAGCACAATACTAGGAAAATTTCACGGAATTCAACAAATGAATATATTATATATTATTGGAATATATTAATATATTATTGGCAACGTCAGATCCGTTCATATCCAGTATTCGAAATCAATGGAAAGTGGACCATCGGGATTTAGATGAAGAAGCCAAAAAAGTATTAAAGAACAGAAATAGCACAGAACAAAATATGGAATATTTGCAATTAATATTTAAGTCAAATGAATAAAAATTATATTTTCATGTTGCTTAACCAAAAAAAAAAAATTTTTTTTTTTTGGGGGGGGGGGGTGAGGTGAAGGTAGCGCAGAAGATCCGAGTACATTTTCCATTCGTCATGAAAGCTTAAAAATTAATTTTTTATGCAATCTAGGCTTAGGTAATGTGATGTTTCTCTTATTTTCGAATATGCTCGAATTAACAGATTAGTTTTAAATGCGGATAAGACAAAATTAGTACGATTTATGCCGAATTCTAATTGTTCTAGTGATAATTTCAACATTTACGTTAATGGTCAGGTAATAACAGAAACGCAGTCTGTTAAGTATCTAGGAATTATATTACAAAGTAATCTGCATTGGAACCTTCATATCTGTGAAGTAAAAAGAAAAATTGCACCAGCAATCGGTATTTTATATAAATTGAGAAATAAATTGAATAATAGAACTATGATTTTACTTTATAATTCTTTAATACAATGCCATTTTAATTATATGGTAATGTTATATGGATACAAAAATACTACTGTTTTAAAATCTCTTCAAGTCATGCAGAATAAGGCTCTAAAAATCATTTTTAAATTACCTATTAGATATTCCACCAATCTACTTTTCAAAGACATATGCTGGCCAATTATGCCTGTTCATATATTACATATATATCAAATATTATTTTATATATACAAAATCTTAAATCACTTTGGATACCATACATTTAATTTTCAGCAGAATCAGGTTTCATTTAACACAAGGAATCGGTCAAATTTAAGGATACCAAGGTGCAGAACTGAAACATCTAAACAACGTATTGAGTACATGGGAATTTTAAGATATAATAATCTACCGACAACGCTAAAATCTCTGAATAGAATATCGATTTTTAAATCTAATTTAAAAGAATATTTATTTCAAAATCTTGAATCTCTTATGCAAACTACGTAATATACATACATATATACTCCTATTTACACGTTTTATCTTAAAACTTTTTATTATAATATGTACATTTACAATATATATATAAGCTTAACTTGCTAGCGCAGCCTCAATAATGCCATTTGGCGCTGAGGCGACATAAATATTTGAAATTTTTAATTAATTTTTGACACTATTTTTCATATAATATGCTATATAAACGCCCACAAAAAGGGGGCGGGGTCCAAAAATAAATTTTTATGATTTTCTGGCTCCAGGGTAAAGACCTTGAACCTTCTTTGACATAAAAATGTTTCATTTGCTTAACAAATTTACAAAAAAAACTTGTAAAAATATTTAGTTTTTCAGAGGTCCCCTGGTCCGATTTGGCCCATTTACGAACTTAGCCTGCCCTATCCTTCAAGATATATATGTACCAAATTTCAAGGGTCTAGCTCTTTTCGTTTAGACTGAATCGTGTTCATACAGACAGGCGAATGGACGGCCGGATGGACAGACGGACATAGCTATATCGTCTTAGATTTCATCACTGATCAAGAATATATATACTTTATTGGATCTTAGAGGGATATTTTACTATGTTACACACAGAATAAACCCATATTTAACTCTGAAAGTTAAAAAAATTAAAATGTTCAACTTTGACCTCGAATTCCTTAAAAAGTCCTCAATCAATTTTAATGTAATTAAAACTAGATCAAGCTGAGCTAAATATCTATCCATTAAAAAAAAAATTATTTCAATATTTTGATCGGTTCAAAAGTTACAGAATTTTGGCCAACGAAAAACGATTTTCAGCCACTGTGCGGCGCTACAGGATTCTTCACTCTGGAAGAGTTGGAGCACAAATACCTTTTAGTTACTTTATATGTATATGTATGCATGTTCTCCCGTACTTTCCCTTTTATTGACGCTGATACTTGATGACGGTATGTAATTTTTTTCTAATCGTTTGAAATTTTAAGCCTTCTTTTCTGTTTTCTTGGGCAAAACTACACCTTGGGCAATTGATACTCCAGAAAATAATTTGTTTAACTCTTCGCCAATTAGCCAATTGAAATAACAAGAAATGATTCTGGTCTTTTTATTGTCACGAGCAGCATTACCATCCAATTCAAAAATTTCAGCGGCTAAATATTCCTTAAAGGCAGCTAAAAATACGGGAGAACCAACACGTTCAGCATAATTGCCTTTATGTAACAAAGAGCAAACGTAAAATGCAAACGAGACAAACTGAATTGTGTAATAATAATGATTTGTGTTGCTATTTCATTCGTTTCATAGAAAAAAAAGTTATATTAAACATACTCTTCTCTTTTTCTTTCGATTCAGTTTGTGTTTGGAATACCTTTTTTCGATTCGTGCGTAACTGAATGCGAGAACGTAATCAAAATGCAGAATAGGGGTGAATACAAAAAATTTTCGATTAAATTTTACAAAAAATTTTTGATAAAAGTTTTACAAAAAAAAAATGTATATCTTTATACATATGTATATGTATTATATCAATACATATAGTAAAATAGTAACTCTTTTCCTATCTTTCTGTCTGTGTTCGCATTATGTAGTAAGTAGTTTTTATAGGTTTTAATAAAATTTTGTGATGAGGTATCTTAGTATCTTGATTCAAATGTAGGATACTTTTTTCCGCAAAAGTTATTTATTTCCAAAAGAAAGTGGAGAAAAAGAAGTACTTTCACTTCTTTTCTCCGCTATTTTAATGATATGCATACTTTAAAGCACCTTTTATTTTGAAAGCAGAATAAGTTAAACAGCTTTTACAGAGCTTTACAATAATTTTTATAATTTTATATAAATTTTAGAATTTCATCTATACTTGAAGCACTATAAAAGTTAGAGCCTTAAAATTTGGTGTGAATTACATTCAAAGCAAAATCGAACAAAATATTGTCAGGAAGAACCAACGTGAGTGCGCACAGCTAATTTGTAATAATGAAGTGAAAAATCATAAATGTAAAAATCGATAGTATATTATTGTAAAACATAACAAAGTGTGGGAATATTTAACATTACTCTGGTGAAGGATATATAAGATTCGGCATGACCGAATATTGCACTCCTAAAGCTAGGATCACACAATTGCCGCAAATACACCAATCACACCCAATTTTTATTGTGCTGAATTGGTGCACAATAATAAGATTGTCCCAATCAAATTCTCTGTGGTCACATGATTGACTCATTTTACATAAATTTGATTGTCGCGAATTGACGCAAAATGATTAAGTGGCAATATTGAAAGGTGAATACTTAAAGGTATGAGAATTCTAAATACATATGTATGCTTTTTTAATTGCATCACCTGTTTGTTTTATATGTACACTAGCTATCCCCGGTGCGCTTCGCTTGGAAGAAAAGTATGGCCAACCTCTTACTCGAAAAAGCACACTATTCTCACATCAAAAATGTTTTAGTTTATATGCAAGGTATGACGCTTACTCCTTTCAACCAATCTGTTTTTTGCTTGACTATACATATTAACACGATAATAATTTTTAACTTTTTATGGGAGGTACCACTACCTTAATCCTGTCTGTATTTTTCTAGACTATGCACTTCAGTATGAGGGTTACTTGTGCACAAAACTCTAGCTATTGTAGTTCCCTAGGTACACGATAATAATTGTTCACTTAATATGGGAGATACCACGTCCATTGTCCATTATCCACATTACTCTGAGGATTACTTTTGCAAAGTTTCAAGGTTCCATCATTGTAGTTCTTCATGTACACGATAATAAGTTTTCACTTTGTATAGGAGGTACCACGTCGACTGCCATAATCCAATTCATATTCGTAGACTATATGCATTAGCATAGGGGCTACTCGTGCAAAGCCTTAAGGCTCTATCTATTGCAGTTTTTTAGGTATACGATAATAATTTCTCACTATGTATAGGAGGTACCACACCCACCATTCCAATTTAGTCTGTGTTTTTCTAAACAATGTATCTTTGCATAGGGGTTACTGATGCAAAATTCCCAGACGCTTCCTATTGCAGTTTTATAGATACAGGATAATAATTTTTTACTTTACATAGGAGGTACCGTGATCAATTCAGCCTATGCTTTTCTAGAGTATATGGGTATGCTGCTTACCTGTCTCTACTTTTAAGATCATATCTATTATAGTACTCTATGTAGACGATAATAATTTTTAACTTTATATGGGAGGTACCACGCCAACGGTCTCAATTCATTCTGTAATTTAGTAGATTATACGCATTTGCACAGGGGTTACTCATGCGCTATCTATTGTAGTTCGCCAGGAACACGATAACAATTTTTCACTTTGTATGAGAGGTACCACGCCTACTATTCCAATTCAGTCTGTGTTTAGCTAAACTATGTACGTTAATATGATGGTTACTTGTGCTAGATACAGTATAATAATTTTTACAATATAATAATTTTTGACTTTATATGGGAGGTACCGCGCCCACTGTCCCAATTAATTTAGTATCTTTAGAAATATACATGCGCCTGCCTATTTCGCTTCAAAAAATAAGGTAATATACCTCAAAAACATGTCACCGATGGAAAACCCTTTAGATATTACTAATTGTTACAGCAGGCGAAGTACAACATCTACTGTAAACATTTAAAGAGTCTACATATTACGGTTCAAGAAATAAGGCTATTTACGTACAAATCATGTCTCTGTCGGAACATCCTTTAATTTTGTTATTTGCTATGGCGGCCATGGCAATTCTCTTTGTATGAATATATCAAGAGTCTACCTATTACTATTAAAAAAACAAGTTACTATAAGTGAAAAACATGTCATTGCCAGAACACCCTTTAAATTTTAGTAATTCTCATAACGGCCATGGCAACACATCTTCTATACAAACTGGAAGAGTCTACTTATTACGGTTCAAAAAATATGTCGTTATAAATTCAAAACACGTCACTGTCGAAAAACCCTTTAAATTTTTATTGTTTTTATAGGGGTCATAGTAATACTCCATTTGTGAAAATTTCACGAAACTATCTATTATGGTTAAATAATTAGTCAATATGCATGCAAATCACGTCACTGTCGGCACACCCTTTAATTTTTTCTATTTGTTATAGTGGCCATAGTAATATACATCCTGTAAAAACTTCAAGAGTCTACCTATTATCGTTCAAAACCTATGCCATATACATACAAATCACGTCACAAACGGAACACCCGTTAATTTTTAGGTTTAATATTGTATACTTTATTATAACGCGAACATAGTTTAAATCACTGCAAATTTTAAGTTGTTGCTTCCTATAGCTCAAGAAATAAAGACATAAAGGCAAATAACACGTCACTTTAGGAACACCCTATAGGTTTTAGTATTTGTTGCTATAGTGGCCACAGTTACACATCTTCTGTGAAATTTTCAAGAGTCTACCTATTATGCTTCAAAACTTAGGCCTTATACATGCAAATCACACCACTATCGGAACACCCTTTAATTTTTAAGTTTATTTTTTAGACTTGTTTATATAGCGTACTAAGTTTTTATTACTGCTTGCATATTTTTAGTGTATTCTTCCTACAGGTGAAGAAAAAAGCACATATTCGTAAATAACACCTCTCTATCGGAACACCCTATAAGATTAAGTATTTGCTACTATAGCGGCCACAGCTATACACCTTCTGTGAAAATTTCAAGCATCTACCTATTATGGTTCAAAACTTAGGCCTTATACATGCAAATCACACCACTATCGGAACACCCTTTAATTTTTATTTTTTTATAGTTGTTTATATAGTGAACTAAGTTTTAATTACTGCTTGTAAATTTCAAGTGTATCCCACCTACAGTTCACGAAATATGCACATATTCGTGAATAACACCTCTCTATCGGAACACAGTACAAGTTTTAGTATTTGTTGCTATAGCGGCAACAGCTATACATCATCTGTGAAAATTTCAAGAGTCTACCTATTACGGTTCCAGAGATAAAAGGCGCTGACAGACGGACAGACATTGTAGCGAAAACAATAGGGTTACGTTTTTACACTTTGTATACGGAACCCTAAATATTAATTATAATAAAATTATTTTTTATTCTTATTTTAACAAAAATTTGTTTTATATGTAATAATAATGCTATGATAAAAAGAAACAAAAGTAGTTGTCTATATAAACTTCTGAATTTGTTGCTATATATTTAGAGTTTACCATTTTCTTAAAGCAATGCGACACAAACCTACTTTCTTGAAAGCTGGTATAAAACTAAAAACTATTATGATAAAACTGCAAAATTAAAACAAAATTTTTTTAAATGGAAGAAAATTAATATCAAGACAGAAAAGTGTGGGAAAATGGAATTATAGCCAACGTTCACGGGACTCCTACATCATATTGGGTCGAGTTTGAATACGGTACTATTTTTCGTAGGAACTCTAAGTGGATTCGGAAAAGAACACAATAAAGTTAAAAAATATTGTAATATTAAAGAATTTTATAAAATATTTTTAAAGGGGAGATGTTGTATATCCAATTGAGCACTTGTGGGAACATTTGGACAGAAAAATTAGAGAACGGAATATTTCTTCCCAAGCTGAGCTAAAGGTTGCACTACAAGAGGAATGGCATAAAATTTCATCTGACTTTGTGCAGAAGCTTGTTGACTCCATGCCTAGAAGGTTAGCAGCTGTTATTAAAGCAAAAGGAAAACAGACTAAATATTAATTATAAAATTATTTATGTATATAACAAATGTGTTTACTTTATTTTGACGCGTAAAAATTGTTACATTTGAAGAAAAAGTGAAATATTTTCTTATCTGTCTTAATATTTGCTTATTGTTTTTATGTATTAAATTATGCTTTGTTTTACTAATAAATTATGAAATAATTTTTTTTTTAAACTGTTTTTTTTTTTCTTTATAGTAAATGCTTTATACAAATAATACAAGGTGTTTACTTTATTTTGACGCTCACGTACATATTAAATGGATATGTAATTGGCAAATATGTAATTGACAATCAATGATAAAAATAAATAAAGACAAACATTCATTACCTGAACAGCAAACGAATAACACATTACTGATTCAAAATTAGTATAAGTTTTGTTCACTTTACCTTTGATAAGAGTTATACAAAAATGAATAAATAAAGTGACTTGTAGTAAATGCAATATCGATGTGTTTTTATTTTGCAATTAAAATAAGCCAATGAAAAAGCAAAACGTAACAATATGTTGAATAACAAAAATTTTCTGGATAGTAATAATCACGAAGAAGGACAGTAAATTCACAAACACAATTTAATATATTTATACGTGATCTACTAAGGAACATTGATAATATCATAAGTTTTGCTGATGATGGTATTATATATCATCCTAATGACAAAATACTAACGAGTATTGCAAAATTTCCAACTTATTTAAATACTACATAAAAGTACACATATGCACGCCTCTAGTGGGAAAATGCAATTATAATGTAAGAATATAATGGAAGGATTTCGGAATAAAATCTAACGGAAAAATAAATATTTAGGAATCCAACTTTTTTTTTTTTTTTGTTTTTTTTTTTCATAAATTGTTTATTGTATCTTCAATATTTTTGAACTAACAATAATTACTCATATCTTAAGTCTAAAATAAAAATATACTTTTTAAGTCCAGCCAGTGCTAGACAAAAATAATGTTTGTTTCACGGATTTTGCAATCATTTTCGGGTCATCCCTCTAATGTACGGCCAAGAAAAGCAGTATCTCTTCTTTTTAGTCGAATGTAACCAGGTTCGTTCAGCATGTTACGCGCTAAAGGGTTTGGATGAGATTCAAGCCTCTTTAGATATGTGACTGCATGTTTCGCTATTTCTGCTTTAACTGATGGCATGTTTAGGTCTTTGTGGATGTTCGAATTTTTTATACACCAGGGAGCAGATGTAATCATACGTAGTATCTTATTTTGGCGCCTTTGAATTTTTTCTACATTGCTAGCTGAGGCAGTGCCCCATAACTGAATCCCATAACACCAAATTGGTTTGAGGATCGACTTGTACAGTAGAAGTTTACAATCTAAGCTCAGGGTAGAGTTTCTGCCAATAAGCCAATTTAGTTGTACTGCTTTTAGTTTCATTTGTGTTAACTTGAAATCAATGTGGCTTTTCCAAGTACGGCGACGGTCAAGATGTATACCCAGATATTTAACGTCTGAAAGCTGTGGTATCATTTGGTTATTTATGCGAATAGGAGGGCATGAGTCCCTACGCAGTGTGAAAGTTATGTGAGTACATTTTTGCTCATTCACTTTTATTCTCCATTTTTCTAGCCATTTTTCCAAATTGAGTATGTGGTCTTGTAAAAGTTTTGATGCTTCTTGGGCACTTTCATGAATACTTAAAAAAGCTGTGTCATCTGCAAAAGTTGATGTATGCACTAGGGTGCTAATTGGCATATCTGATGTGTACAGTAAATATAAAATTGGTCCCAAAATACTACCTTGGGGAACTCCGGCTTCAATGAGCTGTGGCGAGCTTAAAAAGTCACCTTCTTTTAGTAAAAACTTGCGATTCGTTAGATAATCTTTTAAGAGCTTATACAAGTTTTCGGGCAAGTTCAGCTTTAGCTTAAATATTAGGCCTTCGTGCCAAACCTTATCGAATGCTTGAGAAACGTCGATAAAGAGCGCAGAACAGTATTTTTTTTCTTCAAAGGTCGTTTTAATTACATTTACTAATCTGTGTGTTTGTTGGATCGTACTGTGTTGTTTTCTGAAGCCGAATTGATGGTTCGGAATACATCCTTTCGCGCTAAGAATTGGATTCAGCTTAGTTATTAATATTCTCTCAAATAACTTTGACACGTTTGATAAAAGGCTTATAGGTCTGTATGATTCTACTTTTGTGTGGTCTTTTCCTGGTTTAGGAATCATAGTAATCAAAGAAACTTTCCACTCTGTGGGAAAGTACGCAAGACGTAAGATGGCATTAAAAACAAACAGAATAATTCTGCGACTTATAAGGGGCAACTCAACTAACATCTTGTTACTTGTTTTATCAACTCCAGGGGCTTTTTTGGTGTTTAAATCCGCTATTGCCCTTTCAATATCGCTAAATTCAAATCTTAGGTGTACTTCGGCACTAGTCTCTACTGGTGGCAACTCAACTATATCAGTACACATATTTGGAGTGAAAACCTTTTTCAAATGATCAACAAATAAATTACCTTTTTCGGTATCATTTCTTGCCCAGACTCCACAAGAAGTTCGCAAGGGGGGCTTACGTACGACTGGCCTTTTAAGGTTTCTACATGCACGCCATAATGAATAATCTGATTGTGCAGTTGCGTCGAGGTCTTCCAAGTAATTTTTCAGAGATGCTACTCTTCGAGATTCTAGCAGCTGTCTTAGCCGTTTCGTGCAATCATTAAGTCTAGATTTGAGTTGAGGAGATCTGTGTGCTTGCCACTCTCTTCTAATTTTCCTTTTTTCAGCCAAGAGCCGCTCGACATCTACAAAGTAAATTTGATTGTATCTAGCTGATTGTCGGGTTACTGTTGCATGTTGGGCAGCTGATTTGAGGATTTGATCAAAATTAATAAGACTTTGTTCCACGTCTTCTGGTTTTCTCAGCGGTATATTTTCCGAACAGTGAGTACTGAGATACTTTCTATATTTCAACCAATTAATGCTTGTGCTAGTTGTTGGTGACACAATATTTTGCTGGTTCCATATATAGACTATTGTGGGTGAATGGTCTGAGGATAATTCGAGTGACGCTTCAACCTTAATCATTTCTCTCGAAATACCTTTAGTCACGCCAAAATCAATAACATCAGGTATTTTTTGTCGATCAGTAGGCCAATAGGTGGGTTGTCCGCTTGATATCACATTCAGACGCATTTTTGAAATAGTGTCAAATAAAACACGACCTTTTGGAGTAATAAGTCTTGATCCCCAAAACGTATGTTTAGCGTTGTAGTCGCCTGATGCTATGAAACAGGGACCTAGTGATTTGTAGAAGTCGCTATATTAACTCTCTGATATTTGAAATCTAGGAGGTGAATAAATCGAAGAAATAACAAAGTTTTGATGATATTCTTCAATACAGATGTTTGTTGCTTGAAGATAGTCCTCACAAAAATCACACAGTAAATGATGTTTAATTCGAGCCTTTATTAGAATAGCTGAACCACCACATGTTCTGCCACGGGGGTCTTTAGTGTCATATAATATATAGCCATTGATTTTAAAAAAGCTATTTGTTGTTAAATGAGTCTCTGAAACCATCATGACATCAATTTGTTGGTTCTTCAAGAAGTACTCGAGTTCATTTTTGTGTTGGCGTAAGCCGTTTGCGTTCCAGAAACATATTTTTAAACAGTTCGTGGTTTGTTAAGTACCGCCTGCAACATCATAGATTGCATGCGAACCATTTCTTGCATCATGCTGCTCATAGAGCTCATAAAACTGTTTAACGAATGCACTAATGTCTCGATACTTGCTTCGAGACGATTGTAGTTACCAGATGGTGTTTGTTCTTTAGCTTCTGGATGCATATTTGGGGTAGAATTGGTTGTAGGTGTCGCTTTGTGTGCTGAAACATGATTTGATATTAACATATCCGCGTATGAAACATGTTTGGTTGTGGGTTGAGCTAACTGAGGGTAATGAGCATTTGCTTGGTATTGTGGCTGCCTAGCAGGAGTATTTAATTTCTGAGTTGACTTCCTTACCATAGAAAAAACTGGACAGCCTCTGTAGTTAGCGGTGTGATTTCCACCGCAATTGCTACATTTTTTAACCTTCGAGTCAACCTTTGGTTTGTCGCATTGGGCGGAACAATGAAGCTCTCCACACACAACGCAAACGGGAGGCAACTTGCAGTACGCCCTTGTATGGCCATATTCTTGGCAATTTAAACACTGGACGGGTCCTGACCGCTTATGTGGTTCCTCTACACTTATCCTGCGGTGTAACAGATATTTTAGATTATAAATGGGATGCGTTTCGTTCTTCTTCAATTTAATATCCCCAGGTTCCAGTTCAACGCGAAATAGAGGTTGAGGGACGCGCTCTCGATTTCTGAGATTGTCAACGCTTTTCACCTTAAATCCTGCTTTTTGGAGGCCAGCTTTTATTTCCACTGGATTAACATATGAGTCTACACCTTTGATGACTACCTGGAATCCAACTTGATGAGTTTTAATACGTGTTTTTGAAAGAAAACGTTAAAGAGCCTTTATATCGCCTTACAGATAATTAAGTAGTAATTATAAAAAACTAGTTACGCCCGGTGCGTTTTCCTACACCCATCAGCATTTCTTAAATTTTTGTTTGATTTTTCGAAAAAACAAAAATTTTAATTTCAATGCTTATAACTTGCTCATTTTAAAACACACAGATAATTTTAACTAAAGGTTTGTTAAAATGTATAATTTTTAAAAATCAAACTAAAATTCAAGTAATGCCAAGCTCTAAAAGAATTTGAAGGGACGAGGTACCCAACTTTGAGATCACATAGCGGCACCCCTGAAATACTCCTCTGCTATGCTCATGCCAAAATTTAAGTCCATTGGTAGCAATTTACAAATGGTTGGTTATTTCTAAAATATTTTGATTCTGCCCCACTGTGCCCTGTCGGAATATCCGAGGCAACATATCTTCTGTAAAAATTTATATAACGGTTCAAAGTGAAATATGTGCAAATCACGACACTATCGGAATATCCTTCAATTTTTTAAAATAGTAATACACCGTTTGTGAAAATGCCAAGAGTCTACCTATTATGGTTAAAATATTAGGCCATATACATGCAAATCACGTCACTGACAGAACATCCTTTAATTTTTACTATTTGTTGCGGTCATAGTAATACAATTTCTGTGAAAATTTTAAGAGTATACCTATTATGGTTCAAAATTCAGGGCATATATGTACATGCAAATCACGTTAGTATCGGAACACCCTTTAATTTTTAGGTTTTTTTTATACTGTGAACAAAGTTTTAATTTCTGTTTGTAAATTTTAAGTGTATGTCTCCTACAGTTCAAAAAATAAAAACATATTCGCGAGACTCATTTAACAAAAATAGCTTTTTTAAAACAATGGCTATACATTATATGACACTAAAGACCTCCGTGGTAGAGGATGTAGTGGTTCAGAAATACTAATAAAGGCTCGAAGTAAATATCATTTACTGTGTGATTTTTATGAGGACTCCCTTCAAGCAACAATTATCTGCATTGAAGAATATCATCAAAACTTCGTTATTTCTGCAATTTATTCACCTCCTAGATTTTAAATACCAGAGAGTCAATATAGCGACTTCCACAAATCACTATGTCCCTGTTTTATAGCATCAGGCGACTACAACGCTAAACATACGTTTAGGGGAGCAAGACTAATTACTCCAAATGGTTGTGTTTTATTTGACACATTTAAAAAATGCTCCTGAATGCGATATCGAATGGGCACCCACCTATTGGCCTACTGATCGGCAAAAAATACCTGATGTTATTGATTTTGGCATGATTAAGGGTATTTCGAGAGAAATGATTAAAGTTGATCCTCAGATCATCCACCTACTATTGTCTATAATGGAACCAGCAAAATATAACTAGCACAAGCATAAATTGCTTGAAATATAGAAAATATCTTAGTACTCATTGTTCGGTAAACATACCGCTAAGAACACCAAAATACGAGGATCAGAGTCTAATTAATTTTGATCAAGACCTTAAATCAGCTGCCCACCATCCAAGAGTACCCGGCAACCAGCTAGTACAATCAAATTTAATCTGCAGATGTCGAAAGGTTCTTAGCTAAAAAAAGAAAAATTCGAAGAGAGTGCCAATCACACAGATCTCCACTCAAATCCAGAGCTAAAGATTGCACGAAACGACTAAGACAGCTACTAAAATCTCGAAGAGTAGAATCTCTGAAAAATAACTTGGAACACCTCGATGCAACTGTACAATCATATTATTCAAATGTAGAAACCTTAAAAGACCAGTCATATGTTAGCCTCCCTTGCGAACTTCTTGTGGAGACTAGGCAAGAAATGATACCGAAAATGCAATTTATTTGTTAGACATTTGAAGAAGGTTTTCACTCCAAATATATGTACTGATATAGCTGATTTGCCACCAGTGGAGTCTAGTGCCGAAGTACCGCAAAGATTTGAATTTAGCGATAATGGAAGCCCCTCGCATTGATAAAACAAGCAACCAAGATATTATTTGAATTACCCCGTATATGTCGAAAAAATTTCATTTTGTTTTAATGCCATCTTATGGTTTGAGTACTATCCCACAGAATGGAAGGTCTCTTTGATTACTATGATTCCTAAGCCAGGAAAAGACCACACAGAAGTAGAATCACACAGACTTATAAGCCTTTTATCAAACATGTCAAAGCTGTTTGGGAGAATATTAATAACTAAGCTGAATCCAATTCTTAGCGTGAAAGGATGTACGAACCATCAATTCGGCTTCAGAAAACAACATAGTACGATCCAACAAACACACAGATTAGTAAAAGTAAATTAAAAGACCTTTGTTTTGCGCTTTTTATCGACGTTTCTTAAGCATTCGATAAGGTTTGGCAGGAAGGCCTAATCTATAAGTTAAAACTGAACGTGCCGAAAAACTTCTATAAACTCTCAAAAAATTATTTAACGAATCGAAAGTTTTTACTATAATTCTTGGAAATAAAAACCGACTTCAAAACAGACAAACTTAAAATCATGTTTCTTTAAGGTCGTAGCAATACAGGTTCATTGTAAATTTCAACCGTCTGTCTGTAACGGTTTAAAAGTTTGGTCATATACATCCAATTACATAAACTATATATAATTAGACATTCTGTCTAATTGTTAAGTGTTTATCAATAACTGTTTAAAACATAGGGTCATATATATCAAATGACGTCACCTATTGGGACACCCTTTAAATTAAAATTTTAATATAAATACTTTTTAAAGAGGACTTTGTCATACAGGTTCTTTTTAAATTTTATCTTTGTGTCCATATACATCAAATTACATCAACTATTGGGACACCCTTTAATTTACAATTTTAAATATTTATACTTGTTGTTATACCAGACATAGTAGTGAACATTCTGTCTATTTTTCAAGTGTTTGTCTATAACGGTTACAAAGATGAGTACATCATGATCAAATTACATCAATAATGGGGACACCCTTTAATTTATAGATCCAAATATTATACTTCATTTAATAGCGGACTAAGCAATATAGGTTCTTTGTAAATTTCAACTGTCTATCTATAAAAGTTGAAAAGTTTGGCCATATATATTACTTTTACATTAACAATTGGGACACCCTTTAATTTCCAAATTCATATTTTACACTTGTTATTTTAGCGGATTTAGCAAACAAGTTCTTTGTAAATTTCAACTGTCTGTCTATAACGGTTCAAAAGTTTGGCTATATATATCCAACTAATGGGACACCCTTTAATTTCTAATTTTAAATATTTATACTTATTATAAAAGACATAGTAACGAACATTCTGTGCAACCATCAAGTGTTTGTCTATAACGGTTCAAAAGATAGAAGAATAAAGGTGAAAATAGGGCACCTATGGGGTCACTCTTTAATTTTTAATTTTATTTTTTAATTACTTTTTGTTATTGGGAGCTACAGTGATACGCACTTTTTTTAATTTCAAATTGGTGACCTATAAAGTTCATAATACACGTAAAAAACATGTATGTTGTATGGGGACACCCTTTAATTTTTAAAATTTCGAACTTCTTTTAAAACGGGACCAATCTGTAGCCATAACCTTTCTATTAGTGCAAAATTTTTTAAATCGGTGCAGAAATGACCGAGTTCTGAAAGCACAAACATACAAAAAAAAAAAGCAACACACAGATGAATTGATAACCTCCTTCTTTTTTTGAAGTCGGTTAAAAAGAAGCTGATTTTTTAAGCTCGCCTCAGCTCGTTGAAGCCGGAGTTCCTCAAGGTAGTACTGTACACATCAGATATTCCAATTAGCGCTCGAATCCATACATCAACATTTGCTGATGACACTGCTTTTTTAAGTATTCATGAAAGCGCCCAAATAGCGTCGCAACATTTACAAGATCACATACACAAATTGGAAAAATTGTTGAAAAAATGGAGAATAAAGGTGAATGAACAAAAATGTACTCACATAACTTTCACACTGCGTAGGGACTTATGCTCTGCTTTCAGATGTTAAATACCTGGGTATGCATCACATAGATTTCAAGTTAACAGAAATAAAATTAAAAGCAGTACAACTGAATTGGCTTATTGAGAGAAACTCCACCCTAAGCTTAGATTTTCAATTTCTACTGTACAAGTCGATCCTCAAACCAATTTGGTGTTATGACATTCAATTATGGCGCACTGCCTCAGCTATAATAAGATTCTACGTATGATTACAGTTGCTCCCTGGTATATAAAAAACCCGAACTTCCACAAAGACCTAAACATGCCATTAGTCAAAGCATAAATAGCGAAACATGCAGTAACGTATGTAAGGGAGCTTGAATCTAATCCAAACCCTAGTGCGTAATTGTTTAAGTGAACCTGTAGTGCAATTCCGTGTCGACAAAGTAAACAACTCAAACATGATGGCCGTTTATTTAACGACAATAGATTTGTCAACAATAACAGCTGACTTCAAACAATAACGAGTATTGTTTAAAAGTGTTGTTGCGTAGCAAAATCGATAATTTTGTTGTTCAATTTTTTTAACGATTCGATATTTGTTAAAACAGATTAGTGAATTGCACTACTGGTTACATTTGACTCAAAAGAAGGGATACTGCTTATCTTGGCCGAACATCACAGGGCTGCATACAAAATGACCCTATGAAAAATCGCCCAAAAGCATAAATGAAAAATATCCCAAGAAATCTTCATACAAAATTGGGAAATATTTCATATTAAAAGTAACTCAAAAATTTTGGGTGTTTTTTCACAATGAAAAACTGCCCAAATGAAAAATTACCCATTTTTGAACGATTTTATATGATGAAGAAATTTTTCAATAAGAGTGTAAAAATAGTGGTCTTAAAAACGATAATTGTATTTTTAATATAAAATTATCGATAATAATAAGTAGTTATAAAATTTACCTTAAACAACAGAAGTGTTAATATTACAAATTTATCACGATATAAACTGGAAAAATAAGCAATTTAGTTTCTGACTTTGCTTATCAAAAAAAAAAAAAAATGCTGAATTTACAGAAAATATATTCACATCACATTTAAAATTGTACCAATGGCAGTCTTTAAAAAGCTTCTGATTATTTACGTAAATTGTTTCGGCGAAAAAGTAAAATCTGTTTTGTTTCTTTTGTACTAGTAAATATTTCTAGTTATAATGTTATAAATAAGTTACTTATATGAGTTGAAGTATATGTATAATTATTGTTATAAATGTGTTTATTGTAAATTTTTAGAAATAGGTGCCGCAAGCAAAAAATTTTTAAAAAATATAAATCGTGCGATTTTTCTAAAAATTTTTCACCTCCGCCTAATTCTAAAATTTTACAATAAACAATGATTAATTTAAATAAATAATTTCAACTCATATTAGCAAACAATTTGTACCTTTGTTTTTTCTTTTAATCCCATATATTTCCTTTCATATTTATTTTAATAAATACATTAATTTATTTGAGTACATTGGCAACAATATATTTAACTTGGAAGCAAAAAGCTTACTAACAGACTGTGATCACAGATTACATACAACTTCTTCTCAAAGCTTGCTCGATGAATTAAATCAACGTTTTAATTAATTTAAATCATCGGTTGTACCGACCGTGACTTGGGTTTTCGCAGCGTTCTTTTAGCAGAAACACCACGAGCGGCAGGTGTCGCTGCTTTCGTACTTGCTCGATGAATTAAACCAATATCAATGCCCTTACTAAACATATTTACATTTATTTATATAAAAAGAAAATTATAAATAAATTTGACCGATAATTCAATTATATTTCGGTATTTGTTCACAATTTTTAGGCCAAGTTTCCATTTTTCTTTTTTGGTCAATTTTTATTTTTTTAGGGTGATTGATTATTCATTCGGCAATTTTTCAATCTTATATTTGGGCGATTTTTTATAGGGTCATTTTGCATGCAGCCACATTACAGGGATGATCCGCGAATGTTTGCGACAACCGTGAAACAAACATTTTTGTCTAGCACTGGCTGGACTTAAAAGGTATATTTTAATTTTAGACTTAAGATATGAGTAATTATTTTTAGTTCAAAAATATTGAAATACAATAAATAATATATTAACTAAAAAAAAATATGAAATTCCATAAAACTCCAAGCGTGAAGTCAAAGGTGCTTTTAAAAACTTTTGCCGAAATTGACACCTACAGAGAAGGAAGAGTTGACGTCAATTCCAATCTTTTGGAATATTGGGAGGAAAAAAAGTACACGTTTCTATTTTTAAAGCAGGTAGTTAGTGTCGATACTGACTGGCCTTAGATGTAACCTTTCTGAAGAATCCTTTAGATCGCTTAAGTTTGTTAAGTTAAACAAATATTTTAATAAATGAACTTTAAGACTTCTTATGTCTATTTTTCTCACATTTTTAAAATTTTTTTAAATATGTGCGAATAATTCGGGTTAATTGAGTAAATTAAAAACCTTAATCGATTTAACGAAGAAAATTTATATTGCAAAATCGATAAATTGCTTGCTCGAATAAATTCTTACAAAAAAAAAAAAATAATGTAATGGTTATTTTTCGGTTGATATAAACGTTATTTGCAACTAAAAAATTGTTTGGTTGATTTAATGGTTATTTATAACGGTTAAAAATTACTTTTTTAGGGTTTATCGTATAACTGTTACGTCCCTGTTTGAAAGTATTCCACACCAATTAAAAGACTCTTACTTTTATAGTTGTTCAGTTATGGGTTATGTATTTACTTTATATAAAGGTACCCATCTCTGGATAAAATTCTAAAAATTATTGTTAACCTCTGTAAGAGGTCTTTAAAATATTTTAATAATGCAATTCCACAAAGTAAAGATGAAATACAAATTTTATTCATTTAGAGTCATCTATTGCGCAATAGTTTTGAAATATTACACCTTCAAAAATAAAAAGGAGTGTTGCTAAATAACTTTCATGTTGAAAAGTAATCGTTTTGAAAATATCCCAGTTTTAAACCGAAAATTTCAGTACCTTTAAACCGGATATTGCGTTTTTCATTCTTTTTTCTTCACTTTCTGTTGGAAAAAATATATTTATCCTATATTGGGATCAGGATACTAAGGTACCTCCTCACAAAATTTTGTTAAAATCCATCCAGTAGTTTTTACGTGATGCGAACACAAATGAAGACAGACGAAAATGAGTTATTATTTTATTATATGTATAGATATAGGATATGAGCCTTACCACTCAATCATAAGTCTAGTAAATCACTCATAATTCATGATTGCCTTGCATTTTAATAATTTAATGTATGAGTAAATTAGGCTAAGTATATAAATAAGAGATTGAGTGTATTTTGGAAGATCTATATGATTACCACTCTCTCCGAAGTTTTGTTTTTTCAGTCACAAGCCGCTCGACATCTACAGAATAAATATGACTACATCTGCCTAGTTGCCGGGTTAGTTTTGAATGTTGAACAGAAATTTTCTATATATCAACCAATTTATGCTTGTCCTAGTTGATGATACAATACTTTGATGGTTCCATATATCCAGTTGGCCTAGATGCATTTTTGAAATTGTGTCAAACAACACAAGACCTTTTGGAGTCGCCTGATGCTATGAAACAGGGACCTAATGATTTGAAAATGTCGCTATACTAACTCTGTAATACTTGAAATCTAGGAGGTGAATAAATTTAAGAAATAACAAAGTTTTGATGAAATTCTTCAAGGCAGATATGTGTTACTTGAAGGTAATCCTCGCAAAAATCACACAGTAAATAATGTTTTATTCGGTCCTTTATAAGTATTGCCGATCCACCAAATCCGCTGGGGTCCTTAGTATCATATAATATGTAACCATTGATTTTATAAAAGCAATTTGTTGTTAAGTGAGTCGCTGAAATTAGCATGACATCAATTTATTGATTATTAAGAAAGTACTCGAGTTCATTTTTGTGCTAGTTTATGACTTTTGCGTTCGAGAAACATAGTTTTACACAGTTCATGGTTTGCTAAGCACTGCCTGCAATATCATGATTGCATTTTCAGTTGGGATCGAATTTTTTTGTCGATGGAGCATTATGTACTGAAGTACGATTTGTTTTTAACATATCAGCGTATGATACGTGTTGAGTGGTCGATTGGGCTAACTAAATTACGAAAACATTGTTCATTAATTACCTGCATTTTTGTTTCATAAATGTTGCCACGTTTAATAAAAAGAGTGTTCACCAATTATTGAAATCAAAATTGTTATTATTTCGTTTGAACTTTGCTCTCTCAAATAAATTGGAGGCGGATTGAATGATTTAACTAACGTTGCAGGCTCATTTGAGAACGTATTGCACTATTTTCCCTATACTTATGTACTTTTGGACTTTGTGCTGCGTCCTCGTTTTAATTCCGTGAAGTATCCGTATGTCCAGGATGATTTTTTTTTTCTCAAAAGAAGTTCAGTAAGGCCTGAAGTGGGAAATATGCTCTGATAACTTAGAGTCAAAAATTCTCTTTTGGGCGATTTCCTAAAACAGCAATTTTGTCCCATGTACACATTTCTCTTTAATTCATAAATCTTGTGTGTCTAAAATTCTTCGAAAATAAATATCAATAAATTTAAGCAATTCAATAAAAACTTGCTGCTTGTAGAACAGATACAAATTTCCGTGAGTTCCTAGCTCTAACCTGATATTGGTCTTAATACTAGCGCCCTTTACAGATAGCAGGAAAATTAAAATCTCACTGTTCTGGGTTACATAAAATGTAAAAGTCATATTATAACGACAGACACAAGTAGTGTGGCCATCTCAAAGGTAGTGCAATAAATTTTCCTAATTACCGGAACATTTGAAAACGTAACAGAACCGTCAAATATCTTAGAATATTTAAGTGGCGAAATACACATTATAGGCGCATTGTATATAGAATAATTATTTCATGTTTCACTTCCCAAATGCAGTTAAAGTAAACAATAGCTAAGTGGCCTTCAAAACAACGCACCACTGAAATGATCTTGAAACTGTATATTTTTTTAATGAATATTTAATATAAATTTATTAAAATAATAACAATATGAATTAGATCATATTTCCCATATTGTTTTAACATATTTAAGCCTTTATAATTATAATAGTTGTGCCCGCCACGTCACGGGCGTCCAGACATATAAAGGAACCCATCTCTGACTAAAATTCTAAAAATTATTGTAAATCTCTGTAAGAGGTGTTTAAAATATTTTAACAATCCAATTCCACAAAGTACAGATCAAATACAAATTTTATTCAACTGGCGCCATCTTTTGCGCAATAGTTTTGAAAGTATTCTGCTTTCAAAAATAAAAAGGAATGTTGCTAAATAACCGAGTTGAAAATATTCAGTTTTAAACCGCAAATTTCAAAAAATAAAAAGGTGTGTTGAAAATATAATCGTGTTGAAAAATAAGCGCGTTGAAATATCCCAGTTTTAAACCGAAAATTTCAGTACCTTTAAACCGGAAATTGCGTTTTTTACTGCTTTTTCTGCGCTTTCTCTTGGAAATAACAAATTTTTGCGGAAAAAAATTTTGATAAAATCCAATCACAATCACAAAATTTTGATAAAATCCATCCTGTAGTTTTTACGTGATGCGAACACAAATGAAAAGCAGACAGACAGACGAAAATGAGTTACTACTTTATTATAAGTATAAAAGATGTGCCTTACCACTCAATCATAAGTCTATTAAATCGCTTAAAATTCATGATTGCCTGGCATATTAATAAGTTAATGTATGAGTAAATTAGGCTAAGTATATAAATAAGAGATTGTGTGTATTTTGTAAAGTCATTCAACCAAATAGCATATAAGCCGATAAACTAAAGATACCCGAAGGAGCTGAAATCTGAGGGCTCTCAATAAATGCAAATTAAAAACTAATTTATTTCCTTTTGTATGTTCTATGGCTACAAGCTATCCCTAGCAAGAAAAACTACTCCTTAATAGCACACTAGAATTGTGCCGATCGTGTACGATCCAGTTCAATTAAACGATCTAGTTCAATTAAACGATTCAAGTAACTGAACGATTCTGACTATTGAGTCAGATGTAGTGTTTTCTTTTTTATTGTTCATCGTTCGTTGTGTTAATTATTTCATTTTGTACAGGTACTTGATATTGTACTTTAACCTGGTATCTATAGCTAATATAAATTTGTCTTGATAAATAACAAAACGTCGGTAGAGCAGCCAATTTTTTGTTCATATCATTGTATAGGGGAAGACGTATTGTATTTATTATCATGACAAATTATTATTTGTTTTTCGTCGTTGTTGTTGGTTTAAACGGCAATATAATGGACTAGCTGTGTCCGCCACGTTGTGGGCGTCCTTACATTATTTTGTTCGATTTTGCTTTGAAAGTATTCCACACCAATTGTAAGACTAAGAGTAGCACCTATAAAAGAAAACTGCAACTAAACTAAGAAGAAACTACCAATAACAGTTTTTTATAGCCACATTCAAGTCGTAGTAATAATATTGTTAAGTATTATTTATTTAACATTGAGATCTTTAACAATAAAGCACGCAAATACATAATTATTTTAATTAAAAGACACTTTATTCAGCTTCGTATAAATAAATATTATTCAAACTATTTAACACTTTCTATCAAGTAAATACCCAATCACAACCTGTGTACATATGTATGTATGTATGTATGTATATGAACTACTTAAGAAAATTATGTAACAAAAACTAAGGCAAACTGGGAAAGTCCCGATTATAGAAAAACAACCGCTCGTTTCTATTAAGTTATTGCAACAATGTAATTCCACAAAGTAAAAATACAAATCAAATACAAATTTTATTTAATTGGTTGTTTGGCAGTAAGTAATTCATATTTTGTCAGCATCATCTGTGGTTACAATAACCTACTTTCGAAAATTAAAGGTGCCGTACTAATCAGCTAACACAGCGCCATCTATATTTCAAATATTTCACTTTCAAAAATTAAAGGTGCCGTACTAATCCATTAACACGGCGCTATCAGTATTTCAATAACCCTCTTTAAAAATTAAAGGTGCCGTACTATGCAGTACTTTTATACTGGAAAGCGTACTTTCACTGTTTTTTCTCCACTTTCTCTTGGAAATAAGATATTTTTGTTGAAAAAAATATCCTATATTGGGTTCAGGATGCTTAGGTACCTCCTCATAAAATGTTGGTTAAATACATCCAGTAGTTTTTACTTGATGCGAACGCAAAAGACAGACAGACGGAAATGAGTTACTATTTTATTATATGTATAGATAATAAAGATATTTATTTCCAATAATTTATATTTTGGGTTTTAAAACTTTTATAATTTTAATTAATAGCGTGCTATTAACCCAATCTCTAACTTCACTGAAATTGAGTACTACGGGATAAGCTAGTTTTTATGGCCATTTCGCTAAGTGCTTAATTTAGCTCACCAGGAAACCTTAACCCAAATTTTAGATGCGTAAATTTCCGTGAGTACCTGGCTATAACCTGACATTGGTCTTACTACTAGCGCCCTTTACAGATACCAACACACAGGAAAATTAAAATCTCACTGTTCTGGGTTACATTAAATGTAAAAATCATATTCCATCGATAGACACATGTAGTGTGGCCGATCAGCTAGTGTGGCGATCTCATAAGTAGTGTAATAAATTTTCTTACTTGCCGAAACATTTACACACGTAGCAGAAGTGTCAAATAAACATTATTGGCGCATTGTATATCGAATAATTATTTCATCTTACACTTCCCAAATGCAGTTAAAGTAAACAATAGCTAAGTGGCCTTCAAAATAACGCACCACTTATATGCTCTTGAATCTGTTTATGTATTCTTAATAAATATTTTAAATCAATTTTTTAAAATAATAACAATATGACTTCTCACTCAATCATAAGTTTTGTAAATCACTCAAAATTCATGATTGCCTGGTATATTAATAAGTTAATGCATGAACAAATAATAAATAAGAGATTAAGTGTTTGTTTTATTAAGAATAAATATTTTAAATAAATTTCTTAAAATAATAATAATATGAATTATATCATATTTCCCATATGGTTGCAACATATTTAAGCCTTCATAATTAGATTTGCCTTACCACTCAAGCATACGTTTTGTAAATCACTCAAAATTCATATTTGCCTGGTATATTAATAAGTTAATTATGGACAAATAAGTATAATAAATAAGAGATTGAGTGTGTTATGGAAAGTCATTCAACAAAATAGCATATAACTAGAATATTTTGTTAAAATAAAATGGAGAAATTAAAGATACCCCAAGGAGCTATAATCACGGATTATATCTAATTTATTAAATTATAATAATTCGAACTATCAATTCGGCTTTAGAAAACAAGATAGTACGATCCAACAAACACACAGATTAGTAAATATAATAAATCAGTCAAGTGCGAGTTAGTCTCACAAACGTAGGGTTCCGTACTATGTTTAGTACGCCTTTAAAAACTCAAGTTGTTAATTTTTTCATGTCTTATGGGCCACCCTTTTCTTTTTAAAATCAAAGTCATATTCGTGAAAATTGCATCACTATTGGAACACCCTTTAAATTTTAGCAATTGTTGTTATTACGGCCATGGTAATACACTTTCTATTAAAATATCAGGCCTACCTATTGTGGTTAAAAAATTAAGTAATATGCGTGAAAAACATGTCAGTGATGGATACCCCTTTAGCAATTAGTATTTGTTACAGTGGCCGAAGTACAACATCTACTGTAAACAATTCAAGAGTCTACCTATTACGGTTCAAAAAATAAGGCTATTTAAGTAAAAATCATGTCTCTATCGGAACACCCTCTATTTTTATTATTTGTCATAGCTTCCATAGTAAGTAACCTCCTGTATAAACTTGAAGAGTCTACTTAATATCGTTCAAAACTTAGGCCATATACACGCAAAGCACATCACTCTCGGAACAACCTTTGATTTTAAGGTTTAATTTAATAGAAAGCGAACATAGAGTTAATTACTGTCTGCAAATTTTAAGTGGTTGCCTCCTATAGCTAAGGAAATAAAGACATAAAGGCAAATAACACCTCGCTTTCGGAACACCCAATAAGTTTTAGTATTTACTGCTATAGTGGCCACAGTTATACACCTTCTGTGAAAATTTCAAGAGTCTACCTATTATGGTTCAAAACTTAGGCCTTATACATGCAAATCACGCCACTATCGGAATACCCTTTAATTTTTAGATTTATTTTTTTACACTTATTAATATAGCGAACTAAGTTTTAATTACCGTTTTTAAATCTTGAGTCTACGCCTCCTACAGTTCAAGAAATAAACACATATTCGTAAATAACACCTCTCTATCGGAACACCCTATAAGTTTTAGTATTTTTTGCTATAGCGGCAACGGCTATACATCATCTGTGAAAATTTCAACAGTCTACCTATTACGGCTCCAGAGATAAAAGGCGCTGACAGACGGACAGACATTGTAGTGAAAACAATAGGGTTACGTTTTTACACTTTGTGTACGGAACCCTAATAAAAAAAGACCTTTGAAAAAAAAAAATAATGTTCTGCGCTTTTTATTGACGTTTCTCAGGCATTCAATAAGGTTTGGCACGAAGGCCTAATATTTAAGTTAAAGCTGACCTTGCCCGAAAATTTTTATAAGCTCTTAAAAGATTATTTAACGAATCGCAAGTTTTTATTAAAAAAAGGTGCCTTTTTTAGCTCGCCACAGATCATTGAAGCCGGAGTTCTCCAAGGTAGTATTTTGGGACCAATTTTATATTTACTGTACACATCAGATATGCCACCCTAGTCCACACATCAACATTTGCAGATGACACAGCTTTTTTGAGTATTCATGAAAGTGCCGAGTAGCATCTCAACTTTTACAAGACCATGTACTCAATTTGGAAAAATGGTTAGAAAAATGGAAAATAAAAGTGAATGAACAAAAATGTACTCACATAACTTTTACACTGCGTAGGGACTCATGCCCTCCTATTCGTATAAATAACCAAATGATACCACAGCTTTCAGACGTTAAATACCTGGGTATACATCTTACTTGGAAAAGCCACATAGATTTCAAGTTAACACAAATGAAACCAAAAGAAATACAACTAAATTGGCTTATTGGCAGAAACTCCACCCTGAGCTTAGATTGTAAACTTCTACTGGACAAGTCGATCCTCAAACCGATTTGGTGTTATGGGATTCATGCATTCGAACATCCATGCCATCAGTTAAAGCAGAAATATCGAAACACGCAGTCACATATCTAAAGAGGCTTGAATCTCATCCAAACCCTTTTGCCCGTAGCATGCTGAATGAACCTGGTTACATTCGACTAAAAAGAAGAGATACTGCTTTTCTTTAGAGGGTGACCCGCAAATGATTGCAAAATCCGTGAAACAAACATTATTTTGATCTAGCACTGGCTGGACTTAAAACGTATATTTTTATTTTAGACTTAAGATACGAGTAATTATTGTTAGTTCAAAAATATTAAAGATACAATAAATAGATTAAGAAAAAAAATTAAATTAAAAACTAATTTATTTTATTATAGATGCTCTTAAGTTGAAAAATGTATTTGACTAAATGAGAATTAAGTCAAATCAATTTAACAAAACAATAATAACCAACTGTGAATTTATATTTCTAAACTGGCTGGTTTATTCTAACTCTAGTTGTAGTTGTAAGAAGTAATATATGTATGTATATTTATTTCCGTTTTGCATATTTTAAGTACGTTCTCTAATGTGACATAGTTTCTAGGTTAGATTTGTGTACGAAAAAAATCAACACACCACCTTTGGCATCATAATCACCGCTATAGAGAATAATTATTCCCATGAAAAAACTCCCAAATTTTCTATCATGAATGATTCCAATAACAAATTTATTTATTATTATTTACGTAAATTGTTTCGGCGAAAAAGTAGAATCTGTTTTGTTTCTTTTGTACTAGTAAATATTTCTAGTTATAATGTTATAAATAAGTTACTGATATGAGTTGAAGTATATGTATAATTATTGTTATAAATGTGTTTATTGTAAAATTTTAGAAATAGGCGCCGCAAGCAAAAATTTTTTATAAAATATAAAAAATCGCACGATTTTTCTAAAAAAAATTTGCCTGCGCCTAAATCTAAAATTTTACAATAAACAATGATTAATTTATTAATTTAAATAATTAATTTCATCTCATATTAGCAAACTATTTGTACCTTTGTTATTTTTTTAATCCCATATATTTCCTTTCATATCTATATATATAAAAAAAGTTGCACTGTTTATATTGTTTTTATGTAAAACGGTCTCTTTATGTGTATTGGTCCATGAGTTATAGCCGGAATAGTTGGAGTGGTACCGCCCATACAAAGTAAAAAATTATTATCGTGTTCCTGGGAACTGCAATAGATAGCGCTTTGATACTTTGCAAGAGTAGCCTCTGTGCTAGGGCGCATAGTTTGCCAAAATACAGAATGAATTGGGACAGTAGGCGTGGTACCTCCCATACAAAGTGAAAAATTATTATTGTGTATATACAGATTTATAATATGTATGGTCTTCAAAGTGGGTACAAGTAAACCCCATACCCATGCGGATACTCTAGAAAAACATAGGCTGAATTGGGACAGTGAGCGTGGTACCCCCCATACAAAGTAAAAAATTTTTATCCTGTATCTAGAGAACTGCAATAGGTAGCGCCTTGGAATTTTGCATCAGTAATCCCCATATTAAGATACATGGTGTAGAGAAACACATACTGAATTTGAATGGAGGGCGTGGTACCTCCTACACAAAGTGAAAATTTATTATCGCGTACCTAGAGAACTACATTAGTCTTCATACTATATAGTCCTCATACTAATGTGCATAGTCTACCAAAATACAGACTGGTTAAGAATAATGGGAGTGGCACATCCCATTAAGAGTAAAAAATTGTTATCGTGTTAATACGTATATAAATGGGAACATTTTTGACTTGAGAATAGCGTGCATTTTCGCGTTAAAATTTGGTCATACTTTTCTTCCAAGTGTTTATTGTGGATGGGTGTAGCGAAGCGCACCCGAGATAGCTAATTTATTTTAGTAAAAGCATACAATAATTTATTTGGGTACATTAGCAACAATATATTTAACTTTGAAGCAAAAAGCTTACTAACAGACTGTGATCACAGATTACATAAAATTTCTTCTCAAAGCTTGCTCGATGAATTAAATCAACGGTTTAATTAATTTAAATCAGCGGTTTAATTTAGTAACGGTTGTAGCGACCGTGACCACGAGCAGCAAGTGCCGCTGCTTTCGTACTTGCTCGATGAATTAAACCAATATCAATACCCTTACTAAACATATTTACATTTATTTATATAATAAGAAAAGTATAAATAAATTTGGGCGATAATTCAATTATATTTGGCTATTTGTTCACAATTTTTGGGCCAAGTTTCCATTCTTCTTTTTTTGGCAATTTTTTTTTTTTTTAGGTTGATTATTCGTTCGGCAAGTTTTCAATTTTGTATTTGGTCGATTTTTAATAGGGTCATTTTGCATGCAGCTTATCACAGGGATGATCCGCGAATGTTTGCGACAACCATGACACAAACATTATTTTTTGTCTAGCACTGGCTGGACTTAAAAAGTATATTTTTATTTTAGACTTAAGATATGACTAATTATTTTTAATTCAAAAATATTGAAGATACAATTAATAATAAATAAAATCAAAAAAAATATTCGCGAATAGCACGTAACTTTCGGAACACCTCATAAGTTTTATTATTTCCTGTTATAAAGGACACAGTTATACATGTTCTGTGAAAATTTCAAGAGTCTACTTGTTACAGTTCCAGAGATAGAGGGCGCTGACAGATGGGCAGACACTTTATCGAAAAAAATAGGGTTTCGTTTTATCCTTTGGGTACAAAACACTAAAAAGGTTAATGCCAAGAAGATTTTATACATTTTATAAATTTTAAAACTTTTTTGAAGCATTTACCTAAATCCGTTAATTAACTGCTTTTTGGCTACACGTTAGGCTTGTTGATTTCTCACGTTGGTCGTCGTTTAATTTCATACAACTAGCCACTTTCTTAGGAATATAGTCAAAACCCTCCCATCCATGTTATCTTCTAAGTAAATTGTACTAAATAGACCTAATTATTACCTTAGCTTTTACAGATTACCTATTCGTGGAGTTTTTTTTGGATTTTCGCATTTCAACAATATTTATTGAAAATTAAAATTTAATATTAACATTTTATTTTCAAGAAACTAGGGTCTTTTAACCCTTAAACACACATAGATAGGTCTGCCCAGACATTTTGTTTTTTTTTTTTTTGCAATTTAAATGTGTTTTCGATTCACCGTCTGAAATTTTCTTGACTTTCTAATGGTGAAAAATTGGAATTAAAAAAGTAAACAAGAAAGGAGTTACAAGGATGTTTTGACATATACATATATCATATTAGTAACACATGAGGTCTGACCGGACCCACATCTGAAAAATCTGTTTTTTATGGTCAAGCAGCTAAATTGCCATCATTTTTTTATTAGTTTATTGCAATCTTTGAAAGTGTTTACACGAGTATTTTTTCTAAAAATAAATTTTATTAGTTTCAGTCGATACAAAACGATATTATAGAGGATAACAATGATGTACACTATTTGCCAGATGAAAATGATGCATCTGATATAGAAAATGATTTACTCATCGAACCGAATATAGAACACGACAGTGATGAAGAAGAACGCGATTGTGGTTCCATTTCAGGGATGAATAATTAATAATTGTTGCTTTGGAAAAGTTGGTACTAGATGGGAAATAAATAACCAGACAGTGGCGTAGGCGTCCTTCAACATATAGTTATACATTATGCCAACAAACAAAATCTTATTAACACGGAAAAAAATATGAAAATATCAAAATAAAATAAACCATTGCTTAGAACTTCAATTAAAAATTAATTAATACTATGAAAAATAGTGTTAAAATTTCAGTAAGAAATAATTCGTAATAAATAAATAAATTTCCTAGTAATTTTACACCAACTTTCTAGTTTTAAATGATTACCGATTGACCTCCTGAATATGTGTCTATTCGTATTAATTTTATTAGAAACAAATTACGAAAATAATTGTGATATGAAAATAAATTTATTTAAATTAAGACAATAGTGAACAGGAAAGTAAATAGTATGAATCATTCGATAATTAATATACCAAACTAAATGGCAATTGTATATCCTCTCAACAGATTTTTATTTATTACTTTGTTTTAATAACTATTTATAAGGTCCAAAATTGTTATTAGTTTTGTCAGCATAGTTTTACAATAAAAAAATCAAATTATGTGGCGATATTTGAGCTGCAATTTATTTATTTCCATTTCCTGTACAACAAGATTACTTTTATATTTAAAGTACAAGAATGTATTGTACGTCTTTTTTTAACATATAATTCAAACATTTTACAAAATAATACGTAAATAAACAATTAAAATATATTATAGGCAAAACAACAATTTAAATATATTATAGGCAAAACAGAACTAATAAAAAAGAAAAACAAAACTATAAAGTGAGAATTAAAAAATTATTAAAAAAAAATTTTAAAAATTAAAACTAATTATAACAAATATAATCAATGTGTTATTATTAAACAGGAATTTTTTAAAACTGGTTGCGTTGCTATTAATTTGTTGGGCTGGTGGGTGAAGATTCCAAAGACGTGCCGCATAAACGCATTCAGAAACAAAATAACGATGGTTCGGGATAATGATCTTCTTACCTCTAAGAGATCTAGCAAATCTAATTTTATCATAAAGATATTGGTGGATTTGTAAATAAATAATTTTGTGAAAGTATAAAAGAACTCGAATTTTAAGTAAAGTTTCAAAAGATACACCGAATAGTTTTGAGGAAAAATTAGAAACATGAGCATATCTTCGCAGTCCATAGGTATATCTCAAAATATTATTGTATAAAACAATTAACTTGTGTTTACTAATAGAGTCACAACTTGCAAAAAGTTCACATCCATAAAGTAAGACAGGAAAGAGATAGGCTTTGGCGAGCTGTTCTCTTATGTGTAAAGGTATATATGACTGTGTTAGCCAAAAGGACCTTAACTTCACGTATATTTTACCTACAAGTGTGTTGATATGACTACTCCAGGTAAGGTTATTATTAAAGATTACACCGAGGTTCTTAGCACTATTCACGATTTCAATTTTTTCCCCATTAATTAAAACGTCAACATTGTTAATAGGACTGATCGTTCTCTTGTGTATTATTATGCACTTCGACTTTAGAGGGTTTAGCAAAAGTCCATTTGCAGATGCCCAGCGAACTATTTTATTTAAATCATCATTAATACGCACAATGTTTTGGGCAACTGAGTGTACTGCACTGCTTAAGTATAACTGCATCTGCGTACATATGAATTTCGCAATGGGTTGATTTGGTAAGTCGTTGATGTATAATGAAAAAAGAAGTGGACCAAGACATAAACCTTGAGGCACTCCTCAGGATAACTTTAGTGGGCGAGAACAAGCATTATTCGCATAAACATATTGCCATTGGTCTGTCAAATACGATGATAAAAGTCGTGTTGAAGTATGAGAAAAAGAGAAAAAGTGCTTAAGCTTCATTAGAAAGATACTATGATCAACTGAATCAAATGCTTTTGAGTGGTCGTGCAAAATCCAGAAATTTATTTTATTATAATCAAGTTCGTATCGTATGCCCTCTGATACATCAATTAAAGCAGAAATGCAGCTATGATTCGAGCGAAATTCTGACTGTCTTTCAGACAGTAATTTCTTTTCTGCAATGAATGAAGACATTTGAGTATATAGTAGTCTCTCTAAAACTTTTGATAAGTAGCAAAGAATAGCTATTGGTTTAAATTCAGATTCAGATTTAGGAAGTGGGATTATTGTAGCATACTTCCAAATAGACGGAAAAGTGCAAGACATGATAATGGTGTTAAATAAGTGTGTTATATATGGTAAGAGATGTGGCAGCAGAATTTTTATAAATTTAGGGTGCATATTGTCACAACCCACTGTATTTGACTTAATTAACCTGAAACAGGTCAAAACGTCTGCTTGACTTACACCAGAAAATTTAAAAGTATTAACATCGAGCTAAAACGGGTAGTATAGTACCTAGTTTTGGCATTTCTTATGTGGATATTGACATTTTTCCTTGGGGTTCTAAATTCCTCTTTCAGCTCTGGGGTTCTAAATCTTTTCCATCTAGAGTATGCTAGATCTCTCTTATATATAAGTCGTTTAATGGCAGAGGAGAACCAAGGTTTAGATTTGGTGGATATAACCCTTGACCTAACAGGAACTGATATAAAATCTCACAATTTTTATGTAAGAACAATGACTGATCATCAACAGATGGCATTGAGTACATTTGAGTCCAATTAATACAATAGAAATTTTCAATAAGAGCGTTGAAATCAAGATTTTTGTAGTGTCAAAAATAAACGAAGCGATGTGATGGAGGAGTACCAAAATTATATATAAGAAAAATTAAATCGATTCAATTCTTCTAGGTCTGTCCTCCTCGTGTTTTTTTGCGTACACTAGTCCGCGTAGTGTTTTTTTTTATATTTTATTTATTGAATCCTCAAATATATAATTACTCATATCTTAAGTCTAAAATAAAAATAAATATACTTGTTATGTCCAGCCAGTGCTAGACAAAAAAAGATGTATGTTTCACGGTTGCTTATATCATTTGCGGGTCATCCCTCTTATTTTCGGGTGAGAGAAGAAATGTCCATCCTTCTTAGACGAATGTAACCACGTTCATTTAGCATGCTGCGAGCCAGCGGATTTGGATGTGTTTCAAGCTACTTCAAATACGTTACTGCATATTTCGTTAATTCTGATTTAACTGTTGGCACGATTAGATCTTTGTGGATGTTCGAGTTTCTTATGTACCAGGGAGCAACTGTGATCATCCGTAGAATCTTATTTTGGCGCCTTTGGATTTTTTCTATATTGCTAGCTGAGGCAGTGCCCATAATGGAATACCATAGCACCAAATTGGTTTTAAAAATGACTTGTACAATAAAAGTTTGCAATCTAAAGCGAGAGTAGAATTTCTGCCAATAAGCCAGTTTAGTTGGACTGCTTTTAACTTCATTTGTGTCAACTTTGATTCCATGTGGCGTTTCCAAGTAAGGCGCCGGTCAAGTTGTATGCCGAGATGTTTCACGTCTCAAAGCTGAGGTATCATTTGGTTATTTATGTGAATAGGGGGCCACGATTCCCTACGCAGTGTAAAAGTTATGTAAGTACATTTTTGTTCATTAACCTTAATTTTCCATTTCTTCAACCACTTTTCTAAAATTAATATGTGATCTTGTAAATATCGTGATGCTACTTAGGGACTTTCGTGAATGCTTAAAAAAGCTGTGTCGTCAGCAAATGTCGATGTGTGGACCCGATCACTAGTTGGCATATCTGAAGTATACAACAAGTATAAAATCGGCCCCAATATACTACCGTGGGGAACTCCGGCTTCAATTGGCTCAGATGAGCTTAAAAAATTGCCTTCTTTAACAATGAATTTCCGATCAGTTAAATAACTATCTAACAGCTTATATAAGTTTGCGGGCAAATTCAGTTTTAACTTATATTTTAGGCCATCGTGCCATACCTTATCGAATACTTGGGAGACGTCGATAAAAAGCGCAGAGCAGTATTTTTTTGTTCAAAGGTCTCCGCGTAGTGTGTAAACGGTTTTCAAGCAGTTATCCTTTTTAAGGCCAAGAGCAGCTTTGAAAATTCCGTGGTTGTGTGGCGTTAAATTTTCATTGATATAAAATGGCCTACTACTCTCAAAGCCACCATCAGATAGGCAGAACGGTTTTTTATTCTTACGCCGAAAAGCAGCGGCAGTTTTTTAAAAGAAATTTTTATCGTGCGGTGAATTCATTCTGACTATTAGAGGAGGATCGTAAACATCTCGAGTTGTTTTGAAATACCTTACTCGAAAAATGTTTTTATAGGAAGGTACAACAGTTTTAATTGAGCCACAGATGTTTTCAAAAATTTGATTCAAATCATCATTTTTGTAAAATGGTATGCCTGTTCTACGAATGTCCGGTACCACAGAAGAATTATCAAGTTGTAAAACTTTTAAGTTAAGGTTATGGACATCCTTTTTTAATTGTTCAATTACACTGTTTGCAGTCTCAATCTCAGTTATTCTGTTATTTGGCTGATATATTTCCTCTTTCACGTCATTCAATATTTAAATTTTCAGACCTTCGATTTTCCTATCAATATCAAGCATCAGACTATTATTATTATATTCAATAGTTTGTCTTATCAATTCAGTTTGTTCCTTGATGTATTCGTTTAGTTTTGAGAATTTATTATCCAACCAGTTCCACAAACGGGTGCGAATAGCTGGATTACTCCCAGAGGAATGAAATAATTCAGACATGTCGGGTGTATTACATGACGACATATCGCAAAAATCACCTTCCTTGGCGTTTCTCTATAGCCTGCGTGAGCTCATTTTATTACGACTATTGTTTAATTTGTATAATTTTTATTTTATAAGTAAAAACAATGTTTTCAAATACTTTTGTTAAATTTGTTATTTTGCATATATGTATGTATGTATGTATATATATATATATATATATATATATATATATATATATATATATATATATATATATATATATATATATATATATATACGTTCTTTGTAATTTGCTATACGTTTTAGCGCCCTAATATTTTTTGTAAAGAAAAAGAAATAATCACCCCCCTATTCTGACTTTCGATTCGAATCGAAATTTTCTCCGTTTGGCAACTTTGGTATTCAGAGTTTCGATTCCGCTCCGTTTCTTTCGATTGTAGGTATTCTGTATTACGATCGTAGTTAAGTTTTTCTACGCTTATATTTTTGCAACGGAATTTTTTTCGATTGCTCTTTTTATAAACTTAAAAAGTGTTTAATTTATAAAATGTAAGTGTAGAATCTTTTAAAAGTGATTTATATAAATTAAAAATACCACCTTCGGCTTGACAGGATTCTTAGCCCTCAAATATATTGCAAACAAAAATGTTTACCTTTTTATTATTATTAATCGCACAAATTTTTTATTTTTCTATTTTTCTTGTTTGTTGTGACTTTTATGTATTAAAATAGTAACAAACTTGCTCATTTCTTTGTTTCTATTCCACATTTCAAAGTAAAATAATTGATTTTTTAAACATTGTTGTCTTCTTCTTGTTCTTTCGATTCAGTTTTTGTTTGGAATACCAATTTTCGATCGTAGCTTAACTGAATGCGGAGACGTAATCGAAAGTCAGAATAGGGGTGATTAAATTAAAATAAAACAAACATATGTGCATACATACATACATATGTATGATTTTCTTTTCATTTGAATAAATGTCGTAATGAATATTCATACACATTCGTACAATTACATTTTAGTTCTTTTAATCTATATATATGAAAAAAAGTTGCATTGTGTTAGAAATTGATGTTCTCTGGAATGCATGAACTGATTTTGTTTCTGCAAAGTTTATATGAAAGGTGACGTCGATGCCAAGGTTTTTATGTACAAACGGTCTCTGTATGTGTATTGGTTCATGAAAGATTATTATCGTGTTCCTGGCGAACTGCGATAGATAGCGCCTTGAAACTCTGCAAGAGTAGCCTTTGTGCTAAGACGCATAGTCTGCCAAAATACAGAATGAATTGGGACAGTGTGCGTGGTACTTCCCATACAAAGTGAAAAATGATTATTGTGTATATAGAGAACTATAATAGGTATGGTCTTCAAAGTGGGTACAAGTAAACCCCATACCCATGCGGATACTCTAGAAAAACATAGGCTGAATTGGGCCAGTGAGCGTGGTACCCCCCATACAAAGTAAAAAATTATTATCCTGTATCTAGAGAACTGCAATAGTCAGCGCCTTGGAATTTTGCATCAGTAACCCCCATATTAAGATACATTGTGTAGAGAAACACAGACTGAATTTGAATGGAGGGCGTGGTACCTCCTATACAAACTGAAAAATTATTATCGTGTACCTAGAGAACTACATTAGGTATAGTCTTGCAACTTTGCACAAGTAACCCTCACACTAATGTGCATAGTCTAGCAAAATACAGACTGTCTAAGAATAATGGGAGTGGTACATCCCATTAAAAGTAAAAAATTGTTATCGTGTTAATATGTATAGTCTAGCAACATTTGGTCATACTTTTCTTCCAAGTGTTTATTGTGTTTTTTGTTGATGGGTGTAGCGAAGCGCACCGGGGAGAGCTAGTAACCTATAAAATATAAGAATTTCCGAAGAATGCTTATATTTCCAAAATATCGTTTTAATAACTTATTGAACTCTAATTAAAACAATAAACTATAAAAAGCAATAAAATCATAAACAATTCTCAAGAATTTAAAATAGAATGATAGACTGCAGAAATAAGCATTTTTTTCGTGTATTGATTTTGTATTTAATTTTAAGAAATTTTGTAAATCAAGTCAGTCATAATCTATGATTCAAATAAACCATACATTAATAAATAAAGAAACAAAAGTTTTTTTTATTAAAACCTTGGCGTAGACCTCAAAACTGGCGACGAGGATGGGTTTTAGTTTAGTATATATATATATATAGTTTAGTATATATATATATATATATATATATATATATATAAATATATAATTAAAAACTGTGAACAAAAGTTTTTTTTTTTGAAATTATATATAAAGTGAAAAATAATTGAAAAATCATATCTTTTGATCAAGTCTATTGAAGAAAAATTGAAAAATATATATATAATTAAAAACTGTGAATAATTATACATAAAGGACATACAAATTGTGAACAAATTTTTGAAATTATAATAATTAAAACTGAAAATAAAGAACATATTTAAGAAAAATAAAGTTAATAAAATATTGTGAACCCTCCCCAAATTCACTTAGACCCAATTAAATACTTAAATAATCTTCCCGTATTTAACGGAAATATCAATGAATTACACACATTTGCATTTTTGATTGACAGAGTGGATCCTCTTCTTTCATCTTATGATGAGTTATCTCAATTATTATTAGTTCTGATATTATTAAGAGAAGGATAAGTGGAAAAGCAAGAGAGGTAATAGAGATAAATACCCAAGATCGATCATGGGCAAATATCAAGACCATTTTGCAAAACAATTTCGGTGAAAGAAAAAGTAGCGACCAACTTTTCGATGAATTCCAAGCCGTAACCTTTCAGACCAATGTTGTTGAATTTTTTAACGATATCAAGTATATCCTGAGAAGTTTAAATAACAAAGTGACAATTACGTTACAATTACGGTGAAGCTGTCAACCAAGTTTCAGTTAATAAACAAACAACAACCCCCCATAATTTTAAAAATAAAATGCCGGAACCTATGAAAACCATACTGGCATGCCGAAACCCAACATCACTGGAACAGGCTATGGATATATTGTATGAAAATGAATATGATAAAATGGGCAAGGACGGACGCTTTCACCTAGGACGATCAAAATATAATTCAGATTATACCAGCGTTGCCACAAAGAAAAATATTTTCCTACCAAAGTCATCCCTAAAATCTACCAAAACCTAGCAAAACTTAAAAAAACTACCAACATCTTTTTATCATAAATTAATTGTATCCTTACCTTGTCAATTACACAAATTCGTTTGCATTGCTTTCATAATATCATTTACTACGTTTTCTTGCATTCAGTGTTGCCATATTTTTTTCTCAAAAAATCTTCAAATCAACCGAAAAATTTTTTTCCAATAAGTCTTTTTAGTCATACATTCTTATATTTATGTTTTTTTTCATCCATTCGTACATTTTTTATTGTTTCATTATACATGTCTTAATGACATTCAGCCCAATCATAAGTATTCTCGAGAAATTTAATTCCCACGGAAAAATTTTTTCTGGAGAAAAAATTTCTCCAATCATAAATTCCCCGGGAATGAAAAATAAGGGAGACGGAAAATAGAATTTTCGAAATCAGGTGTTTGCTTAGTTTCATTTAATTTTTTAGTTATTTATCAGAGAATTTGTTTTTTATTTCAATTAAAAGAGGAAAGCAAAAAAATAACATTATATAAATTGCATAGTATTGTTTTTCGGATGCTTGCGGAAAGTATGCTAGTTAAAGAAAATGAGCGACAACCGAGAAATCGAAAGATTGAAATATTGAATTGCCACAGTCTTTGTAAGTATGTACATACATACATACATATGCATGTATAAGCAGAAACATTTTTCTAGTTTTAAATCATCTTTTATTCGTTTTACTGAAAGGCTTTAAAAATACTACCGGGTAAATAAACCAGCTTTTCTTTACTTGTGAGAAGTGCTTATAAAGCATTCTCAACAGGCCAAAATGCAATTTGCTGTTCCAAAATGCAATTTGCTGTTCCGATAGTCAAGATTAGCGGATGCTTGAGGTTTTTGCCAAAGGTGAATATCAAACTGGTATTGGAAAGAATCGCAACGTGCATTTAGCACAGTCTACTACTACTAAAGGAAGTTATAAATATTTTTGAAACCCAACTTTGCGCAATTTGGATTAATGTAACAGCGGAAGAAAAGCGAGAAATTGCACTGACCTTTTATAAGAGGCACAAAACTCCTGGAGTTATCGATGGAGCCCATGTTCAAATTATTGCTCCATCGCCAAAGAAACACCTTTTTTTCTTCCATTAATGTACGAAAGTGCTGCATTTGTTACTTATTTGTGTTTTTTAACCCATAAGGTGCATTTTAAAATTTTATTTTAATTTAAAAAGAAAAAATTACTTACATTTTTGTGAAAATTCCCTTCAATATAGCAGGTGGAAAAATAAATTGATGATACCTACTTTTTTCCCGCTGAATTTTTTTCTCTTCCCACAGTTGAGAAAGATGGAAAATATTTATTCATAATAGGAGAAAAGGGAAAAGTTAGAAAACTCTAGCGGAATTTTTGTTTGTGATTGGGCTAATTAATAAAGTTGAAATTTATGCGATTATGATTAGAATTTTTAGAATGTCCCAAGAACTTAAAATAATATACAATGTTGGTATATCTGATTTGTTTTGTTTTTACTGATATTAATTCATGAAAAAGTCCTTTCAACGTTAGCTGTTGTTATTATTATTGATAAAATTGCATAAACTCTTTTAAACAAAATAAAGTCTCAAAACCTTGGAAACTATTTGAATTCAAAACGATTTTCCAAAATATTAAAACAAACTTTTTATCCAATAAATTTGTATAAATGTATTTGTTAAGTCCAGCCAGTGCTAGACAAAAATTTTTTTTTTTTCAATTGTACAATTAATTATATCACTTTTAACTTTTCAATAGGAATATATTCATCTTTTGCAGACTAAAATTGCTAAATACCACATTTTTATAAATCTTTTTTTTTTTTGGTTAAAAAATCTTTTTATCTTTTTGACATCTCAAAAAACCTCAAAAATAAGATAAATCTTCACAAATGGTTACACTGCTTGCTTACATTTTAGAGTAGGTAAATTTATACTTAAATATTTTTTCAATTGTTTTAGTAAATTGTATCTTTTTAAGCACTTTTTTGGAAAATAATAATTAACATTGACGAACAATTTTTTCTACCAAAAACGCATACAAACTGGAGCAAACCAACCAAACTACCAAATCGTTCATAAAAAAAGAAAACTACAAATTTTGGTCTGATCGGACCAAAGTGGCATCCCTGGATTATACAAAAAATAAAAGAGAAACACAGCCAAATACATCAAAACATAAACCTCAACAAAACTTTAACACACAAGAAAGTAGACGGAGGTACAACTATAACGATCAACAACCACATCAAAATTTTTATAAAAATAAAACGCATAACACACAGGAACCTAGATGGCGGAATAACCGTGAGGAACAACAAAAACGACATTTCAATTATAATCCACAGGAACAAAGGTGGTGCAACAACTCTAACCAACAAGCACCGGACTAATGGAGATAAATAAAGCAGAAAATTTTCAGCAAGAAGCCTCCATGGAGAATTAGCATGTATAGTAACACAAAAAATAGGGTTCCTTAGATTTATCAATGACACAGGAGCGACACATTCCATAATAAACCCTGGAATCTGATATGATGGTTTAATTGTAAACAACATATTAAGGAAACTGAACGCAATTGTGAACTTTAAGGATAACATTTTGCAAGTTGAAAATAAAAATATACATTTAAAATATGCCTTTGAAGACGTAGAATACTTTTTTCAAACAGATGGTGTATACAACATAGAATTAAACGTTGACCAAAAAGATGGATTAGTATACACACCTAAAACTTAGCATCAAAATGTAGAAATCATGAAAGGAATATATGAAGCAGAAAATTTTAAAATTAAGAACTAAATTAATAATAAATTAAAATAAAATAAAACAAGTAAAAGTGCTATATTCGTCCGTGCCGAATCTTCTATACCGTTCACCACGGTGTTTTTACTTATACAGACATGTACATGTATAGAAGACAGCGGCGACGCAGCTAAATGAAAACAAATTCCGTTGGCTATAATTGTCGCCGTGCGTCAGCTATTTAATAATATTGAAGACGACAGCTACATCGTAAACTCTGACATTGTTGTAGAAATACTTATTTTGCTTTTATAAAATTAAATAACTTTTTTAAAAAATTATAAATATTTTCTTCAAAACTGTTTGTTTATATGAATTTGCAATTTTCTGATATTTTATTCTGTAGAATAAAATAGCAATTAGCCTAAGTTTACGAAAGCCACAACGGTGGTCGTGTAGCCATGTAACTATCTATACTGGCTTTAAAATAATCGTTTACCTTTAAACGTGTGTATTTTATTTTTGACAGTTTGTAGTCGGTATCTTGATGTTGACTATAGCATTAAACACTTTCACGACAGCGGGCTACACGACTTCACGACTACAAATGGCGTTGGCAACAATTGTCGCCGTGCAGCCAGCTACTTAATTATTTTGGAAACGGCAGCAACAACGTCAGCAGCTGATATTAAAGTTTGACATTTCGATACGTATTAAAATTATTATTATTGGTGTTGCTTGATGATGGCTGAAGAAAATGTCGTAGCTAAAATAACTCGTATTACAGCTGAAGTATATAAAGCCTACAAGCTTCATAAAAAAAGCAGTCGGAGGTGGTGGATTCGCCCGGTGAATCTAACCCGCGATGAAGAAGGGTTCTACAAAACGTGTGTGCAGCAATTAATGGAAAGCAATGAAGAGCATTTTTTTAAAGCAACTCGTATGGGCGTACAGAATTTTAATTTGTTGTTGGCCCTTTTAAATGAAAATATGCAGCGATATTCCATTTGGGAAGAGCTGCATTCTGTGTTCTTATCACCTCCTAACGTGAGCGAACTCAAAACAATATCGGAAAAGTTTTATGTGAAAACTGGAATGCCAAATTGCTTAGGAGCTATTGATGGGAAACATGTACGTGTAGTTTGTCCAAAGAAAAGTGGTTCCTTGTATTTCAATTACAAAAAAAATGTTTAGCATTGTATTAATGGCAGCATGTGATGCTAACTACGTTTTTACATACATAGATGTCGGGGCTTTAGGTAGTCAGAGTGATGGTGGCGTACTTGCTCGAAGTGATTTTGGAAAAAAATTATTGAACGGTACTTTGGAAGTTCCTCACTCTGCTAACTTACCAGAAACTTCTACAATGTTTCCCTATTATTTTGTCGGTGATAGCGCATTCCCTTTAAAAAATAATTTAATGCGACAGGACAAAGACAAATATAATACAATGTTGTCTAAAGCTCGAGTGCATATTGAAAATGCCTTTGGCATTTTGGCCAACAGATGGAGGGTATTACATACAACGATACATATGTGTTCGAAAAATGTAGACAAAATTGTCTTAGCCACAGTAGTACTTCATAACTTTTTAATGCTGCAAAATGACAGGAATTATTTCGCTATTGAGCTTGTTGACCACTCAATTGATCACCGAGAAATTCAGGGTTAGTGGAGGGAACAAATGCATGCCCTTACCATCATACCAACCTAGATCAGCTAACCGTTCTTCTAAAACAGCATTTCAACTTCGCGATATCCTAAAAGATTTCCTAGCAAATAATTCTGTGTAATAATACGCATATTTTGTTTTTTGTACTTAAATAATTTTATTGGTTAATAAAAGTAATATAAAAAGCCTTGTAAAAAATGTGATTTATTTAAAAAGTCCTGGCAATGTTAAAGGCGCGTCACCTCCCAATAGTTTATACAGCAGTGATGGTACCAACGGTAGCAACTGTAATTTTAGCACACTTATTAATTCCTGTTAACAACAAACAAAATATTTTTCAAAAAATTAAAAACTGCTCTTTTCTTCTAACATTTTTGTAGTCAGGCTGGCCGAGGTCGTATAAAATTACGTGACTGCGCACTTCTTCTATGATTTTTTCATCTATATCCATGTTTTGCCTGAAATTTAGAAATAATATAAATCTGCAACAAAAATAAAAATTATGTACTTACAAATCACAACAAAAATAATCACCGTCCACCGTTTCTTTTTTATTTTAGTGGTGCCACTTTAAATTTTTTCAGCGCTTTTTAAATCAAAGATGTGCTTGTAAAGCATTAGAAAACCCAAAATTCACAAAACAAACGATTTTTTTATATTCCTTGATGTGTTGACATCACTAAGTTATTTTTGTAGCCAGCAAAAATAGAAATAAATCTAAGTTGGCGGCAACCACAACGGTGTTCGTGTAGCCGTGTAGCTGTGCTGTCGCCAAAATAATCATTTTCACTAGAACGCGTGCATTTTAATTTTGACAGATTGTAGTCGGTAGCCTGCTGTGTAATATGTTTAATGCTTATGTGTTAAATGCATCTAAGTTTTAAAACAAAGATCTCATCTATTTAAAAATCAAACGCATTTAAAAAACTATGTTACTCTATATACATACATACATACATATACATATTCCTAACTTGCGCAGTTAAAACATGGGACAGTGGGCGTGGTACCTCCCAAATAAAGTGAACAATTATTATATTGTAAAAATTATTATAGTGTATCTAGGTAGCGCCCTGGAATTTCGCATAAGTAAGTAACCATCATATTAACGTACATAGTTTAGCTAAACACAGACTGAATTGGTATAGTAGGCGTGGTACCTCTCATACAAAGTGAAAAATTGTTATCGTGTTCCTGGCGAACTACAATAGATAGCGCCTTAAAACGTTGCATGAGTAACCCCTGTGCAAATACGTATAATCTACTAAATTACAGAATGAATTGAGACCGTGGGCGTGGTACCTCCCATATAAAGTTAAAAATTATTATCGTCTACATAGAGTACTATAATAGATATGATCTTAAAAGTAGGTACAAGTAACCGGCATACCCATATACTCTAGAAAAACATAGGCTGAATTGTGACAGTGATCACGGTACCCCCTATGTAAAGTAAAAAATTATTATCCTGTATCTAGAAAACTGCAATAGGAAGCGTCTGGGAATTTTGCATCAGTAACCCCTATGCAAAGATATATTGTTTAGAGAAACACAGACTGAATTGGAATGGTGGGTGTGGTACCTTCTATACATAGTGAGAAATTATTATCGTGTACCTAAAAAACTGCAATAGATAGAGCCTTGAGGCTTTGCACGAGTAGCCCCTATGCTAATGCATATAGTCTACGAATACGAATTGGATTGGGGCAGTCGGCGTGGTACCTCCTATACAAAGTTAAAAATTATTATCGTGTACCTGAAGAACTACAATGATAAAGCCTTGAAACTTTGCACAAGTAATCCTCAGAGTAATGTGCATAGTGTATCAAAATACTGAATGGATTGGGACAATGGACGTGGTATCTCCCATATTAAGTGAACAATTATTATCGTGTACATAGGGAACTACAATAGCTAGAGTTTTGAAACTGTGCACAAGTAACCCTCATACTAATGTTCATAGTCTAGCCAAATACAGACAGGATTACGGTAGTGGATAAAAAGTTAAAAATTATTATCGTGTTAATATGTATAGTCAAGCAAAAAACAGATTGGTTGGGAACAGTAAGCGTCGTATCTTGCATATAAACTAAAACATTTTGGATGTGAGAATAGCGTGCGTTTTCGAGTTAGATGTTGGACATACTTTTCTTTCAAGTTTTTATTATATTTTTTGTGGATGGGTAAAGAAGTGTATATGAAGACATATTCATTTAATCAACAAAACTTAAAACAATTTATCGATGTCGTTAAATGCATTTACACTTTTGGAAGGTGTTCCAAATTATGATGAACAGCCAGAGGAACTTCAGATGTTTGTTTCACATGTTGATGAAATTCGAAAACATGTTGCAGCAGCAAATTTACTACCCTTATTTGATGTGAGGGTAATAATATAATAAAATTGTTGGAAAGGCTAACATAACAGTAATTAACAACAACACTATAAATTTGGAAGATCTAAAAATAATTTTAAGAATTAATTTTAACATAGCTGATAGCATAGAAAATATAATAAATAAGATCAAAACAGCAGAGTCAAGGTATTCTATAAGTTATTTTTAAGATTATATTTTAAAATTGTTAACAAAGTTAAACTTAAAAACTAGCTTTGATAGGGATAATCAATGGTTTAGTTGTAAAAATAACGAGTTAATGGTCTTAAAAATCTTTATAAGTAAACTTCCTAGATAACCAAAATTAGTTCTTAATTCAAGAAATCCTCATTCTTTATTGATGCAAAAGAAGTTTTGATTGAAACAAAATATTCTTATCAAAACTTGCAATCTTTTCCATCGAATGGTTATAATAAAAGCAATTTGCAAAGTAGAAAATTTCCAAAATTTTACTAACTCATTTTCTCAACCTTATTATGATGCAAACAGATCTATTTCTTAATATAATAACCAAAATGATAACCTGCACTCTCAAACCTTAGTACTAATAAATATTTCAACCAAAAAAGTTTACAGAACACTTATTCAAATGCAAGTAGAAATTGAAATTTATCAAAAGAGCCTATTATTAGTTTTAGGGCCATTATTATAACTTGCCTTTAGATAAAGTTAGGATATTGTTGGAGCGATAAAAAGTTTTTCGTTATTAAAAGTAAGCTAACAACCACTTTTAACTATCACGTACTATAAGGACATGTTATAGTAATGAGCATTATCCTCATTATTACAACGAAAAACTACATATCGCTCCAACAAAATCCTAACTTTAGCTAAAGGCAAGTTATAATAATGGGCCTTAGTCGAATTAGACAAAATAACTCTGGACATGTTAATGGAAGCAACGTTCCAAATGGAGATAATTTTGAAACTTCAAATTTTTAGCTACGGGCCGAAGAGCTTTTCCCTTCATAATTGTGAATAAAAGACTAAACCAAGAGAACTATTCATAGATACAGGTTCTTGGACAACTTTGATTAGCAAAGGTTTTTCACGATAACACCTAACAAAATAATAATTTAATTAAACGTTCTTTGTAATTTGCTATACGTTTTAGCGTTCTAACATTTTTTGTAGAGAAAAGGAAATATTAAATTAAAATAAAACAAACATATGTACATACATACATATGTACATACTTAACAATGTATGCACTTAAAGTTACAACTCTTTTAAATATTTCTGCTTACTTTTTAAAATATTTAAAATTAAACCTTTGTTCTTAAAATACAAACATACATACTTACGAAACCACTTGAAGTTAAACGATTTCTTTTGAATAAATGTCGTAATGAATATTTATACACATTCATACAATTACATTTTAGTTCTTTTAATCACAAATTAACCAGATAAGACATGGCCACCTAGCGGTCCTAATGGGTGCTAAAAAATCGCAAAGTGGCATCACAATGGCATCGCCCACTTAACCCTTCCGTTGGTACAAGACAGACAATTTTAAAATTTATATGTAGCTGTCTCTTTTCTCTGATGGGGTTAAGTGTCAAAATAATTATTTACATTTAATTGTTAATTTTTTTCACATTTTGGCTAAATAAGTTTTTGTCTGATTCTGCTTATACCGTGGTCACAGACATAAAAGTTGGTTTTGTAATCGGTAATCTATTGTGGTTTTCGGTAATTTAATGAAAAATTAAGCAACTGATACAGGCCTTTGGACAAAACAGCGAAAAGGAAAATTATCATTTATGTATGTATGAACCAAATTCAAATCAAGGGGAATTTGAATTGACCAAGTAACCTGTCCAGTGCAAACATTCCAAGAGGTATTTAAAGCTACTAATTGTTAAATGCGGTGTCAAGAGAAATGCTATAAATTTTATAGTAGGCAAAAATAAATGTACAGAAATCCAGGTAAATTTTTATCAAAACTGGAAATGTTCCATATAAATTTCGTTATTTATTTTTGGGCCTTCTCTTTAAAAGGTGAGACAAAATGTTTAAATACATTTGTACCAACCAGCAGAGCTTGTGGTCAATTGAAAAGGGTTTGAATATTTAAAATAACTGAATACAAAAACCATCCAAGAGAAGAGACGTTTGCCAAACAACATCAAGTCCAACAAGTATTGTATTTGTATATAGTATAAACGGAATTGTTACTTAAATAAAGCACAATAAAATGTAAGAAAATCCTTAATTTAACACTTAATTGTATACTTCCGACTAACAGAAAAAAGGTAGTATTAAAAAGGATTTATACACATTATCCTTTGAACACAAATTGATTTAATAAAAAACTTTTTTTAATTTTATGTACATACATATGTTTTATTGCATGTATGTATGTTTTATTTACCTTTTATTTAACTAATTTTAACAGAGATAAAAATCAGATTTTGCATATATTATAGTGTAATATAATCTCTCAACCTTTAACATTTCATCATAATACAACAAATTTCTGTTTTAAAAATATTTAAGAATATATAGAAAAACTCCAAAACTCGTTGTTATTTTAGCTGTGGAAAGGGTTTCAAAAGCAATCAACTTCTGCCTTCTGTAGCGAACCAAGAGAACCAAGAAGGTCCGGGACATTATACTGCAAGTAAAAAATTTATAAACAACTTACTAAACAACATTTTCTTTTGACTGTGAACTTGCCAAATAAATAAGTCAACCCGTTTATATGTTTTGTTGCTAGTATTGAGCAAAAAAATTCCGTATCAAAGTTCATCCAGGAAATTTTCTAAAAGTAAAAAATTTTAAACAATAACACAAACTTAAATCACATTTTATTTTAACCACATACGTACCAATTAGCTACCAAAACAAGTACACACCTTTGAAATCCATGTTTTTACAAAACTTATTCATTTTAATAAAAAAAAACACAAAATTGAAAAATTTTTAGAAATATGAATTTATTATTTGTTTACTTTTTTGCTGTCAGTTTCTATTTGTTCTTGTATTTGTTGTTTATGATTTTAAGGCATATATAGTTGCCTGCTTTTTCTCATTGTTTTTAAGGATGCCACGTTTTATTTTCTTTTTCATATTTAAGGGTTAATCGCGCATGATAACCCACTTTTCTATACGTCAAAGTTGCGATATCTGGTTATGTCTGTGCTTTTAATAACCTATAAAATATAAGAATTTCCGAAGAATGCTTATATTTCCAAAATATCGTTTTAATAACTCTACTCTAATTAGAACAATAAACTATTAAAAAGCAATAAAATCATAAACAATTCTCAAGAATTTAAAATAGAATGATAGACAGTAGAAATAAGCATTTTTTTCGTTTATTGATTTTGTATTTATCTTTAAGAAATTTTGTAAATCAAGTCAGTCATATTCTTTGATTCAAAAAAACCGTACATTAATAAAGAAACAAAAGTTTGTTTTTTTTTTTATTAAAACATCGGCGTAGACCTCAAAACTCTAAAGCTCGACAATATCTACCAGAGATTAATGTATGCCCCTATTGCGGTTCACAACTTTTTTTATAATTTGGTCGTCTTTCATAAATCGGTATTGCCATTCACAACTTAAATGCGGTTGACTTTTCGGTTGTGCGGTCGATTTTTTGGTTGTGTTTAATGGTATTGCGGTTCACCATTTTGTATGAGTTTGGTTGACAAAAACGATAAATATACACAACTGCTTATTAGCAGTTGAGATATGAAAGGCAAGTTAATGAAGCTACTCAACTTCACAATCTTAGAGTGGAATGTGAAAAACTGAAAGTTGAGAAATTGAAAAACGAAATTGCCATGGAGGTACAAAAACAATGAAATATTTATTCCGACCACAAGGAGTTATGTTTTTTTAATACTTTTTTATTTAATTTTTTATATTTATTTAACTAAAAGTACATTAAATGTATACAAATACTGAATTTAATTAAATTTAAAATGAAATAAATAAAATAGTTTTGTTATGACTGAAAAGAACGCATTATATTATTTCGGATACTCAGTCCAATTTCCGTATCTTCAGTATTTGTATTTAAGGATTGCGATGTCATATTTTCATTTTCAATAGAAAGTTCATCGGCTTGGAACTCCACTCGAAAATACTGACTAACGTTATGCAGAGCACAACAAACATTTACAATTTGTGTTGCTTTTTCAGGTGAATAATGTAAACCTCTAACAGAAAGGAGACAGCGAAATTTACACTTGAGAATACCAATCGTCCTTTCAACGATATTGCGTCCTTTCGAATGTATCGTGTTGTATAGGCCTTGTGGAGACCCTCCGTCTGCCATTCGAAATGGTGTCATTAAATACTGCCTTAGAGGGTATCCGGCATCACCTTAAATACAAAAAAATATAAATGAAGATTTTAAAATTTCAAATAATTTTACCAAAAATCCATGAATTTTCTTGAGCGTTTCTTTGCAAATATATCTTTAAATCACTTAAATTGAAAATTAAGGAATCGTGATTTGCTCCAGGGTGTCTTGCGTCAACATATCTTATGTTCATGTTGTAATCACACATCTTTAAAAAAAAAAAATCAAAATACTAGTAACTAAGCCTGTATATACATATGAATACTTACAATCATAACATTTAAGCTGTAGTATCCTTTTCTGTTCAGGTAGAGGTGCTGATTATTTTTTGGTGGAGATATAATCCGAACATGCGTACCATCAACACAGCCCAATACGCCGGGAAATCCACTTTTTTCAAAAAACCACACCTTGGAAGCATTTTTTTCGTCTTCACTCATTTCTGTTTTTATCCATTTCCCACAAATGCGATGTTCTATTGCTGGTAACACTTCCTTTAAAATCAGTGACATTGTTGATTGAGCTACTCCAACATTAAAGTCATTACCGCTGCACTTTTGATAGCTTCCGTCAGCCAAAAACCGGAGGACAGCACACAGTTTTAATATCGGTGGTATAGCTACCATACGCACAGGTTTCTTCAAATGATCCTTAATTTCGTCTAGTACATAACAAAATGCTTCTTTGTTCAGCCGAAAATAGCTAATAAATCTATGGAAAATTACTTATTATTAATATTTGTTACTTATTTTGGACATTTCTTACTTCGCACTGGGTAGTTCAAGAGGATTGGAATCATCGCGTATTTTTCTACGTATACGTAGAAAATTTGTATTAACGTCACGATTTTCGTCTTCAAAAAATAAATCCACACTTAAATCCATTCTTTTTATTTTATAACAACTTGATTTAAACTTCTTTTTACGTTATTTTCTTCACATTACAAATAAAATGCATGGTGTTGCCAACATGAAATCGACATTTCATGCCGACAACACCATAACAAACACAACTAAAAATCGTTGTGTTCCACAATACCAAAAAATAATTTGGTTGAGTCAAAGTCGGGTTGACTGACAGACGACCAAACTTAGTTGAGTTGAGAACGGCAATAGGGGCATTAGTGTACAAATTTTATCCTCTATACACACAAAGCTACACAATGAATATCGAAAAAAATACAATGAAAAATATTTGCATAACTCACTTTATACACGAAAAACTCTTGAGTGTCCACTTCTGTGCATTATAATTATGTGTACATTGAAGACATTAAAAGCATCGAATTAACTTTATATACGTATGCACATTCGTGGTAAAGATACCATTTAATTTGTTTTGTAACTGTATAAGATTAATGTGTGTGTGCGCAGTAAAAGCAAACAGCGTTGCCGTTTTTGGTTGTTTGTACTTTTATTTAAATTTGGTTAGTTTTTTTTTTCTCAAAGTAGAAAAAACAATTAATGAAAATTTTACTTCTTTCTAAGGAATTGTATTAGAGATTTGAATTTAAAATATAGATTATTTTATTATTTAAATAATATAAAAAAAATACTTTTATTTATTTATCAATACTTCGCTTTGGTGAAATTAAGTGTAAATCAGTACAAATATTTAATTTAATATTGAAATTAATAAAATTGGACTGGGTCCTTCGGACTATTTTTGTATAATAATAAATTTAAATAAATACCCAATATCACTTTTATGTCTCTAGTTCAAAAGTTACAAAAAACACTAATATGGCAACTCCCACCCATGTGTTTGCTTGCTAAAGCATATACACAAGATGTACACAAGTACAGTCATAGCCACACATTAATATCAGATGTACACGCCGAAAGAAAAGCAATGTCTTCAATGTATAGAAGGTGTACAGTGTTTTCAATATGATTGTTGGTGTTGGGCCACATATATATTCATTTTAATATATAATATTATTTAATAATAATAATAATAATATACTAATAATAATATACTAATATACTAAAGTGGTTTTCGATGAAATTAAATAAATTATTTTTAATTTCGGAACAAATAATATTTCGAATAAAAGAAGAAAATCCGACTATTGTGTAACCGACCCAATATCACTTTTATGTCTCTAGTTCAAAAGTTACAAAAAAAACTAATATGGCAACTCCCACCCATGTGTTTGCTTGCTAAAGCATATACACAAGATGTACACAAGTACAGTCATAGCCACACATTAATATCAGATGTACACGCCGAACGAAAAGCAATGTCTTCAATGTATAGGAGGTGTACAGTGTTTTCAATATGATTGTTGGTGTTGGGCCACATATATATTCATTTTAATATATAATAGTATTTAATAATAATAATATACTAATAATAATATACTAAAGTGGTTTTCGATGAAATTAAATAAATTATTTGTAATTTCGGAACAAATAATATTTCGAATAAAAGAAGAAAATCCAACTATTGTGTAACCGACGAGAGAGTAATATATTTTTAGTTCTTATAATCCAAAGCAATTTTAATTTTTTGGTTTTTAAATATATTTCGACCAATAAATTAATTTGGTATTTTAAACTTTTGCTTTGAGAAATTATTTACATAAAAAAAATTAAAATGACTAATAGAAAACGTCAAGATTCTCCTTCCATAATGGAAACTTTGGAGAAAATAGTGGTAAAGAAAGCAAAGGTTGTACAAAATATCATTCGGATTCGACAATCTATTATAAGACAATTTATTTTAATCCCATGGAACTAGAATGTCGCTTGGATATTTTAAAAACGTATATTGATCAAGCAATGAAGTTTCAGTCTGACGTGGATAATATAGATCCCGAAAATTATGATAGAGCTGAGCTTGAAGAAGCCTGTGTGACCACAAAAGCGATGTTTTTAAGTCTCTTGGCTAAAAATAGACAGGAAAATATGCCTGAAACTTCATTATGAAGCTTCCCAAATTTACTGGAAAGTATTCTGATTACAAGAACTTTATGAGCTTATTTGAGAACTTGGTCCACAATGATCCGACGTTGACAGACATAGAAAAATTTAATCATCTAATATCATGCTTGTCCGATTCAGCTTTGGGTACAGTTAAACCTTTCAGATTTCAGAAGAAAATTACCCCAAATCATTAGCCAGTTTAAAACAGGTTTATGACAACGAATGTCTAATATTTTTCGATAATATTGCCAAACTTTTTGATTTACCAGAAATCACAAAACCTTCGGCTACTGCTTTGCGAAGCATGATTGACACAGTTTCTGCTATATATGATTCCCTATTATCAATTGGCGATGACAAGAAAATTACAAATGCCATTTTAATACATTTAGTGATGTCCAAAGTTGATCCAGTGACCAAATCGAAGTAGGAAGAACAGCTTGATTTCGAAAAGCTCCCGTTGTGGTCACACTGTAAATCCGCCTTGAACAAAAGGTACCAGCATATTTCTGCTGGCGAATCTTCGAATTCAAGACCGAAGTTTAATAATAATTATAAAAATAAAACTGAATATTCTAAAAAGAAAAGTAACAGGACATCATTAAATTGTACAAAATCGAAACCATCTGCTGACAAATGCTTATTCTGCCTTTTTTTACTGCTGAGTCCGTAACACAAAGATTTAAGTTCATAAAATCTGTCCGTAATTGTTTGAAAAAAGGTCATACAGTAGCAAGATGTTCATATTCTGAATGTAGAATAGTAGTGGTTCTCATAATTCACTACTACATAGATATAATACAAGTTCTAACAATTCGAATATATACTCTGAACAGCCGTCTACTTCTCACGCGTCGGTGAATTGCTCATCATCTGAGGAAAGAATTATTCTTGCCACAGCTGTAGTGAAAGTAAGAAGTAGTTCTGGTAAATTCATTGTAGCCAGAGCTCTTTTAGATTCCGGTTCTCAATCAAATTTGATAACTGAGGAACTTGCACAGCTACTACGATTGAAAAAAGAAGGAGGCAGATTAAGTTTAAATGGCATAAGTGAAACAAACTCGATTTCTAAATGCGTAAATTTAACTGTCCCGTCGAGGGTTAACTCTGCTCACTTTACTTCAAAGTTTTGGGTATTGAGTTCAATTACAAATTTGCAACCTGATCTCAAAATAAATATAACTAGCTTGAAAATTCCTAATAATATAGAATTAGCTGATCCTTGCTTTCATAAGCCACAAAAAATTGATTTATTAATTGGCGCAGAAATTTTCTTCGATTTAATTTGTGTTGGCCAAATAAAGTCTGGCCCAAGCCTGCCAATTTTTCAAAAGACTTCACTTGGTTGGATTGTAACTGGAAAGTACAACCAGTCAAAGGGCTCGACAAATAACAACGTTTTTCATTTAAATACTTTTATAGAAAACGAGAGCAATGTTGATTCAATAGTCAGAAAATTCTGGGAATTAGAAGATATGTATTTTAAACGAGTCAACATATTCTGAGGAACAGCAACAATGTGAGGATAAATTTAGAAATTCAATACGACGTTTAATATCAGGACGATTTGATACAAAATTGCTTGGTTCATCGTTTGAAACTGCCAAAAGTCGATTTCTCTCTTTGGAACGAAAACTTTCCAAAGATAATACTATGAGGCAGATGTATCATGATTTTATGAAAGAGTATTTCGATTTAGGCCATATGTCACTTGTACACAAAACGCCCGATTTTCCTCACTATTTTAAACCACATCAATGTGTTTTGCGACCTAAGAGTACAACTACGCAACTTCGAGTAGTTTTTGATGCTTCATGTAGAACTTCTTCGCATGTATCACTTAACGATTTGTTAGTGGTTGGTCCAGCAATTCAAGAAGAGTTATATTCTACATTGATCCGTTTTCGATTCCATAGATACGCAATCACTGCAGATGTTGAAAAGATGTATCGTCAAGATTTAATTTCTGAAAGTGACAGAAATTATCAATTAATCCTTGGGAGAGAGAATCCATCTGATACTTTAAAAGTGTTTCGTTTAAACACTGTTACTTACGGCACAGCTTCAGCGCCATTTTTGGCCATCAGATGTTTGATTCATTTAAGCGACTTGTACAAAGAGGCATTACCTATTGGTTCAAAAGTTGTTCGCAGTGATTTCTATGTTGATGATTTGCTAACTGGAGCTGATAGCTACCAAGACCTAAATATAATTCGTAACCAGGTTACTGAAATTTTAAGTTCAGCTGGTTTAAAACTTACTAAATGGTTTTCAAATCATCCCAATATTACATTACAAAATGAAAAACTTTTATTAAGCGATTCCGATTCTGCAAAAGCTCTCGGCATACATTGGGTTCCGAAGAATGATTCATTTAAGTTTCATTAGGTAGATAATTTTCAAGAATTAAAAGCTACAAAAAGAAACATATTATCAGTTTCTTCTCGTTTATTGGATCCTCTCGGACTCTTATGCCCGATAGTAACAAAATCCAAAATGTTATTACAAGAACTTTGGATTCAAAAACTTGACCGGGATGAATCGATTCCTATGAGACTATACACTTTGTGGGAAAATTTCAAATCTAATTTACTAGAAATAGATTCAATTACAATCCCAAGATTCGTAAACACAACTTCTACAGAAAAAAATCAAATTCATGGATTTGCTGATGCTTCAATTCGAGCATATGGTTGTTGCATATATATTAGAAGCTCTGATTCAAGCAAAATTGTATCGAGACTACTTACGGCGAAATCAAAAGTTGCTCCACTCAAGACTAGATCTCTTCCGAGACTTGAGTTATGTGCTGCACACCTATTGGCTAAATTGTGGAATCGAATTAAGTTAATGATGAGCTTTGAAATCGAGAGTGTTAATTTCTGGACTGATTCCGAAATAACACTGCATTGGATTAAAACGCATCCATCCGCACTATCAACGTTCATTTCAAATCGTGTGGCTGAGATTCAAGAATGGTCTGAAAAAGTTTCATGGCGCCATGTGCCAACTAAGCAGAATCCAGCCGATATTGTTTCAAAAAATTCAAAAAATTCTATTTGGTTTAAAGGACCTTCGTTTTTACTAAGCGATAGTTCCCATTAGCCTGTTAACAAACATTTCGAGTTAACGGAGAACCAACAATTATTAGAAAAAAGGACAACAAATGTATTCCTTGCAGTAGAGGATCCATAAAATTGTCTGTTGGATGTCATAGAAAAATATTCGTCATACAAAAAGTTGCTGCAAATAAACCTCTTTTGTACTTAGATTTATTGACAATCTAAAGAAGCGTAAAATAGAGAAAAGTTCTGCACCTACTGCAATTGAATTGAAATGGTCATTCCTGCGGCTTGTAGAGACAATCCAGAAACATAATTTTTCTGAGGAGATACAAAAATTGCCAAAATCTCTTGTCCTGCCACCAAATATTCAAAGATTGACACCATTTGTTCATACGTTTACTGAAGAGAAACAGTAATTTTCACTTATAAGGGTAGGTGGGAAATTGCTTAATGCAGACTTGAAGTACAATACCAAGTTCCCACTTTTATTATCGAAAAGAAATAGCTTTGTCACACTTATTTGCGAAATCTGCACTTCGAAAATTGTCATGCTGCCACAAAAGCACTTGTAGCTCTTTCGAGGGAAAATATTTGACTCATTAATGCGAAAGAAGAGTGCTGCAGAATAGTTCGCGTCGTCCGGGGTGAAGTTCAGCTTCATACCACCTCGGGCGCCTCACTTCGGAGGACTGTGGGAAGCAGCCGTGAAGCAGGCGAAGTTCCTACTTCTGCGAGCCGTGGGCAACGCATCGCTCACTTAAGAAGAGATGGGAACAATGCTGGCAGAAGTAGAGGCGGTGCTCAACAGTCGGCCTATAGCACCGCTGTCTCCAGACCCCAACGACGGAGAAGCGCTAACTCCAGCGCACCTGCTGATAGGAGGGGGTCTGCGTTCGCTGCAGCCAGAATCCGAAGAAGACGGGATAGGCAAAAAGGGGAAGTTATGGAAGCGATGGCGACTGCTTTGCGATCTCAAGCAGACATTGACCAAGCTTGCCAGGTCATGCGACTATATCCTGGGACTTCATGGCATAGACAAGTGGCACGAGGAGACGCCTAGTCTCAAGGTCGGTCAAGTCAAGGCTTGAAGACGTCCAGTCCTTCAATGGGGCCGGAATGTTGGGCCACATATATATTTATTTTAATATATAATATTGTTTAATAATAATATAATAACAATAATAATATAAAACCTGAATTCTATAATACTTAGCTTTTAATTTAAAATAAGTAGCAGTAAACCCTAAGATAACGGTTTTGCTGAATAGACTACTGGCATTTTTAATAAATAAGATGTAAATAAATAAACTTACTTGCGAAGTAATATTGAAATCGAACGGTGAAGTTTTTTATTTCCGAAAGTTTACGTCTTATATTTTTTTACCTAAGTGCTCTACCTTTTTTAAATTATAAGTTATAATTAACTAATTAACCTAAAAATTTGTTTTAGTTCTTGGTCAAGGAAAGGATAAAAAAGACTTACTGTAGGGATATTCTGGTCAATGTAAGTTTTTGTCTGTTGTAAGATGTTTTCGTAAAGAGTCTGGTCAATTGATCGTATTAGTCTAAAGCTTTCGTCTTGGTTCTTGCTGTGCCCAATATCTGTACTTCCGCGTAACATGTCAAAGTGATGGATCTAAAAAATAAAAGGAAAAAGTCTATGTTTTAATAAGTTCTTTGTGTAAAATTTTTTCAGATCTAGTTATAATTGTAGAGTTTTTGTTTTTAACAACTACTTCTTTACTGGATCTTGGGGTTAGCTTAATACCAATTCCCTAGTTAATTCGGACAAAAATAATGTCTCCTTCCGAATACGTTTTGGGTTACGTTTACTTTCGATTGCGGTAGTCAAGGTTATAAATTAGTTTTTCTTGTAGTCTCCTTATAATTTCTTTTCGAAAACTTACGAGCTGTTGTGATTCGATGAATACTATTCGAAATAAAACTTCAACAGGAGTACCATTTTAAACGCGGCTTGAAAATGATGTCTTCACATCGAATCCGCTCGCCAAACGTACCAAAACAACAGCCAGTGACGACGGTCTTCACCGAAAGCTATGACAACAGGTTTTCTTCCTGTTATTGAATGAACCGACAAGTTATATTCTTGAAATTTTCTAATAACTGTTCAAATGTACTATGGGATTTTTTTCTTTTTATACAGCGCATAAAGGACTTTTCCTTATCAACAACAACAGTTTCGTTTATTAGGAAGAAAACTATGTCCCTCAATGTCTTATGTCTTCAGCAGCTCTTGATTTTATCAACATTGGTTGGTTTTGTGGTTGAGCCGGATGACGGTCTTATTTGCTTTCTCTACAGACTATACAATATTTTATTACTCTGAGTAATGAAATATTGATTGCTCTGTTTATATTTTTGCTCACAGAAGGCAAATAGTATTTTTCCAAAATGTCAATTTTATTTTCTCTGAGCTCGGTCATGAGTACGCAATTTAATATTCTCCTGCTCCAGTTCGTCAATTACATCGTCAATTACATCGTCAACTTGATGCTGAGTAATCCTTATCTTATAGGTACTAAAATGAAAGGGGTAAATTTCTTGAATTTTTCCCCTGATATTATCGTCAGTTTTAATACAGTTTATTACTGGCTGGTTGAGATAGCGTTTAAGAATATTTATAAGATAATAAGAATTATAGAATGGCTCAGAGATTATATGTCTAAGATATGTGGAAAATACTATTTTAAATTCATAGTAGGATTCAGACTGAGAAATGTTCTCAAAAATTTGATTTTTAAACACATTTATTGGTGCATCGACAGTAAGTAATAAATTGTGAGAAGAGCTTTCATCGCTATGAACGCTAGAAGTTATGGTTTTAATTTGAGGATATACAACTCTTAAGAGAGCGTCGGCAACAACGTTCGCCTTTCCTGGCTTGTAATGCAGCTCATAATTATATTCCTCTAGAATAGCTTTTCGGCGTTTTAGTTTAGAGTTCTGATTTCTGTTGCTAAGAGGGTATGTAAGGGGCTAATGGTCTGTAAAAATGTTCACCCGTGGTGTTTCGTAAAGGAAATTTGTTATCGTCTTTAAGGACCATATGAATGACAACATTTATTTTTCATTAGTAGCGTACGACTTTCGTTTTACTCAAAGTACGAGATATAAATATTATTGGTCTCTCATCGGTTGTTAAATCAAGGTCTTTACTAAAGTCTGGGTATGCCAGCATAATATCTTCTGATACTAGAGTTGCCTTAATTTTATTAAATGCCTCGATAGCTTTGTCTAGTTTAGTTTTTGCGGACTAGGTTTTGGACACGCGTCATCCCACCCTTCTTAAAAGGGGCATAAGTGCTTTGGCCAATTTTACCTAGTCTTCAACAAATCGGCGGTAATAAACTGGCAAACCTAAAATGATCTTAACTCTTTAAAATTTGTGGGCGGCGGAAATTTTGATATTGCATCAGTTTTGGCTGAATTCGTTTTGATGCCTTCCGATGATATAATGAAGCCACAGAACTCGGTCAGAGTTCTTAAAAAAATTATACTTGCCCAATTGGACTTTCATGTTAGCTTCCTCGAGTGTTTCGAAGTGTTTTACTAAATGACTAATATTATCGCTTTCGGTAGAAGTGAAAACAATAATATCGTCTATAAAAACGACGATATACAAAATACTCACGTAAAATATCAGCTCCTTGATAAATTTATGGGACATTTTTTAAATCAAAAGCTAACTTGGAGTATTAATCTTTCCCATTATTGACTGAAAATGCCGTCTTCTCTATATCAGATTCTTTCAGCGGGATCTGATGAAAGCCACTCTTAAAATTAAGCATTAAGAAAAATTTATTATTTCCTAATTGTGAAATCAGCTCTGTTATATCCGGAATCGGATATCAGCTATAGTAACAGAGTTCAGCCTTCTATAATCGGTCACCACTCTATATTGCTTGTATTCAGCAAAGTCCGCTTTTTTAGGTGCAATCCATACGGGTGAGTTGTATAGTGATCTCGACGCACAGTGTGGCCGTGTAGTGTATTTAATGGTCTTAAATCAAGGAGGTTGCGGAGCTTCATGAAATTTTGCACACATTTATTTTAAATTTTTTAAGAATTTTAGTTTTTTTTTTACAAAAATACGCCCACTTTTACGCCCACCTCCCATACAACTTAAATAGAAAATGTGGCATAACTTCCATGATTTTAAATATATTAACTAAATTTTCATAAAACGTTAATATTATAATAGTAGAATGACCTCCTGAAAATATGAATTTAATCCGCCCACTTTTACCCCCACCTCCCATACAAACAATATTTCAAAAATGCAATATGTTTATTTTTGGCAAAAATGCATATACAATGTATTAAATGCTGTTTTGAAAATATGAAGAAAATCCGCCCACTGTAACACCCACCCCTCATACAATCCCAATATAAAAATTTTGTAAGTTTCACTCCATTTCATTTATTAACAACTTTTCCACATCTTCGTGATAATCTAATTGTTTAATCTTCAATTTCGTTCTAAATGAATTGATGTATGGGTCGGAGGATATCAACAAATGATGCATTACGTCTTCGTTAGGAGAATAGCGCCCAGTCTTGCGGGAGTGCTATAGCCTATAACGTCTATAATCTTTGTTCCTGGTTTCATCTAATAAATTTAAAATGTATGAAACAATTTGTATATTTAACCTACCTATAGGTAGAATGGCCTCAGATACAATTTTGCTACCATGTATCAAAACTTTATGCACTGTGATGGGCATGTAGTACCATCCATACAAATCAATGTACAATTTTTCCTTGTCTATACAATATATTTGGAATTTCTCAGCGTCTATTGCCTGACTGCAACTAATTATTTACTCCGGCTATGTCAGCTGTAATTTCAGGGTTTTCAAAAAATCGTCGAGATATATTCCCATTGTTTCTGGAAGCCATTCTTTGTTTAACCAAATCAACATTTATTATATTTATTATATAAAGTTTACATTTATATTTTTTTGTTGTTTAGTCTACGTAAACAATGTACCGATATTACTTTGATAAATACTTTTGTGTACATTTGTTTTTCTAATCGGGACTCAAATTTAAGTTTTTTTTTTTTATATAGTACACATGCAATGAAATTTTCGTATTTCTCGATCCCAAATTGGCACCGGCTTCGTGTACGAGTAGCAATGAAAGAAAGAATGCACAGTTGTTTTTGCACGCGTAAAATACCAAATAACGCATATTTTTTACTGTAATTTTTTGGTTTTTCATTGTTTTTTCGGCGGCGGGCAAATTGGGGCAGGTTTTTTTTTTTAGTCTGTTAGCTGAGACTCTCAGCTATAATTTGGTATAGTACTCCATGTGTCGCACTGCTTCGCACACAACTAAAAGTCTAACGGAAAATCATAAATGTTTTTATTTTTGGTTTAATATACATTGTCAAAAGAAATTTTTTTTTTCAATTTTTAAAATTTTTTTTTTAATTTACATATAATGCTTAATGTCCATTTTAATTGAAAAAATACTTATAAGGTACATTCGGTGTATAGTTTATAAGTAACAGGCTTTTGAATATGACATAGAAAACTATCACATTTGAGACTTGTTCACATACTTCAACTTTGCGCTGCTCGGGACAGAAAACCAATGGAGATATTTGCATGAAATTTTTCACACATGACCTCTAGATTGTTGTTAACCATCTGTGCAAAAATCATCAAAATCGGAGAGCAGGTCCAAATTGATTTATTGCCGCAGTGGCCACAGTGTGCGACGGTCTGATGATACCATTGGAAGCAGAAAAGCAAATGCTTCTCTGCTTCCAAAGAATGGGATATGGAAATAACGTGTTTAAATCAGAGTATCGATTTTTGTGCGGATTTCGTCTATCACCTTAGTGCTCAAAGTAGGGAAAAGTTTTGGCCTACCTGCTATCAAATAACTCATTTTTCTCTTCTGTTGCTCTGTCATATGTTATTTTTTATACAAATTGCATTCTCTTGTATAAATAATGGCCCCTAATCCTTTAAGAGTATCATTGTAGATAGATACGAATAGTGCTGATGACGGGCGTAGCTGTCTAGAAAATGTATTCCACTCTGCTGGTGTCTAAGCCTAAATAATTAATTTGTTCATTTAAAAATAGTTCAAATAAAATTCACATAATATATTTACTCTTACCAGAATTACTATGATATCTTCTTTTTATTTTTATTATTATTTTTTTAATTTTAACAATCTTTATAAGTATTATTTGTTTTTATTCACGCATGATTCCATTTGAAAATTTATTTAAATAAATATTTTATGAGTATAAAATATTTATTTTCAAAAAATATAATAATCGAAATCGATTACTATGGGGAAAGCAGTCTAAAAAGAAAGCCAAATCTAAATTTTTTTTTATTTTGTTTAAAAATTTAGATTTGACTTTCTTTCTAGACTGATTGAACTTCTCATTTAGTCTATTAAGTTTTAAGCATAAGAATCTGAGTTTTTATTCAGAAAAATTGGGAAAAATCCACTGATGAGCTAGTTGAGCACTAGCGACATAGCTATCTGGATATGCTTTCCCCATAGTAATCGATTTCGAGTATTATATTTTTTGAAAATAAATATTTTATACTCATAAAATATTTATTTAAATAAATTTTCAAAAGGAATCATGCGTGAATAAAAACAAATAATATATATAACCGATTACAAATATAATTTTTTGTATAATCTTTATAAGTATTACAATGATACCTTTATTTTTTGTTTAACTTTAACTTAATATTTCCTTGAAGCGGCTGGTGTACAATACTATAACGGATACTTAGGCGCCTCGTTCTTCACAACTCGCGGGCATTCCGCGTGGACACTTAGACAACCGACAGGAATTCGATTCAAGTAAACATTAAACTCTTACAAACTCTTTTTTGTTCGCGTCGTTTCCCGTGCGGTCCCTGCACGGGTGCCAATTGAAACACTTGGTGTTTTTTAAATTAAAAAAATGTATTTTTTTGGGAGCTATGCTTCTTTATTATCTTGGACGCAAGACACTAAACTTAAAAGAACATAATTATTTAACTATTTAATTAAACTGCTACCGTTGTCCAACATCACCTGATGTTTTTCGTGGTATTTTACCTACTTAGCTGGATCATCAAATTACTATGGGAACCGAATGTTGTTTACCTAATTTCCGTAAACATAGTGTCAGCATTAATATATTTTATTTATTTCAGTTTAATTTTAATTTATTATACTTTGGTTAACATTTGCATCGTTAATTTGTATGTATGTACATTAGGGTGCCAACTAACCATATAACTGAAATAAATGTTTTTTTGTTCCGAACCCTCCAAGTTGTTCAATCTATGCAGAAAATATGATAGCCAATGTTTTAGCAAGAATGGAGTACGTTAACACGTCTCACTGGGTCAAAGTTTCGAGAAGTACTATTTTTTGCCTGTTTGGCAGAGTCATACGATTTATGCATAAAACTAATGGCATTGTTCCTCTCTTTAATTTTATTAATTGAGATATTTAAGATTTTATAGTAAAAAACGTAACCTAGTATCTTTTAGAACACATTTCCGAAATTATTCAAGTTGTTCATTTTGTTGTAGTGGACAAACTACTGGTGCGATTTTAATGATTGAAAGCTCTTTTCTTTACAAATTATCCTTATTCTATTGAGTTCAAATAACTACCTATAATACCCCCCAAAAAATACTTCAGTCAACCAATACTTGGAATAATGTTTCTTGTATTTTATTCTTGGAATTCTGTCCATGCTATCATAAAGTCTGATTTAATGTAGATCTAGGTCGACCTTTGTACCTATTTGTTGTTCTTTTTTAAAAAAGTGTGATTTTATTAGACAATTGAGTTTCTTGGTTCATAATAACAAGATGACATGTCCTTTCTCACTCCAAGAGTCGAAGGTCTGTGGTATAGATGGTTTAAATAAACCGGTTCATAGCCCGTTTCTTTCTTAATTTTAGATAGTTGCAAAGTATCCTTTGGACATCGAAGATCTGAGTAGTGTCGTGAGTTTTGCTTTTTCTTCTAATATTGTTTGAATTATTTTATTTTACCCAAGTCTAATGTATATTTTTTAAATTTATTATCAACTAGCTGTGCACGTCACTTCGTCAGCGTCCTTCAATATTTTGTTCGATTTTGCTTTGAAAGCAATACACACCAAAGCCCCTTACGTTTTTAGTTTTTTTTTTAAGAGAAATAACACTCAGGCAATTAATGCCTATATTAACTGTGTTACTTCCTTTAGAAAGGGATAGTAATAGATAAGACAGATGGTTAGTGTGATAGTAAAGCATCGCAAGCGCTTCTGGTGTTCTTTAGGCGAATTAGTTTGAAGCTAGCAATTTGTAATTATTTTACTTCGCCGGCAATTTGGTGCTATGTGGTAATATCGGCGTTTTAAGTTCCGCTTTAAGATACGCTACATATCAGTTTTTGTATTTTTTTACTCTATAAAAAGTAAAGTATTCATATCCGGTTATTTCAACTGCATACTTTCACTGCTTTTTCTCCACTTTCTAAAATATTTTTGAGGTAAAAAGTACTCTATATTGGGAACAGGATGCTTAGGTACCTCCTCACAAAATTTTTTAAAATCCATCCAGTACTTTTTACGTGATGCGAACGTAAATGAAAAGCAGACAGACAGACGGATATGAGTTACTATTTTATTATATGTATAGATTGTAAAAATATTTTTAAAAAATTGTGCTTGTGTGTATTTTTGGTGTAGTTTACACCCTTAAAAATATGGCCTCCACATCTCGTGAATCTGCCATGAGAAGCAGAAGAAAAATAAAATTTTTCTTGTCGGTTACCCGGCTCACCAAATCACCGGTTGTAAGCTGCCCTCCAACCGCCAAGTTTTGGTGTAGTGAAATTGAATCTCCGAGAGTCCGCCACAATGACTGTTCGAGCAGCATTACTCTTCTAGGGAAAAACATGAAATGCAATAAAGCACGAGAGAGATGCTCCAACGAAGCAAATCAGAAACACAAAGTGCAAAAATCCAAGAATTTGCCAAAAAGTTCGATGATCTCTTTGATGTCGCCCATAAAAATGCCATGACCAATGAAATCAGAAGAAGATAAGGCGTTCCTTTTATCGAACCCAATGCTCGTATGGCCCTCAAACAAGATCTTGAACTGATATAAAGTTTTATCCAGTACAAGCCAATCGATGGTGAAATCTCACACAAAGGACTGACCAATTCCAAAATCACTTGTGTTTTTTTAGTCCAGAATTAGTGGCTCTAGCGTTCTTTGATGCAACATTATCAGACGAAGTAAAATCAGAAATGGCAAGAAAACTTCTAGCTGAAGATGTGGTGGAGAATTCGTCAAGAGTTATCAACCCGAAATTCAAAAAGAGCACCTAGAACAAATCTTGAATGAAGGATTGCCGGGCCTAGTCACACAAAACAATATGTGCTTCTTCGAACACTTTGGAATCAAGACTGACTTCCCCAAACAGGATCCTGAGGTGTGGCCTAACAGAAACATATAAAATAAAAAGTTCTGTCACGATCGACGCACTGTGGTCAATATTTTGAGATAGCGGCCAAAACTCCTTTTGGTTTTGTTTTCCGATTTTAAAGTTATTTGACTCATATGAAAGTAGACAGTAGTAAACCTCGGGAGCCAAAAAATTAGAACTCTATTTCAACTATTTCACTGAGAACAGGGTGGTCCAAAATGGGCTTTTTCAGAATTTAGTAAATTTATGATATTTTTAGTTAATTTTTAAAGTTTAAATGATCATAACTTTTGTTTTTTTCAAGATTTTTGGACGAAATAAATTTTGTGTTATAACTTAACTTATTTCCTATTACTGGTAAAAAAAAATTGAAGCTCTACTGTTTTCAGAACAATTTAAATATTTTTTTTAAAAAAGGTCAAATTTCTCGGAAATTTCCTACAACTCCTGTGAGTCAAGCTGAGTCAAAACACAAATTTACTATTTTGTAGTCCTAACTCTCCCCTACATTCCTATATATACATGTCCATGCATCGGGACTGCACTTTTTGAGCTACAGCAATTTTTCTGACCCAAGGTAATATATTCGGTACAAATGCACGTCATATTTTTTGAGAAGGAAGTTATTTGTATGTTAAAGTGGCTATTATGCATATATTTTGACTACCACGGAAACAGGATAAGGTGGTCGACCAGCAAAGCCAATTGATAATTGTAGTGAAAGATCACGAAGACGCAAGCTTAAACATATCAATGAAGAAGTTTCTTGTAGCATCATAAAGGATTCATTTCTGCATCAAATTCAACCATCGAAAACTAAAAAGAGTAAAATTGCTATCATTAAAAAAATAGTGGAAGCAAGCCCCAGACGCACAAAAAGGATTTCAGAAAGTATGCCGACACCAACTGAAGAAAATATTTTTGGATTTGCAAATGATTAAAAACCAATATACAGAATTGCGGAAGCGAACCGATGAAAAAAATTGTGGAATTTTTCCATTATATCGAGATATACTTTCTGCCAAAAAAAGATTGCTTACCTTCACCAACTGCTATTAGTGTAACTTCAAGTTCAGCAGAAATAAAATTGCAGGATTTTCTTGAACACACTGCAGAACGATTATTAAAGACATTTGATGCTGACTATTTAAAGAAGTTTAAAAATTGCAGCATGACTTTAATTTCTAAATGGGGAAGTGATGGCTCCTCTGGCCAGAAACAATACAAACAATGTAATGCGGAGAATTCATCAGATGTCAATTTATTCATGATTTCTTTCGTTCCATTGCGTTTAACAAAAACTTATATTGGTTCAGAGCCGTCAACTAGTAGAGCTGCAGAGATAGATGTATGGAAGAATGAAATTCCCTCGTCAACAAAATTTTGTAGACCAATAAAGTTTGCTTACAAAAAAGAAACTAAAGATGTCATAACTGAAGAAGTTGACAAAATAAGAGATGAAATTAATGAACTTCAACCAGTGATATTTGAATTTAATGACCAATGCATCGAAGTTAACTTTAAAATGTCACTTACAATGATCGATGGAAAAGTTGCACAAGCTTTAACCGAAACAAAGTCTTCGTCAAGCTGCACCATATGCCAAAAAACATCAAGTCAATTGAGCCAACCACCAACACAAGACGATAGTTTTAATGAAGCATATGAATTTGGAATGTCACCTCTTCATGCTAGAATTCGTTTTATGGAGCATATTCTTAAATTGGGATACGATTTGGAACTTGGCCCGTTAGGCGAAACAGTGAGAAACAACAAAGAAAATTTGGAAAAAAGAAAGCAAAAAAAAAAAAGATATTCAAGAAAAATACCGTGAGATAGGCCTTATAATTGACCAGTCAAAGCAAGGAGAAGGAAATTCTAATGGTGGAAACACAGCAAGGAGATTTTTTTTCCGATCCAGAAACTGCAGCTTCTATAACTGGAGTAGATTATGATTTAATACGAAGATTCCATATCATATTAGAAGTTATAGCATGTAGCAAAAAGATAGATGCAAAAAAATTTGGTCAGTATGCTAATGAGACAGCAACCCTTTATAACCAAAAATATTCTTGGAGACATATGCCAACAACCACAGTTCACAAAATTTTGTTCCATGGGGAACAAATAATTCAGCACAATATGCTTTCAATTGGAGATCTCTCAGAAGAAGCGCAAGAAAAAAGGAACAAAGACTACAGATTGTGTTGTGCACATCAGACCCATATATGTCCAGTATTCAAAAAAATGGAAATCAACCTCATTAGAGTTAGATGAAGAAGCTAAACAACTACTGCAAAATGAAAATCAAAGCTATTTGGAAGAAATTTTTACTATTTTAATATTGTTTAATTAATACTAGTTTCAAGATTATAATTTGTTTCTAATTTTAGTGTAAATTTTTATTAATACATTTAAATAATATATCTGTGCACTTTAAATCAATAGTAAAAGTTTACTTAAAATTTTATCGATTTTGTGTTCTGTATATAATATATCCAAATGGTATTGATATTGTTGGGAATTTCAGTGTTATTTTTTAGTTTAATCCTCACAGGAATTAGCTTTCTTTCAAAAAAACCAACCTTTGGCCCTGTGAATATTGAGACTAAATAAATGTCAGGGGTCAAATGTTGGCATTTTCTGACCAAAATTAAGTTTAGGAATAAAAAATAAGTATTGGTTTAAAATACGATTGAAGAAAATAAGAAATTATAAAAAAAATACCTATTTAAAATGTCAAAATATTCAACTTTTACATGGAAACTCAACAAAAAATTAAAATGCATTTTGAACTCCACATTACTTACGTTCCTATCAGTCGATTTTTACGTTTGAACACGCAAAAAGAAGCTTAAAGTCCCTCCTATTGAACAAAACAAATTGCGTAAAAAAATACCAATCCGGTCAAAAGTTATAGAGTTTTGACCGCTATCTCGCGAATTTGACCACTGTGCGACGGCAGAGAAAAGCAGAAATAAAAAATAGTTGCCATATTTTTAATAATTTTAAATTTACCGGGAAAATATAGAAAAACCTCAAATAATTAATTGGAATTTAAATTAGTAAAAGTTTTGGATAATACTTAGTGTTAAATCGCTAACAGGTACCTTTTTGGACGATAATTTTAATTCTATCGTCTTTTGAACCATAAAAAAGAATACCTCTTGAAAAATTTGTAAATTGTACAATGACCTTTTGGATTTTGAGACAAGCTATTCTGAAGGCAAGTTTACGATGACTGTCAGGTCAAAAAAGACAACGAACAACCTATCGGTAAATAGAAACTTCGCGATAGATATAAAAAGCTTTATCTGCATACAAAACCTGTTCCGGGTCAATAATGACAGAAATCCAAGCTTTTTGTGAACCAATTTTTTTTTTAAGAGAAGTACCACTCAGGCAGTTAATGCCTACGACGACTGAGTAAAAGCGTATTAGGCCGTGTTATACAGACAGATACAGAATGAAAGTTACGTTAATACATCGCTCTTTGTGTCAAAGACTCGCGTAGCTACACATAAAAATTTATCGCTACCTCGCTTATTGCCTTGCGAAGCGGTGTTATTGTTGCCAGATTTACAGATTTTAAATCTACAAACACACTTTTGGGCCGATTCTATCGTCGTTTTCTCATGGCTAAAGAAACCGCCAAATGTATGGAACACATTTGTAACCAATCGTACTGCATAAATCATTGATAAAGTCGGATCCCAAAATTGGTATCATATTGACTCAAAAGATAACCCATCAGATATTTCCAGCTGAGGCTGTACCCCAAATGAACTGGAAGCCCACAACCTATGATGGTTGAAAATTGCTGCGGTTGGAATTGCCTAAAAGTCAATGGCCCAAGCTAATTAAGCCAGATGACACAAATATAAAAGCAACAAGTAAAAGTGCTATATTCGGCCGTGCCGAATCTTCTATACCCTTCACCACGCTGATTTTATTTATACAGACATGTACAGCATTATCCATATTGTTGACTCTTTATTTAAATAAAGTCGTATAAGAAAAAATCATTATTCATGAGTTAAAGAAATAGAAGACAAATGAAAACAAATTCCGTTTGCTACAATAGTCGCCGTGTTGTCAGCTACTTAATGATATTGAAGCCGACGCTACATCGTAAACTCTGACATTGTTGTAGAAATACTTATTTTGCTTTTATAAAATTAAATAACTTTTTCAAAAACTTTTAAATATCTCCTCCAAAACTTTTTGTTTGTATATGAATTTGTAATTTACAATAATAATGTAATTTGTGACATTTTCTTTTGTTGAATAAAATAGAAATTAGCCTAAGTTGACGACATCCACAACGGTGGTCGTGTAGCCATGTAGCTATACTGGCTTCAAAAAAAAAAAACGTTTACCTATAAACGTGTGTATTTTATTTTTGGCAGTTTTTACCCGGTATCCTGATGATGTCTATGTGTTTAATGCACCTAGGTTTTAAAACAAAGATCTCATCTATTTTAAATCAATCGCATTTAAAAAAAAAAATCAAACGCATTTAAAAAAATATGTTACTCTATATACACACATACATACATATGTATATTCTTAATATTAAATATATGTTATGTTACAGTCATGATTTTCATTTTCAAAGAAATATTGAAATTTTTGTTTTAATTTTTCGAAAATTGTGTGTAAAAATTTTTTGTAAAAATATTTTTTTAAAAATTTTTTGTAAAATTTTATTCGAAAATTTTTTGGAAAATTTTTTAAAAAAATTTTTTTCTAATATTTTTCTGTAAAATATCTTTTTGAAAATGCTTTGTAAATTTTTTTGTAAATATTTTTGAAAAAAATTTTTTTAAAAAATTTTTTTTTAAAAATTTTTTTAAAATTTTTTTTTTAAAAATTTGATTGAAATTTTTTGGTTAAATTTTGGACCTTTCTCCAATACATTGAGTTAGAATGGTCAGACTAAAGCAAAAAGAAATCCTTACAAAAAAAAAAAAAAATTTCATCATATTGACACATGGGGGGCCCTTTTAACTGCTCCTATTTGTCAGTAGGTACCCTGTGGGTCCATTGGCTACCTCTATGCGTATTGCTTTCTATTAAGGTCTCTAATACAAATCAAAGCAGAAAAACCCTACCAATCTAAAAACAAACAAAAATCGCCCCTCACAGGGGGTTATTGATCCCCCGAGATCTGTATGCACTCCTTGCGATCTACCTGTCACACTCTAATATTTATTTGACAAAAAAAGGCAAAACAGAATCATTAAAGCCGAAAAAAATTAAAAAAAACGTAAAAATAACGTAAAAAAAAATATAGGTGGGCGTGGTTTTTGGCCCGTAGCCTCCAAAGGAATGATCCGATGTTGGTGAATTGCAATACCAAAATTTTCGAAACTATGCCTGACAGATTGGTGTGCTTAAATTTTTTGTATCTCTTCTGATGCCTTGGCAAATGACATTACCACACTAACACGGACAGACGGACAGACGGACATCGCTTAATCAACTTCTCTATGTATAAGGATCCAGAATATATATACTTTATGGGGTCGGAAATGAATATTGTAGAAATTACACACGGAATGACAAACTTATATATACCCTGTCCACCTGTGGTGAAGGGTATAAAAATATGTTACTCTATATACACATACATACATATGTACATATATTCTTATATATTATGTTACAGTCATGATTTTCATTTTCAAAGAAATATTGAAATTTTTGTTTTAATTTTTCGAAAATTGCGTGTAAAAATTTTTTGTAAAAATATTTTTTTAAAAATTTTTTGGAAAATTTTATTCGAAAATTTTTTGGAAAATTTTTTAAAAAAATTTTTTTTCGAATATTTTTCTGTAAAATATCTTTTTGAAAATGCTTTGTAAATTTTTTTGTAAATATTTTTGAAAAAAAATTAAAAAATTTTTTTTTTTTTTTTAAATTTGATTGAAATTTTTTTGTTAAATTTTGAACCTTTTTCCAATCTATATTGAGTTAGAATGGTCAGACTAAAGCAAAAAGAAATCCTTACAAAAAAAAATTTCATCATATTGACATATGGGGGGTCCTTTTAACTGCTCCTATTTGTCACTGGGTACCCTGTTGGTCCATTGGCTACCTCTATGCGTATTGCTTTCTATTAAGGTCTCTAATACAAATCAAAGCAGAAAAACCCCACCAATCTAAAAACAAACAAAAATCGGCCCTCGCAGGGGGTTATTGATCCCCCGAGGTCTGTATGCACGCCTTGCGATCTACCTGTCGCAGTGTAATATTTATTTGACAAAAAAAAGGCAAAACAGAATCATTAAAGCCGAAAAAAATTAAAAAAAAACGTAAAAATATAGGTGGGCGTGGTTTTTTGCCCGTAGCCTCCAAAGGAATGATCCGATGTTGCTGAATTGCAATACCAAAATTTTCGAAACTATGCGTGACAGATTGGTGTGCTTAAATTTTTTGTATCTCTTCTGGTGCCTTGGCAAATGACATTACCACACTAACACGGACAGACGGACGGACGGACAGACGGACATCGCTTAATCAACTTCTCTATGTATAAGGATCCAGAATATATATACTTTATGGGGTCGGAAATGAATATTGTAGAAATTACACACGGAATGACAAACTTATATATACCCTTTTTACCTGTGGTGAAGGGTATAAAAATATGTTACTCTATATACACACATACATACATATGTATAATCTTAATATTAATTAACCGACTTCAAAAAAAGAAGGAGGTTATCAATTCGTCTGAATGTTGCTTTTTTTTTATGTTTGTGCCCGCAGAACTCAGTCATTTCTGAATCGATTTTAAAAATTTTGCACTATTAGAAAGGTTATGGCTACAGATTGGTCCCATTTTAAAAAAAGTTCAAAATATTAAAAATTAAAGGGTGTCCCCATACAACATACATGTTTTTTACGTGTATTATGAACATTATAGGTCACCAATTTAAAATTAAAAAAAAGTGCGTATCACAGTAGCTCCCAACAACAAAAAGTAATTAAAAAATAAAATTAAAAATTAAAGGGTGACCCCATAGGTGACTTAATTTCACCTTTATTCTCCTATCTTTTGAACCGTTATAGACAAACACTTGAAAGTTGCACAGAATGTTCGTTACTATGTCTGTTATAATAAGTAAAAATATTTAAAATTAGAAATTAAAGGGTGTCCCATTAGTTGGTTTATTTTGATATATATATGTCCAAACTTTTGAACCTTTATAGACAGACAGTTGAAATTTACAAAGTACTTGTATTGCTAAGTCCGCTAAAATAACAAGTGTAAAATATGAATTTGGAAATTAAAGGGTGTCCCAATAGTTAATGTAAAAGTAATATATATGGCCAAACTTTTCAACTGTTATAGATAGACAGTTGAAATTTACAAAGAACCTATATTGCTTAGTCCGCTATTAAAACAAGTATAAAACTTGGATCTATAAATTAAAGGGTGTCCCGATTATTGATGTTATTTGACCATTATGTCCTCATCTTTGGAACCGTTATAGACAAACACTTGAAAAATAGACAAAATGTTCACTACTATGTCTCGAATAACAACAAGTATAAATATTTAAAATTGGAAATTATAGGGTGTCCCAATAGTTGATGTAATTTGATGTATATGGACACAAAGTTAAAATTTAAAAAGAATCTGTATTACAAAGTGTTCTTTAAAAAGTATTTATATTAAAATTTGAATTTAAAGGGTGTCCCAATAGGTGACGTCATTTGATATATATGACCCTATCTTTTAAACAGTTATTGATAAACACTTAACAATTAGACAGAATGTCCATTACTATATCTGTTATAATAAGTATAATTATTTAAAATTATAAATTACAGGGTGTTGCAATAGTTTATGTAATTTGATGTATATGACCCAACTTTTAAACCGTTACAGACAGAAGGTTGAAATTTACAACGAACCTGTATTGCTACGACCGCTATAACTAGTATAAAATTTGAATTCGGAAATTACAGGGTGTCGCAATAGTTACCGTCTTAAAGAAACATGCTTTTAAGTTTGTTTGTTTTGAAGTCGGTTTTTTTTTGCAAGAGTTATTATATGTTATGTTACAGTCATGATTTTCATTTTAAAAGAAATATTGAAATTTTTGTTTTAATATTTTGAAAATTGTGTGTAAAAATTTTTTGTAAAATTTTATTCGAAAATTTTTTGGAAAATTTAAAAAAAAAATTTTTTTTAATAATTTTCTGTAAAATATATTTTTGAAAATGTTTTGTAAATTTTTTTGCAAAAATTTTTTTTTGGAAATTTTAAAAAAAATTTTTTTTTTAAATTTTATTGAGTTAGAATGGTCAGACTAAAGCAAAAAAAATCCTTACAAAAAAAAAATTTCCTCATATTGACACATGGGGGGTCCTTTTAACTGCTCCTATTTATCAGTGGGTACCCTGTGGGTCCATTGGCTACCTCTATGTGTATTGCTTTCTATTAAGGTCACTAATACAATTCAAAGCAGAAAAACCCTACCAATCTAAAAACAAACAAAAATCGCCCCTCGCAGGGGGTTATTGATTCCCCGAGATCTGTATGCACTCTTTGCGCTCTACCTGTCGCAGTCTAATATTTATTTGAGAAAAAAGGCAAAACAGAATCATTAAAGCTGAAAAAAATTTTAAAAAAACCTGAAAAAACGTGAAAAAAATATAGGTGGGCGTGGTTTTTGGCCCGTAGCCTCCAGAGGGATGATCCGATGTTGCTGAATTGCAATACCAAATTTTCGAAACTATGCCTGACAGAGTGGTGTGCTTAAATTTTTTGTATCTCTTCTGGTGCCTTGGCAAATGACATTACCACACTAACACGGACAGACGGACAGACGGATAGACGGACAGACGGACATCGCTTAATCAACTTCTCTAAGGATCCAGAATATATATACTTTATGGGGTCGGAAATGAATATTGTAGAAATTACACACGGAATGACAAACTTATATATACCCTTTTCACCTGTGGTGAAGGGTATAAAAACAATAAAGACGTTAACCACTACAACATTTGAAGACCCATTAAATCGTTTTTCAAATTTATCACGTGCTTATAGAGTAATAGCATATGTAATACGCTTTTGGAAAAATACTGGTTCAAACAGGACAACATCAAAATTCTCACAGAAATAGCATTAGAAGAAATCGATTCTTGTAAATTCTTTTGATGGAGAAAATATTGGAAAAAGCAGAAGTTAATAAAACGGGCACAGTAAAAACCAAAGGCCATATCATCCTCGCATATGCAACATTGATATCGTCGGAAAGATAGAGAGAGATGTAACGGTTGATTTTTCCAGAATCGAGAAGGAATCAGCGAAGATGAGCCTAATGATAAATAAGGACAAGACCGAAATTATACTTGCATCTGCTAGGCAAAATTCACGGCGACGCGTGATTTTTCCAGATTCGAGAAGGAATCATCGAAAATGGGTCTAATGATAAATGAGGACAAGACCAAACTTATACTTGATTCTGCTAAGCAAAATTCACGACGACGGAAAGGCGACATTGTGAAGGCCGGTAGTTGCAACTTAAAGGTAGTCGAATAACTTATATACCTCGGTTCCGTCATCAACAGAAATAATGATGTCAGCATCGAAATAAAACGAAGGATTGTGCTGACAAATAGATGCTACTTCGGGCTAAGCAGAGTGTTTAAGAATAGAGTTCTTTCTCAATGAACTAAACTAACATTGTATAATACATAAGCGTGTTATTCTATCCGTGTTTTTTAATATGACGCAGAAACGAGGGTACTTCCGAAAGCAAATGAAGCGGTACTGGGCGTTTTTGAAAGGAACTTTCTTCACAAAATCTATATCCCGATCTGCGTAAACGAGGAGTAAGCTATTTGAGCTACATCCCGACATGAACGTACAGGAAAATACAGCGATTGCGCTAGCTGGGTCCAGCCAAAAAAGTGTTGGATGATTACTATCATAAAAAACGCAGACAGGGAAGACCGATACTCCAGTGGATGGACCCAGTGGAAGGATATCCTTGGTATAACAAACTGGATAAAGTACGCATAAGATCGAAATGCTTGGAAATCCTTCATTATGCAGGCCAAGACCAACAACAGGTTGTAGAGCCCACTTAACTAAGTAACACAACGCACAACTCTTTTAAGGCCTTTTGCAACAACTGGTGTCAATTATGCAGGACCTTTTCGCATCCGAAATCCGTGCGTGCCTCCTAATTAAAGGGTATGTCTGCAGATAATGGGACGAATTTCGACGGAGCGGCAGAACTCTTCAGAAAAGAACGTCTACATTGTTGAAAACTCATTTAACGCAAGAAAACCAACATTATGGGCGGACTCTGGGAGGCTGGCGTAAAATCATTGAAAATGCACCTACGAAAAATTATTCTCAACATAAACTTTACCGTTGAAGAGCTGTCTACAATTCTCGCACATATAGAATGATACCTAAACTCTAGACTCTTAAGTCCTGCTAGCGATGACCCAAATGGCCTTTACCCATTGCCTCTTGGATACTTCCTAATTGGTACTACATTATTGACCCCAGCAGAACCTGATGTAAACAGCGAAAACCTGACTCTCATTAACCGCTGGAAATGCCTTAAGGTCATCATTAATTTTGCCAAAGATGGAAATCCGAGTATCATAACAAGAGAACGCCACTGTTAATTAAAACCAAAAGAACTAAAACATTTGAAACTAAACATTTAAAAAAAATTTAAGTAAATTAAAATATTTATGTTTTAAAAATACCAACAAGTGAAACATGTTTTATTATAAAGAAAAGCCACCCTTAAACAGAGAAATTAGATTTATGAACAAAAAAATAAATGTTACCACTCACCAAATATTATCCAGTGTGACAATGATGTTTTGCTAATCTTGACTTTCTATATATAAACCGCACTCGCGTTGGTCTTTTCAAACGTACAAACGTAACACCTTATTTATACAACGATTTACCCGCTCGCTAGCGTTCGCCTGTAGGCTATGGAATAGTTATTTCAAAACTAAATGTAAAATGAAAAATAAGCTTATAGGTTTTACATGCAAACAATTCAGCTAGATATTTTTTTCATTTCCAAAGAAAAAGTGTTATATGAACACTTCAATTCTTAGCGATATTACTTGACGTCACAGTCATTTTATTTAATTTATTTGTTTAAATACTATTTGTATTTTGTTTACATACATACATACATACATACATGTAAATTATAAAAGCTATTACTGATACATTTCGCTACACCCATTAGCAAAAAAAAAAAACAATAAAGTCTTGGAAGTAAAAGTATGGCCAAACTTTAACTTGAAAACGCACGTTTTTCCCGGAAAATCTTTTGTTAAATTTAGAGAGGGACAGTATTGCAGTTTCTTTCATATACAATTGTGCTCACATAATTAAGTTACGGAACAAGTCTAGTTCCGCGAAGCAGCAACAATTAAAAAAAAATATATCTGGTGATAGAGAATTAAAAAATAATAAGAAAATGTGAAATAAAAAATTTGGCGGTCACCCTTATTTTCCGAGTTATGGGCCTCTGAAGTTTTCATATGAAACTGTGATTCTGCACTACATTTTTGAACATATTTGATCAATATGGGTATCATTTTAAAGCTTTTGAAAATATCCATCGAATGGTGCTAAAATTTATAAAAAATTTAACCCAATAAGAACTGAATTATTTATTTTTTCGATTTTTTATATTAATACACTATTAAATACATCAGTTTCTAAATTTGAAATAATATGTTTCTTTCTAAACACCAACACCGTCTTCGCTTACAAAAGTTTTCCTGCATAGCTGGCCTTCGGCCTGGCGGAAGGATTTTCACCTCTATGGTATGACCAACACCAGCTTCGCTTTCTAAAGTTTTCCTTTCTATGTATAAATCTCATCCGCGTTGGTCTATTCTGATATATGAACGTAACGCACAGTGATTTACCCACTCACTGGGGTTCATCTGTAGTTATATGTACATATGTATGTAACTAACAATTTTAATTACTGTTGCTTTTATATAACTTAGTTATTACCTTTGTTTTTTACTTGTATACGTTATTATTTAAATTATTTTTTAATTGTTTTAAATATATTTTTGAATTTAAAGAACGACATTTAACAGAATATTGTCTAATCCCAATAATTTTAGTCTGTGGGCTAGTGTATGCTGTACACCACACTTGGTTAGAACATTTTCAATTCGATACTCCTAACCTGTGTTGCATAGTAAAATTTCAGGAATTCCATAACACATACAAATTTCGTTACGCAAATAATTAATTATTTCTTTTTATATAAATTCTTTAAGAGACTTAAAAATGTAAATTTTAATAAATGGTCAAATACTATTAACAGTCCCATCTGTCCTTTCTTCGACCTTGTCGACTCAAGTCAATGAAAAGTCTTTCAAAAGGTTGTGCATTCTACACCATTTGGCTCAAAGGTTCTTAAAATGTTTTGGGAGTCTTACAAATTTTGCATAACTCGCAATTATGGATGTAGTCTTTCAGTCAGTAACCAGCCTCGGCCAATAAAAGTATCTCTGTATTCATTCCAATGTCTTAGTTGTACCCCCATGAGATGAATTCAAAAGGTAGGACGTCTTCTTGCCAGTAATGTCACAGAATAGCAATGTAGCATATAAAAGGAAATAAATTAGTTTTTTATTTCCATGTTCCGCCCCTATGTATACTATTTGTTAAAGTGATGAATCAATCTCTCTCTCATTTATACTTAGCCTAAATTATTTATACATTATCTTATACAAATACCAGGCAATCATGAACTTTGAATGATTTACAAAATTCATGAATTTTGAATGATTTACAAAATTCATGTTTGAGTGGTAAGGTAAATCTAATTATAAAGGCTTAAATTTGTTGGAAGCATATGAGAAATATGATCTAATTCCTATTGTTATCTATATCTCTACGTATAATAAAATAGTATAAAATATAATTATTTTACAAGCAGATAAAGGCAATAAAACTGTAGCTTTGTATGAAAATAAATACAGAAGCAAAATGGAAGCATTGTTAGAAGATAAAAATACTTACCGTAATCTAAGGACAGACTCAACGACAAACCTTCAAAAACAAAACAACAAGATTATCCTAGACCTACACAAAAATCAATATATAGACGGATGGCTCAAAAAACAATTACTTTGCTCAGCTGGCACAGCTCCATTAATATATGGATTGCCTAAAATACATAAACCTGAAACTCCACTTAGACCTATAATTTCTTCAGTACAAGTTCCGTGCTATCACTTATCAAAGCATGTAGGAAAAATTTTAAAAAATATTATCTCTGACGACTACAATATAAAAAATTCAAATAGGCTTAAGGAACAACTTACCAACATAAGATTAGATGAAAGAGAAATACTGATCTCACTAGACGTAATATCTCTATTTACAAATATTCCTACCAACAAAGCTATAAATATTATAATGGAAAAATGGAATGCTATTAAAAATCACACAAAAATTCCCAAATCTATGTTCCTGAAAATTCTTCGTTTTTGTATATGTGATAATAATTATTTTATGTATAGCAACAAAATCTACAAACAAATCTTTGGTATGCCAATGGGCAACCCGCTTTCCCCAACCACCGCGGACATTATACTGGACAATCTTATGGACGAAATTCTTATTGAATTAAAATCTAAGAATATATACGTTAAATACATAACTAAATATGTAGACGACATATTAGCAATAGTAAACGCTGATGAAAAAGATATAATACTGGAAACTTTTAATAAATATCACCCAAAAATACAATTTACCATGGAAATTGAAAGCAACAACTCAATTGCATATTTGGACACAAAAATATACAAGAAAAATAATAAAATAATATTTGACTGGTATGCAAAAAGCACAGCATCAGGCAGAATTATTAATTTTAATTCAACACAACCAAAAAGCCAAATAATAAATACAGCGAAGAATTATATATATAGAATACTAAATATTAACGATAAACAATTTAAAAAACACAATATCCAACTCATTAAAAAACACTTAAAGAAAACAGCTTCCCAATTAAACTGATTAATACATTAATAGATGAAATTTCCAAAAAGATAAAAATTCACCACGTTAATACCAACCCTGACATCACGAATGATAAACGTTACTACAGTGTACGTTACATCCCTGGATTAACGGACAACAAAAACATCAGAAACACTATAATAAACAAGAACATAAACTTTGCATACAAACCGAACACAACACTAAACACAATATTTTCAAAAATAAAAACTCCTATTGACAAACAACAACGAAACAATATTGTTTATGAAATAAAATGTAAAGGGAGTGATAACAACAACTGCAATTTAATTTACATTGGTACAACAAAACGAACTTTAGAAACAAGGATGAAAGAACATAAGAATGACATAGAAAAACATAAACAATCAACTGCGTTGGCGCAACACATACTAGAAACAGGTCATTCAGCTGATTTTGAAACAGTAACAATTTTAGATAGAGAAAATGTGGAAAAGAAAAGGTACACTATTGAAAGCTTAAGAATACAACAAAAGAAAGAGTATACAATGAACTTGAAGGAAGATACGGACAACATAAACACTTGTTACATAGTCGCCATTAAATAAACTGTGATATAAATTTAAGTTGTGTTTTTATATGTTCAAATTTAATTTAATGTTAAATGTTTTTTGTTAAATGTAATATGTTAGATTATGTTTTAATGTAATTAATAATATTGTTTTTACTGTAAGTAAGTTTGTTATATATAATGTAAGAGTGGTTTGATTGTATTGTTTTGTTTTTCTTAATTAAATAGATTCCCCTTGATAAAGTCAACAAGAAATTGACGAAACGTCGGGAAAAATGTAATTAAATTATTGTTTTATTTACATTAAAGAAGTTAGGCTGGACTAGCTTATGAAGAAACAACGAAAAAAAAGTAACTCATTTCCGTCCGTCTGTCTGCTTTTCATTTCTGGTCGCATCACGTAAGAACTACTGGATGGATTTTAACAAAATATTGTGAGGAGGTATCTTAGCATCCTTATTCCAATATAAGATAGTTTTTTCCGCAAAATATCTCATTTCCAAGATAAAGTGGAGAAAAAGAAGTGAAGAACGCAATTTCCGGTTTAAAGGTACTGAAAGCTAGTATTTTTATAAATTTATTTTAAATATTTATTAAAAATATTTTGGTGACAATAATTTTGGACCATTTCAGTGCTGCGTGTTATATGAAATAAATATTGTATATGTAATGCGCCAACAGTGTTTGGATATTTATTTCGCCAATTAAATATTCTGAGATATTTGACACTTTTGTTACGTGTCCAAATGTTTCGGTAATTAAGACTGTTTATTTGGTACACTACATGTGTCTATCGTCGGAATATGATTTTTACCGTTGATGTAACCCAGAACAGTGGTATAGGTGCATTCCCTATATGGAGATTAATGGGCTCTCCATGTTGCATTTTGGCAGCTCTTTGACACGCTAGCACTATTTTCTTTTAACGTTGACACTTGCAATGCCTGGTTCAACCACTTGTTGTTTCGTGGAGGCGATGTAGGGCTGATTCGTCTTCTTGTTTTAGAGTTTCGTTAAAAAAAGCCTAACTTGCGCAGTTAAAACATCTAACTTGTGCCCTTCTGTCTCAAGGCGAAGCAGATCTAGCCTTAATTGGGGATTTGCAGTCTATCTGTAGATGGCCAACTCTTCTGCAGTTGAAGCAATCAACTTTTGTCTCGTCTAGCAGGGTTGTCAGATATGGCGATTTCTCGCCAAACGTGGTGATTTTTAAACTTATTTGGCGATCAAATTTTCGATTTGGCGACATGACGACTTTTTGGCGATTTTTAAAATATTTGGCGATATTGTTGGCGATTTTTCGTTGGCTTTTGGCAACATTAGAAACTGAATTCAGGAATAATAAAATGGATAATAAAGAAATTAAAGTTGTTTTTTATATTTAAATATGATTTTACTTCCGGAAACCAAAAACATATTTAAAAATATATTTTTAATTTCTAAAGATGATTTTAAGCATCTTTCGATTTTAAAATGTTGCAATTCTTTATCACGAACAAAATTTCTTGTTTTCAAAATTTTTTTTAATTCTAACATACTTTTAGATACTTATCAACCATAATAGAAAATATTAACTTTTGTTTTAGAAAGATTATAAAAAATATTATGTTCTATCTAATTATATGCAGCTACATTAGTTTTATATTCGATGTGCTGGTAATTCCAATGAATTTTTTATACTTATTTTTTACATACAAAGGAAGTTTTGAAGTAAGAATTAAGTTCGTGTTATTCTCTCTAAGTGCAAGGCATATTTTTTACAAATTAGGTGATTAATTTTAAAGAAAAACTGGGTTTTTTTTAAATTTAAAGGCTGTTAATTAATGTATAGAAAGATCGATTTCAATAAGGAATTCCACCAAAACTTGACTGTGAAAACATGCTACAGTTGATCTTTAGTAATATTTAATAAATTTAATTCCTATAAAACATATTCTAAATAAGAACACTATAATGAATACCTTAAGGTGGGTATGCTCAGGTCTCCATTTATTATAATAACCACAATTTTTCATTGTTTTAAGTAAAAATTTTACCTTACTCGTGTCTACTAATCATTGTAAATAGAAAACAAAATATTTATATATTTTGGCGACTTTTTTTCTATTTTTGGCGAATTTTAGATATTTCGATTAAATTTATTTTTTGTGATTTGTAAAAAATATTTTCGAAATTAAAAAATATTGTATATATTAGAGAAAAACTTTAACAAAAAACCGTTTTGGCGATTTTGGCAAAATCTGTCTTCGAAAATAAATCTGACAACCCTGTTGTCTAGATGTTTATCAAATTTTTTCTTAAGGGCTTCTTTAATGCACAGCAGCAGGTTGTATGCTTTGGAAATATGGTCCACAAATAATTTTTGCCGTATCGTGCGCCAGCGCATAAGCGACTCTCTCTGGAAACAATGACTTCGGCGTAGCGCAAATCGCATATTTAATGTAGGAGTAAGAGTAAGGATGTCATTAAAAAATTCTTTAATTTTGCATTGGTCCAAAAGTTGAGGATATTTGCCTTGGTAAATTAGCTGTACCAAAAGCTCTATTCCTATATTCCTGAAGCAACTCGTTAGCTTTCTGCACGCTGCCACGTCGCTCTATCGTATACAGCTCCTTCTTATGATCACTGACATACTTGCTCTGCAGTGCGAATATTGTAGTTTGTTGTACTTTATTACCTTTCGAAGACTTCTGCTGCAGTTCCTTATGTGGCCAGATTCAGCTGAATTGTTTTTCCTATGTTACATATAATTACATATAATTATTATGATTATTATTACTACTGCTGTTGTTATATTACTAATACTATTGTAACACTTTACTTTTACTTTACGTTATATATTCAAATCATATTATCATATTTTGTAATGTAACTAATTTCTTATTTTGTCTGATTGAATTTTAATAATTAAAACTTTTAAGAAGGATTGGTTTTGAAAAACATTTAAAAAAATAAAATAATTAATAAATATACAAATTTAACAAAATTATTTTACTGGTGCAGTCTCAAAACTCAAAATAAACCAAAAAACCATCAGCAGTAATAGCAACATTTAAATATCTATATATATAAATGTGTTTGTTTGTATGTTTGTTTGCTTGTCGCATACACCAGTGAACCGATCTTTCTGAAATTTTCACAGTTTGTTATTGGATATACGGATGGTAAAATAGGGTACTTATTTTTTGATATTCGACGTGGGTGTGGCACTTCCCATACAAAGTAAATATTAATCATCGTATATCTTGGTTACAGTAATAGGTAGCGTCTTGAAATTTCGCACCCATAACCTCTATATTAACGTAAATGGTTTAGCGAAACACAGACTGAATAGGAATAGTGGGCGTGGTACCTCCCATACAAAGTTAATATTTATCATCGTATATCTTGGTAACGGTAATAGGTAGCGTCATGAAATTTCGCAACAGGAACCTCTATATTAACATGCATAGTTTAGAGAAAGATAGACTGGATTGTAATAATTGGCGTGTTACCTCCCATACAAAGTGAAAAATTTTTATCGTGTATCTAGAGAACTACAGTAGCTAGCACCTTGGAATTTCGCACCAATAAACCCCATATTAACGTACAGAGCCAAGATAAACACAAACTGAATTAGAATAGTGGGCGTGATTATTATTGGGCGTAAAATTATTATCGTGTTCTTGGCGAACTATAACAGACAGTGCCTTAAATCTTTGCACGAGTAACCGCAATGCTAATGTGAATAGTCTACCAAAATACAAAAGTAATTGGGACAGGGGGCGTGGTACCTTCCATACAAAGTGAAAAATTATTATCGTGTTCCTGGCGAACTACAATAAATAGCGCCTTAAAACGTTGCATGAGTAACCCCTGTGCAAATGCGCATAATCTACTAAATTTCAGAATGAATTGAGACCGTGGTCGTGGTACCTCCCTATGTAAAGTAAAATATTATTATCCATTATCTAGAGAACTGCAATAGGAAGCGTCTGGGAATTTTGCATCAGTAACCCCTATGCAAAGATACATTGTTTAGAGAAATACAGACTGAATTGGAATGGTGGGTGTAGTACCTCCTATACATAGTGAGAAATTATTATCGTGTACCTAAAAAACTGCAATAGATAGAGCCTTGAGGCTTTGCACGAGTAGCCCCTGTTCATTCGAACAATGGTATAAACCCAAACCCTGGAATCATCAACGCCCCCATGTAACTGCAGCCAACTTCAATTTAAACTCAACAAAAATAAAAATATCTTTTCGTCAATCTTCAATAAGATCGCTCGCTGCCGGCTCGCTCCCGTTTTTAAGTTCGCTTCAATAAAAAATAGTGAAAAAACTGCATAAAACTTACAACCTAGTTAAAATTTATATCTAAAAATAAATAAAATTAAAAACTATTAAAAGGTTAAAACTTTTGAATTTAGTGATAAAACTTACATCTATTACTAAAACTTAACTTAATTGTTAAAACTTAAAATCTATAATAAAAAACCTAAAATCTACAAATAAAATTATAAAACCTAAAAATGAACTAAAATTATTAAAGTTGAATACTTACCTTAACCTAAAATTTATTTACCTATATACTTACCCTATATAAAACCTTGTTATAAATACTTACCGTACAAAATTATCAAAGTTGAATAAACACATAATTTATAACGTTTTGAAAAACATAAAATTTGGTGTTATTATTTCCCAATATCCTTCTCCCTCTAACCCGTCTAAATATGGTCCTTAAAAGCCTACTAGTTAAAAAGTGAAACAGCTATACCTACAAAAAAATACAGTCCACAAAACAAAACGATCAAAACAAAAAGCAAAAGTTTTTCTAAAATATAAAAAATATAAAACAAACAGTCATCACAAAATAAAAAAGTGTGACAAAAAATATAATAATTATATATAATAAAATATATAATTAAAAATATAATAATTGTGAATTTATTTGTGAAATTTTTGTTCTAAAAATATACATACAATTATACATAAATAAACATATTAAAAGAAACCCACCCGCTTAATAAATACACATAAATACATATCAATATATAATTTTGTAAAAACTTACCTATTAAAAGAAGAAAAGAAAACTGGCAAAAAACAAATAACACATATTACATACATACATATATTAACATTCAAGTGCCCTGCAGTTCATAGGACCCTGCAGTAAAAAAAAATTAATAAACTGCAAATCAAAATTTTTTTTATGAAATTTGTTTTTATTTTATAATTTGAATAAAATATTTTTAAAATATAAAAAAAAAAAAACTTGTTTTACTACACAATACACCCTACAACATCACAACACATTAAAAACATCACACAACATCAATATACAACAATAACACAACTCTAAGGAGGGAAGATAAGACAAAAACACACTACATATCACACACAATTAATAACATATCACACACAATAATAACGGTTTGTACCCTACCCCCAGCAAACAAGGTAAGTTTGTAAATTTAAAAACTTACTTTATAATTTCCTATTTTTTGAGATTTTTCTAAATATTGGAGACAATATATTTAATTTACCCTCTTAATACCCATACCCAATCGGAATATATTGCTCTCAAGAACGCATAATATCGTTCAGTGTGTAGCGTACACAATTATATAAAATACCCAATAGGAAATTTTGTCTGCTGGTAATTTTTTTCCTTTTTTTCAATTTAATACCCAAACCCAATTTTAAATAAAATCGTTTCTTAAATTTTTCGTATTTTTTTATAAACCGAAATTATGTCTGAACTCAAAACTTTGGCTTATGATCTCATGCGCTATATCAAGGTTGATATGAGTGCATTTGATGAGGATTATCGTGCTACCCCAGAACAATCTCAGTCAATACCCGCACTAAACTTCAAAAAACGTGATCTTGAGGAACTATGGCATAACATCGATGGAAAATATAAGCAGATTAGGGAGTCTCCTGACATTAATGACCCCGCTAAGGCGGAAGCGATCAACTTCAAGGAAATTGTTAAACATGTGAGGTCAGCCAAAAATTTTTACAGGACGAGTTCGATTTCGATCGATGAGTCAATCGAAGCAATTACCCGGCACATTGAAGCTCAGGCCAATTTACCCACGCCACCCCAACCCCATTTACCCGAGCCTCCGGTTAACCACAATTCCGGCGCCTTCAATGTACCCCCATGCGATATGCCAACATTTAATGGAGATTTCAAGTTCTGGGCCTCGTTTAGAGATCTCTTCAAAGCCATTTATGGCAACAATACCCGTTTAAGTGGTGTAGAAAAACTTTTCTACCTTAAACAAAAAACTAGCGGCGAAGCCAAAGAGATAGTAGACAACGCTCCTCTGACTAATGAAGGTTTTATAATTGCATGGAACCAATTGGTTTCTCAGTATGAGAATAGAAGAATGCAAATAAATGCACAATTAAAAACCCTTTTTAATTTACCCGCAGTAAACACAATGTGCGGCACCTCAATTAGAAAACTTCAAAGAAAAATAAATTACTGTATTGCAAATTTAAATTCATTAGAGATTGATACGGATAACTGGGATCCGATCTTCGTATATCTCTGTTCCACCAAATTACCCCGAGAAACCCGAAGAGAGTTTGAAAAAACTCTTCAAGATTGTGCTGAAATGCCCTCTTGGACTGATCTTGACGTATTCTTAACAAATACATTTAAGGAATTGACATCCGTTAATGATGTAATAGATACAATTTCCAACCCTAACCCAAACCCAAAGCCAAAAACTTTCCAAGAAAATAGAAATCAGTTTGATAGAAGAGGTAAAGCTTTTCATAACACAACTCAAAATAACCCACACCCACAAAATAATAGCAGATTCCCAAATTCCACACAAAATCACCCAAATACCCAAAATCGACAAAACAAATCAAATGTACAAAGTAACTCCAACACACAAAATAAACCCGACGGTTCAATTTGCAAGTTATGCAAAAGTAGCCACACATTACGTGAATGTTCAACGTTCACATCATTGGGAGTTACTGAAAGAATTGATTTTGTGAAAAAGAATGGGATTTGTTACAACTGTTTAGCAATCGCTCATGTAATTAAAGATTGTCGTAGCACATTTACATGTAGACATTGCGGTGGAAGACACAATACCCTTCTACACAAACCCAACCCAACCAACTCAAACACTCAAGTTGATGATAACCAACCATCAACATCAAGAAATGCATTACAGGCATTTTCTACACAAACCCGATCAAGCAAACCCATATTAGATAATAGAACAAAGTTATTAGGAACTGCAGTTCTGAACGTTGAAGTCCATGGAGAAATGTTTCCAGCAAGAGCACTTATTGACCCAGCATCGGACTTTTCCTTTATTTCCGATAAGTTAAGAAGGAAGCTGCATCTACCAACAACCCCAATAGTAGCCGAAATATCTGGATTGAATGAAGTCGTTTCGGCCCGATCAAATAAACTTTGTGAAGTTCTGTTGAGATCCAACACCCAAAACAATTTCAAACTGAATATCCAAGCAATCGTTGTAAAAACTCTTACGAAGAATTTACCCACCCAAAACTTAAACCCAACCCTTATTACAGATTTCGAAAATATTCAGTTAGCTGACCAAAAGTTCTACAAAAGCCGACCAATCGACTTTATTATTGGCAGCGATTTTTACCCCCAAATTTTAAAATCTGGTGTTAAGAAAGAATTTCTAGACACATTAATAGCTCAAGAAACTGAGTTTGGTTGGATCTTGACCGGGCCCGTTCAGAACTCACCCAATACCCAAACAGTAGTATCGTACTTCAGTTCCGTTACGCTTGATAGGATTTTGACCAAATTCTGGGAAATTGAAGAAATACCCACAAAACCCAATATTTCTGAAGAAGAATGTTCCTGTGAAGAAAATTATACGACAACAACCCGTCGAGTACCCAATGGCCGTTATCAGGTAGATCTTCCGTTCAAATACCCACCCGTAGAGTTAGGAAACTCTCGCCACGTTGCAATGGCACAATTTTTAAGGAACGAGAAGAATTTAATGAAGAAACCAGAGCTAAAAGTCGAATATGATAACGTGCTTCAAGAATACATTGACTTAGGTCATATGAAACCCGTTCAATATAACCCGAACGCATCTTCAAACACCCAGTATTACTTACCCCATCATGCTGTTGTCAAAATGGATAGAGTAACCACAAAAGTTCGAGTAGTTTTTAATGCTTCCAGCAAAACATCGAACAGTAACAGCTTAAATGATGCATTACACACTGGTCCTACCCTACAACAAGATTTAGTTGTACTTATCTTGAAATGGCGTTTTTACAAATTCGTTTTTAATGCCGACATTACAAAAATGTACAGGCAAATTTTATTAAACCCTACCCACACACCCTACCAACGAATTTTATTTAGAAAAAGCGTCAACGAACCCATTCAAGATTATGAACTGCAAACAGTTACATTTGGTGTTAACTGTGCACCCTATTTGGCTATTAGAACCCTACACGAATTAGCCAAAGACATTCAAAATACCCACCCAATCGCTTCAGAAGTATTGCGAAACAACATGTATGTTGATGATGTCTTGGCTGGTGGTCATACTGTAGAAGAAGCTAAAATTGCACAATCTCAGTTGATCTCAGCTCTTGACTCTGCTGGTTTCCCTCTACGAAAATGGATATCCAACACTAAAGAACTTTTAAGTGGCCTACCCGAAGATCATCTTTTAGATGTGGATCTATTAACCTTACCCGAATCCAACAACGCCAAAACACTTGGAATCAGATGGAAAGCGAAGGAAGATGAATTCTTTTTCAATGTGCCGTTAATTGAGAGGAAATCAGCATACACAAAACGAACTGTACTATCAGATATAGCTCGTCTTTTTGACCCAGCTGGTTGGTTAGCACCAATTGTTGTCTCTGCTAAAATCATTATGCAGCAAGTATGGCAAGATAACACAGCTTGGGATGAATGTCTTAACCCACTCACCCTAATAAAATGGCAAAAGTTTCTGCAGTTCTATGATAACATTAATCAAATTAGTATTCCAAGATGGATTAATTTTTCACCTTCGGCAAAAATTGAGTTTCATGGCTTTTCAGATGCTTCTGAAAAAGCCTACTCTGCAGCATTATATGCAAGAGTTACACCCATAGACGGTCCTAATACAGTAACCCTACTCTTCGCCAAGACAAGAGTTGCACCAATCAAAGCTATCTCGCTACCAAAACTAGAACTTTGTGGTGCAGTGTTATTGGCTAACATGACACACAATTTAATTACCCAGCTCAAACTACCCCTTCATCAGACGTATTTTTGGACAGATTCGTCAATTGTACTAGCATGGCTCAGTAAACACCCTAACTCTTGGAACACATTTGTAGCCAACAGAGTATCTACAATTCTGGAAACCGTTGGAGTTGACAATTGGAACCACGTTTCCTCTCATGATAACCCTGCTGATATTGCTAGTCGAGGATGTAACGCAGATGAGCTAAATCATCACACGCTATGGTGGAATGGACCTTCCTGGTTGAAAGAATCCGCTGCAGCATGGCCAATAACACAAAAACAATTTATAACTCAAGCTGAAGCTAAAATTAATCAATCGTTTTCTACAACGGTAAATATTAACCCTTCCTTGGAAAATACGATTAACACAAACACAGACATTTTGTCAAGATTTTCAAAATTGTCTAAAGCACTAAGAGTCATGTCATATGTCTATCGATTTTGTGATCGTGCAGCATGTACCCGGAGAAACACAGTTCGAAATGATAGAATTATACTTGATCGAAACAATTCTCATACAGTCAGTAATAGACTTGAAATTTTAACAACCCACCCAAGTATTGAGATTGATGCATTAGAAATTAAACAAACACGAGACAGACTTATCATTTTATGTCAAAAACAATATTTTAATGAAGATTATAATTGTCTTCAAAGAAATAACCCAATACCCAGAAAAAGTAACCTACTTACACTTACCCCATTTTTAGATTCTGCAAAGATTATGCGTGCCAATGGTCGACTGGCTTATTCCAACAGTTTGTCGTATTCTGAAAGACATCCAATTTTAATACCCTACGCAAGTCAATTTGCTAAATTGTTAACCTCACATGTGCATTTAATTACCCTACACGGAGGAAATCAACTGATGCTGAGGGTAATACGGTCAGGATTCTGGATTCCCAAACTTCAGAACCTCATTAGTTCTGTTGTAAACAAATGTCTACCATGCACGAGGTATAAGAATAGACAAACTACCCAATTTATGGCTGCTTTGCCACCAGAGCGCACCCAAATTACCCGAGCCTTTACTAATGTTGGAATAGATTTCGCTGGACCATTTGACATTAAAGTTTATAATGGCAGAGCATGCAGAATTACAAAAGGTTACGTATGCGTTTTTGTTTGCTTTGCAACAAAAGCTATCCACTTGGAGCCTACATCTGATTTGTCTACCCAAGCCTTTATGGCAGCGTTCGCTCGATTTTTTTCGAGGCGGGGAAGCCCTGTCGCCATTTACTCAGACAATGGAACAAATTTCATTGGAGCAAGCCAAATGATTAAAAAAGAGCGACAGGAATTCATCAAACAATTAAAAGGTTCTGTAACATCAATTAATAGTGTTCAAAACTTGACGTGGCACTTTATACCTCCAGGAGCACCTCATATGGGAGGTTTATGGGAAGCAGGTGTTAAAAGTTTCAAGTCCCACCTAAAAAAGCTAAACAACATAAAGTACACTTATGAAGAGTTCGCAACACTACTTGCAAGGATTGAAGGATGCCTTAACTCTAGACCCTTAAGCCCGTCAAGTGAACACCCACAGGATCTAAACCCGTTGACACCAGGTCACTTTTTGATTGGTTCACCCTTACTCACCCCCGCAGAACCAGATTTCTGTAATGAAAACATTACCCTGGCAAACAGATGGCAAAAGTTAAAGATTCAACATCATTATTTTTGCAGAAGATGGAAAGATGAATATCTTAAAGAGCTCCATAAAAGATATAAGTGGAAAAACCCTCGACGTTCAGTAGAAGTTGATGATATTGTTGTAATTAGACAAGACAACTTACCACCCAACGAATGGTCACTTGGACGTGTAATAAAGACTTACCCAGGTTCCGGAGAAGAAACAGAGTTGTTGACGTACGCACTTCGACAGGAACTTTAACCCGACCGATAACTAAAGTTGTTGTTCTACCTACGTCTTAGTCTAATTTGTAATACTCAAACCCTAACAACTCTACTAACTTCACTGCATTACACAACACTAACCCATACTAATTTCATCCTAACACACTAACTCTTTATTCATCATAATACATTAACACTTAAAAATTTCACTTTTTAAATAGAAAATGGCATCCAACAACAATAGCCGTGGTTCCAATAAAAGTCGCAATGATCGTCCACGATCACACAGACAAAGCCAAACTAGCTCTCGTCCACAACATAGATCAAACAGGGGTAAAAACAGCCAACACACCCGTAAACCCAAACGTCATTTTGGATGTGGCATTTGTCAGGCGGACCATAGCTTGTCGTCTTGCAAGAGATTCAATAAGTTAAATCTAGCAGAAAAATATAAAACTGCAGTCCGCCTGCACTACTGCGTCAACTGCTTGGCAAGAAACCATTTAATCGACAAATGCACCAGTAAAGCACGCTGTACAAAATGCAGTAGTAAGCACCATACTCTTCTTCATGGGCCAGCTAGGATTTTAAAGGATTTGAAGGATGACCGTGGGCAAGCATCCAGTTCTCCCAGAATTGATGAACCAACCCCAGTTCAAAGACGCTCATCAACAACAACCTCCTCCATGGCAGCTGTAATCCAAACCTGTATCACTAAAACATTTGTTCCAACTACAATACTTCAAGTGATTATGAATAAAGGAAATAAGTTGGCAAGAGCTATTTTAAACCCTAGCCTGACGAAATCCCGGATAGCTTCATCATTTGTCCGCGACAGTTGGCTAAAAGCGTTCCATATAGATAACGCAGAGTATGTCAAAGCTACAATTGCACCAAACTACAATTTAAACTTACAATTTGAAATCTATATGGAAGTTGTAAGCGATTTACCCAAAAAACCATACCCTCATCCAATGAATGAAGAAATAAAAAACAAAGTGTGCAGGATTACCCTAGCAGACCCGGAATTTTACTCCAACACTCCAATATCTATGGAAATTGGTGGTGATTTGTATACTACCATTTTGCAACCCAATACCATACATATTGATGGTGGATCCCTTGTGGCCCAAGATTCATCTTTCGGGTGGCTGATCATGGGATCATCAGCAAATTAAATAATTAAATGAAGTTTCTAGGCCCGGGAGAATGTTCATTCGAACAATGGTATAAACCCAAACCCTGGAATCATCAACGCCCCCATGTAACTGCAGCCAACTTCAATTTAAACTCAACAAAAATAAAAATATCTTTTCGTCAATCTTCAATAAGATCGCTCGCTGCCGGCTCGCTCCCGTTTTTAAGTTCGCTTCAATAAAAAATAGTGAAAAAACTGCATAAAACTTACAACCTAGTTAAAATTTATATCTAAAAATAAATAAAATTAAAAACTATTAAAAGGTTAAAACTTTTGAATTTAGTGATAAAACTTACATCTATTACTAAAACTTAACTTAATTGTTAAAACTTAAAATCTATAATAAAAAACCTAAAATCTACAAATAAAATTATAAAACCTAAAAATGAACTAAAATTATTAAAGTTGAATACTTACCTTAACCTAAAATTTATTTACCTATATACTTACCCTATATAAAACCTTGTTATAAATACTTACCGTACAAAATTATCAAAGTTGAATAAACACATAATTTATAACGTTTTGAAAAACATAAAATTTGGTGTTATTATTTCCCAATATCCTTCTCCCTCTAACCCGTCTAAATAGCCCCTATGCTAATGCATATAGTCTACGAATATGAATTGGATTGGGGCAGTCGGCGTGGTACCTTCTATACAAAGTGAAAAATTATTATCGTGTAACTGAAGAACTACAATGATGAAGCCTTGAAACTTTGCACAAGAAATCCTCAGAGTAATGTGCATAATGTAGCAAAATACTGACTGGATTGGGACAATGGACGTGGTATCTCCCATATTAAGTGAACAATTATTATCGTGTACCTAGGGAACTACAATAGCTACAGTTTTGACACGTGCACAAGTAACCCTCATACTAATGTGCATAGTCTAGGAAAATACAGACAGTATTACGGTAGTGGTACCTCCCATAAAAAGTTAAAATTTATTATCGTATTAATATGTATAGTCAAGCAAAAAACAGATTGGTTGGGAACAGTAAGTGTCGTATCTTGCATATAAACTAAAACATTTTTGATGTGAGAATAGTGTGCGTTTTCGAGTTAGAGGTTGGCCATACTTTTCTTCCAAGTGTTTATTGTATTTTTTGTGGATGGATGTAGCGAAGCGCACCGCGGATAGCTAATTAGTATTTTAATAAAGAAGTGCATATCAGGAAAACATATTCATTTAATCAACAAAACTTAAAACAAATTTGTCGATGTCGTTAAATGCATTTACACTTTTGGAAGGTGTTGCAAATTATGATGAACAGCCAGAGGAACTTCAGATGTTTGTTTCACATGTTGATGAAATTCGAAAACATGTTGCACCAGCAAATTTACTACCCTTATTTGATTTGAGGGTAAGAAATAAAATTGTTGGAAAGGCTAACATAACAGTAATTAACAACAACACTACAAATTTGGAAGATCTAAAAATAATTTTAAGAATTAATTTTAACATAGCTGATAGCATAGAAAATATAATAAATAAGACCAAAACAGCAGAGATAAGGTATTCTATAAGTTATTTTTACGATTATATTTTAAAATTGTTAACCAAGTTAAACTTAAAAACTAGCTTTGATAGGGATAATCAATAGTTTAGTTGTAAAAATAACGAGTTAATGGTCTTAAAAATCTTTATAAGTAAACTTCCTAGATAACCAAAATTAGTTCTTAATTCAAGAAATCCTCATTCTTTATTGATGCAAAAGAAGTTTTGATTGAAACAAAATATTCTTATCAAAACTTGCAATCTTTTCCATCAAATGGTTATAATAAAAGCAATTTGCAAAGTAGAAAATTTCCAAATTTTACTAACTCATTTTCTCAACCTTATTATGATGCAAACAGATCTATTTCTTAATATAATAACCAAAATGATAACCTGCACTCTCAAACCTTAGTACTAATAAATATTTCAACCAAAAAAGTTTACAGAACACTTATTCAAATGCAAGTATAAATCGAAATTTATCTAAAGAGCCTATTATTAGTTTTAGTCGAATTAGACAAAATAACATTTTAGTGGAAGGAACGTCACTAATCGGACGACTCAAATGGAGGTAGATAATATTGAAACTTCAAATTTTTAGTTACGGGCCGAAGAACTCTTCCCTTCATAGTTGTGAGAACAAAAACTAAACCAATAAAACTATTAATAGGTACAGGTTATGGGACAACTTTGATTAGCAAAGGTTTGTTTCATAATTCTTTTAGAAGAGAATTATTTTAAATACAATTAGTTCAAAAACTGTTACAACTTCAAAAATAACTATATCCCTTGTTAAAGAATTCAATCGCCCAAATTCAAAAATAGAAATGTTAGAAACAGAAATCTTTAGTGAATTTGATGGAATTATAGGTTGTAATTTATTAAAACCTCTAGAAGCTAAAATCGACTTTGAGAAAAACACATTAATAACTAATGATGCAAAAATTAACATTTTATTTGAAAACTCTTCAAAAGAAAATGTTAATTATGATCCATATCAAAATTCAGTAATTCAAATAAATTTTAATGAACCCAGAATAGACTATCTTTAACAAAAACTGAAAAACCAAAATTCTAACGAATAATAGATTAACGTTTTAATTAAAATAATCAAAAACTTCAAACATGTTTTTTATATTGAAGGAGATAATTTGACTTCCAATGATTACTGATGTCCCGGTTTATTCAAAGATATGTACATATATCGTTTTCCAGAAATTCATAAGCAGGAAGTAGACAGACAAATTAATGAAATGTTAAATTTAGGAATAAAAGCGAAATCGAATAGTCCTTATAATTCCCCAATTTGGGTCATCCCTAAAAAATTGATAATTCTGGTAAACAGAAACACCGATCTGCTGATGTCTTACAAAATTAAATTTTCCCAATTTTTCTTCAATATTATCACCTAATTTGTAATTTAATTTATTCTTTCTTAGAGGGAATAAGACGAACTTTAGCTTGATTTAAAATTTCACCTGAATTAAAGCAAATTTTTAAAAGATTATCCGATTACAATCTTAAAGTTCAGGTTTATAAGTGTATTTTTTTCCGTCGTGAATCAGAGTATCTTGGACACGTTATAACTCCTCAAGGAATAAAACCAAACCCAGGCAAAATTACTGTCATTCAAAAAATTTCACTTTCCAAAACCATTAAAGAAATAAGGTCGTTTTTAGGATTAACTGGATTTTAAAGAAAATTCATAACAGATTATAGCCAAATAGCTTTACCCATGATTTTCTACCTTAAGAAAGGTTAAAAATCAACTTGAATGATCAAGTTTCATAAATTGAAAACGATTTTATGTAGTGCCCCCAGTTTTAGCGTATCCCCAATTTGACAAATTATTTGTATTGACAACCGATTCCAGTGACGAAGCATTAAGTGCCGTGTTATCCCAAAACGGCCATCCAATTGCTTTTTCATCGCGTACATTGTACAAGCATGTGTTGAATTATAGTGCTATAGAGAAAGAGTTATTAGCAATAATTTGGTCAGTGAAATATTTTAGACCCTATTTATTCGGAAGAAAATTTAAAATACAGACAGATCACAGACCACTTATATAGCTTAATTCAATGAAAGAGCCTAATATGAAACTAAAGAGATGGAAGATACAGTTGAACGAAAATGATTTTGAAGTAGAATACATTAAAGTAAAAACAGTTGCTGATTACCTAAGTCGGCTTTATGTTAATGCAATATCGAAAGAAACAGCCACAATACACAGTGCAGAAGAAAATTTAAATGCTTTAATTTTTATATCGGATTCTCCAGTCAACATATAAATTATAATTACTTTAGGAAAAAATTATAAATATAAAAAACAAACATTGTATGACAGGAAAACAAGATATACAAAGAATATTTTGAAGAACAAATAATCAAATTTTTAAATACAATTTTACTTATTAAAGGGACTGTAGCAATTTTTTGCGATAATTTTGATATTTTTAAAAATTTTCAGGAAACTTCAGAAGTGTTACTTTTCTGAATAAAATTTATATATTGTTCGAAGTTTGTAAAAGTTATTTTTAATGAAGAAAATCTTTTGGAAATCATAGAAAAATATCACAATGGAAAAAAACAGAGAGGAATTGAGGAAACTTTCTTAGAATTAAAAAATATAATTTATTATCCAAATTTAAAAAAGGAGATTTATAAATTTATAAGCAATTGCGTAATATGTAATATGTGTAAATATGACAGGCGACCAATTAAAACGAAGTTTTGTGTTACTGAAACCCCTTTTAATTCAAACGAATTACTTCATGTTGATATTTGGTTCCTAAATAGAACAACAACATTTTTAACATGCATTGATAAACTTACAAAACATACATACATACATATATCAATTCACTATTTAACCGACAAAAATTCAATAACTATAGTGGAGATGCTTAGAGAAAGGTTTGTAATTTTTAGGTAAACCAAGGAAATTATTGCTGATAATGAATTTAAAACAGCATATATAAACGAAACGTCGACAGAGCAGCTGCCAATTTTTTGTTCATATCAGTGTATTAGGGAAAACGTATTGTATTTATTGTCATGACAAATTATTATTTGTTTTTCGTCGTTGTTGTAG
>OX451220.1:13971605-14017802 GCA_949628195.1 Phasia obesa | reverse complement strand
GGCCGATCAGCTAGTGTGGCCTTCTCATAAGTAGTGCAATTAAATTTCTTAATTGCCGAAACATTTGGACACGTAACAGAAGTGTCAAATATCTTAGACTATTAAAGTCGCATTACATTATTGACGCATTGTATATAGAATAATTATTTCATGTTACACTTCCCAAATGCAGTTAAAGTAAACAATAGCTAATGGCCTTCAAAATAACGCAGCACTTATATGATCTTGAATCTGTTTGTGTATTCTTAATAAATATTTTAAATAAATTTCTTAAAATAATAACAATATGAATTATATTATATTTCCCATATGGTGCCAACATATTTAATAATTAGATAATTAGATTTGCCTTACCACTCAATCATAAGATTTGTAAATCACTCAAAATTCATGATTGCCTGGTATATTAATAAGTTAATGTGTGAACAAATAAGTCATTCAACAAAATAGCATATAAGTAGAACATTTTGTTAAAATAAAATGGAGAAATTAAAGTTAAAAACTAATTTATTTCCTTTTATATGTTATATGGCGATCCCTAGCAAGAAGAAGAAGTGCTCTTTAAAAGCACACTGTTAAAACAAATAGAAGTGGTTTTCAAAAAAGCACCCTCAAAGGATCTAAGGCAAAAGAGAGGGTCGGCCTAGCCAAAAGTTCCACCAACAATGAACGTAATATAACGGGCAAAAAATACTTTTCCTCTACAACCAATAATTTTTTTGCACTCTTTTTACTTTACCATACGTATTATAAGGTGAAAAAAATCGAGGTCGGGATTTTGATGAATTTATACGTTTTGAAGTCTCCTGAATCCATTTTGGCTATTTTCGCGATGATGTCTGTTATGTATGCCACTTTTTTTGTGGAGTTTGTACAGGTCATACCGTTTAACATATCAAAATGAAATTTAGTATGTGCCTTTCGTATAAGGAGTTGAAGTGCTGTACAGTTTCTGGGCATAATCGGCAATTTACTTTACCATACCGAATGGAAACAGATATTTTTATGGATATATTACATAAAGAATATAAGTTTAAAATATATTCGAATCGAAAAATTAATTATTTTCGGTTTGGAGTGTTAAGTAAACTACCCCTTGCCCCTTCCCGATTATGCCTAAAATTTATACAGCTCTTCATCTCCATAAACCAAAGGTACATACTGAATTCCATTTTTATATGTCATACCGTATGAACTGTAGAGCGTTTACAAAATTTGGGAGTAAGTAAACTTCCCTTGCCCCTTGCCGATTATTTCCAAAATTCACACAACCCTTTATCTACATATACCAAAGACACATACTAAATTTCGTTGTCATATGTAATACGGTATGTAGACTGTTCACAAAATTTGGGGGAAAGCAAACTACCCCTTGCCATCTCCCGATTATGCCCAAAACTATACAGCTCTTCATCTCCATATACCAAAGGCACGTACTAAATTTTATTTTGACATGTCAAACGGTATGACCTGTACAAACTCCACAAAAATAGTGGCATACACAACCAACGAACCCACCCATAGACATCATCGCGAAAATAGTCAAAATGGATTCAGGAGACCTCAAAACGTATAAGTCCGTCGAAATCCTGACCTCGATTTTTTCATGATTACTATACCTTAGCTTATACTACGTATATTAAATATTAAATTTTAGGGTAATTTATATTAGTCAATAATTCAAACATTGTTTTTTTTTGCAAATACTTAATTGTGTAGATATACAATTTTTCTACTGAGGAAGCAAACAAAGAGTTAAAATTTATAAAGTCACCGATTTTTATTGTATTTAAATAAAGCGCAGTAAAGCTAATTAACCAATAGTTGAGTTGAATCAAATTAACTGTTAAATCAAAACAATTTCTTCTTGGATTTATTAAATTTCACTAAAATTTACTAAATAGAAATTTACATGGAAAAGAGTGTTTAATTAAAACATTTTAATTTTTAGTGTTCAACAACTATTTATGTATATTTTGCTGTTTTTATACCCTTCATCACAGGTGCTTTTTTTGTTATATAAATATTAGACCGCGACAGGTAAGTCGCAACGAGTGCATACAGATTTTGGAGGTCAATTACCCCCTGCGAGGGGCGACTTCTGTTTGTTTTTAGGTTGGTAGGGTTTTTCTACTTTGATTTCCATGGAAAAGAGTGTTTAATTAAAACATTTTAATTTTTAGTGTTCAACAACTATTTATGTATATTTTGCTGTTTTTATACCCTTCATCACAGGTGCTTTTTTTGTTATATAAATATTAGACCGCGACAGGTAAGTCGCAACGAGTGCATACAGATTTTGGAGGTCAATTACCCCCTGCGAGGGGCGACTTCTGTTTGTTTTTAGGTTGGTAGGGTTTTTCTACTTTGATTTCCATGGAAAAGAGTGTTTAATTAAAACATTTTAATTTTTAGTGTTCAACAACTATTTATGTATATTTTGCTGTTTTTATACCCTTCATCACAGGTGCTTTTTTTGTTATATAAATATTAGACCGCGACAGGTAAGTCGCAACGAGTGCATACAGATTTTGGAGGTCAATTACCCCCTGCGAGGGGCGACTTCTGTTTGTTTTTAGGTTGGTAGGGTTTTTCTACTTTGATTTCCATTAAATACCTTTACAGAAAGCAATACACAGGTAGAGGTAGAGGTAGCCAATAGACCCACAGGGTCTACCGTAAAGGGCACCAAATTAAAAGTTTAAAAAATTGCGTGTCGCTACAGCTCCCAACGGCAGAAATTAATAAAAAAATAAATTTAAAATTTAAAGGGTGTCCCCATAAGTGCCGTAATTTGACCTATATATGCCTATCTTTTGAACCGTTATAGACAAAACCTTGAAAATAGTTCATTTAACTTGATGTATATGGCCATACTTTTGAACAGTTGTACACAGACCGCTGAAATGTACAAAGAGCCTGTATTGCTAAGTCAGCTATAACAAAAAGTATAAAATTTGAATTTGGAAATAAAAGGGTGTCCCAATAGTTAATGTAATTCTATGTACATATATGGCTAAACTTTTCAACTGTTATAGACAGACAGCTGAAATTTTCAAGGAACCTGTATTCCAAAGTCCACTATAGCAAATATACAATTTGAATTTAGAAATTAAAGGGTGTCCCCATAAATTATGTAATTTGATCTATATGGCCCTATCTCTTGAACTGTAAAACACACACTTGAAAATTAAACAGAATGTCCACTACTTTCTCTGGTATAATAACAAGTATAAATATTTGGAATTATAATGTAAAGTGTGCCAATAGTCCATGTAATTTGATATATATGGCCAAACTTTTGAACCGTAATAGACATACAGTTGAAATTTCCTTTCCTTTATAACAACAGGTCTTTAATTTAAAATTGTAAATTAAAGGGTGTCCCAATAGGAGATGTTATTTGATCTATGTGACCCTATCTTTGAAACCGTTATACAAAGAGGCTTGAATGGTGTCCCCATAAAAGACGGATGCTGGTGAAAATAGCTTAACTTTTGAACAGTAATAGGGAGAGGTTTGACATTCACATAGTCTTTACTTTTTTTCCCTCTAATTTTGGCGCATATTTTATTTGGTTTAAATCTAATTCTTACAGATTACTTTTTACATTTTTAGTTTAGAATTGGTGCCCTTCTATCTGTTTTGAAGTCGGTTTTTTTTGCAAGAATTATATTATATTTAAATAAAGCGCACTAAAGCTAATTAACCAATAGTTGAGTTTAATTAAATTAACTGTTAAATCAAAACAATTTCTTCTTCGATTTATTAAATTTTACTAAATAGAAATTTATATGGAAGAGAGTGTTAATTAAAACATTTTAATTTTTAGTGTTCAAAAACTATTTATGTATATTTTACTGTTTTTATACCCTTCACCACAGGTGGAAAGGGTATGTATAACTTTGTCATTCCGTGTGTAATTTCTACAATATTCATTTCCGACCCCATAAAGTATATATATTCTGGATCCTTATACATATTGAAGTTGATTAAGCGATCTCCGTCTGCCCGTGTCTGTCGGGTAGTAATGTCATTTGCCAAGGCACCAGCAGAGATACAACAAATTTAAGCACACCAATCTGTCAGGCATAGCTTCGGCTTGCAATTCAGCAACATCGGATCCCTCCTTTAGAGGCTGCGAGCCAAAAACCACGCCCACCTACAGTTTTTCACGTTTTTTTTTAATTTTTTTCGGCTTTACTGATTCTCTTTTGTTTTTTTTTGTTATATAAATATTAGACAGCGACAGGTAGATCGCAAGGTGTGCATACAGATCTTGGAGGTCAATAACCCCCTGCGAAGGGCGACTTCTGTTTGTTTTTAGGTTGGTAGGGTTTTTCTACTTTGATTTGTATTAAAGACGCAATACCCATAGAGGTAGCCAATAGACCTACAGGGTACCCGCTGGTAAATATAAGCAGTTAAAGGGCACATAGGGGGTCAATATGAGGAAATTTTTTTAAGGATTTTTTTTGCTTTAGTCTGACCATTCTAACTCAATATAGACTGCAGGAAGGTCCTAAATTTAAAAAAAAAATCAATAAAATTAAAAAAAAAAAATTGAAATGAATAAAATGAATGAATGTCCTTACTAAACATATTTACATTTATTTATATAATAAGACAAGTATAAATAAATTTGGGCGATAATTCAATTTTATTTGGGTATTTGTTCAGAATTTTCGGTCAAGTTTCTATTTTTCTCTTTTGGACGTCGTTTAATTTCATACAACTAGCCACTTCCTTAGTAGAATATAGTCAAAACCCTCCCATCCTTGTTATCTCCTAAGTAAATTGTACTAAATAGACCTAATTATTTCCCTAACTTTTACAGATTACCTATTTGTGGAGGTTTTTTTTTGGATTTTGTCATTTCAACAATATTTATTGAAAATTAAAATTTAATATTAACATTTTATTTTCAGAAACTAAGAACTAAAAGAGAAAATAAATATGTATATGTTTTGTTTTTAACCCTTAAACACTTATAGGTCTGCCCACACTTTTTTTTGCAATTTAAATGTGTTTACGTCTGAAATTTTTTTGACTTTCTAATGGTGAAAAAATGGAATTAAAAAGTAAACAAAAAAGGAGTTACAGGGATGTTTTAACATATATATTATATTAGTAACACATGGGGTCTGACCGGACCCATATCTGAAAAATCTGTTTTTTATGGTCAAGCAGCTAAACTGTCATAAACTTTTTTACTTTATTAGTTTATTGCAATCTTTGATAACGTTTACACGAGTGTTCTAAAAATAAATAAATGTTCTAAAAATAAATAAAATAGGACAATCACTTTTATTTTTTGCTTACTTTTATACACCGTAAGATTTGATTTATACAATTTACTTGAAAACCTAGTCATTTTATCTTTTATTTCCTCGGCTAACTCTGGCAACTCACTTTTGTTTCCATAGATTGTTCCAACAATTGTAGTTTTTTTGGCTAATAATACACTCGTGAAAAAGTTATCTGTTGTTACGTTCCTTTCGTAACCTGCAAATGATTCCATTAACTTAAGAACAACGAATTCCCCAAGTAAAATTGAATATTCTCTGCTCTCATCGTTTCCCAAATGGGGAAACCCTTTTATTATTTACTTGTTATTGACTTTCATTTCTTGAGTACTGTGTAGTTTCGAAACGCTTTGAAATTTTTAGGGTAAATATCTACAACAGAATATTTCACTATGTAAAGAATAATAAATTAACATCCAAATTTTTATTCTTTGCTTTATTTCCTTCAAATAAGTAATCGTAACAAAATTGCATGAGAAACGCTTTACGTCTAATTGAGACTGTACTCAATACTGTTTTTGTCTACTCTTTTCAATTGCATCCGACTTTGAGATAACCGTAAGTTAAAATAGTACATACAATAATTTTACTACCGCGGTGGACCGTACTTTCACAGCTTTTTCTTCACTTTCTCTTGGAAATAAGAAAAGAGAAAAAAGTATACTATATTGGAATCAAGATACTAAGGTACATCCACACAAAATTTTGTTAAAATCCATCCAGTAATTTTTACAAACACAAAACCAGACAGACAGACAGACAAGAAATGAGTTACTATTTTATTATAAGTATCGATAATATAGTTACGAATTATAAACTCATTGCAAAGTTAATTTATAAAAACGCTGAACTATCCAGCATTATTAAATGACGGAATTTAGTACGCTTTGACGAATTTAAATGTCGATAAGTTTTCCCTAACCGCATATTCTAATGCTTACACTTTATAACAGTGCACAACATAAGATTGGTTATAATCTACAAATATTTTTTATCTTAATGCTTCCACTTCATAACAGTGTCATTGATGTAAAATATTATAACATACTGTATTACGAGTAGTTTCAATAATCAGAGAATATGACACCGACAATTTCTAATTATAATTTTAATTGATTATGTTTAAAAATTAACTCTTTTTCCAGTCACTGTACATCTAATTCTTAACATTTTTAGTGTTCCGTACACAAATTGTAAAAACGTACCCCTATTGTTTTCGCTACAATGTCTGTCCGTCTGTCCGTCTGTCAGCGCCTTTTATCTCTGGAACCGTAATAGGCAGACTCTTGAAATTTTCACAGATGATGTATAGCCGTTGCCGCTATAGCAACAAATACTAAAACTTATAGGGTGTTCCGATAGAGAGGTGTTATTCACGAATATGTGTTTATTTTTTGAACTGAAAGAGGTATAGACTCAAGATTTAAAAACAGTTATTAAAACTTAGTTCGCTATATAAAAAACTATAAAAAAATAAAAATTAAAGGGTGTTCCGACAGTGACATGTTTTTCACTTATAGTGACTTATTTTTTAATCGCAATAAGTAGACTCTTAATATATTTATAGGAAGGAAGTTGCCATGGCCACTATAATGAGTAATAAAATTAAAGGGTGTTCCGACAGTGACATGATTTTATAAACCGTAATAGATACCCTCTTGAAATGTTTACAGAAGATGTGTTACTTCGGTCGCTATAACAAATACTTCAAATTGAAGTGTGTCCATTAGTATCGTGTTTTTCACGAATATTACCGTATTTTTTTAACCACAATAGGTAGGCTTCTGATATTTTAATAGAAAGTTTATTACCATGGCCGCTATGAAATGAATTACATATTAAAATTTCAAGGGTGTTCTAATTATGATACAATTTTCGCGAATATAACTTTAATTTTAAAATTTAAGGGTGTCCCATAAGACATAAAGAAATAAACAACTGGAATTTTTAAATTATACTGAACATAGTACGGAACGCTATGTGTGTGAGTCTAACTCGCACTTGACTAATTTATTTTAATACTGCAATACGATGGTATTTCATATTGTCAAACCGAATGACGTAAAAAGAACCTTACATTATTTTAAATTGTGTAATTTACACGAACTTTCTTGTTTTAAAGGATTACCGATCGACCTCCTGAATTTTTCAGGCATGTTCTGACAATCAATTCAAATCGCCTAAAATTTCCGATGCGAGTTGAAATCGCATAATAGGTGTTCTGTAGTTCACAACTGCAAGAAATTTGATGACTTCAACTCGCAAGCACAAACTGAAGTGAACTTCTTAAATAAACTTTAAAACCAAAATAAAATTAAACTCAAATCAAATTAATCATGTTTTCTATTATTTTAATACTAACAGCTGATTCACTTGATCTTAGAAAATATTTACTCCTAGAACTGTAGCTTAAGTAAGTTTTTTTTTCTATCTAAGAAAGAATTAATTAAATTACAAATTAGGTGATAATATTAAAGAAAAATTGAGAAAATTTATTTTTTTTAGACACCAGCAGGAGCGGAATGCACATTTCCTACAGAGCAACGTCCGTCATCAGCACTCTTCGTATCTAAATATCTACTTAGGGTAGTGTTTCTTTAATATTATCACCTAATTTGTAACTTAATTAATTCTTTCTTAGAGAGAATAAGAACATGCCTGGTTGTCTATTCGCATTAATTTTTATTAGAAAAAAATTACGATAATAATTGTGATATGAAAATAAATTTATTTAAATTAAGACAATAGTGAAATGGAAAGTAAATAGTATGAATCATTCGATAATTAATAGACCAAACTAAATGGCAATTGTATATCCTCTATTTTACTGTTTGCATCCTCTACAAAAATATGTTTTTACCGTTAGCTTTTTTCAAATAGCTAATTTTATGTATAATTAATTGTATTGAATTACATTTTATTTTTTCTCTCATAAGTTGGCAATACTGTGGTGAAATTGTAATAGGGGCAGAGTTGTCTGGTCTGACGATTTGCTTGTGGTGATGGAAATTTAGGGATTGCAATTGCTGACTGTTTCTTTAAGAAGTACTTTTTTCTAAAGTTTTAGAAAGGAATTTTATTAAAAACAAGTTTAGAAAAAATTATTTGAATTAAGGCCATAGTGAAATGAAAAATAAATACATAGTATAAAGTTTATAATTCGGTAATTAATTTATGAAACTATTTATTATTTAATATTTATTGTATATTTTTCTATTTTTTTGCCTCCTCATCAAAAATATCTCAATAGATTTTTATTTATTACTTTGTTTTAATTTTTTTGCTACTTTAAAAATAAAACAAAAACCATAGGGGCCAATGAGCTTCTTTTATTTACGTCAAAAAATGTGGACAATATTGAAATAAATAAAAACAAAACAACTGAAAATAATTTGTGTATAAATGCTACGCCAGTTTTACGTGCTCAATCTTGTTCATCGCTTTTGTTAAGCGATGACAATAAAATAACAACAAACAAGTCGCCTTCTGCATACAGTGTTACCAAAACTAATATGGATAGTTTAGAAAAACCCAAGACGCAAGTGGGAATGGACAGACACATAACTTTATTAAAAGGTGGTCGAAGCCCTAAATCTTCGCAATTTGCACCAATGTCTAAAGTACATAAAGACAAGGATTCTAACGGAATAAATTCCCATAATCGTTTTGCTATCATAGATAGTGAAACAAGTAAACCTTAAACGGCACTTAAGTCGTTCAAAACACCTCCAATTTATTTAAGGGAGAAAAATTCGAACGACTTAATAAAAAAGTTAATTTGCGTTATTTTCGAAAACTCATTTTAAGTAATTCTCATCAAGCGTGGTAACATTGATGAGACAAAAATACAATTTATTGTTGAAAGCAGTTATCGTAAAGCAGTAAATAAGTTTCAAAGCTGCAAAAAGAACTTTTATATCAGATTGAAGAAGAACAAAACGCACCCCATTTATAATCTGAAATATCTGTTACACCATAAAATAACCGTAGAGCAGCCGCATAAGCGATCAGGACCTGTGCAGTGTCTAAATTGCCAAGAATATGGTCATACTAGGGCTTACTGTAAGTTGCTTCCGGTTTGCGTTGTATTTGAAAGTTAAAAAATCTAGCAATTGCGGTGGAAACACTGCTAACTACAGAGGCTGTACAGTATTTTCCATGGTAAGGAAAACCACTCAAAAATCAAATACTTCTGCTAAGCACCCACAATATCGAGCTTATTATCCTCCAACAACACAACAACTAATTCTACTCCAAATTTGCACCCAGAACCTAAAGAACAAACATCATCTGGTAATTATAATCGCTTCGAAGCAAGCATCGAGACATTAGTGCATTCGTTAAACAGTTTTATGAGCAGCATGATGCAAGAAATGGTACGCATGCAATCTATGATGCATCATGAACTATTTAAAAATATGTTTCTGGAACGCAAACGGCACACGCCAACACAAAAGTGAGTCGAGTACTTTCTTAATTTAACCGACTTCAAAAAAGAAGGAGGTTATCTATTCGTCTGAATGTTGCTTTTTTTTATTTATGTAACGGCAGAACTTAGCCATTTCTGATCCGATTTTAAAATTTCTTCCTTTATTTGAAAGGTTATGATTTCAGGTTGGTCCCATTTTATTAAAAAGTCATTATATTAAAAATTAAAGGGTGTCCCCATACAACATACATGTTTTTTACGTGTATTAAGAACCGCAAAGGGCACCAAATTAAAATTTTAAAAAATTGCGTGTCGCTATAGCTCTCAACAGCAGAAATGAATAAAAAAATAAATTTAAAATTTAAAGGGTGTCCCCATAGGTGACATAATTTGACCTATTTGGGCCTATCTTTTGAACCGTTATAGACAAAACCTTGAAAATTTGACAGAATGTCGATTACTAAGACCGCTATAATAAAATGTATAAATATTCAAAATTTTAAATTAAAGGGTGCTCCAATAGTTCATTTAATTTGATGTATATGGCCATACTTTTGAACAGTTGTACACAGACCGCTGAAATTTACAAAGAACCTGTAGTGCTAAGTAAGCTATAAAAAAAAGTATAAAATTTGAATTTGGAACTAAAAGGGTGTCCCAACAGTTAATGTAATTCTATGTGAGTGACCAAACTTTTGAACTGTTAGAGACAGACAGCTGAAATTTACAAGGAACGTGTATTACAAAGTCCACTATAGCAAGTATACAATTTGAATTTAGAAATTAAAGGGTGTCCCCATAAATTATGTAATTTGATCTATATGGCCGTATCTTTTGAACCGTTAAACACAAACACTTGAAAATTAGGCAGAATGTCCACTACTATCTCTGGTATGATAACAAGTATAAATAATTGAAATTATAATGTAAAGGGTGTCCCAATAGTTCATGTAGTTTGATATATATGGCTAAACTTTTTTACCGTTATAGACAGATGGTTGAAATTTACAAAGAATCTTTCTGGCCAAGTCCCGTATAACAACAGGTCTTTGATTTAACATTGTAAATTAAAGGGTGTCCGAATATGTGATGTTATTTGATCTGTGTGCCCCTATCTATGAAACCGTAGACAGAAGCTTGAATGGTGCCCCTATAAAAGACGGATGCTGATGAAAAGAGGAGAGGCTTGACATTCAAATAGTCTTCATTTTTCCCTCTAAGTTTGGCGCATCTTTGATTCAAATCTAATTCTTACAGATTACTTCTTACATTTTTAGTTTAGAATTTGTGCCCTTCCATCTGTTTTGAAGTCGGTTTTTTTTGCAAGAATTATTGTTAGATAGTTTTAGAAGTGCCAATAATTACACGTTTATGTATTTGAGTGATGCCAATTACAAATAATGTGTATTATTAATTATCACATAGATAGTGATGCCACTAGATATTTGTATGTATATATAACATCTCTCTTCTTAAGATAATATAATATAATTTGATATACATATATTTATATACGATAATATAATTTGATATATATTTAAAAAATAAATACAATCTTTTTATAAGGGTCATATATTTCAATTAATTCATATTTCTAGATACATGTACATACATTTATTTACAGATGAGTGTATGTATAAATATAACATATCACTTCTTAAGATCTAATGATTCTATAGTTTGATATTATCTTTTTAAGAAAAAATACTGTAATTATATAAGGTACATATATTTTAAAAATTCATATTTAATAACAGAAGTATATACATATACTATATGAATACAATTTGTTATACTTTTTTTAGATTTTAAAATAGTTTTATAATATATTTAATACAGTAAGACCGTTTTTACACCTTGCAAAAAACGCCGAGTTTTTTTTCCTATTCTTTTTGAAAGTTGCTTCGAAGCCCTGTATTCTTTTACATTTGAATTTTTTCAAAATATTTATTTTTGAAAGTTTGTTTTTCATGCTTTTCTGTGTTATTAATAAATAAACAAAAAAAACTGTATTGTCAACTAAGCGTATTTTATTATGATTAAGTGATTAAACATTCTTAATATAATATTAATACACACACATTATAAATATTTAAAGATAAGTATTATATAGTTGTAAACTTAATTTTAATTTGTTTTGGAGTTACGGACCCCTAAAGTTTCCATGTAAAGTTTTGTACATCTCAACTATTTAATGGAATGAGATAATATGAGTATCACTGGAATGGTAATTAAAAGTACTATCTAACTAAATTGAAATTAATAAAAAATATTATAAATGGGGTATTCAAACGGTGTCTTCTCGAGTCATATTGTCATAATATTTTAAAACAGTTTTAAAAAATTGTTGTTGGTTTGTGTGTAAAAAAGTCATAAAAAATTAAGACTTTTCTACATATGTTTATTGTTTTGTCATAAATTGGCAAAAGAATTCGGAGTTAAATGATTAAAGCTATTAAGTTAAGCCGGCGATGGTAAAAACAAGCTGCCGCTAAAAAAAATCGAAAAGCAGAAATTATAATTTAAAAATAAATAAATTAAAAATAACACACTAAATTACAACGGACGTTCACAGTGACTTTAGAACGACCGTTTGAATACCCCAAAAATATCAAGCAAGCACAAAAAAAGTTTTTTTTAAAGAATTTTATTGTCTATGTTCTGACAAAAAGAATGAAAATTAAAAAAAAAATATTTTTTTGTGCACCTAAAATGTTTCCCAAAGGTAAAAAGTAACCCAATTGTTTTCGCTACAATGTCTGTCAGCGCCTTCTATCTCTGGAACCGTAATAGGTAGACTTTTGAAATTTTCACACAAGGTGTATAACTGTGGCCGCTATAACAACAACTACTAAAACTTTTAGGGTGTTCCGAAAGAGACTCGTTCTTCATGTATATGTGATTATTTCTTTATCAGTAAGAGGAATAAAATTAAAATTTATATAAATAAATAGTGAGGAGATTTGCACGTATACGGTCTAAATTTTGAACCATAATAGTTAGAGTCTTGAAATTTTTACAGGAGGTGAATTACTGTGTTAGGACAGGGACATGTTTTTCACTTATATTGCCTTTTTTACCGCAATGGGTAGGCTCCTATTATTTTCATATAAAGCTAGAACAAGAATTACTAAAATATAATGAGTTTTCGCGAATATGACTGTTTTTTTTAAACGCGAGTATATACAGAGTGTGTGAATTTATGGAAAAATATAAAAAATAGAAATAAAGGGTTTTGCGAGATCGGCAAATATTTTCGAATAGTTGTAGCCCAATTTTTGAACCGGAACGGGTAGACACTTTACACCTACGCAAACTATGTACAAATTTGTCCCCTAGAACAACTAACAAGACCAAAAATTAAAGGGTGTTTCGATAATGACTCGATTTTACATATATAACCTTAGATTGACACTTAAAATTTACACATATTATATTTAACAATATCTACAGTAACAACAAGAAACGAAAATAAATTTAATAATAATGGGGTGTTCCCTTAATGTCTCAAAGTTGCGGAATTCGCCTTTCTCTTCTTAACCTTGTAGGCAAACACTTGATATTTACACAGGATATTTAGTACTATGCTTTAGTAGAAAAAATATTTAAAAATTAAAGCATGCCTCATAAGACGTAAAAAATTATAGACTCGAATTTTTAAAGTAGAACTGAACATAGTTCGAAACCATACGTGTGTGAATCTGACTCGCAATTGGCTGTTTTATTTTTATTAATTTCATTTTATTTGGATAATACTTTTAATTACCTTTCCAATAGCACGCATATTACCTCATTCTACCCTAAAATAGTCGAGATTTACCTTACTTTACATACAAATTTAAAGGGGTCCGTAACTCCGAAACTAAAGGCCGGGGCACATAGAATCCGTCATACTTTATACTTTAAAGCTGTCAATCGAAATAAAAGTAACAACGGAAGAGGTTGACACAAAAAGTACTTTGTATTATATCGGAAAAGATATAATACAAAGAGAAAAGCTTTTTTCTCTATTTTACTCTATTAAATTAAATTATTTTGTTGTATTTTGTTTTATTTTTGCTTCCACACAACACAAAAATTTAATTTTGAGAGTGAGAAACAAAGAGAAAACAATTATAGCTTTCAACGTACGTTAAAAGTTGCCCAACTTTAGTACCTTACGTTGACGGAGACATACTGATTGTGACAACACTCATTAGAAAAGCTTTATTTCAACTTTCTTGTGCGTTGAAAAAGTCGACGTATAACGTATGGCGGATTCTATATGCCCCGGCCACCCAATTACCACCACCCAATTTGTGCTTGTGACATTTTTGTTTAAAATTAAATTTGTATATATATATTTGTATATATATATATATATATATATATATATATATATATATATATATATATATATATATATATATATATATATATATATATATATATATATATATAAATTTAAAATATACAAAAAATGCCTCGTCAGGCTTTGTCATGCAACTTTTTCAACCCCACTTGCCTACTAACAAGAAAAAAATTGCATGAAAAAGTTGCGGCGTTTATTGCAAGGTGTAAAAGTGGTCTAATTAAGAAATAAAATTTACAAAAGTGTTATTAAATTCAATTTTTCAGTTTGTTCAGCAATTCTCACAAATTCAATCTTGGCGGTTGTTTAATAACTCCACCCTTTTTAGTTACATAATTTTTATTGTCAGTTTCTTCATCAGTTTTACTATTCAAATTTGCCGGCTTTTGTACTTTACAAACATTATTTGTTTAATTGTCTTACTCTCTGGAGTCTTGCTTATGTGATTTTGACCTTGGTTCATTACAACACTTTATTATCCTCCCAGGAAATCAACAGCTAGTAGGTGTCTTCTTAAACTTGACCATGTCGCCTTTCTGAACGGGCTTGACCTGCCTAGCAGTTCTGTTATAATAGTCGGAATATTTACGAATGTTCCTATTTAATCTTTTCTTATATTCCCTGTTGTCAATTAATTAAGGAAGGTATTCTTGTCCGCAGTGTTCTTGACATGAGTAATTAAGAAGGGCTTGGTAAATTGCCCTTTGGTGTTGTTCTATAGTGTAATAATGACAAATAGGGATCAGATTTGCTTTCATTAGCCTTTAGAAATAGTTTTTTAATGGTCTGAAAGAAACGTTCACCTATCCCATTAGACTGCGGAAAATAGGGACTCCATGTGTTGTGTTCAATTTCCCAAAATTGAAAAAATTCTCGAAATTCTTTAGAATTAAATAGCGGACCATTGTCCGATATTAAAATGCATGGAATGCCATGTCTAGAGAACCTGGATTTTAATTTTTACAATAAATTGTGAACTACTATGCGCAGAATGAAGTGGCTTGATTTCAAAAAATTTATGTACATTTTCTTATTAATTCAAATAAATCACAGCCGAGCTTAAACCACGGTATATCAATGATCTCATGAGGTAGTATCTTAAGACTTTATTTTTGAATTTTTATGTTTCATGCAAACTTTACAATTTGTAACGAGATTTTCATGATAAATATTTTGAACTCCCAGATAACTCTCATGTATTTTATTCAGAATAGACTTACGTAAGCATTTTGGAACCAACATTTAGTGATTTTTTTATAAAATATTATTTAATAATGAAATGACCAGTGCTTTGTGGTCAGTTTCAACAAATATTTTTTACCCATAAACATATTGATGAACTTTTCTATTTGTGCGTAGTTCTTTTGTGATTCTGTTAAGGAAGTGGACGCATATGCAATGGGATTTTTCCCATGCATAATTGTTGCGCCAAGGTCATATTTTGAAGCAACTACTGACAAAGTAATGTTTTTATCTGGGTCAAAGTACGCTACCACAGGCGATTTAGTTATTTCGTGTTTTAGATTCTCAAACTCTTTTTGATGCATGGAAGTCCAATGCCATTCAATGTCTTTTTTAAAAGTTTCCTGAGTTTCATATTTTTATGTGGTAATTTTTCAATAAACGAGCCCAGATAATTGACAATGCCAAGGAATCTCTGTAGTAGGTGTAGGCATACTTACTATAGATTTAAAATTTTTTTCGTTTGCCCTAAAACCTACATGACTAAAAACATATCCCAAAAATCTTATTTCACTTTGCAAAAATTTACATTTTGATCTATTAAATTTTAGACCAACCTCTTCTGGTCTTTGCAACACCTTTTTAATTATGCTTAAATGTTCCTCCAATGTTGAAGAATATATTAAAAAATCATCAATATAAATTATTAAGCCTGAAATATCGCTAAATAACTTTACCATTTGTGAACAGTGTTGGGATCTGACAATGTTTAAATTGTACCGCCCCAATGATAAAATTGTACCAAATCAGCATCAATTGTACCAAAATTTAGCATTAAGTAAAAAAAGTAAACAGCTCGAAATAAATATAGGACAAATCAAAACGTATACTAGGACATTTTAAAGTAACGATAATTGACCTGGATTTGGATGTTTCACTAAATTTTATAAAGAAAACTTATTCGCTTTCATACTGTGAGCGTCAAAAGAAACTGTACATCTTTGGCGTTCATGTTAAAAACTGTCATTTATTATTTTCTTTATAATTTAAATGAATATTTTATATTTTTTATATAGTATATAGGTATCCTTCTTTCATATTTTTTTTTTAAAGAAAATCAAAACTCTAACAACAACAAAAAATATAGAACAAAAACCAAAATTGTACAACTCTTATGGATAACGAGTAATAAGCGATTTTACAATAAAAAATAACCGTTATTTTTTGTGATTTGTTATACTACGATATTTATAGTTATACTAACTAGTATAAAAATTATAAATTGATTTGACGTCGTCAACAGAAATACAAAAAATAATTATTTTTGTACTTTTTTAAAAATGGGCAAACAAATCTCAAATTGTGCTAAAATTGTGCGAAAAAAGAAAGTATTTGCCACAAATCGGTTTATTAATTAAAAGAATTCACAACACAGTAAAGATATAATACAAAAAGTTTTCAAATTTATAAAATCGCCCAAAATCTGGATGATCAGCCAAACTAAACGCTACTCAAATGCGGTCCATTGTGCGAGAATTGAGAAAAAACTCAACAGAAAGAGCTGTAAAAATATCTGAAATTATAACACAATGCACCAGTATTTCTGTTAGTGCCAGGACAATACGCAGAGCACTACAAGCAAATAGACTGTATGGACAAGTTCCAAGAAGAAAACCGTGTATTTCGGTAATCAATCAACGTCAACGTCGATAGTTTACGAAAAAGTACGAAAGTCAGCCAATATATTCTGGAAAAATATATTTTTCAGTGACTAAAGTAAATTTTAAATATTTGGAAAGAAAAAGCCGGATTAAATTTGGACGACGAAAAATTCTCAATTTGGCCAACAAAGTGTAACGTCTACATTGAAACACGGTAGTGGTTCGGTGATGGCGTGGGGATGTCTGGCAGCCAACTCAACGTTTTAAAAGGCAACTTGCGAGAGAGCGTCGAAGAATTGAGTTTTGATCGAACTTGGGCCTTTCAGCAAAGACAACGATACCAAGCACACTGCTAAAATAGTGAAGAATGGTTTTTTTACCACTCTCCAAAACAGTTGAATCATCCCGATCTCAACTCCATTGATCATTTGTCGGAACATCTGGATAGCCAAATAAGAAAAAAGGGATATCAAAAGTAAGGACTCTCTCAAATCAGCGAGAATGGAGAAATAGCTAAAAATTTTCTCCAAAGTTACTAGAAAACTTGTGGAATCGATACCAAAAAGACTACAATCTGCGATAAAATCAAATGCCAATCAAACCATATATTAATTGTTTTTTTTTATCATTTAAGTAATATTATTATTTTAATATAGAGATATTGTGGTAAAAAAATTAATTTATGATTAATTTTTATATGAAACTAGCTGATCCGGTCCGCGTTGCTGGCCCTCAGCAAACATTAGTGTTGTATTACCTCACGATTTAAATTGAGCTTTTAACGAAATTTACGGCCTTTAAATAAAAATCCATGGCATAACTATCATAAAGTTTTTTTACAGAATAACTACATATGGTGTAGATACGGGCTTAATAAAAAAAGAAAAGCATGTATTTAGGCAAATTGGAAATTATATTTATTTATTACTTCATCTTAAGGCCAGCGAATAGACAATGTGTTTTTGTTTTTTTTTATTTGCTGTAAAAAGGTATTAATTTTTTCAAATGAACAGTTTACGATTTAATTCGTTTTGAGTAATTTTCTGTCGCGCCACCTGCCGGAAATTAACCCCACCAACTTCCGTCTGCTCATACGCAACAATTTTGCTAAAGATCATACCATCATCAAATGCACAGCTTACGATTTAATTAATTTTGAGTAATTTCCCGTGGCGTCACCTGTCGGAAGTTAATCGAACCAATTTACAATCATTCATCGGCTCATTCGCAACTTTGCTAAAGATCATAGCATGATCAATTGCACAGGTTACGATTTAATTCGTTTTGAGTAATTTTCTGTGGCGCCACCTGTCGGAAATTAACCCCACCAACTTAGGAACCTCCGTCGGCTCATACGCAACAACTTTGCTAAAGATCATACCATCATCAAATGCATAGTTTACGATTCTATAAAGAACATACAGACAAATAATTTTTATACCCTTCACACCATAAAGTATATATATTCTGGATCCTTATACATAGCAAAGTTGATTAAGCGATGTCCGTCTGTCCATGTTCGGGTTGAAATGTCATTTGCTAAGGCACCAGAACAGATAGAAAAAATTTAAGCACACCAATCTGTCAGGCATAGTTTCGAAAATTTACGTATTGCATTTCAGCAACATCGGATCATTACTTTGGAGGCTGCGTTCCAAAAACCACGCCCACCTATATTTTTTTTAAATTTTTTTAAAATTGTTTTCGGCTTAATGATTCTCTTTTGCTTTTTTTTTGTCAAATAAATATTAGACCGCGACAGGTAGATTGCAAGGTGTGCATACAGATCTCGGGGGGTCAATAAGCCCCTTCGAGGGGCGACTTTTGTTTTTTTTAGGTTGGTTTTTTTTAGGGGTTTTATGCTTTGATTTGTATTAAAGACCTTTATAGAAAGCAATACACAGCTAGGTAGTCAATTGACCCACAGGGTACCCACTGGTAAAAAAAAATTCAATAAAATTTCAAAAAAAATTAAAATTAAAATTTTTTTTTAACATTTACACAAAAATTTACAAACCGTTTTCAAAACAATATTTCTACAGAAAAATTTAAAAAAAAAAATTTCAAAAAAAATTTCGAATAAAATTTTACAAAAAATTTTCAAAAAAATATTTTTACAAACAATTTTCGAAAAATTAAAAACAAAATTTCAATATTTCTGTGAAAATGAAAATTATGACTGTAACATAATATATTTTAATATTAAGAATATGTATGTGTATGTATGTATGTATGTATGTATGTATGTATGTATGTATGTATGTATGTATGTATGTATGTATGTATATATGTATGTATGTATGTATGTATGTATGTATGTATGTATGTATGTATGTATGTATGTATGTATGTATGTATATATGTATATAGAGTAACATATTTTTATACCCTTCACCACAGGTGGAAAGGGTATATATAAGTTTGTCATTCCGTGTGTAATTTCTACAATATTCATTTCCGACCCCATAAAGTATATATATTCTGGATCCTTATACATAGAGAAGTTGATTAAGCGATATCCGTCTGGCCGTGTTAGTGTGGTAATGTCATTTGCCAAGGCACTAGAAGAGATACAAAAAATTTAAGCACACTAATCTGTCAGGCATAGTTTCGAAAATTTTGGTATTGCAATTCACCAACATCGGATCATTCCTTTGGAGGCTACGGGCTAAAAACCACGCCCACCTATATTTTTTTACGTTTTTTTTTTAAATTTTTTTCGGCTTTAATAATTCTGTTTTGCCTTTTTTTGTCAAATAAATATTAGACTGCGACAGGTAGAGCGCAAGGAGTGCATACAGATCTCGGGGGATCAATAACCCCCTGCGAGGGGCGATTTTTGTTTGTTTTTAGTTTGGTAGGGTTTTTCTGCTTTGATTTGTATTAGAGACCTTAATAGAAAGCAATACGCATAGAGGTAGCCAATGGACCCACAGGGTACCCACTGACAAATGGGAGCAGTTAAAAGGACCCCCCATGTGTCAATATGATGAATTTTTTTTTTTTTTTTTTTGTAAGGATTTCTTTTTGCTTTAGTCTGACCATTCTAACTTAATATAGATTGGAGAAAGGTCCATAATTTAACAAAAAAAATTTCAATCAAATTTTTAAAAAAAAAATTTTTAATTTTTTTTTTCAAAAATATTTACAAAAAAATTTACAAAGCATTTTCAAAAAGATATTTTACAGAAAAATATTCGAAAAAAATTTTTTAAAAAATTTTCCAAAAAATTTTCGAATAAAATTTTACAAAAAATTTTTAAAAAAATATTTTTACAAAAAAATTTTACACACAATTTTCGAAAAATTAAAATAAAAATTTCAATATTTCTTTGAAAATGAAAATCATGACTGTAACATAATATATAATATAAAATATAATATACATATGTATGTATGTGTGTATATAGAGTAACCTAATTTTATACCCTTAAAATAGATTGGAGAAAGGTCCAAAATTTAACAACAAAATTTCAATCAAATTTTTAAAAAAAATTTTTTTTTAAATTTTTTAAAAAAAATTTTAAAATTTTTTTTCAAAAATATTTACAAAAAAATTTACAAAGCATTTTCAAAAAGATATTTTACAGAAAAATATTCGAAAAAAAATTTTTTAAAAAAATTTTCCAAAAAATTTTCGAATAAAATTTTACAAAAAATTTTTAAAAAAATATTTTTCCAAAAAATTTTTACACACAATTTTCGAAAAATTAAAACAAAAATTTCAATATTTCTTTGAAAATGAAAATCATGACTGTAACATAATATATAAGAATATACATATGTATGTATGTGTGTATATAGAGTAACATATTTTTTTAAATGCGTTTGATTTTTTAATATATGATATCTCTGTTTTAAAACCTAGGTGCATTAAACACATAGACATCATCAGAATACCGACTACAAACTGTAAAAAATGAAACATTGTGGCTGTCAACAAGAAAAAATGTCACAAAATTGTAAATTGAAAATTCATATATAAACAAAAAGTTTTGGAGGAAATATTTATAATTTTTTGAAAAAGTTATTTAATTTTATAAAATCAAAATAAGTATTTCTACAACAATGTCAGAGTTTACGATGTAGCTGTCGTCGTCAATATCATTAAGTAGCTGACAACACGGCGACAATTGTAGCAAACGGAATTTGTTTTCATTTGTCTTCTATTTTTTTAACTTATGAATAATGATTTTTTCTCATACGAATTTATTTAAGTAAAGAGTCAACAATATGGATAATGCTGTACATGTCTGTATAAATAAAATCACCGTGGTGAAGGTTATAGAAGATTCGGCACGGCCGAATATAGCACTTTTACTTGTTTTAAATGCGTTTGATTTTTAAATAGATGATATCTCTGTTTTAAAACCTAGGTGCATTAAACACATAGACATCATAAGGATACCGGCTACAAACTGTCAAAAATAAAACGCTTATTTTGAAATCAGCAAAGCTACATTGCTAAACGGACCATGGATAATGCTGTACATGTCTGTATAATTAAAATCACCGTGGTGAAGGGTATAGAAGATTCGGCACGGCCGAATATAGCACTTTTACTTGTTTTAAATGCGTTTGATTGTTAAATATATGAGATCTCTATTTTAAAACTTAGATGCATTTAGCACATAGTCAACATCCAGAGACCGACTAAAAACTGTCAAAAATAAAATACACACGGTTAAAGGTAATAATAATCGTTTATTTTAAAACCAGTATAGATAGTTACATGGCTACACGAACACCGTTGTGGCTTTCGTAAACTTAGGCTAATTTATATTTTATTCTAAAAAATAAAATATCAGAAAATTGCAAATTACAAATTCATATGTAAACAAAAAGTTTTGAAGGAAATATTTATAATTTGTTAAAAAAGTTATTTAATTTTATAAAAGCAAAATAAGTGTTTCTAGAACAATGTCAGAGTTTACGATGTAGATGTCTTCACGACATTGACGCACGGCGACAATTGTAGCCAACGGAATATGTTTTCCTTTAGCTGCATCGCCGCTGTCTTCTATACATGTACATGTCTGTATAAGTAAAAACTCCGTGGTGAGAGTACAGAAGATTCGGCACGGCCGAATATAGCACTTTTACTTGTTATATATATAGATTGTACCAAAAAAGTATGAAGTGTTCCATTGTACCACTAGCGTGTCGACCCAACACTGTTTGTGACTGGAAAATCTTTATAACATTTAGTTTTTCCATTCGCATTAGTTCACTTTTCAATTTATCGTAAAGTTTAAATGGTATCTTCCTGGGAGGATCAATTACTGGAGAAATATCTTCTCTTACTTTAAAACTGCATTTATGCTGCAATGAACCAAGACCTCGGAAAACATTTGAAAATTTTGTAATTATGTTATTAGCTGATAATACATTTACATTTTTTTTTTTTTTTTTCAAAATTCATACCCATAGCAGGCAGATTGAAGCCATATAACATATATATTACAAGTAAAATCTACAATAAAAAATCTTATTATATACATTTTCTTTTCAAATGTTATTTTTAAAAACAGTTTGTCTAAAACTCTTAATTTTTGGCCACTAAATGTAAAAATATTTACATTTGTTTCTCTTATAAGATCTTTAACATTTAGTAAACCTGATGTCGTATAAGAGATAATATTGGCTTGTGCCCCTGGATCTATTTTACATTTTTGCTTAATATTATTCACCTTTACCTCAATATCCCACTCAGCTGGTGTTGTTGCATTTTTCGTAATGGCACCGACAAATAAATTCAATTTTTTTTTAAGAGAAGTACCACTCAGGCAGTTAATGCCTGTATTACCTGTGGTACTTCCTTTGGAAAGGGATAGTAGTAGATAAGACAGATGGTTAGTGATAGTAAAGCTTCGATTCTGGCAACACTGTAATTGCACGTTATGATTATTTTTAGAACAGTATTGCAGCGCCTCTGGTGTTATTTAGGCGAATTAGTTCGAAGATAGCATAGCCAATTTATAATTATTTTACTTCGCCGGCGATTTAGTGCTATTTGGTAAAACCGGCGAAGGAGGGCGCTGTGATATGCATTATTATAAAGAAAAATCAATACATATCAGAAAAATGTATGTTGCCACGGCTGAGATTTGAACTCGTGACCATTGCTTAGTAGTCAACTTGCTAACCACTTAAGCTACAGCATCCTCAAAATAAATTCTATTCAAAGTCATCGTAGTCCCCATTTTCTTCAGCGCGCACATGTTTTATCATTTTATTTTTTAGAAAGCACATTTTGGCAAAATGTCCCATTCTGCCATAATGATGACACTTTGCACCTTCTGTCGGACATCTGTTCCTGTGAGTCTGACCACATCTATTACAATTGTCATTTGTTGTTGTTTTAAGGCAGGTTTAAAAGTTTTCCTTCTTATGATGTTGATCATTGGTTCGTTTTCATGCCATTCTCAACAATTTGTGCATTTTGCTTAGCTATTTCCATCGTTTTTGCTATGCCTACCGCTTTGTCTAAATTTATAGCACCTTGACCTAACAGCTTTTCTCTTATATTACCCATTTACTTTACGACAATTTATGTAATTTATGTAATACTTTATTTAATACTTTATGCAAAACTTTACTTTCTCACTATTAGTTTCCTTAGACTACTTTTGACACCATGTTAGATAGTTTTAGAAGTGCCAATAATGACACTTTTTTTATTTGAGTGATGCCAATTACAAATAATGTGTATTATTAATTATCATATAATTATAATTATCATATGTATATATAACATTATTAATCAACAAATTGATGTCATGCTGATTTCAGAGACTTACTTAACAACAAATAGCTTTTAAAATCAAGGGATATATATTATATTACACAAAAGACTCCGTGGCAGAGAATGTGGTTGTTTAGCAATACTAATAATTATTAACTGTTTGATTCTTTTGAGGACTATCTTTAAGCAACAAATATCTGCATTGCAGAATTTCATCAAAGCTTAGTTATTTCTTCAATTTATTCACCTCCTAGATTTCAAGTATCAGAGAGTCAACTTGTCTTGTTGATTTTGATCGAAACATCAAATTAGCTGCCCAACATACAACAGTAACCCGGTAAATAGTCAGATGCAATCACATTTATTCTGCAGATGTAGAGCGGCTATTGTCTGAAAAAAGAAAAATTCGGAGAAAGTGGCAAATACATAGATCTCCTCAACTTAAAACTAGACTTAAAAATTGCACGAAGCGGCTAAGAGACCTACTAGAATCTCGAAGAGTAGCATCTCTGAAAAATTACCTGGAAGACCTGGACCCAACTCTACAATCAGATTATTCATTATGGCGTGATGTTGAAACCTTAAAAAACTAGTCGTACGTAAGCCTCCATTACGAACTTCTTGTGGAGGCTGGGCAAGAAATGATACCGAAAAAGGTAATCTGTTTGTTGATCATTTAAAAAACGTGTTTACTCCAATTGTCTCGACTGATATATGTAGCTGAGCTACCTACCACCAATCGATGTTAGTCCGGCAGTTTCCCTAAGGTTTGAGCTTCGAGATATTGAAAAGGCAATAACTGATTTAAACTCCAAGAAAGCTCCTGGAATTGATAAAACCAGTAAGAAGATGTTATTTGAATTGCCCAGTATAGCCCAAAAAATTATTCTTTTTGTTTTTAATGCCATTTTACGTCTTAAGTACTTTCCTACAAAGTGGAACCAAGGTTGAATCATACAGACCTATAAGCCTTTTATCAAACATATCAAAGCTGCTTGAAAAATATTAATAATTAAGTTGAACCCAATTCTGAGCGTGAAAGGATGTATTCCGAACCATCAATTTAGCTTCAGAAAATAACACAGTACGATCCAACAAACACACAGATTAGTAAATGTAATTAAAAAGACCTTTGAAGAAAAAAATACTGTTCTGCACTTTTTATTGATGTTTCTCCAGCATTCGACAAGGTATGGCACGAAGGCCTCATATACAAGTTAAAGCAGAACTTTCCCAAAAACTTCTATAAGCTTATAAAAAATTATTTAACTGATTGAAAGTTCATACTAAAAGAAGGAGATTTATTAAGCTCCTCTCATCTCATTAAAGCCGGAGGTCCACAAGGTAGTATTTTGGGACCCATTTTATATTTGCTGTACACATCCGATATGCCAATTAGCAATCAAGTGCACACATCAACTTTTGCTGATGACAGAGTTTATTTAAGTATTTATGAAAGCGCCCAAGTAGCATCACAACATTTACAAGACCACATAATAAAGTTGGAAAAATGGTTGAAGAAATGGAGAATAAAGTTGAATGAACAAAAATGCACTCATATAACTTTCACACTGGGTAGGGACTCATGCCCACCTATTCGCATAAATAATCAAATGATACCCCAGCTTTCAAATACCTCGGTATATATCTTGATAGGTGCCTTACTTGGAAAAGCCACATAAAATCCAAGTTGACACAAATTAAGTTAAAAGTAGTCAAACAAAACTGGCTTATTGGCAGAAACTCTACCCTTAACTTAGATTGCAAACTTCTATTATACAAGTCGATCCTTAACCCAATTTGGTGCTATGGGATTCAATTATACTGTCTGACGCCAAAATAAGATTCTACGAATGATCACAGTTGCTCCATGGTATATCAAAAACTCTAATATCCAAAAAGATCTAAACGTGCCAACAGTTAAATCAGAAATAGCGAAACATGCGGTAACGTATTTGAAGAAGCTTGAAACTCATCCAAATTCATTGGCGCGTACAATTCTTAATGCTCCTGGTTACATTCGACTAAAAAGAAGAGATACTGCTTTTCTTGGCTGGCTGGACTTATTAAGTATATTTATTTTTTATTATAGACTTAAGATATGAGTAATTATTTTTAGTTCAATATATTGAAGACACAATAAATAAAATATGAAAAAGGTCCAAAATTGTTATTAGTTATGTCAGCAAGAACAAATTATCAATGTGGGGATATTTGAGCTGCAATTTAACGGGAAGATAAAATATTTGACAATAATGTCTAAATTTATTTTAAATTAAAGTTAATTTTTAAATTCCACATTTGTATCCATTAATGTATCATTAATTTTATTCCATTACATTTTGTGGAGCTATGATTAAAGGTATTGTCTTAAGGAACATTTTTAAATTATATACATGCACATAAAAATTACGCTTTTTATACCCTTCACCATAGGTGGAAAGGGTATATATAAGTTTGTCCGTGTGTAATTTCTACAATATTCATTTCCGACCCCATAAAATATATATATTCTGGATCCTTATACATACAGAAGTTGATTAAGCGATGTCCGTCTGTCCGTGTTCGGGTTGAAATGTCATTTACTAAGGCACCAGAAGAGATACAAAAATTTGAGCACACCAATCTGTCAGGCATAGTTTCGAAAATTTTGGTATTGCAATTCAGCAACATCGGGTCATTACTTTGGAGGCTGCCGGCCAAAAGCCACCCCCACCTATATTTTTTTTAAGTTTTTTTTTTAATTTTTTTCGGCTTTAATGATTCTCTTTTGCCTTTTTTTGTCAAATAAATATTAGACTGCGAAAGGTAGATCGCAAGGGGTGCATACAGATCTCGGGGGATCAATAACCCCTGCGAGGGTCGATTTTTTTTTGTTTTTAGATTGGTAGGGTTTTTCTGCTTAGATTTGTATTAGAGACCTTTATAGAAAGCAATACACATAGAGGTAGCCAATGGACCCACAGTGGTAAATAGGAGCAGTTAAAAGGCACATGGGGGGTCAATATGAGGAAATTTTTTTTGTAAGGATTTCTTTTTGCTTTAGTCTGACCATTCTAACTCAATATAGATTACAGAAAGACCCTAAATTTAACAAAAAATTTCAATCAAATATTTTTCAAAAATATTTACAAAACATTTTCAAAAAGATATCTTACAGAAAAATATTCGAAAAAAAAAATTTTCAAAATTTTCAAAAAAATTTTCGAATAAAATTTTACAAAAATTTTTTACAAACATTTTTCGAAAAATTAAAACAAAAATTTCAATATTTTTTTAAAAATGAAAATTATAACTGTAACATAACATATATTTAATATTAAGAATATACATATGCATGTATATAGAGTAACTATTTTTATACCCTTCACCACAGGTGGAAAGGGTATATATAAGTTTGTCATTCCGTGTGTAATTTCTACAATATTCATTTCCGACCCCATAAAGTATATATATTCTGGATCCTTATACACAGAGAAGTTGATTAAGCGATGTCCGTCTGTCCGTCCGTCTGTCCGTGTTAGCGTGGTAATGTGATTTGCCAAGGCACCAGAAGAGATACAAAAAATTTAAGCACACCAATCTGTCAGGCATAGTTTCGAAAATTTTGGTATTGCAATTCAGCAACATCGGATCATTCCTTTGGAGGCTGCGGGCCAAAAACCACGCCCACCTATATTTTTTTCACGTTTTTTCAGTTTTTTTTTTAATTTTTTTCAGCTTTAATGATTCTGTTTTGCCTTTTTTTCTCAAATAAATATTAGACTGCGACAATAATATCGGTGGATCAATAACCCCCTGCGAGGGTCGATTTTTGTTTGTTTTTAGATTGGTAGGGTTTTTCTGCTTTGATTTGTATTAGTGAGCTTAATAGAAAGCAATACACATAGAGGTAGCCAATGGACCCACAGGGTACCCACTGATAAATAGGAGCAGTTAAAAGGACCCCATGTGTCAATATGAGGAAATTTTTTTTTTGTAAGGATTTTTTTTTGCTTTAGTCTGACCATTCTAACTCAATATAGATTGGAGAAAGGTCCAAAATTTAACAAAAAAATTTCAATCAAATTTTAAAAAAAATTTTTTAAAATTTTTTTTTTTCAAAAATGTTTACAAAAAAGTTTACAAAGCATTTTCAAAAAGATATTTTACAGAAAAATATTCGAAAAAAAATTTTTTTAAAAAATTTTCCAAAAAATTTTCGAATAAAATTTTACAAAAAATTTTTAAAAAAATATTTTTACAAAAAATTTTTACACACAATTTTCGAAAAATTAAAACAAAAATTTCAATATTTCTTTGAAAATGAAAATCATGCCTGTAACATAACATATATTTAATATTAAGAATATACATATGTATGTATGTGTGTATATAGAGTAACATATTTTTTTAAATGCGTTTGATTTTTTAATATAGGATATCTCCGTTTTAAAACCTAGGTGCATTAAAGACATAGACATCATCAGAATACCGACTACAAACTGTCAAAAATGAAACGTTGTGGCTGTCGTCAACTTAGGCTAATTTCTATTTTATTCAACAAAAGAAAATGTCACAAAATTGTAAATTGCAAATTCATATACAAACAAAAAGTTTTGGAGGAAATATTTATAATTTTTTGAAAAAGTTGTTTAATTTTATAAAATCAAAATAAGTATTTCTAAAACAATGTCAGAGTTTACGATGTAGCTGTCGTCTTCAATATAATTAAGTAGCTGACAACACGGCGACAATTGTAGCAAACGGAATTTGTTTTCATTTGTCTTCTATTTTTTTAACTTATGAATAATGATTTTTTCTCATACGAATTTATTTAAGTAAAGAGTCAACAATATGGATAATGCTGTACATGTCTGTATAAATAAAATCACCGTGGTGAACGGTATAGAAGATTCGGCACAGCCCTTTTACTTGTTTGTTTTATTCAATAATATATTAATAATTTAATCGCATTACAGTTTGATATATTTGTAAATTATACACTAACGGTCTAATTCATAAAAATTATGTATTTTTACCTATAACTTTATTTTAGTTATTAAACACTTTTTGTCTTATAAACCAGTAATAAAAAAGCTTATATATAAACGATTAATAAAACTAAATTAACTGTTAAACGTTTTTATACTTTTGTACTCATGTGCTGGTAACACTATGTTATTTGTGTTGGTAACACTATTGTCATTTTAAGTTAAGTGATGCAAACAAAAACTATTCGATTATATAAGTAATCTTTTATAGGTAAAACAAAAAAGATAAATAGGACCAATAATGGTTAAACATTAAAAAAAAAAATAACTTAAGAACGAACAACAAATTGTTGTAAACTTTGTCCTAAATAAAATGTTTAATGCAACAAGTAGGACAAGTATTCAAATGCCGACTTTGTTGTTATTTATTATGCATCACTATCACGTTTGTTTACTTTAAAATATAAACAAGCTATTGTTAAAAAAATATAAAAATAAAGAAAAAATGGAGCAAATCGAAAGAATAAATATAAGAAAACGCGCCGGCAATTGGGTGGAAGAAAATGTTCCAAATAGACAAAAATTTACAGTTTAATTCTTATTCCAAACAGACGTTGCTGAAGGAGTTGGTAAGAGAAAAAGTTTGAGTAATTAAAAATAAAATTACTGACACCAACTCAAATCAAAAAAAGAAGAATGCCTGGCTTGAGCTAGAGGAAAGGTATAGTATATTTGTTTATTAAATAGTACGTTTTTATATTCCACTCTTGTTTTAGCTTTTTTGTTGCGTAATTAAAATCCCACTGACAAAAATTCAGGCAAAAAAAGCAGAAGAAAGGAGAGCAGCAATGCAAACTGGAGGAGGACTAAAGCCACCTGAAGAGCTCACACCAGACAACATTACAGTGTGGCTTCTCAACGAATTCATTATTGATAATAATAAATTCGATTCTAATGCCGTTCTGTGCGAGCTAAATGTAAGTTACAATAAAAATTTAAAATGCTTAATTTTGCCGATCCATTATATCACATATTAATTTATATTGAAGGTCTCACAAGACTTGGACAAAACAAGTCCAAAAGACATAACTGTATTCCCCAATAACGTAGAAGAAACAGGGGAAGAATAGTTGCTGCGTTGGAAGAGCTAACTGATATTGAATCAGATGCTCTACAGAAAAAAAAGCCAAAAGAGAAAGGTAAGTTTTAATCACTGTTGCCAGATTTCTCTGCATTTTGCTGATTTTTTATCGTAAAATTGACTAGGTGAGATTTGCCGATTTTCTTCCTCAAATTGCAGATTTTTAGAAATGACTGTGTTTAGGCCAGTCTTTTTTATTAATCCTTTTCAACTTCACTTCGTTGAATAAAAATTATTCAGACGTTGAAACATTTGGAAAATTTAATGAAATTCAAATATTATTAGAAATAAAACATCTGAACATATTCGGGTATGTTCTGTAATCCGAAACCGAGTGAAATTGAAATCGAAAAAATTTTTAAAGAAAAATATAACTTAGTTGCGCCTATTATTTTAAAACATTAGCAATCAAGGAAGTTATGTGAATGGTCTTTAATCAAATGTATCAAAAAAATATCAAAATGTTGTAAGATTTAAAAGTTATGACAATTTAAAATTTCATTCGGGTTCAATTTCACTCAGTATTGGATTACAGAACATACCTGTAAGTCAAAGCTAATGAGATTGGCAGGGATACAATCAGTGTTGTTGTAGTTACCTATATATTAAATATATATCAGTTAGCTATAAAGAGACTTTGTAAAAATATGCAATAAAATTTTTCCCTGTTTATAATATCCTGCGTCAATATAATTTGTTTTTGATTGATGCCCTTTCATCTGCATTAAAAATAGTTATAACACCTAAAATGCTAAATGGTCAGTAACATACTTGCTACCAAATAACTTTAAAATAGAATTATAATTTAAAAACACAAAAGAACGCAAGGAATGTGATACAAATTTTTATAATTTAAAAAATGAAATGAAAAATATTTAAAAGAAGATTGTCAAAAATAATTTTATTTCATTTCTGATTTTGGGGAGGTTTTGCATTTATATTGTAATTAGCTTATAGTTAGGCCATAAAAGTTAACTTAAAGTGTGTTATTTTCGTAGTTGACTACCATTTTGCTTGTAGGGAAGTTAATAAAACTAAACTAAAAAGTCAATTGCATACCTATTAAATAAGACAAATTTTTTCAATTCTACAATCGAGGCACTCGATGTTATTCTACCAGTTGAAGGGTTGCGAGTTCGATTCCCGCCAAATACTTTGGGTGTTTTCTGCAGACAAGTAAGAAGCTTCACAAGTAGTGTTATCTTTAAAAAAATATTACGGTCTCAAATAATGCATTTATGTAAATATTAAACATACTTTTATTTTTCTGCTGAATATTAATAAATGACTCTGAATATTTATTGTTTCACTTTGTTTTACATGATTTGTAATAATATTCTTTAAAAAATTCATAAAAGCCTCATATTTATGTATATTTTTTGTTATTTTATCAGATTTTTTGCCGATTTAAAAAATTTTATTCAGTAGTGCGATTCACTATTCAATTTTAACGATTCGGGACTCGTTAAAAAAATTTAACTACAAAACGAAAGACTGCTATTCAGAAATGCTTTTTAATAACATTTGATGTTATTATAAATCAGCTGTTTTTCTTAGCAAGTCGAGTATTGTTAATTTAACTATAACTGTTTTTGCGTCGTTTACTTTATCAAAATATCAAAAGATAAAGTCGACCATTAGATGTAAAATATTCTCAATAATTAATATTTATAATTAAAACACATACATATGTATGTATTTTACCTTCCTTATAAAAATGAATTTAAACAATTTTTTAGAAATTAAAAAAAAACAAAATATAAAGCACTTGTGGGGAAAGTTTTGTTTATTATTTTTCATTTCTCTTTGTTTCTTTTCGCTATTGCCATTTTGTTTAGCAGCATTGCCATTCATTTTGGTTTGTATTTTTCATTTGTTAACCATAGGTTAGTGAATCGTAAATGCGTTAGTGCAAGCAAAAAAACATGTTGATATTTTTAACAAGTGTTAGATCGTTAAAAGTTAGTGAATTGAACTACATGTTTTGCAGAATTTTTAATCTAATTTTGAAGATTTTATAGGTAAAATTTCTGGCAACACTGGTTTTAATAGTGAACACATAAAAATATGAATATTAGAGTTCGTAACAATAGCTGCCAGATTTGACGATTCAAGTGTGCATCATTTATTTGTTCTGTTAAAGCAACCTTTATTAACAATAACTTGTTAATAATACTTTGGCGCTGTGTTGTTACGCCTGTTCAAAACTTCCTTAATCGAAAACTTTAACACAATTATTTGTTAAATAGTTCGAAGAGGCACAACCAATTTGACAATATTTTAAGTCTAGAGATCTAGACCTAAAGATATTTTTTCATTTGTTGCAAAAAATTGACACTGATAAGTTGATTTTAAGTAATTTAAATTCAATAAATAAAATGTATCTAAGTTTTCTAACAGCATAAATAAAATGTTTCAAAGCGAGGGTACAGAAATTTTATAAGAATAATGAATTGAAATTGTTGAAAATTGTAATGAAAAAATTTTTAAAAATTAGTTTGCTTAAAACTTAAGACTTTTATTTAATTGATTATAAAATCTAAAACATATTTTTTAGATTATGAAGGAATATTTAGGAATATACCAGAGACGTATTGTCTGAAGTACAAATAGATGCAAAAGGAAAATGCGATATTATTTAAATTTGTGTTAATTTTTATTTAGAACTTTGTGATCAGATATTATCAAGATTTAATTTAAAAAAAATTAAAGTTCTAGGCCAAATTAATTCTTATAATACTATTAATTAAAAAAAGTTTGTTTTCTGAAGTTAAAAAAGATGTTTCCTATTTTGTTGAAGAAAGTCAAAGATAAGAGCAGGAAACTGAGTTCAGGAGATTAAAATTATTATACCTAAAAGATACTTATCCTGCTAAAAACATATACGTATTGGGTTGATATGCAAACGATGGATTCTAGTCTTTTGTTTCCCGTTTTGACTTAATTTTTTACAAAAATTCTTGTTTTCGACATTCTTCACCAAATTAGGAAAGAGTATTTGGTCATTAAGAAATTTATTAAATAAATTGTCTTTGGAAACAATATTATATAAAAAAGATTATTTAAAAGTTAAACAAACTAAGGTAGAGAACGTGCACTCTATTTACATGTGATTTTGTTGTGAATTCTAATTAAATTGTTTGATCTCTGTATTTATAATAATGCTGTAAGATTTGCTGATTTAAGAGTTTATTTTTATATGTTTAGCCTTTAATAGAATATGTTTTATTGGTAAAAAAAAGCGTTTTTTTAGTTTGACGTTTTTATGACGATTTCAAAAAGCTATTTTGACTACAATGACGATTTTTTCCAAAAATTATGTTATAGCTGACGTTGAACTTAAAAACCGCGAAGAAGTGTACTTAATTCAAATGGAAAATGAAAGAAAGAGGGCAAGAAACTTTGATTTAGAATATGAAATATTGCAAGAAAAGAAAAGTTATTTTTAATTTAAAAATTTTTTATAAGTTTAAATATATTTATTAGTATGGTATATAAACAAATATATGTAAGTAGGTATTCAAATTACGGAACATTTTATAAAGAATTTATTAAAAGTACTTAAGTGGTAATATTTTGAAATTAGGTTTATGCAAAGTTACTTAAAAATGTTGTTGTACATATATTTTTAAAACAACTCCAGCTCATCCTTCTTGTAGTCGTGCGTCATAATTATTATTATTGAATTTACTTCCTTCTACATCATTTTGAATTGATTCTATACTCTGATCATCTAAAATATATATGTATATATGTATTTTTTTTTCAGAAATTGATGAATGCTGATACAACAAAAAGGGTATAAAAATGTAAAATATTTGCTTACAACATCAATAAAATTAATTTTTTAGACTATTTATTTTTATTAAAATTATATGTATGTTAAAAATATTTTTAATTAAATGGAACAATGAATTGAAAACTATTAAATGGGTGATCTTTATTTTTTAAGGGATGGTAAGTTTGACGTTCTGAATTGTGTCCTTTTTTATTATTGTCTTTAAGCATAAACTTTACAACTATTTATTATAAAACTTTCGGTTTTCTAAATTGCTTACCTTTAACTACATCTTTATCTTCAATTGCAATATTATGTAGGAGGGATAAGGCAACTATTAAAGCTTTTGCGTTTTTCAAAATACATCTAAATCCATCTAGTAAGCAACAAAATCGTTGTTTCCAAACTCCGAAACAACGTTCTACTGGATTCCTCGTAGCAATATGTGCTATATTATATTTGGTCTCTTTGGCATTTTGTGGTCTTGATAAAAACATATAAGTCTGTAACTTGTATTCTGAATCACCTAACAAGCGACCTCTGAATTCACCACTCTCAAAGCGTTGTTTAATGACTGACTCGTTAAAAATTCGTCAGTCATGCGTACTGCCCCTCCATCTTGCCACTACATCTCTTATTATAAGTTTATCGTCGCAAACATCCTTGAAAAATAGTAAGAAGAATATGTTATTTTTATGTACATTATTTGAAATTTTAAACTTAGTAAACAATTACCTGAACATTCAAGGAATAGTATCCTTTATAGTTAATATAATATTGTGCCAAATCTCCTCCGGTTTTTTATTTTTACATGGGTACCATCAATGGCACTAATAACTCTTGGAAAATTCTTTATTATCTTGAAGTCTCTCATCAGAGTTTGTTCTTCCATGAGAGTCTGTGGCATTTTAATCTGACTTCTACCCAGTCGGGTTAGAGCTCGAGCGACTCTGGCGCAAATTCTACAAACTGTTGTTGAGTGATCGGTGCTGATCTTCACGGTCAGGTTTTTTCAAATTAATTTTTTTTCAACAGTTGGCTTATTGAAGCGATATCTTGCTTTAAATTGATCATCCGGATCGGGTTTTCGCTTAAAAGTTTTGGGGCGTCTCGATAATTGTGCAATGGTATCTGGAATAATTTTCAACTTTAAGTAATTGTTAATACCAATTTTTTTTAAATACTTACCGATTGTTGCAATTGTATTTATTGCATTCATTATTAATTTTTTGTATATTTACTTTTTTTCCTTATTTTTTGTTTAAAAAATAATAATATTCAGTGTCAAAATGTTTTTTTATTTATAACTGTCAACTTTTATAACAGCTTTTTAGCTCTATTAAACGTTTATAAATACTGTTTTCCCCATTTTTTCTTATTAACCACATATAAAGCTGTTTTAAGGTTTTATGAATTAGACCGTAAGTGGTGGTTAAAGGAAATTTGTAAGCTAACTAAAATTTGATATTTTATATTGTGAATACAATTGAGGTATTGTATATGAAATACTATTCCGCTTATTGGTTAGGCAAAGTCTTGTTTTGCTGGGGCCAATCTATAAGGGAGATTGCTTTATATATAATAAAGAAATTAGATTTTAACTTCTATTGTTAGTTAGGGTATTGATATTTGCTCACCATTTCCTTCAAGTGAACAATATTTCTTTATTTCAGCTTTAAGTAACAATTCAGTTGTACAGTAAGTATACATATGTATGTATATTTTTACATTTCTTTTTAAGTATGTATTTTTATATATTTATAGGTATTTAATAAATTTGATTAGGTAAATTTTCGGCTGATATTTTAAAATTAAGTATCTTTTTTGCAGAAAAGTTGCTTCAACAAGGATCAAAAAATAAGTAGTTATATTAATGACATTAATCTTCCATTTTAGTTACATTCGGAATAAAGAAAATTTATTTTAGCGCAAGTACTAAATTTTAGTACTGCCAGATGTTTTCGTATGACAGTTTCAAATTAGTGTTGGTAGATAAAAACTTACTTTAAACTGTTTATAAATAAATTTGGTACCAAAGCTAGTTTTGACATATTGTAAGTAAATAGTTAATATTAATAAGCAATATAAGAGTTTACAATGCAATTTTTTCAAACAATAGTGGTTTCCAAAACATTAATTTTGACTTTCAATACCTGCTAAGGAAAACCAGTTATGTGGATTACACGTCCTCTCAGCCTCGTCTAATGGATTTTTTGAGATCTATTGCTGATAGAGCTCCAGTTGAACCTTATCACAGCTACATACAGTTACTGAACTGTGGAGGAGATTACAGTGATGTCGGAAATGGGTATGTACATTTTGCAATGGGGACCGATTGCGCATTTACGATGGCCTAAATGCTAAATCGTTGCCAACACAACAATCGGATTTTTATGACTGTGGCGTTTTTGGTGTTGCCTATGCTACATCCCTTGCACTCAAAAATAATCCTGCTTTTCAAAAATATACAATTGCAAAATTGTGCCCCCATTTGTTGCGTATTTTAGATAACGGTGAGTTGGTGCGGTTTCTATCCACCTCAAGGAAACCTGGAGGAATTCTAAATCGTAACATTTATGTGACTGACGACAAAACTGGTTGAAAACCAGATAAAATTCGCCATGCAAATAACTGTATTTATACAAATGAAGCAAACGGATTCTGAAAAAGGGCTCCAAGACACAAACTAGATATACGGTCGAAAGAAAAGAGATTAAAAAACAAGAAGAAAGGTCTATATTTAAAAAACGTTTAACACAGATACAGCAAAAAAATACCCAAGCGCATCGTGTCGCTCGTCTCGAGGCAGAGTATTGTGATGTAGAACATTTTCGTAATACCCAAGCTTGTCGGGCTGCTCGTGTCAAGCCTAATTATAGCGAAGCAGAGCAGTTAAGTAATTCTCTAGCACATCGTAATGCTCGCCCGGAGCCAGAATACGGTAAGGCAGAACATTTTCTTGATACTCTAGCGCATCTGGTTGCTTCCCTTGAGACTGAATATCGTCAAGCAGAGCAAAAAAGCACATCGTGTTACTCGTCTCGAGCCCAAGTACCGTGAGGCAGAGCAAGCCCATGATACTCAAGGGCATCGTGTTGCTCGCCAAGATAATTATTATAAAATTTCTGAAAATACTGCCAAACTCCGAAGGGAACGTTTTATGTCCAATCGGGAAGCAGTTTGTTAGAAATATTTTTCAACAATACAAGAAAGGCATTCAAACCCATGTCACTAAAAAGTCTATTGGAATTATTTCCAAATCTGCATTAAAATTAAAAAGCAAACAGTATTCAGATGACCATTTGTCACAAATATTCAATCTTCACCCAGAAGCAGATACTGGCAGTTTCTGAAACATGTATACAAGCGATAGTCGCTGATAGTGCTAGACATATTTTCCTAAAAATTGTTAAAATACGCAGCGGACTAGGCAGGAAACGTAATAAATGTCCCAGTTGAGGTAAACACTATGGGTACTTCATTACCCCGGTCACTATGAAAAATGAAGAATGTACTGAAGACTAAGACTTAAGCCCTGGTGGCAACGAAACTCTATTGGATAAGATTTTATTTGATAATTGCACCAAGTGAAGGAAAACGACCTTTATCTCTCATGTTAGACGAGCACATGGAAGAATTGGCTTTTCTAAAATTCATTGTGGTCAGAAAAGAGAGTTTAAGATAAAACTTATCCATATCGTTATAACAAAATCAGAATTATCCCGAGTAGATCGACTTGCTGTCCGTCCCGATTATCTATTTACTTTAAAAAAACAATCCATTAAATTGCAGAATAGTATTGCGATGTGTTTACGAAAAAGAAACTAAACGGTGAACCAAGATTCTGCTTATGTTGAAAACTTAGTTCGTCTGCTCACTGGGAAGCAAAAAAAAAAATACTTGATATGGTGGGGTAATTTGGTGTCGCTACACTTTTTGTAACTCTCTCGGCGGCGGACACAAAATCGCCTGAATTTGACATATTACATATAAAATAGAACATTTTTACTACCGTATATAATTTCAGCACAGCGGATCTCCTCATGTCCATATAATTCCGGAGCACCGGTGTTTATGCCGGGCGATGTTTCATCAATACCACCTGTTATTAAATTTATTGATAATATTATACGCTGTAGCAGTGAAGATATTGAGAGACCACTAGTTGAGTTACAGCGCGATAAGCACATACATACATACCTGCCACCCAAAACCCGGAAGACCATGCGGATTTGGAATACCATTTGTCCCATGTGATGAAATAACAGTTTAGACAGAATTATGTAAATATGATCTTACATAAAAAAAGCAAGGATCTGGAAAAGGCCTTCGAGAAAAACTAATCAGTATCCTAGAAAACATAACAAACCTTGAGATATTTTTACTGTAGCCCCATTCACAATCTTGTGTAAATGAATAGAGATAAGCCCAATAAAAAATGGACCGAGGAGGATATAAAAAAAATTTTAATTATCTGCAAGAAGCTTCGGAGATAGAGTTAAGAAAATTGGTTGCTTTAAATGCTCCTACTGTAGCTGGCTTTATAGGCAATAGCTGCTTCTATAAATTGCTGTAAAAATAATCTGCATTATATATATAATATTTCAATAAAGTGAAATCGGAAATTAACATTAATTAAAAACGAAATAAAGTTTCTCTGTAAAATGGTTTTTATTTTATTAGGTACAATATTCTCAATATTCTTAATGTAATTAAAGAAACAAGATTTTAATCTTATAATTCAAAGTCAATTTCTTTTCACTATGTAACAATAATGTAATAATTTTATATAATTGATTTTAATTATGCAGGTTGTAGTGTATCAATGACATACTTTGATTGTAGTATTATAAACTGCAATGAACAAATGTCAATGAGCTCTAAATAGAAATAAGACCAGACGATCATATAAACATAAATGCTAACAGAAGCTAATGAACTCGAAGAACCAAATGAATAAACAATCGTACAAACAAATATATATGAGATTCTTAAGATAGGTCAGTATTTGATTTTTGTTTAAAGTTAAATAATATAAATATTTGGTTATTAATTCGATATTTTTGACACTTACTATACGCGAATGTTCAGTTGATAAAACAATATGTTTGCAATTTTGTAATTTGAACCGTATTGTTGCTAAGTACAATCAACCAAAAATTTGTGAGAGCCTGATACAATGTTTCACTTAATGAATTGTAGAACTATTTAAGTCTAGCTTATAGAAATTCTCATTATTAGTATTTAAGCAAAAAGTTTTTAATAAAGTGGCGTCTTATATTTTGAATTTTCAAACAATAAACTTCTTTTATTTTTAACTCATTACATGGCGATCCTGCCATTGCTCTAAGCGAATATAAACAGCAAACAAATTTGCTACAATCTGATTTAAGAAACAAGGAACAGGACAATAGAATCCAGCATATATAGCTTATGCTTTGCAGTATTCTGTTGAATTTTCCTGAAATAAAGAGCAAGGCCCATGACGGAAACGTGGGAGGAAATTGTTGAAAACCTTAAGGGGGCCGAAGAAAATTGGGCCCGATTGTTACGGGAAGGACGAGCAGACGAGAAGCCGGAAATCCTTAATGCGGGTCCTAAACCGAAGAAACTGAAGCCAAAGCGACTAAAGGAAGTAAAACCCCGATTTTTCCCTTACCCAATATAAAAAATCAATAGGAGGCGAAATAAACCGAATGAAAAAGGAACTTAGGGTGCTCCAGGATATGATGCTATATGAAACTCAACATATAAATGAAATATTCTGTCAAATAAATAGTTTAAAATTGCAAATTAGAACAAAGAAAGGATCATTAAGAAAGAAGAACAAAAAACAAACATAATAAAAAAAAAAATAAAAACAAAGATTTTATAGAATGAATAAATTAATTTGACCAATATTAGTAACATCATTAATTTTGTCAATCATAGTATACTTACTAGTTCTATGGATAAAGATAAGCATAATTGACGCAATAGATAACGGATTGATAAAAACAAACAAAACCATTCAAGATAAATTCAATAATCTTATACGCACAAAAGATATTTTTCCCATTTGGTAAAATGAACAAACTAAAGGATTTGTACAACAAACTCATAGGTTGGATAATTTTCGCTACTATAATAACACCAATGATCATAATATTAGATTTAAAGATATTAAAATTAATAATAAGAGACCTAACCTGTACGAAATATAAGTAGAAAATAGAATTTGACATGAATATTTTAAAACCCTTGGGTCAAATAATTATAAAGGCCAAGAAATCATTAAGTAGACCATACACTGTAGAAACAATAGATGAGAAAATCTTAAAAGTCCAAGACATACAAAGTAATATTAAAGAACAAGTAACTGACAAGTTGGAAAGGGAGGATAGGAATACAATATTATAAAAACTATTTATTCTAGAAAGGGAAGCTTTAGATTTGTTGGAGCAACATAGGGAAAGGAAAAAGAGTCAACTAAAAAATTTAATAATAGCGAATTTAGATATTAATGAGTTGTCCGCTATCACAAAATTGATACCCAAATTTAGCGGTAAACCCAATGAACTAAATGATTTTATTAAAAACTTGGAAACAGTAACTTTGACTGTTGCAGAAGACAAAAGTGCATCTTTCTTCAATTTCATATTCAAATCGAGAATAGAACTGCGAGTGCAAAACAGATTGAAACAAACGTCAGTGCCCACGTCGATAACAGAATTAATAACAAGTTTAAAAGCAACCTATAAACCATTAAATACTTCAAATACCATATTAAACGAAATAAATCGTACCACACAGAGAGATGGCAACATTTTAGGTAAAAAAATAGAAAACCTTATCACAGAATTGAACGAAATACAAATATCTGAGGAGGGAGAAAATCAAAGATCCTTCATAATCAGCACAAACAAAAAAATAGCATTCAATGCATTCATGAATGCATTGACAAATACACAAATTATAACTACAATTGACGCAAGTCAAAACTTTCAATGAGGCAGTTAAAATTGCAGAACAAGTGACATCACGAACAACACAGAAGCAAATATTTCACCAGAAAGTATCTAGCGGTCAAGGAACACACTACAGGCAACAACAAAAATGCAGAAATTGTGGAGGCAGTCATGGTAACAGATGCCCCGCAGAAGGCATCAAGTGCCACAATAATCAAGGATACAACTAAACTCAGAGATGTTACAAACAATGATTCCCGTTATGGCGGATGAAACAGTAAAGAAATCGCTGGTGATAACCAGAAACATGAAGAGAAAAATTATTCAAAATGAGGAAAATAACAAAAAAAATTAAAACAAGAGAAATGGATCCAAAGATAATGGAGATGTGCTTTCTGAATAGCCTGATCAACTCAAAATTTGGGACTGCACATCCCACAGAAAAAACTAAATTTCATATTCAGTAAAGAAATTCATAAAATCAGTTAAAAATTTATTTGGCTGCGGACCTACAAAGAAAATTGCAAATTCATATAATTTTTTTTCTTTTAACTGAAAAAAATACATTTATTTCAATTAAAAAATATACGATTAACAAACAAAAAATTGTTTAAAATAAAAAAGAAATCAAATAAAAATATTAGCTTAAACAAACAAAATATTTTATGATTTTTATACACAATATCAAATAATAATCTGGTTGAATCTAGGAAAGATTTGTTAAAAAATATTCTTAATTTTTAAACAAATTTCTTAATAGACTCAAATAAAATATTAACCGATTTTTGATATATAGACAGTACAATTTTCTTTTTGATCCAAGTAAAATTATTTTTTTAAATATAACTGAAGTTCAAACAAATGTATTAACAAAAACAAAGTAATGCTTTACGAAATTTTTATTTATAAGCAATTTTCTTTATAATTCTATTAAAAATGAATTTTACACAATTTCAAATTACACTCAATGTAAATAAATTAGAAAAAAAATACCAAGAGATAACCTGTGGTTTCATGTAGTCAGGCCACAAATTTAATTCACAATCTTGTATAAATGGTCTTGCATAGTAGCATTTGCAAAATGCTATGGCATATTTTTACTTTACAATAACAAAATATACAAAAATGCACATGCTATCTTTTTGCAACCAAGCAACACTTAACCCCGTACTTTTATTTGCAAACTGACAGCTAATATTAAAAAGATAATAAAGTAAACAAAAAATATGGATAACGAAATAAGCAAAAAAACACGAAGCAAAGAGATAAGGAATTCCTCAAAATTTTTGATATGAAAATATTTCCCAAAACTTAAATTTTACAAATAAAACCTAAGCTCAAAAGAATTTTGAATCGTGCTAAATGGAATAAAATCGTGTAAACAAATATTTTTTTATTTTCAAACCGTGTAAAAACAGAATTGGGTGTACCTGTAATTCAAGAAACGAAATTTTAAGCTTATAATTCAACGTCAATTTCTTTTCATTGTGTAACAATAATTTAATAATTTTATGTAATTGATTTAATTTTCATGCAAGTAATAGTTCTCTTAAAAACAGTTGGTTTATATCAGAAGCATAACTCAATGTATTCTTATCATATACATAATTCAGAAGCTTAAACGAATTCATTTCCTTTACATCTCCCCCTTAATTCTTAATTTTTAAACAAATTTCTTAATTAACAAATTTCTTAATAGACTCAAATAAAATATTAACCGATTTTTGATATATAGACAGTACAATTTTCTTTTTGATCCAAGTAAAATTATTTTTTTAAATATAACTGAAGTTCAAACAAATGTATTAACAAAAACAAAGTAATGCTTTACGAAATTTTTATTTATAAGCAATTTTCTTTATAATTCTATTAAAAATGAATTTTACACAATTTCAAATTACACTCAATGTAAATAAATTAGAAAAAAAATACCAAGAGATAACCTGTGGTTTCATGTAGTCAGGCCACAAATTTAATTCACAATCTTGTATAAATGGTCTTGCATAGTAGCATTTGCAAAATGCTATGGCATATTTTTACTTTACAATAACAAAATATACAAAAATGCACATGCTATCTTTTTGCAACCAAGCAACACTTAACCCCGTACTTTTATTTGCAAACTGACAGCTAATATTAAAAAGATAATAAAGTAAACAAAAAATATGGATAACGAAATAAGCAAAAAAACACGAAGCAAAGAGATAAGGAATTCCTCAAAATTTTTGATATGAAAATATTTCCCAAAACTTAAATTTTACAAATAAAACCTAAGCTCAAAAGAATTTTGAATCGTGCTAAATGGAATAAAATCGTGTAAACAAATATTTTTTTATTTTCAAACCGTGTAAAAACAGAATTGGGTGTACCTGTAATTCAAGAAACGAAATTTTAAGCTTATAATTCAACGTCAATTTCTTTTCATTGTGTAACAATAATTTAATAATTTTATGTAATTGATTTAATTTTCATGCAAGTAATAGTTCTCTTAAAAACAGTTGGTTTATATCAGAAGCATAACTCAATGTATTCTTATCATATACATAATTCAGAAGCTTAAACGAATTCATTTCCTTTACATCTCCCCCTTAATTCTTAATTTTTAAACAAATTTCTTAATTAACAAATTTCTTAATAGACTCAAATAAAATATTAACCGATTTTTGATATATAGACAGTACAATTTTCTTTTTGATCCAAGTAAAATTATTTTTTTAAATATAACTGAAGTTCAAACAAATGTATTAACAAAAACAAAGTAATGCTTTACGAAATTTTTATAAGCAATTTTCTTTATAATTCTATTAAAAATGAATTTTACACAATTTCAAATTACACTCAATGTAAATAAATTAGAAAAAAAATACCAAGAGATAACCTGTGGTTTCATGTAGTCAGGCCACAAATTTAATTCACAATCTTGTATTTATAAATGGTCTTGCATAGTAGCATTTGCAAAATGCTATGGCATATTTTTACTTTACAATAACAAAATATACAAAAATGCACATGCTATCTTTTTGCAACCAAGCAACACTTAAACCCGTACTTTTATTTGCAAACTGACAGCTAATATTAAAAAGATAATAAAGTAAACAAAAAATATGGATAACGAAATAAGCAAAAAAACACGAAGCAAAGAGATAAGGAATTCCTCAAAATTTTTGATATGAAAATATTTCCCAAAACTTAAATTTTACAAATAAAACCTAAGCTCAAAAGAATTTTGAATCGTGCTAAATGGAATAAAATCGTGTAAACAAATATTTTTTTATTTTCAAACCGTGTAAAAACAGAATTGGGTGTACCTGTAATTCAAGAAACGAAATTTTAAGCTTATAATTCAACGTCAATTTCTTTTCATTGTGTAACAATAATTTAATAATTTTATGTAATTGATTTAATTTTCATGCAAGTAATAGTTCTCTTAAAAACAGTTGGTTTATATCAGAAGCATAACTCAATGTATTCTTATCATATACATAATTCAGAAGCTTAAACGAATTCATTTCCTTTACATCTCCCCCTTTGAGAGAAAATAAAATATCTATATATATAAAAATGAATGTCTGTCTGTCTGTTTGTTTGTTTGTTTGTGCTTTATAGGAGGCCAAACCCTTGGACCGATTTTTCTGAAATTTTCACAGGATGTTACTGTGACTCTGGAAGGAATAGTAGGCTATATGAAGCTTTGATTGGACGTGGTACCGCCCATATAACCCAAAAATTTAAACCGCCATATTTTGGGCATTTTTTGACCTACGTCGATGATGTTTGGTACATATGGTATTGGCATAATAAGGAATACGTACCAGGAGAAAAGTGGGTGGGACCACGCCCCTTTTTAGGACAATTAAAAATCGTAATATAGTCTTAACTACTGCACCGATCGTCATTAAATTTTCACAATAGGATATTCTTACGAAATAATAAATTCTTTGACTACATACGATGTCATCAAGCGATACTTCGAGCAGATGATTATATTCATCTTCGTGATGCAATGAACGATCCAAATGACTTCAATCCCAATGAAGTAGGGCAACCTATTATACTGCCAGCAACATTCACAGGAAGCCCACGTCATATGCAAGAATATGCACAAGACGCAATGACATATGTGCGATCATACGGACGGCCAGATCTGTTTATTACATTCACATGTAATCCGAAGTGGGAGGAAATCGTATCCGAATTGTCTTCTGGGCAAACATCTGCACATCGACACGACATTACAGCACGTGTGTTTAAACAAAAATTAAAATCATTAATGGGTTTCATTGTTAAGCTACAAGTTTTTGGAGAAACGCGATGCTGGATGTATTCAGTCGAATGGCAAAAACGTGGATTACCACATGCACACACTTTAATTTGGTTGGTCAACAAAATTACGTGACAAAATAGATGATGTCATTTCTGCGGAAATACCTGATCCTGATATTGATCCACAATTGCATGAAATTGTAATCAAAAACATGATTCATGGGCCATGCGGAATCATCATTCCAAATTCACCATGCATGGCCGATGGAAAATGCACGAAAAAGTATCCACGACAAATGCTTATAGAAACAATCTCAGGTATTAATGGCTATCCGCTTTATCGTCGCAGATCAACAGATGATGGTGGGCAATCAATTACAATAAGGGTGCGAAACAATGATATTGATATTGATAATCGCTGGACAGTACCCTATTGTCCATTGCTTTCAAAAACGTACAAAGCTCATATTAATGTAGAGTATTGCAATTCCGTAAAATCTATTAAATACATATGCAAATATGTTACCAATGGATCAGATATGGCAGTGTTTTCGTTGCACAATCCAAATGATGAAATTATACGATATCAAATGGCACGATATATCAGCAGCAATGAAGCCGTTTGGCGAATTTTAGGATTTCCCATTCATGAACGCCATCCGGCTGTTGTTCATTTATCTGTTCACCTCGAAAATGGACAACGCGTTTATTTCACTGAAGTAACTGCACAAGAAAGGGCAGCAGCGCCTCCACCTACAACGTTAACTTCTTTTTTTGATTTATGCACAAATGATTTATTTGCTCAGACTTTGCTGTATGCTCAAATGCCAACATACTATACATGGAACGCATCAGCGAAAAAATTTCAGCGTCGCAAACAAGGAAAAGCAGTTGAAGGATGGCCAAACTTATATTCCACTGATGCATTAGGAAGACTGTATACTGTTCATCCCCAGAATGCAGAATGTTTCTTATAAATGTTCGTGGACCTACTTCGTTTGAGAACTTACGTACAGTTCATAGTCAAATATGTGCAACCTATCGAGAGGCATGCCAAAAACTTAATTTATTGGAGAGCGATTCTTATTGGGAAACAACACTTGCAGATGCTTCAGTTACCAATCATCCGTGGCAGATAAGGTCATTATTTGCGATTATGTTGGTAACATGCTATCCATCCAACCCGAAAGAACTTTGGCATAAATTTAAAGCATATATGAGTGAAGACATTTTGTATAGAGAGAGAATTACCAGAAACGACGAAACAATTGAATTTTCTGAAGCTATATATAATGAGGCTTTGATCTTACTAGAAGACAAGTGTTTGCAAATCAACAACAAGACTCTCATTGAAATTGGAATGATAAGCCCTATTCGATCCGGCGATGATGCATCTGATCAAGATCTGCGACGAGAAAGGA
>OX451220.1:13796345-13971405 GCA_949628195.1 Phasia obesa | reverse complement strand
AAATTTAAAGGGGTCCGTAACTCCGAAACTAAAGGCCGGGGCACATAGAATCCGTCATACGTTATACTTTAAAGCTGCCAATCGAAATCAAAGTAACAACGGAAGAGGTTGACACAAAAAGTACTTTGTATTATATCAGAAAAGAAAACACGAGAAAAGCTTTTTTCTCCATTTTACTCTATTAAATTAAATTATTTTGTTGTATTTTGTTTTATTTTTGCTTCCACACAACACAAAAATTTAATTTTGAGAGTGAGAAACAAAGAGAAAACAATTAAAGCTTTCAACGTACGTTAAAAGTTGCCTAACTTTAGTACCTTACGTTGACGGAGACATACTGATTGTGACAACACTCATTAGAAAAGCTTTATTTCAACTTTCTTGTGCGTTGAAAAAGTCGACGTATAACGTATGGCGGATTCTATATGCCCCGGCCTTAAGAGTACCACCCAATTTGTGCTTGTGACATTTTTGTTTAAAATTAAATTTGTATATATATATATATATATATATATATATATATATATATATATATATATATATATATATATATATATATATATATATATATATATATATATATTTATATATATATATATATATATATATATATATATATATATATATATATATATATATATATATATATATATATATATATATATATATATATATATATATATATATATTATATATATATATATATATATATATATATATATATATATTAAATTTAAAATATACAAAAAATGCCTCGTCAGGCTTTGTCATGCAACTTTTTCAACCCCACTTGCCTACTAACAAGAAAAAAAATTGCATGAAAAAGTTGCGGCGTTTATTGCAAGGTGTAAAAGTGGTCTAATTAAGAAATAAAATTTACAAAAGTGTTATTAAATTCAATTTTTCAGTTTGTTCAGCAATTCTCACAAATTCAATCTTGGCGGTTGTTTAATAACTCCACCCTTTTTAGTTACATAATTTTTATTGTCAGTTTCTTCAACAGTTTTACTATTCAAATTTGCCGGCTTTTGTACTTTACAAACATTATTTGTTTAATTGTCTTACTCTCTGGAGTCTTGCTTATGTGATTTTGACCTTGGTTCATTACAACACTTTATTATCCTCCCAGGAAATCAACAGCTAGTAGGTGTCTTCTTAAACTTGACCATGTCCCCTTTCTGAACGGGCTTGACATGCCTAGCAGTTCTGTTATAATAGTCGGAATATTTACGAATGTTCCTATTTAATCTTTTCTTATATTCCCTGTTGTCAATTAATTAAGGAAGGTATTCTTGTCCGCAGTGTTCTTGACATGAGTAATTAAGAAGGGCTTGGTAAATTGCCCTTTGGTGTTGTTCTATAGTGTAATAATGACAAATAGAGATCACATTTGCTTTCATTAGCCTTTAGAAATAATTTTTTAATGGTCTGAAAGAAACGTTCACCTATCCCATTAGACTCCGGAAAATATGGACTCCATGTGTTGTGTTCAATTTCCCAAGATTGACAAAATTCTCGAAATTCTTTAGAATTGAATAGCGGACCATTGTCCGATATTAAAATGCATGGAATGCCATGTCTAGAGAACCTGGATTTTAATTTTACAATAAATTGTGAACTACTATGCCCAGAATGAAGTGGCTTGATTTCAAAAAATTTATGTACATTTTCTTATTAATTCAGCCGAGCTTAAACCACGGTATATCAATGATCTCATGAGGTAGTATCTTAGACTTTATTTTTGAATTTTTATGTTTCATGCAAACTTTACAATTTGTAATGAGATTTTCATGATAAATATTCTGAACTCCCAGACGGCTCTCATGTATTTTATTCAGAATAGACTTACGTAAGCATTTTGGAACGAACATTTAGTGATTTTTTTATAAAATATTATTTAATAATGAAATTTCATACTTAATTTTAAAGAATAGCATCACTTCCTGATCGACCTGTTTTTTGGCCAGCCATCATTTACATACTGAACAATTTTTCTGAAAACTGAGTCATTATTTAAATGTTCTAATGGCATTTCCATTTGAGAGGCAATAAAGTTGCAATGTAAGGAAATATCTTTACCCATTTCTGTGAAGTCTGTTTTTTTTAATGGAGCCCTGGATAGGGTATCAGCTATTTAAATATATTTGCCTGGTATATAACTAACTTAAAGGTCATAGCATTGAAGACGCAGCATAAATCGCTGTAACCTGGCTGGAATTGCAAAAAGAGGCTTATCAAATAACGTGACCAGTGCTTTGTGGTCAGTTTCAACAAATATTTTTTACACATAAACATATTGATGAACTTTTCTATTTGTGCGTAGTTCTTTTGTGATTCTGTTAAGGAAGTGGACGCATATACAATGGGATTTTTCCCATGCATAATTGTTGCGCCAAGGGCATATTTTGAAGCAACTACTGACAAAGTAATGTTTTTATCTGGGTCAAAGTACGCTACCACAGGCGATTTAGATATTTCGTGTTTTAGATTCTCAAACTCTTTTTGATGCATGGAAGTCCAATGCCATTCAATGTCTTTTTTTAAAAGTTTCCTAAGTTTCATATTTTTATGTGGAAATTTTTCAATAAACGAGCCCAGATAATTGACCATGCCAAGGAATCTCTATAGTAGGTGTAGGCATACTTACTATAGATTTAAAATTTTCTTCGTCTGCCCTAAAACCTACATGACTAAAAACATGTCCCAAAAATCTTATTTCACTTTGCAAAAATGAAATAAGATGAATGAAAGTCTGTGAAAATGAAAATTATGACTGTAACATAATATATTTTAATATTAAGAATATGTATATGTATGTATGTATGTGTATAGAGTAACATAATTTTATACCCTTCACCACAGGTGGAAAGGGCATATATAAGTTTGTCATTCCGTGTGTAATTTCTACAATATTCATTTCCGACCCCATAAGGTATATATATTCTGGATCCTTATACATAGAGAAGTTGATTAAGCGATATCCGTCTGTCCGTGTTAGTGTGGTAATGTCATTTGCCAAGGCACTAGAAGAGATACAAAAAATTTAAACACACCAATCTGTCAGGCATAGTTTCGAAAATTGCAATTCACCAACATCGGATCATTCCTTTGGAGGCTACGGGCCTCCACGCCCACCTATATTTTTTTTACGTTTTTTTTAATTTTTTTCGGCTTTAATGATTCTGTTTTGCCTTTTTTTGCCAAATCAATATTAGACTGCGACAGGTAGATCGCAAGGAGTGCATACAGATCTCGGGGGATCAATAACCCCCTGCGAGGGGCGATTTTTGTTTGTTTTTAGATTGGTAGGGTTTTTCTGCTTTGATTTGTATTAGAGACCTTAATAGAAAGCAATACGCATAGAGGTAGCCGATGGACCCACAGGGTACCCACTGACAAATGGGAGCAGTTAAAAGGACCCCCCATGTGTCAATATGATGAATTTTTTTTTTAAGGATTTCTTTTTGCTTTAGTTTGACCATTCTAACTCAATATAGATTGGAGAAAGGTCCAAAATTTAACAAAAAAATTTCAATCAAATTTTTAAAAAAAAAATTTTTAAAAAAATTTTTAAAAAAAATTTTTTTTATTTTTTTTAAAAATATTTACAAAAAAATTTACAAAGCATTTTCAAAAAGATATTTTACAGAAAAAATTCGAAAAAAAAATTTTCCAAAAAATTTTCGAATAAAATTTTACAAAAAATTTTTAAAAAAATATTTTTACAAAAAAATTTTACACACAATTTTCGAAAAATTAAAATAAAAATTTCAATATTTCTTTGAAAATGAAAATCATGACTGTAACATAATATATAATATAAAATATAATATACATATGTATGTATGTGTGTATATAGAGTAACCTATTTTTATACCCTTAAAATAGATTGGAGAAAGGTCCAAAATTTAACAACAAAATTTCAATCAAATTTTAAAAAAAAAATTTTTTTTTAAATTTTTTAAAAAAAATTTTAAAATTTTTTTTCAAAAATATTTACAAAAAAATTTACAAAGCATTTTCAAAAAGATATTTTACAGAAAAATATTCGAAAAAAAATTTTTAAAAAAATTTTCCAAAAAATTTCGAATAAAATTTTACAAAAAATTTTTTAAAAAATGTTTTTACAAAAAATTTTTACACACAATTTTCGAAAAATTAAAACAAAAATTTCAATATTTCTTTGAAAATGAAAATCATGACTGTAACATAATATATAAGAATATACATATGTATGTATGTGTGTATATAGAGTAACATATTTTTTTAAATGCGTTTGATTTTTTAATATATGATATCTCTGTTTTAAAACCTAGGTGCATTAAACACATAGACATCATCAGAATACCGACTACAAACTGTAAAAAATGAAACATTGTGGCTGTCAACAAGAAAAAATGTCACAAAATTGTAAATTCATATATAAACAAAAAGTTTTGGAGGAAATATTTATAATTTTTTGAAAAAGTTATTTAATTTTATAAAATCAAAATAAGTATATCTACAACAATGTCAGAGTTTACGATGTAGCTGTCGTCTTCAATATCATTAAGTAGCTGACAACACGGCGACAATTGTAGCAAACGGAATTTGTTTTCATTTGTCTTCTATTTTTTTAACTTATGAATAATGATTTTTTCTCATACGAATTTATTTAAGTAAAGAGTCAACAATATGGATAATGCTGTACATGTCTGTATAAATAAAATCACCGTGGTGAAGGGTATAGAAGATTCGGCACGGCCGAATATAGCACTTTTATTTGTTTTAAATGCGTTTGATTTTTAAATAGATGATATCTCTGTTTTAAAACCTAGGTGCATTAAACACATAGACATCATAAGGATACCGGCTACAAACTGTCAAAAATAAAACGCTTATTTTGAAATCAGCAAAGCTACATTGCTAAACGGACCATGGATAATGCTGTACATGTCTGTATAATTAAAATCACCGTGGTGAAGGGTATAGAAGATTCGGCACGGCCGAATATAGCACTTTTACTTGTTTTAAATGCGTTTGATTGTTAAATATATGAGATCTCTATTTTAAAACTTAGATGCATTTAGCACATAGTCAACATCCAGAGACCGACTAAAAACTGTCAAAAATAAAATACACACGGTTAAAGGTAATAATAATCGTTTATTTTAAAACCAGTATAGATAGTTACATGGCTACACGAACACCGTTGTGGCTTTCGTAAACTTAGGCTAATTTATATTTTATTCTAAAAAATAAAATATCAGAGAATTGCAAATTACAAATTCATATATAAACAAACAGTTTTGAAGAAAATATTTATAATTTTTTAAAAAAGTTATTTAATTTTATAAAAGCAAAATAAGTGTTTCTACAACAATGTCAGAGTTTACGATGTAGATGTCGTCTTCAATATTATTAAATACCTGACGCACGGCGACAATTGTAGCCAACGGAATATGTTTTCATTTAGCTGCATCGCCGCTGTCTTCTATACATGTACATGTCTGTATAAGTAAAAACTCCGTGGTGAGAGTACAGAAGATTCGGCACGGCCGAATATAGCACTTTTACTTGTTATATATATAGATTGTACCAAAAAAGTATGAAGTGTTCCATTGTACCACTAGCGAGTCGACCCAACACTGTTTGTGAATGGAAAATCTTTATAACATTTAGTTTTTCCATTCGCATTAGTTCACTTTTCAATTTATCGTAAAGTTTAAATGGTATCCTCCTGGGAGGATCAATTACTGGAGAAATATCTTCTCTTACTTTAAAACTGCATTTATGCTGCAATGAACCAAGACCTCGGAAAACATTTGAAAATTTTGTAATTATGTTATTAGCTGATAATACATTTACATTTTTTTTTTCAAAATTCATACCCATAGCAGGCAGATTGAAGCCATATAACATATATATTACAAGTAAAATCTACAATAAAAAATCTTATTATATACATTTTCTTTTCAAATGTTATTTTTAAAAACAGTTTGTCTAAAACTCTTAATTTTTGGCCACTAAATGTAAAAATATTTACATTTGTTTCTCTTATAAGATCTTTAACATTTAGTAAACCTGATGTCGTATAAGAGATAATATTGGCTTGTGCCCCTGGATCTATTTTACATTTTTGCTTAATATTATTCACCTTTACCTCAATATCCCACTCAGCTGGTGTTGTTGCATTTTTCGTAATGGCACCGACAAATAAATTCAATTTTTTTTTAAAAGAGAAGTACCACTCAGGCAGTTAATGCCTGTATTACCTGTGGTACTTCCTTTGGAAAGGGATAGTAGTAGATAAGACAGATGGTTAGTGATAGTAAAGCTTCGATTCTGGCAACACTGTAATTGCACGTTATGATTATTTTTAGAACAGTATTGCAGCGCCCCTGGTGTTATTTAGGCGAATTAGTTCGAAGATAGCATAGCCAATTTATAATTATTTTACTTCGCCGGCGATTTAGTGCTATTTGGTAAAACCGGCGAAGGAGGGCGCTGTGATATGCATTATTATAAAGAAAAATCAATACATATCAGAAAAATGTATGTTGCCACGGCTGAGATTTGAACTCGTGACCATTGCTTAGTAGTCAACTTGCTAACCACTTAAGCTACAGCATCCTCAAAATAAATTCTATTCAAAGTCATCGTAGTCCCCATTTTCTTCAGCGCGCACATGTTTTATCATTTTATTTTTTAGAAAGCACATTTTGGCAAAATGTCCCATTGTGCCACAATGATGACACTTTGCACCTTCTGTCGGACATCTGTTCCTGTGAGTCTGACCACATCTATTAAAATTGTCATTTGTTGTTGTTTTAAGGCAGGTTTAAAAGTTTTCCTTCTTATGATGTTGATCATTGGTCCGTTTTCATGCCATTATCAAAAATTTGTGCATTTTGCTTAGCTATTTCCATCGTTTTTGCTATGCCTACCGCTTTGTCTAAATTTATAGCACCTTGAGCTAACAGCTTTTCTCTTATATTACCCATTTACTTTACGACAATTTATTTCAAATTTGCTTTTCTTTTTTAATCAAATTTTATGTAATACTTTATGTAAAACTTTACTTTCTCACTATTAGTTTCCTTCGACTACTTTTGACACCATGTTAGATAGTTTTAGAAGTACCAATATTGACACTTTTTTTATTTGAGTGATGCCAATTACAAATAATGTGTATTATTAATTATCACATAGATAGTTATACCACTATAAGTCTAGATATTTGTATGTATATATAACATTATTAATCAACAAATTGATGTCATGCTGATTTCAGAGACTTACTTAACAACAAATAGCTTTTTAAAATCAATGTGGCAGAGCATGTGGTGGTTTAGCAATACTAATAATTATTAACCGTTTGATTTTTTTGAGGACTATCTTTAAGCAACAAATATCTGCATTGCAGAATTTCATCAAAGCTTAGTTATTTCTTCAATTTATTCACCTCCTAGATTTCAAGTATCAGAGAGTCAACTTGTCTTGTTGATTTTGATCGAAACATCAAATTAGCTGCCCAACATACAACAGTAACCCGGTAAATAGTCAGATGCAATCACATTTATTCTGCAGATGTAGAGCGACTCTTGTGTGAAAAAAGAAAAATTTGTTGAAAGTGGCAAATACATAGATCTCCTCAACTTAAAACTAGACTTAAAAATTGCACGAAGCGGCTAAGAGACCTTCTAGAATCTCGTAGCTGAGCTGCCACCAATCGATGTTAGTCCGGCAGTTTCCCTAAGGTTTGAGCTTCGAGATATTGAAAAGGCAATAACTGATTTAAACTCCAAGAAAGCTCCTGGAATTGATAAAACCAGTAACAAGATGTTATTTGAATTGCCCAGTATAGCCTAAAAAATTATTCTTTTTGTTTTTAATGCCATTTTACGTCTTGAGTACTTTCCTACAAAGTGGAATCAAGGTTGAATCGTACAGACCTATAAGCCTTTTATCAAACATATCAAAGCTGCTTGAAAAATATTAATAATTAAGTTGAACCCAATTCTGAGCGTGAAAGGATGTATTCCGAACCATCAATTTAGCTTCAGAAAATAACACAGTACGATCCAACAAACACACAGATTAGTAAATGTAATTAAAAAGACCTTTGAAGAAAAAAATACTGTTCTGCACTTTTTATTGATGTTTCTCCAGCATTCGACAAGGTATGGCACGAAGGCCTCATATACAAGTTAAAGCAGAACTTTCCCAAAAACTTCTATAAGCTTATAAAAAATTATTTAACTGATTGAAAGTTCATACTAAAAGAAGGAGATTTATTAAGCTCCTCTCAGCTCATTAAAGCCGGAGGTCCACAAGGTAGTATTTTGGGACCCATTTTATATTTGCTGTACACATCCGATATGCCAATTAGCAATCAAGTGCACACATCAACTTTTGCTGATGACAGAGTTTATTTAAGTATTCATGAAAGCGCCCAAGTAGCATCACAACATTTACAAGACCACATAATAAAGTTGGAAAAATGGTTGAAGAAATGGAGAATAAAGTTGAATGAACAAAAATGCACTCATATAACTTTCACACTGGGTAGGGACTCATGCCCACCTATTCGCATAAATAATCAAATGATACCCCAGCTTTCAGACGTCAAATACCTCGGTATATATCTTGATAGGTGCCTTACTTGGAAAAGCCACATAAAATCCAAGTTAACACAAATTAAGTTAAAAGTAGTCAAACAAAACTGGCTTATTGGCAGAAACTCTACCCGTAACTTAGATTGCAAACTTCTATTATACAAGTCAATCCTTAAACCAATTTGGTGCTATGGGATTCAATTATGGGGCACTGTCTGACGCCAAAATAAGATTCTACGAATGATCACAGTTGCTCCATGGAATATCAAGAACTCTAATATCCACAAAGATCTAAATGTGCCAACAGTTAAATCAGAAATAGCGAAACATGCGGTAACGTATTTGAAGAAGCTTGAAACTCATCCAAATTCATTGGCGCGTACAATTCTTAATGCTCCTGGTTACATTCGACTAAAAAGAAGAGATACTGCTTTTCTTGGCCGTACAATAGAGGGACGACCCATAAATGATTTCAACAATCGTGGAATATACATTATTTTTTGTCTGGCGCTGGCTGGACTTATTAAGTATATTTATATTTTTATTATAGACTTAAGATATGAGTAATTATTTTTTGTTCAATATATTGAAGACACAATAAATAAAATATGAAAAAGGTCCAAAATTGTTATTAGTTATGTCAGCAAGTTTTACAATAAAAAACAAATTATCAATGTGGGGATATTTGAGCTGCAATTTAACGGGAAGATAAAATATTTGACAATAATGTATAAAGTTATTTTAAAATAAAGTTAATTTTTAAATTCCACATTTGTATCCATTAATGTATCATTAATTTTATTCCATTACATTTTGTGCAGCTATGATTAAAGGTATTGTCTTAAGGAACATTTTTAAATTATATCTTTGCACATAAAAATTACGCTTTTTATACCCTTCACCACAGGTGGAAAGGGTATATATAAGTTTGTCGTTCCGTGTGTAATTTCTACAATATTCATTTCCGACCCCATAAAATATACATACATAGAGAAGTTGATTAAGCGATGTCCGTCTGTCCGTGCTCGGGTTGAAATGTCATTTGCTAAGGCACCAGAAGGGATACAAAAAATTAAAGCACATTAATCTGTCAGGCATAGTTTCGAAAATTTTGGTATTGCAATTCAGCAACATCGGATCATTACTTTGGAGGCTGCCGGCCAAAAGCCACCCCCACCTATATTTTTTTACGTTTTTTTTTAATTTTTTTCGGCTTTAATGATTCTCTTTTGCCTTTTTTTGTCAAATAAATATTAGACTGCGAAAGGTAGATCGCAAGGGGTGCATACAGATCTCGGGGGATCAATAACCCCTGCGAGGGTCGATTTTTTTGTTTGTTTTTAGATTGGTAGGGTTTTTCTGCTTTGATTTGTATTAGAGACCTTTAATAGAAAGCAATACACATAGAGGTAGCCAATGGACCCACAGGGTACCCACTGGTAAATAGGAGCAGTTAAAAGGCACATGGGGGGTCAATATGAGTAAATTTTTTTTGTAAGGATTTCTTTTTGCTTTAGTCTGACCATTCTAACTCAATATAGATTACAGAAAGACCCTAAATTTAACAAAAAAATTTCAATCAAATATTTTTCAAAAATATTTACAAAACATTTTCAAAAAGATATTTTACAGAAAAATATTCGAAAAAAAAAATTTAAAAATTTTCCAAAAAATTTTCGAATAAAATTTTACAAAAAATATTTTTACAAAAATTTTTTACAAACAATTTTCGAAAAATTAAAACAAAAATTTCAATGTTTTTTTAAAAATGAAAATTATAACTGTAACATAACATATATTTAATATTAAGAATATACATATGCATGTATATAGAGTAACTATTTTTTTAAATGCGTTTTATTTTTAAATAGATGATATCTCTGTTTTAAAACCTAGGTGCATTAAACACATATATGTACATATATCCCCGGGGCACTTATTGTCATTGCGGTTTATTCTCAAAGCTTTGACGCAGTGCTATCGGGGAAAATGGGGGCACCAGACGCCAATGTTCCTTGAACCTTAATCTGGAAGAACCCCACCCGTTAGAATGCGAACTCTGGATACCAGTCGACCCCCAGTTTCAATGTAGACTTACCCATGCATAAGGAGCTCTGTGTGGGTGGACAACGTTTTCTGCAATAATGGCCTAGGAAGAATTCAGAAGGGATGGACAGGAATGCCTCGCAAGGGGTGAACAGGTTAATCTCTAAGAGTTCTCCTATGGCGTTGAACCGGAGAGGTGGAGAGGTTAATCCCTTTAGGAACTCCGGTTGTCACTGGCCAGGGGAGGATATCGAAATAGAATGACAAAGAAACCTCGCAAGGGGTGGACTGGTCACTCTATGAATATACTCCTGCGGATATGGAGGTAAATGTGGATGAATTGGACGCACCTGGCCCTGTGGGCTTAGGCAAATCCTTTTCGGAAGCAGGCATCTCAAAACGTTCGTTCAACGTCAAGTCGGAGTCTCTACAGCTCATGCCTAAAAGTGAGTGGCAGAGGCAGAAGAGGAGACGGGGAAAGGGAAGCTGAGACGGCAGCGCACATTGTGTGTGAATGTCCAGCACTGGCTAGCATAAGACTCAGGACCACTGGTAGATGCCATGGGGGACCTAAGCCTTGAGCAAATGCTAGCAATTACTAGAGACTGCGTGATGAGAAAGAAGGCCGACAGTTACCCGTCGACAGTCTCAAATCACTAAAGTAAAGATTAAGGGCTGGTTGTAGCACATGACTCAATGTAAGTAGGCTGTCGTAAATTACATTTCGGTTGCCTGTAATCATAGAGAATGGAAGGGGGTCGAAAAGGGACCCGTTATGGAAGTGGTCTGCTTCGATATACCCCCTACATTACATTACAAACACATATACATCATCATGATACCGACTAAAACCTGCCAAAAATAAAATACACACGTGTCTAGGTAAACGATTATTTTGAAGTCAGCAAAGATACATGGCTACATGACACGGCCACCGTTGTGGCTGTAGTCAACTTAGGCTATTTCTATTTTATTCAACAAAAGAAAATGTCTCAAAATTGTAAATTACAAATTCATATACAAACAAAAAGTTTTGGAGGAAATATTTATAATTTTTTGAAAAAGTTATTTAATTTTATAAAAGCAAAATAAGGGGAAGCCACTTGGGTCCTATTTTGTTTCCACTTTTTATTAATGATTTGCCGAGCGTAATTGAATTCAGTAACGTTTTAAATATACGCAGATGATGTAAAGATTTTCCTAAGCTATACTAAAATTTCCGAAAGAGATTATCTACAATGTGATTTGGATAAATTTTACGACTGGTGTAATGTTAATTTAATGGTCGTTAACTTAAAAAAATGTAAGCACATGCGATTCTCAAGATCATCTAATGATAATGGTCTATTTTCTTTGGGTCGCTACCTGCTCGAATTGGTCACGGAGTTCCTGGATTTAGGTGTTCTTTTCGATAGTAAATTAAACTTTAATAAGTATATTACTATGATGGTAAACAAAGCTCGTCGTGTACTAGCCTTTATTAAGCGTTGGGCTAAGGAATTCACAGAGCATATAATAACCAAACGTTTGTACACATCCTTAGTGAGGCCAATTTTGGAGTATGGATCTATTATATGGGATCCCTATACTGATTATCAGAAGAACTGCATTGAATCTGTCCAGAAACAGTTCCTTTTATTTTGTCTGGGTAATAAAACATGGAATCCAAATGTAAACCTGTCCCCATATTCTGTAAGACTTACTTCAAATAATTTGCCGACATTGGAAAGCAGGCGATTAGTGCTCAATGTAGCATTTTTAATAAATTTGATAAACGGCTCAATTTGTTCAGAAGTCCTGCTAAAAAATATAAACTTTAATGTACCTTCTAGACCTACTAGGAACTTTACACCACTTCACATTAAGTGTATTCAAACAAATTATGCAAATGCTGATCCATTAAGAAGATTATGTAAAAATTATAATGACTTTTACAATTTCATTGATATCTCTGTAAATGTTAATATTATAAAACGTAATATTATTTTAGTGTTGAATGTTATTCACTGATGTTGTTATTTTAATGTTTTTGTTATTATTATTGGTCTGAAAGGAGAATATTAACCCATAGACCTCATTTAAATAAATAAATAAATAAACACGGCGACAATTGTAGCCAACGGAATATGTTTTCATTTGTCTTCTATTTCTTTAAAGCATGAATAATGAATTTTTCTCATACGACTTAATTTAAGTAAAGAGTCAACAATATGGATAATGCTGTACATGTCTGTATAAATAAAATCACCGTGGTGAACGGTATAGAAGATTCGGCACAGCCCTTTTACTTGTTTGTTTTATTCAATAATATATTAATAATTTAATCGCATTACAGTTTGATATATTTGTAAATTATACACTAACGGTCTAATTCATAAAAATTATGTATTTTTACCTAAAACTTTATTTTAGTTATTAAACACTTTTTGTCTTATAAACCAGTAATAAAAAAGCTTATATATAAACGATTAATAAAACTAAATTAACTGTTAAACGTTTTTATACTTTTGTACTCATGTGCTGGTAACACTATGTTATTTGTGTTGGTAACACTATTGTCATTTTAAGTTAAGTGATGCAAACAAAAACTATTCGATTATATAAGTAATCTTTTATAGGTAAAACAAAAAAGATAAATAGGACCAATAATGGTTAAACATTAAAAAAAAAATAACTTAAGAACGAACAACAAATTGTTGTAAACTTTGTCCTAAATAAAATGTTTAATGCAACAAGTAGGACAAGTATTCAAATACCGACTTTGTTGTTATTTATTATGCATCACTATCCCGTTTGTTTACTTTAAAATATAAACAAGCTATTGTTAAAAAAAATATAAAAATAAAGAAAAAATGGAGCAAATCGAAAGAATAAATAAAAGAAAACGCGCCGGCAATTGGGTGGAAGAAGATGTTCCAAATAGACAAAAATTTACAGTTTAATTCTTATTCCAAACAGACGTTGCTGAAGGAGTTGGTAAGAGAAAAAGTTTGAGTAATTGAAAATAAAATTACTGACACCAACTCAAATCAAAAAAAGAAGAATGCCTGGCTTGAGCTAGAGGAAAGGTATAGTATATTTGTTTATTAAATAGTACGTTTTTATATTCCACTCTTGTTTCAGCTTTTTTGTTGCGTAATTAAAATCCCACTGACAAAAATTCAGGCAAAAAAAAAAGCAGAAGAAAGGAGAGCAGTAATGCAAACTGGAGGAGGACTAAAGCCACCTGAAGAGCTCACAGCAGACAACATTACAGTGTGGCTTCCCAACGAATTCATTATTGATAATAATAAATTCGATTCTAATGCCGTTCTGTGCGAGCTAAATGTAAGTTACAATAAAAATTTTGAAATGCTTAATTTTGTCGATCCATTATAACACATATTAATTTATATTTAAGGTCTCACAAGACTTGGACAAAACAAGTCCAAAAGACATAATTGTATTCCCCAATAACGTAGAAGAAACGGAGGAAGTAATAGTTGCTGCGTTGGAAGAGCTAACTGATATTGAATCAGATGCTCTACAGAAAAAAAAGCCAAAAGAGAAAGGTAAGTTTTAATCACTGTTGCCAGATTTCTCTGCATTTTGCTGATTTTTTATCGTAAAATTGACTAGGTGAGATTTGCCGATTTTCTTCCTCAAATTGCAGATTTTTAGAAATGACTGTGTTTAGGCCACAGTCTTTTTTATTAATCCTTTTCAACTTCACTTCGTTGAATAAAAATTATTCAGACGTTGAAACATTTGGACAATTTAATGAAATTCAAATATTATTAGAAATAAAACATCTGAACATATTCGGGTATGTTCTGTAATCCGAAACCGAGTGAAATTGAAATCGAAAAAATTTTTAAAGAAAAATATAACTTAGTTGCGCCCATTATTTTAAAACATTAGCAATCAAGGAAGTTATGTGAATGGTCTTTAATCAAATGTATCAAAAAAATATCAAAATGTTGTAAGATTTAAAAGTTATGACAATTTAAAATTTCATTCGGATTCAATTTCACTCAGTATTGGATTACAGAACATACCTGTAAGTCAAAGCTAATGAGATTGGCAGGGATACAATCAGTGTTGTTGTAGTTACCTATATACTAAATATATATCAGTTAGCTATAAAGAGACTTTGTAAAAATATGCAATAAAATTTTTCCCTGTTTATAATATCCTGCGTCAATATAATTTGTTTTTGATTGATGCCCTTTCATCTGCATTAAAAATATAACACCTAAAATGCTAAATGGTCAGTAACAGACTTGCTACCAAATAACTTTAAAATAGAATCATAATTTAAAAACACAAAAGAACGCAAGGAATGTGATACAAATTTTCATTTTATAATTTAAAAAATGAAATGAAAAATATTTAAAAGAAGATTGTCAAAAATAATTTTATTTCATTTCTGATTTTGGGGAGGTTTTGCATTTATATTGTAATTAGCTTATAGCTAGGCCATAAAAGTTAACTTAAAGTGTGTTATTTTCGTAGTTGACTACCATTTTGCTTGTAGGGAAGTTAATAAAACTAAACTAAAAAGTCAATTGCATACCTATTAAATAAAACAAATTTTTTCAATTCTACAATCGAGGCACTCGATGTTATTCTACCAGTTGAAGGGTTGCGAGTTCGATTCCCGCCAAATACTTTGGGTGTTTTCTGCAGACAAGTAAGAAGCTTCACAAGTAGTGTTGTCTTTAAACAAATATTACGGTCTCAAATAATGCATTTATGTAAAGATTAAACATACTTTTATTTTTCTGCTGAATATTAATAAATGACTCTGAATATTTATTGTTTCACTTTGTTTTACATGATTTGTAATAATATTCTTTAAAAAATTCATAAAAGCCTCATATTTATGTATATGTTTTGTTATTTTATCAGATTTTTTGCCGATTTAAAAAATTTTATTCAGTAGTGCGATTCACTATTCAATTTTAACGATTCGGGACTCGTTAAAAAAATTTAACTACAAAACGAAAGAATGCTATTCAGAAATGCTTTTTAATAACATTTGATGTTATTATAAATCAGCTGTTTTTCTTAGCAAGTCGAGTATTGTTAATTTAACTATAACTATTTTTGCGTCGTTTACTTTATCAAAATATCAAAAGAAAAAGTCGACCATTAGATGTAAAATATTCTCAATAATTAATATTTATAATTAAAACACATACATATGTATGTATTTTACCTACCTTATAAAAATGAATTTAAACAATTTTTTAGAAATTAAAAAAAAAAACAAAATATAAAGCACTTGTGGGGAAAGTTTTGTTTATTATTTTTCATTTCTCTTTGTTTCTTTTCGCTATTGCCATTTGCCATTTTGTTTAGCAGCATTGCCATTCATTTTGGTTTGTATTTTTCATTTGTTAACTATAGGTTAGTGAATCGTAAATGCGTTAGTGCAAGCAAAAAAACATGTTGATATTTTTAACAAGTGTTAGATCGTTAAAAGTTAGTGAATTGAACTACAGGTTTTGCAGAATTTTTAATCTAATTTTGAAGATTTTATAGGTAAAATTTCTGGCAACACTGGTTTTAATAGTGAACACATAAAAATATGAATATTAGAGTTCGTAACAATAGCTGCCAGATTTGACGATTCAAGTGTGCATCATTTATTTGTTCTGTTAAAGCAACCTTTATTAACAATAACTTGTTAATAATACTTTGGCGCTGTGTTGTTACGCCTGTTCAAAACTTCCTTAATCGAAAACTTTAACACAATTATTTGTTAAATAGTTCGAAGAGGCACAACCAATTTGACAATATTTTAAGTCTAGAGATCTAGATCTAAAGATATTTTTTCATTTGTTGCAAAAAATTGACACTGATAAGTTGATTTTAAGTAATTTAAATTCAATAAATAAAATGTATCTAAGTTTTCTAACAGCATAAATAAAATGTTTCAAAGCGAGGGTACAGAAATTTTATAAGAATAATGAATTGAAATTGTTGAAAATTGTAATGAAAAAATTTTTAAAAATTAGTTTGCTTAAAACTTAAGACTTTTATTTAATTGATTATAAAATCTAAAACATATTTTTTAGATTATGAAGGAATATACCAGAGACGTAATGTCTGAAGTACAAATAGATGCAAAAGGAAAATGCGATATTATTTAAATTTGTGTTAATTTTTATTTAGAACTTTGTGATCAGATATTATCAAGATTTAATTTAAAAAAAATTAAAGTTCTAGGCCAAATTAATTCTTATAATACTATTAATGAAAAAAAGTTTGTTTTCTGAAGTTAAAAAAGATGTTTCCTATTTTGTTGAAGAAAGTCAAAGATAAGATCAGGAAACTGAGTTCAGGCGATTAAAATTATTATACCTAAAAGATACTTATCCTGCTAAAAACATATACGTATTGGGTTGAGATGCAAACGATGGATTCTAGTCTTTTGTTCCCCGTTTTAACTTAATTTTTTACGACATTCTTCACCAAATTAGGAAAGAGTATTTAGTCATTAAGAAATTCATTAAATAAGTTGTCTTTGGAAACAATATTATATACAAAAATTATTTAAAGTTAAACAAACTAAGGTAGAGAACGTGCACTCTATTTACATGTGATTTTGTTGTGAATCCTAATTAAAGTGTTTGATCTCTGTATTTATAATAATGCTGTAAGAGTTGCTGATTTAAGAGTTTATTTTTATATGTTTAGCCTTTCATAGAATATGTTTTATTGGTAAAAAAGCGTTTTTTAGTTTGACGTTTTTATGACGATTTTAAAAAGCTATTTTGACGACAATGACGATTTTTTCCAAAAATTATGACGATATCAAAGTTATAGCTGACGTTGAACTTAAAAACCGCGAAGAACTGCACTTAATTCAAATGGAAAATGAAAGAAAGAGGGCAAGAAACCTTGATTTAGAATATGAAATATTGCAAGAAAAGAAAAAGTTATTAAAGGAGATATTTAATGGTATGTTAATATTTTTGGTTTTTATTAAATAGATATTTTTAATTTAAAATTTTTTTATAAGTTTAACCATATTTATTAGTATGGTATATAAACAAATATATGTAAGTAGGTATTCAAATTACGTAACATTTTATAAAAAATTTATTAATTTGAAAATTTATTATTTTGAAATTGGATGCATAAATAAAAGTTACTTAAAAATGTTGTTGTACAAATGTTTTTAAAACAACTCCAGCTCGTCCTTCTTATAGTCGCGCGTCATTATTATTGAATTCACTTTCTTCTACATCATTTTGAATTGATTCTATACTATGATCATCTAAAATATATATGTATATATGTATTTTTTTCACAAATTGATGAATGCTGATACAACAAAAAGGGTATACAACTGTAAAATATTTGCTTACAACATCATCTTACATTATTTATTTTTATTAAAATTATATGTATGTTAAAAATATTTTTAATTAAATGGAACAATGAATTGAAAACTATTAAATGGGTGATTTTTATTTTTTAAGGGATGGTAAGTTTGACGTTCTGAATTGTGTCCTTTTCTCCTTTTTTATTATTGTCTTTAAGCAAAAATTTTACAACTATTTTCTAAATGGCTTACCTTTAACTACATCATTATCTTCAATTGCAATATTATGTAGGAGGGATAAGGCAACTATTAAAGTTTTTGCGTTTTTCAAACTACATCTAAATCCATCTAGTAAGCAACAAAATCGTTGTTTCCAAACTCCGAAACAACGTTCTACTGGATTCCTCGTAGCAATATGTGCTATATTATATTTGGTCTCTTTGGCATTTTGTGGTCTTGACAAATGCGTAAACATATAAGTCTGTAACTTGTATTCTGAATCACCTAACAAGCGACCTCTGAATTCATTACTCTCAAAGCGTTATTTAATGACTGACTCGTTAAAAATTCGTCAGTCATGCGTACTGCCCCTCCATCTTGCCACTACATCTCTTATTATAAGTTTATCGTCGCAAGCATCCTTGAAAAATAGTAAGAAGAATATGTTATTTTTATGTACATTATTTGAAATTTTAAACTTAGTAAACAATTACCTGAACATTCAAGGAATAGTATCCTTTATGGTTAATATAATATTGTGCCAAATCTCCTCCGGTTTTTTATTCTTACATGGGTACCATCAATGGCACCAATAACTCCTGGAAAATTCTTTATTATCTTGAAGTCTCTCATCAGAGTTTGTTCTTCCATGAGAGTCTGTGGCATTTTAATCTGACTTCTACCCAATCGGGTTAGAGCTCGAGCAACTCTGGCGCAAATTCTACAAACTGTTGTTGAGTTAGACCGTGAAGATCAGCACCGTTATCTTGCACCTATAATTCTTTCCTAAGTATTTAATGATAATGTAATTGGCACATACTTACTTCTCAACGTAAGGAAACCAAAACTTGCAATATGGCGGAAGTTCCACGGCCTTTTGTGGCTAACTCAATGTCAGGTTTTACCAAATTAATTTTTTTTCAACAGTTGGCTTATTAAAGCGATATCTTGCTTTAAATTGATCATCCGGTTTTTCGCTTAAAAGTTTTGGGGCGTCTCGATAATTGTGCAATGGTATCTGGAATAATTTTCAACTTTAAGTAATTGTTAATACCAATTTTTTTTTTAAATACTTACCGATTGTTGCAATTGTATTTATTGCATTCATTATTAATTTTTTGTATATTTACTTTTTTTCTTATTTTTTGTTTAAAAAATAATAATATTCATTGTCAAAATGTTTTTTTATTTATAACTGTCAACTTTTATAACAGCTTTTTAGCTCTATTAAACGTTTATAAATACTATTTTCCCCATTTTTTCTTATTAACCACATATAAGGCTGTTTTAAGGTTTTATGAATTAGACCGTAAGTGGTGTTTAAAGGAAATTTGTAAGCTAACTAAAATTTGATATTTTATATTGTGAATACAATTGAGTTATTGTATATGAAATATTCTTCCGCTTATTGGTTAGGCAAAGTCTTGTTTTGCTGGGGCCAATCTATAAGGGAGATTGCTTTATATATAATAAAGAAATTAGGAATTAACTTCTATTGTTAGTTAGGGTATTAATATTTGCTCACCATTTCCTTCATTATTGTACTGCGATCAGAAATTTTCAAGTGAACAATATTTCTTTATTTCAGCTTTAAGTAACAATTCAGTTGTACAGTAAGTATACATATGTATGTATATTTTTACATTTCTTTTTAAGTATGTATTTTTATATATTTATAGGTATTTACTAAATTTGATTAGGTAAATTTTCGGGTAACATTTTAAAATTAATTATCTTTTTTGCAGAAGAGTTGCTTCAACAAGGATAAAAAATAAGTAGTTATATTAATGACATTAATCTTCCATTTTAGTTACCTTCGGAATCAAGGAAATTTATTTTAGCGCAAGTACTAAATTTTAGTACTGCCAGATGTTTTCGTATGACAGTTTCAAATTAGTGTTGGTAGATAAAAACTTACTTTAAACTGTTTATAAATAAATTTGGTACCAAAGATAGTTTTGACATATTGTAAGTAAATATTTAATATTAATAAGCAATATAAGAGTTTACAGGGCTATTTTTTCAGAAAATTGCGGTTTGAAAACAAAAATTTCCAAAACATTAATTTTGACTTTCAATACCTGCTAAGGAAAACCAGTTATGTGGAGGACGATTTTGTTAATTTGTTTTATTCGATTTTAAATCATTACACATCCCCTCAGCCTCGTCTAATGGATTTTTTGAGATCTATTGCTGATAGAGCTCAAGTTGAACCTTATCACAGCCACATACAGTTACTGAACTATGGAGGAGATTACAGTGATGGGTATGTATATTTTACAATGGGGACCGATTGCGCATTTACGATGGCCTAAATGCTAAATCGTTGCCACCACTGCAGCAGGCCTTTCTAGATGCAGTTTTTCCACACAATCCAGGCATTTTTCCCCCGATATACAAAAACAATCGGATTTTTATGACTGTGGCGTTTTTGCTGTTGCCTATGCTACATCCCTTGCACTCAAAAATAATCCTGCTTTTCAAAAATATACATTTGCAAAATTGCGTCCCCATTTTTTTTTTTAGATAACGGTGAGTTGGTGCGGTTTCCATCCACCCCAAGGAAACCTGGAGGAATTCTAAATCGTAACATTTATGTGACTGACGACAAAACTGGTTGAAAAGCAGATAAAAGACACAAGACTAGATATAAGACACAAACTAGATATAAGGTCGAAAGAAAAGAGATTAAAAAACAAGAAGAAAGATCTATATTTAAAAAACGTTTAACACAGATGCAGCAAAAAAATACCCAAGCGCATCGTGTCGCTCGTCTCAAGGCAGAGTATTGTGATGCAGAACATTTTCGTAATACCCAAGCTTGTCGTGCTGCTCGTGTCAAGCCTAATTCTAGCGAAGCAGAGCAGTTAAGTAATTCTCAAGCACATCGTGTTGCTCGCCCGGAGCCAGAATACCGTAAGGCAGAACAATTTCGTGATACTCTAGCGCATCTGGTTGCTCGCCTTGAGACTGAATATCGTCAAGCAGAGCAAAAAAGTAATACTCAAGCACATCGTATTGCTCGTCTCGAGCCCAAGTACCGCGAGGCAGAGCAAGCTCATGATAGTCAAAATTGCAGAATAGTATTGCGATGTGTTTGCGAAAAGAGAAACTAAACGGTGAACCAATTTTAGTAGAAAATATATTAAATTCTGCTTATGTTGAAAACTTAGTTCGCCTGCTCACTGGGAAGCATAAAAAAAAATTACTTGATATGGTGGGGTAATTGTCCCTACAATTTTTGTAACTCTCTCGGCGGCGGACACAAAATCGCCTGAATTTGACATATTACATAGAAAATAGAACATTTTTACTACCGAATATAATTTTAGCACAGCGGATCTCCTCATGTCTATATAATTCCGGAGCACCGGTGTTTATGCCGTCGATGTTTCATCAACACTACCTGTTATTAAATCTATTGATAATATTATACGCTGTATCAGTGAAGATATTGAGAGACGACTAGTTGAGTTACAGCGCGATAAGCACATACATACATACCTGCCACCCAAAACCCGGAAGACCATGCGGATTTGGAATACCATTTTTCCCATGTGATGAAATAACAGTTTAGACAGGAATATGTAAAGGAATGATGATCCTACATAAAACAAGTAAAAGTGCTATATTCGGTCGTGCCGAATCTTCTATACCCTTCACCACGGTGATTTTATTCATACAGACATGTACAGCATTATCTATATTGTTGACTCTTTACTTAAATAAATTCGTAGGAGAAAAAATCATTATTGATGAGTTAAAAAAACAGAAGACAAATGAAAACAAATTCCGCTTGCTACAATTGTTGCCGTGTTGTCAGCTATTTAATGATATTGATGCCGACAGCTACATCGTAAACTCGGACATTGTTGTAGAAATACTTATTTTGCTTTTATAAAATTAAATAACTTTTTCAAAAACTTTTAAATATCTCCTCCAAAACTTTTTGTTTGTATATGAATTTGTAATTTACAATAATAATGTAATTTGTGACATTTTCTTTTGTTGAATAAAATAGAAATTAGCCTAAGTTGACGACATCCACAACGGTGGTCGTGTAGCCATGTAGCTATACTGGCTTCAAAAAAAAAACGTTTACCTATAAACGTGTGTATTTTATTTTTGGCAGTTTTCACCAGGTATCCTGATGATGTCTATGTGTTTAATGCACCTAGGTTTTAAACAAAGATCTCATCTATTTTAAATCAATCGCATTTAAAAAAAAAATCAAACGCATTTAAAAAAATATGTTACTCTATATACACACATACATACATATGTATATTCTTAATATTAAATATATGTTATGTTACAGTCATGATTTTCATTTTCAAAGAAATATTGAAATTTTTGTTTTAATTTTTCGAAAATTGTGTGTAAAAATTTTTTGTAAAAATATTTTTTTAAAAATTTTTTGTAAAATTTTATTCGAAAATTTTTTGGAAAATTTTTTAAAAAAATTTTTTTTCTAATATTTTTCTGTAAAATATCTTTTTGAAAATGCTTTGTAAATTTTTTTGTAAATATTTTTGAAAAAAATTTTTTTAAAAAATTTTTTTTTAAAAATTTTTGTAAAAATTTTTTTTTTAAAATTTTATTGAAATTTTTTTGTTAAATTTTGGACCTTTCTCCAATATATTGAGTTAGAATGGTCAGACTAAAGCAAAAAGAAATCCTTACAAAAAAAAAAAATAAATTTCATCATATTGACACATGGGGGGCCCTTTTAACTGCTCCTATTTGTCAGTAGGTACCCTGTGGGTCCATTGGCTACCTCTATGCTTATTGCTTTCTATTAAGGTCTCTAATACAAATCAAAGCAGAAAAACCCTACCAATCTAAAAACAAACAAAAATCGCCCCTCGCAGGGGGTTATTGATCCCCCGAGATCTGTATGCACTCCTTGCGATCTACCTGTCACACTCTAATATTTATTTGACAAAAAAAGGCAAAACAGAATCATTAAAGCCGAAAAAAATTAAAAAAAAAAACGTAAAAAAAATATAGGTGGGCGTGGTTTTTGGCCCGTAGCCTCCAAAGGAATGATCCGATGTTGCTGAATTGCAATACCAAAATTTTCGAAACTATGCCTGACAGATTGGTGTGCTTAAATTTTTTGTATCTCTTCTGATGCCTTGGCAAATGACATTACCACACTAACACGGACAGACGGACAGACGGACAGACGGACATCGCTTAATCAACTTCTCTATGTATAAGGATCCAGAATATATATACTTTATGGGGTCGGAAATGAATATTGTAGAAATTACACACGGAATGACAAACTTATATATACCCTTTCCACCTGTGGTGAAGGGTATAAAAATAGCACAGATATGGAAAAGGCCTTCGAGAAAAATTATTCAGTATCCCAGAAAACATAACAACCTTTGAGATGTTTTTACAGTATCCCAAATTCACAATCTTGTGTAAATGGTCTTGCATAGTAGCATTTGCAAAATGGTATGGCATATTTTTACTTTACAATAACAAAATATACAAAAATGCACATGCTATCTTTTTGCAACCAAGCAACACTTAAACGCGTATTTGTATTTGCAAACTGACAGCTAATATTAAAAAGATAATAAAGTAAAATATGGATAACGAAATAAGCAAAACAAACGAAACAGAGATAAGGAATTCCTCTAAATTTTTGATATGAAAATATTTCCCAAAACTTAAATTTTACAAATAAAACCTAAGCTCAAAAGAATTTTGAATCGTGCTAAATGGAATAAAATCGTGTAAACAAATATTTTTTTATTTTCAAACCGTGTAAAAACAGAATTGGGTGTACCTGTAATTAAAGAAACGACATTTTAAGCTTATAATTCAACGTCAATTTCTCTTCATTATGTAACAATAATGTAATAATTTTATGTAATTGATTTACTTTTTATGCAAGTAATAGTTCTCTTAAAAACAGTTGGTTTATATCAGAAGCATAACTTAATGTATTCTTATCATATACATAATTCAGGAGCTTAAAGGAATTCATTTCCTTTACATTTCCCCCTTTGAGAGAAAATAAAATATTTTATATATTTTATTACTTTAATTTTCTTCATAACCTGGAATAGGGATTAATTTTGTGATGTGAAAGAAATTAAATTCGGACTCGTTTAGTCCCGTGTTAATTTTGTATATTTAATTGGAAATTATTTCTAGTATTTTATATGGTTGAACCCATAATTCATCCATTTTTTCTATTTCATTTATTACCACTTTCTACATATACCATATCACCTATCTTCAAATCAACATGTTTTCTTTTTCCATCAAATTTCTGTTTATTGCAGCTGTGTGATTTTATCGTATTTTGTAAAACTTGTTTTCTATCTCTAATACAGTTTTCATATGTAGTTCCTTGTTTTAATTCTTCAGGTAAAAGTAAACTATCCGTGACTTCCAAAAGATATTTTGGTGCGAATCCTGTAACAGTGTGTTCAGTTTCGTTATATGCTTCTACACATTTCTGTGCTATTCTTGTCCAAGCTCGCTTTTTTCTGCTTTCATTTATCTCGCATCTAATTTTAATAACAAGAGTTTGATTTAGCCTTTCATTTAGGCCATTTGAAAATGGTGTATCTACTGCAGTGAAAATTATTGGTAAAGATTTTTCTCTTAAACAATTTTTGAACTCTTTTGAATTTATTCCTGGATATTGATCAGATAAAACTTTTCCAATGTTGTTATCTCTAACTTTTTCCACAAGTTTTATAAAATCCCTTGCTGTCTGTGTTTTTGGTGTTTGGATATACGCATATCTTGTGAAATGGTCAACAATAAATCAACGATTTATTCTTAATGTATGTTTCACAGTTTCTACAAACCGTTTTTATATTTTGCGTCAAAATTTCGGCAGAGTACAAAGGAATGATTTTTCTTTGTGTTGGTTTTATTCCTATATGACAATAGTAACTCTTTTAATTAATTCTATGCAAAATATTTCGGATAGGTTAATTTTAATTTTATCCTTCAGTATGAATCTATCTTTGTTAGCTTTCTGCTTTTTATTTTCCTTTTGGTCTATTAAAATTTCCTTTAATCCGATGAAATTCACTACTTTAAGCTGTTCATCTTCGTTTTCATGTGGTTCCAACACCGGCTTTCTGCTTAAACAATCAGCTTCTATGTTTTTTTTCCTGAGTCATAGTTTATATCGAAATCATATTGAGATAAATAATGTGATAGATCTCCCAGTTCTTCATCATTGTAGACTTTATATTCATGCTTTCCAACGGCTTATGATCACCAAAGAGTGTAAATTTCGTACCTAAAAGCTTATTTAAAGCGTATTTAATAGCTTCCTTTATAGCTAAACATTCTAAGTAAACTGCTTTCTTTCTTTTCTGATTTGAATTTAGTTTTTTTGAAAAATATGCTACAGGTTTAATTTCACCATTTTCTTGTGGTTGCTTTAAAATTGCACCGACTCCTTCAATGCTCGCATCTGTGTAAATATATATTGGTAAGTTTTTGTCGAAAATTGATAAAACTGGTTTTAAACAAAGCAATATTTTTATACCTTGGAATGATTTATCACATTCTTTTGACCAAATAAATTGTTTTCCTTTTCTTCATAAGTTGTGTAGTGGGTCTAAAATTATTGAACTCTTTTCTATGCATTATTGTAAAACTTTATTTTCCCTAAAAATTGCCGAACCTGTTTTTTGCGTTCGGAATCGGGAAATTTCTTATTGAAATTAAATTATCTTTTAGAGGGCTTATCGAGTTATTCTCTATAATGTGCCCTAAATACTTCACAGAATTTGCCGCAAACTTACACTTCGATAACTTCAGCCTGAAGCCTTCTACCAGTATTGCATTTAATAACTTCTCCAAGTGGTTTATAAGTTCTTCAAACGTCTTTGAAAAAATTAAAATGTCATCTATATAATTTGTGCTTCCTTATAATATTGCTTAATACTCGTTGAAAAATGGCTGGGGACGTCTTTAGCCCGAAAGGGAGGCATGTCCATTGAAAATTACCTTCTTGTGTCACAAATCCAGTTTTTTCTCTACTTGAATTCTAAGTGGAATTGTCCAAAAAGCTGAGGTTACATCGAGTGTTGAAAAAAAAGAAGCAATTTCTTGTTGTATCAACCAGGTCTTCGATTAGGGGAAATGGTTGTGACTGCGGAATCACAATCTTATTTAATTGTCTTAAATCTATGCAAAGTCTTGTTTTGTTATTATCTTCTTTTTTATAGGCTAAGGTAACTGGGGTCGCAAATGGACTATAAGACTCTTCAATTAGACGTTTCTCTAGTAGTTTTGAGACCTGGTTTTCTATTTCTTTTCTGTCCTCCATCGAACATCTGTATAGTCTCTTACTGCAGTATTTATAAGCAATCAAATCGATATGTGCTTCATAATTTTTAATCTTACCTGTATCGAATTTATTTTTCGCAAATATTGTTTTATATTTGTGGATAAGTTAGAATATCTTTAACTGATTTTCCTTACTAAAGTGGCTTATGTAAATATCAAAGTTTTTCACAGTTATACGATCATTTTTATTTTTTTCTACATCAGAATCGTTTTGCGTTATCTTTAAATTTTCATCTTGATTTAACTTAAATGTTTTTAACATGTTAAGTCCAATTAAAATATCATATATAAAATTTTGTTCATCTATCACAAATAAGTCTAATTCTTCCTGTATATTGAATATTTTTATTTTTAACTTAACCGTTCCTTTTGTTTTTTTTCTCACCATTAATTGTCTGGAGGTTTGTACTTTTCTCATTAGTTGTTTTACTTTTTAACTTTACAAGTTTTGCTCTTATTAAAGAATCATTAGAACCAAAATCATATATTCCAACTGTTTCTATTGTGTTTTGCAGCAATAGTTTGACTTTTATTACTGGTGTTATTTCTAGTTTTTTGCATTATATCGTTTAGTTCATCCTCTATCTCGGAATTGTGAACTTATTTCATTTTTCTTTTCTGATTGATTTTTCTCATTTGCTTTGAACTAGCATAATTGTTCAGAATGATAGCGGAACTTCTTTCCTATTCTTTCACATATTTTGCACGGTGTTTTTTTTGAGACTTTTTCTTTAAACCTATCTTTACTAAATGCTCCAAGCTTCTTAATTCATTTTAAGGATCTTTGGGTTCCTTTAATTTTTCCCTATTTATGCTATCTGTAACTAAATCCTGTTGCAATTAAATCAATTAATTTTTTTGTATCTATCGATTTTTTTAATTCCAAAAAAATTCTTTCTTTTTTAGAGGGTGTTCCAATAGTATCCACTATAATACTTTAAAGAAATTGCATATTTCACTGGACTCCATACTTTATCAGCATACGTTTCACAAAAATTTTTTTTCCATTCTACCCACTCTGAATTTAATTTTATAAGCATAGAACTTTACCAATCTAAGCAAGATCCTTCTAATAAAAATCTTAATATTCATTTCATTCATTTTCATAGGAACTTATCCACTGAGTAATATTTAAACTTTTGTTCGTAAATTTCTCAAACAAATTTGTCAGATAAACCTTTCATATTATTTTTAACCGACTTCAAAAAAAGAAGGAGGTTATCAATTTTAAAAGAAGTTCAAAAGTTTAAAAATTAAAGGGTGTCCCCATACAACATACATGTTTTTTACGTGTATTATGAACTTTATAGGTTACCAATTTAAAATTAAAAAAAAGTGCGTATCACTGTAGCTCCCAATAACAAAAAGTAATTAAAAAATAAAATTAAAAATTAAAGGGTGACCCCATAGGTGACTTAATTCCACCTTTATTCTACTATCTTTTGAACCGTTATAGACAAACTCTTGAAAGTTGCACAGAATGTTCGTTACTATGTCTCTTATAATAAGTATAAATATTTAAAATTAAAAATTAAAGGGTGTCCCATTAGTTGGTTTATTTTGATATATATCTATATGGCCAAACTTTTGAACCGTTATAGACAGACAGTTGAAATTTACAAAAAACTTGTATTGCTAAGTCCGCTAAAATAACAAGTGTAAAATATGAATTTGGAAATTAAAGGGTGTCCCAATAGTTAATGTAAAAGTAATATATATGGCCAAACTTTTCAACTGTTATAGATAGACAGTTGAAATTTACAAAGAACCTATATTGCTTAGTCCGCTATTACAACAAGTATAAAATTTGGATCTATAAATTAAAGGGCGTCCCCATTATTGATGTAATTTGACCATTATGTCCTCATCTTTGGAACCGTTATAGACAAACACTTGAAAAATAGACAGAATGTTCACTACTATGTCTGGTATAACAACAAGTATAAATATTTAAAATTTGAATTTAAAGGGTGTCCCAATAGGTGACGTCATTTGATATATATGACCATATCTTTTAAAAAGTTATTTATAAACACTTAACAATTAGACAGAATGTCCATTACTATGTGTGTTAAAATAAGTATAAATATTTAAAGTTATAAATTACAGGGTGTCGCAATAGTTTATGTAAGTTGATGTATATGACAAAACTTTTAAACCGTTACAGACAGATGGTTGAAATTTACAATGAACCTGTATTGCTACGACCGCTAAACCTAGTATAAAATTTGAATTCGGAAATTTCAGGGTGTCGCAATAGTTACCGTCTTAAAGAAACATGATTTTAAGTTTGTCTGTTTTGAAGTCGGTTTTTTTTGCAAGAATTATTATTCTCATTGTTTTGTGTGTTTTCTTTTTTGAACACACGCTTTGTAGTATGTTTGTTAACACCTCTTCTTTAATACCTTCTGCAGCAGCGATTTTTTTCTCAGGTTGTTGTTCTTCTAGACAATAGTCTTTAAATTGGACTTTGATTTCTTCATCTAAATTAATTTATGACTGCGCCTTATCTAGTTTTATCCACACTCTTCTTGTTTGGTGTCTTTGTTTGTAGTCTTCATTAACTCTGTGTGATGTGCTACATCTTGATATTGTTCCAGCTGATTGAAGGTTTTATCATCGGCTGTAGTAATTGAGGTTATGGCCAAAAAATTTTATTTACCATCGCCAGCTGCTTTAAGCACAAACTCAAATTTTAACTTCTTCATTTCGTTTGCATAATAATTTCAATAACGTGAAATTGGAAATTAACATTATTTTTAATTAATGTTATTGAGTTTTTCTGTAATTAAAGGTTTTTTTATTTTATTAGGTACAATATTCTCAATATTCTTATTAAATACCTTCAATTAAAGAAACGACATTTTAAGCTTATAATTCAAAGTAAGTTTCTTTTCACTATGTCACAATAATGTAATAATTTCATATAATTGATTTAACTTTTATGCAAGTACTAGTTCTCACAAAAACAGCTGGTTTATATCAGATGCCTAACTCAACGTATTTTTATCATATAATTCAGAAGTTTAAAGGAATTTATTTCCTTTTTTGTCTAGCTCTGGCTGGACTTAAAAAGTATATTTTTATTTTAGACTTAAGATATGAGTAATTATTGTTAGTTCAAAAATATTGAAGATACAATAAATAAATTCTGAAAAAAAAATTCCTCAAATTTTCTATAAAAAGCTTATTGAAAGGAGTCATATTGACGCAACATGAAAGCTAATTCATTGGATAGTACGGCATCTAAAAGCCTCCATCAAAAAAATAAACGATTGAAGAAAATCAAAGGGCGCTGGACTCCCAGATTCCGATGCGGGATCTTCAAGCATTAAAGGTTAGTAAAATATATTTACATGTATAGAGTGCTGTAAAAAATTTTTAAATTGCAGGCAAAGTGTTACAAATGTGACCACACTATAAACAACTAAATGAAATTTCGGGGAAAATTTCAAATGGCTACCTCGTGATGGCTGATAGTGGAGATTGGACAGCAACGGAAGACTCTCAAATAGTTGAACTAATAGAACTCTTGCTGGAACCGTCTTTATATGTTTCACTTGTTGAAGCGGTTGATCCTGCGTATGATGAAGCAGAAGCGCCGAGCATTTCGCTCAGTCTCACTGGGCCAATAAATATATTTTGATTGGTTCCGCCATCTCCTACTCCAAAAATAGTTGCAATTTTCCTATTCGATGCGCTTTCTCCTGATGAGCCAAGTCGCAAGTCGCAAGTTTGCACCACTTGTTGCAAACCAAAATAAAAAAATCGTTCACAATTCGTGGGAAAATTTTGTAATTGCATAAATTTGTAATCTCAAATGCACAAGATTGTGAATTGGCTAATATGTTGGGCTCACTAGATAACAGTGTATTCTGGCTTTATTATTGTACTAAAGCGAAAACCCAAAAACATTTATATAAATCCCTATTCAAACAAAATTATTCACCTCCATCGCACAAATATGGATATTTAATATATATTTGATCCGTTTGCCTGCTCGCTGTACATAGTAAATTATATCAATAAATGTCAAAACTGCTCAGAGAGTCTTCACGGACCATATCAAACGTGTTTCTTAATGCTTCTGAAATATCAGCTCAAGAGGCTGTTTATTATTTGAAGTCTTTGCTTGTCTCGTTATAGTGAGAGTGAAATATACATTAATACTAACGTTCTCAAAAAGCGGGCACAAATGTTAAAAAGCACGAGGGACCTTTAAGGTATGAATCACAAATAAAGTGACATATCATAATTATTACTTTAAATTGAAAATGAAGACTATGAATCAATATTATTAAAGGTAAACGGAAATGACGGCTGTGAGACAATAGGTAATTGGATAGATCTGCTAATTAAAAAATGTTATAAACGACGCAGTCAGAAGACTCGTGTTATCCGGTTTTACCGTTTTCACCGTACTACAGATCCGGACCAGTTTTATAGGGAATAACTTATGATATTTTTACCGTGGACAAATGAAGAAGATGAGCTTTTAAAAGATTCAATCAATGTTGTAGCTAAATTCCATTCTGCTGCGGATACAATACAAGCAAATAGCATAATTTTTAATCAGCTTGTAGGCCACACTATGCCAGAATTGTCAGCTTCGACATCTAATACACCACCACGACCATAGATTGGAAACAAAAACAAAATGCAGAATTATTTTTTCTAGATCAATAACTTAAATATGAGAAACAAATAAATTCTGGACAAGACCAAGTACAAGATTTATAAAGGTTGATCTTCTAACTTAAATCGTAGACGCAAATGTTTATACTTTATGCAGTACCTTGTTACAGAGCTCAAGATTTCCAAATGTTTTTGTATGATTAAAAACCTTATAAATATACTTGTTACCTTTGAATCCTTAACAATCCATACATATAATAAAACAGTAACTCATTTGCTGTCTGTCTTTCTGTCAGCCTTTGCATCACGTAAAATCTACTAGATGGATTTTAACAAAATTTTGTGAGGAGGTACTTTTGTATCCTGATTCCAATATAGGATATTTTTTGTCCGCAAAAATAAATTTGAATAAAATTTGCCAAATAACTAATTGAATAAAATTTGTATTTGATTTGTATTTTTACTTTGTGAAATTACATTGTTATAAAAATATTTTAAACACCTTTACAATAATTTTTGCACTTTTATATAAGTTTTTGAATTTTATCCAGGGATAGCTACATTTATGTAAAGTAAAGAGGTAAGAGTCTTAAAATTAAGTGTGGATTACTTTCAAGCAAAAGCGAAAAAAATATTATCAGGACGCACACAACGTGTGTGTAAATATAAGGAAAAAATAATAAAATATATAAATAAACTTTAATTCACAGTTTTAGCAGTAGTTTAGTCACAGTTCGTTTTTACATTTAATTACGTAAATATTAAGATTCTTAGAAATCGATCGTTGCAATTTTAATCATAGACAAAGTTTTATACCTATGCAAGGATTTAATATTTTTAGCAAACTTAATACTCGTATACTAATCATATGTTTGCTTAATATATTTTTGTTCGTGTGTAAGGAATACATGACTAAAAAATAATTTAAAAACATTTTTCTTTAAAGATATATTATTTTAGTCCATGGTTGAATGCTTTTCTCCCAGTGTGTTTTAATAGCCTTTGTGTTAAAAAGGTAATGACTCAATAACTAAGGCAATTATTTACAACAATTTATAAGTTGAAAAATAGGAAGTTTATTTTACATTAAGGTTACGTTATTAGAATAATTGTAAAACTATAGCAATATTTTATCATAATATCTAAACTGTTTTGAAGGGATAAAGTCATTAATTTCAGTATATTTTGCTTTTAGACAAAAACAAGAGGAGTGTCAGTTTTACATGAAATATTTATTTTTCTTTGAAGTAACTTATCTATACACTTACATGTACACGCTTTTTGCTAATAAGCAAAAATATCACTCCACTAAATTTAAATTTCAGTAAACTTAATTTTTGCTGACAAAATGCAGTATTAATTTTTCTAGTTCAATAAAATTAATTTTTGCTAATAAACTGCATTTTACAATAAATATTATTTTGTTGCCTTATTTTCTTTGCAATACTTTTTCATCAGATGTCAGCAGAATTTTTAAATAATATTTAGTATTTAAATATTGTAATAATTTAAGTTTTTTAGTTCTTAATTTGAATTCAACAATTAAAAATTAAATATTTTAAAAACGGGAACTTTGTGGTTTTATTTTTTTAATAACAAAAACTCTGGGACTCGTAAGTGACGCAGTCGATAAACGAACCTAATAACGGGAAATAGTGATTATCCTGAAGGACATCATTAAACCGTTTAACAAAAAATTATATTAATATGTATGTATGTATTTAATTTTTCAACGTCCAAAGACAATATAGCAACAAAGAGCTATAAAAGAAAAAACACAAAATAAAAACATTCATACTAAAATTGTGTCTAAAGACAATATACCACTGAAGTGTCATAAGTGTCATGGACCCGAATAAAGGAAGAACTAATCAAGAATTTCGGCGTTAATGAAAGTAAGAAATCACTCTAGTAATGTAAGTGAATATTTAAAGAACCTTAGAGATATATAGAGATATATTAGTTAAAAAGTAAATATGAATTTGATACAAGTAAACCTCAGGAGTTTTCACCTCCTATTAATGAATCAATTATTCTTAAAACATTTTTGAATGGTATCCACCCAAATTTATCTAGCATAATTTATAGTAGAAATATATCCACGATTAGGGAAGCTTATTACGTTTTAGAAGGGACGGGTATACTTAGACAACATGATAGTAGATTTCCAAAATACACATATACACGTCAACAATAGCAAAAACAAAGGAACTATAACGAGAACGGGCAGAACAGGACATATCAACAGAAACAGACATTTCAAGGACAGCCGTTTCAGCATTTATACAATAATAGTCCTTCTCCAATTCTTTAAAGTAACAATTCTACACAATCTCGACAAAACTTTTTCACATATAATTCTCAACAATCCAGACGTAGCCAGTATTTAAACCGAACTTTTGGTCATACCAATAACGGGCCTACCCCAATGGAGATAGACCATATTGAAAACAATAGTACAGAAGAAGTAAATTTTCAGTGTCAAGCCCAAAAATTCGTTAACCGATAGTCGAACTAAAAATAGGAAATACAAACCTCAAAGTTTTACTCGATACAGGATCAACAACTTCATAACTTAATAAAAATTTATTACCTGAATTTAAAAGAACGAAATTAAAGAAACAAATATTTTTTAATACAATAAATGGTAACTTTTGTATTGAAGAAGAAGTTATTACACCTCTTCGCAAAGAATATAAAAAAGATAACTTAATGTGTTGGAAACTAACCAGTTTTAATGGCAAGGATTTCGATGGTTTAATAGGGCAAAATATATTAAAAGCCTTTTCAGCAATTATAAATCTCGTGGAAGACTTTCTTCAAATCAATGGAAATAAAATCAAATTTATAGACTCCTGTCCATATAATTCAAAAGAAATACAAACCTTAGAAGCACAATCAAACAACGTTTTAGATATTATTTTTAGAAATTAAAACGTGAGGATATGAATAAAGAGGAAGAAGCATTTTTAACAGAACTTATTTCTAAGAATTCTGACCTTTTTTTTTAAGAAGGTAACTTGCTTACCCACACTCATGAAGTACAGCATGAGATTCCAACCACGATCAACAAACCAGTATATTCAAAAATATACAGGTATCCTCAGATTCACGAGGAAGAAATCAATAGGCAGATGAGAGAAATGTTAGAACAAGGAATAATTAAGGAAAGTGTATCTCTATATAATTCTCCATTATGGATTGTACCCAAGAAGTCGGAAAATTCAAGAAAGAAGAAGTGGAGAATCGTGATCGATTACAGAGCTTAGAATGAAATAACTATTAGCGATAAATTTGCTATCCGATATATTGACACTATTTTAGAAAAATTAGGTCGAGCACAGTATTTCACTACACTCGATCTAGCCAAAGTCTTTCATCAGATCCTTATAAAAGAGGAAGACAGAAAAAAGGCAGTATTTTCTACTCCACTTTGATATTATGAATTCGTTCGTATGCCTTCTGGATTAAAAAATGCCCCTGATACCTTCCAAAGACTCATAAATTCGGTACTAAGAGAATATATCAACAAGATATGTGTAGTATATCTCGGTGATATTTTAAATTTAGCAGTACAGTACAAGAACACTGCGATAACATACAACGAATTTTCAATGCGCTTAGAAAACATAATCTTAAGATTCAAGTTGATAAGTGTAAGTTTTTTGCAAAATCTACCGAATGTCTAGGACATATTCTTACTACTGAAGGGTTTAAGCCTAACCCAGACAAAATCGAAACTATTAAAAAACTAAAACTGCCCGAAACCCAGAAACAGATAAAATCATAGGCATAACTGGCTATTACAGAAAATTCATAAAGGATTACGCCAAAATTGCCTACGGTTTAACAAAGTAAATAAAAAAATATACAAAAATAAATAAAAACGATCCTCACTATACAGATGCATTTTACAAACTTAAGATATTACTAATCGGCACTCCCAAACTAGCAACCGATGCAATTGAATTCTCAATAGGAGCTGTTCTAACACAGGACAACCACCCCATCTGCTACGCCAGTAGAACTCTAAACGAACACGAAAGAAGATACTCCACAACAGAAAAGGAACTGTTGGCCACCGTTTCGGGCGTGAATTACTTTAGACCATACATTTATGGAAGGAATTTTGACCTCATGACAGATCACCAACCACTAAAGTGGCTACAAACAAAACATAAGGGAAAAGACATAAACCCAAGACTTCAACGTTGGTTACTCAAACTTGGCGAATACGATATCAACATCGAATATATCAAGGGCAATGAAAATACTCTAGCTGATTTCCTTAGCATAGTCAATGCAGACACAGGAGAAATTTGTGCAATAGATGAAAATTCAGGAGATATTGAGCTAGACAACATAAGTGCAACTGCTACTATTCATTCTCAAGAAGAAAAAAGATATTAGACTCTGTTGTTAACCGTCTTCATACTCAGATAATATTGGCAGAAAATAAAACAGAACTAAAATAGTTGATAACAAACGAAAAATCTTTGTAAGCCTGGACGATATTAGAAGTGGATTCATGTCAGATATTTTTAGGAGATATATAAAAACAGGAAAAGTGGGAATATATTCAGGTATTTCAGATTCTGATTACAATAAAGTCCAACAAAAGCTAATAGAGTTCTTTAACACAAGTATAAAATGCTATAGATGTTCATATCATGCTAAAGACATGAGAAATGAAGAAGAAACCTTTAGATATATTCAGAAATACCACAAACAAGAAACTGGTCATGCTGGAATAAACGAAAATTATAGGGTTTAAAAAACACAATATACTTTACATATTTCAAAACTTTTATCCAAAAATATATAAACAATTGCGATGACTGTTGTAGAGGTAAATATGACAGAAAACCATATAAACCAAAATACTTTATAACAGAAACACCCACAAACACGAATGAAATAATACATATTGACACTTATGTTATTAAAAAACATAGTTTCCTAACTATCATAGACAAATTTTCAAAACAACTACCACAATTTACCTAGAAGACAGAAACAGCATAACACTTATAGAAAATCTTCGTTTATACTTTTCCCTCAACTCGAAACCAAAACGAATAATTGCCGACAACGAATTTAATTCGACTAATGTGAGAGACTTTCTTAGACAAGAAGAAGTAGAAATCCATTTCACAAAACCATACTCCCATACAGGAAACGCAGATATCGAAAGTTTTCACAACACCCTAGAAGAAAGATTTCGAATGCTAGAAATAGAAAATTCAGATTTAACAGTCCAAGAAGAGGTATACAAGTGCACTGAATGGTACAACAAATCTATCCATTCTGTACCCAAGACAAGACCAATAGACATTGCAAATGGAAAAGTTGAAAGAAATAAAATTTGTAATTTATTACAAACCATAAAAAAAAGCAAATTACAGAATTAAATCTTAACAGAGAAGAAATTCAAAATACAAATCAGGAAGGATACGTTAAGAATTATAAAGCAGGAACCTAGATACAAAAAAATGAAACTAGAAAATATTCATCCAACAAACATAAAAAGAATTACAAAATTTTCAGGTACATATAACGATGTTTATGACGATAATAATGACGCTTTTTGCTGTGAGCAATACCACCTTAGTTGTTGAAAACATCAATAGCACTAATGGTTTCGCTGAAATTGCATTAGAAGACGTTGACATAACATACAGTTACAATACTATTTTACACATAATAGACCCTAAAGAAATTCAGAACGCTATAGATGGACTGGAGGAAAACACAAAAGTAATATCAAATATCAATGACAAACACTTTTTGAATACGGAGCTAGAAAAAGCAAAATCAAAACTTCAAACTATCATCCCCACTAGACATCCAAGAGGACTAATAAACTTTGTATGAACCGGAATGAAATGGTTATACGGAACAATGGACGACTTTGACAGGACGGAAATAGAACGACATTTACATACAATTGATGACAATAACCATGCAATAATAGAAGACCTTAACAAAATTATTTAAATAAACCACGTATTTAACAAAACAATTTCGAAGCTACAGGAAGCAATAGAAAGCGACAGGATACAGATTACTTCAAATTTTAATCAAATAACTAAGAACGACGAAGAATTAAAGAAGAAATTGTACGTTACAATATAGATCTTTATAAAATGCAGAATACCAAAGTAAGAGCAGCCTAATATAAAGAAAATAAAATAATTTTTGTAATTCAAATCCCGAAAGATATACGGAAAATAAAAAGATCATTTTTTGTACCTATACCTAATGAAAACCTTATTTTTGAAAATAGAGAAATTTTAAAAATAAACAATACAATGTACGATTTTACTAACGAAGTAAAAAGAAATATTCTAAAAAAAGTCTAACCTTTGTATTTTCACAAATAATTGTTTAAGAAAAAAAGAACAAACAAACGGAAACTATAGAAATAAAACAAGGTTTAATAATCATAAAAAAAACATACAAATTCCATAATTAATAGAAGTTGTAATAATAGACAGTTCAATTTAAATGGAAATAAACTAATAACATTTAACGATTGTAAATTAGAAATAAATGGAGGAGACCCTTATTGTAATTTTGATTATAAGTTTGAACAACATTTTTTAATAAACAATAACTTTAATTTAAGTAATATTACGTCTCAGCTAACGTTTGATGAACAAGTATCCAACCAGATCGAAAATATACAAAAAATCGAAGAAATCAGATTCCATAAAATTTTCAATTACACTTTTAATGGCCTAGCTTTGACATTCAGCCTAAGCCTTAGCCCTAAGTGTAGGAATCATATTTTGCATATACATGCAAAAAAGTAAAAAATAATAATTACAAAAACTCAGGAAAATTTTCCGTCAAACGGGGGAGGAGTTATGTCAACCACTCATTACAAAAACAATTCAACACGTACTCTACCCATGACCATAGATTGGAAACAATAACAAAATGCAGAATTAATTTTTCTAGATCAATAAACATTGTTTTTACTAATAAGCAAAAATAGCACTCCACTAAATTTAAAGTTCAGTAAACTTAATTTTTGCTGATCAGCCAGTTCATTAAACTGCATTTTGCAATAAATATTATTTTGTTGCCTTAATTTCTTTGCAATACTTTTTCATCAGATGTCGGCAGAATTTTAAAATAATATTTAGTATTTAAATATTGTAATAAGTTTTAAGTTTTTTAGTTCTTAATTTAAATTCAACAATTAAAAATTAAATATTTAAAAAACGGGAACTTTATGGTTTTATTTTTTTAATAACTAAAACCCTCGGACGCGTAAGTCGCCTACAAACTAGGTCATCTTAAACTTACTATAATCGATGAAATTTTAATGGTAGGCTCCAAAATGTTAATCAAATAAACCGGAGGTTACAGCAAATATTTCAAACTGCGTCCCTATTTGGAGGTATATCAATTACTGATGTTGGTGATATGCGACAACTACCAACAGTTGAAGATAACTGGATTTTTCAAAATTTAACAGGCAAAACCATTATCTCATTAGCAGGATAATTTTTATGGAATATATTCCATTTACTTGAATTAAAAATAATAATGAGGCAAAGAAATTATCTCAAATTTGCAAATGCGTTAAATAATTTATCTTAAGGTACCATGACCCCTGAAGACCTAAAACTAATGCTAGTAATGCGCTTGTCGACTCACACAATGAACAAGTTTTACATGCGATGCTCACTGAGTGAGCTATTGTTAATGCTTTATATGAAGTTTTCGGTGAGCCAATTCCATCGGCTAAGGATCGCACTTTAAAATTTAAATTTAAAAATCTATTTCTTCTGTACCTACAGCACAAACGTATGGACTACCTAAAAAATTAATTTTAAAAATATCCGCAGGATATATGATTATGGTTAATTTGGATACAGCGGATGGATTGGTAAATGGGATGACTGGGGTATTGAAGGCAATTGACTACGGTAGCAGTAAAGTAACAGATGAGAGAAGACCGCTAAGAATATGGCGGAGCTTGATGACTTAGATGTAGCAAACAATAAAAGGAGATCTTTTGGTTACCAACACAGAGAAAAAATACAGAAAAACTGGACACCTCTAAAATGTGCTTAATTTTTTGTCAAAAAGTGGAAAGCTTCCAATTTACAGCTTTTTTTTTGGTTTTTTTCTATAGAAAAAACTTTTCTACAGAAAAAATTTTATTTGTACAAAATATTTTAAATACATTTTAATTTCGGCCTCAGCGACGTAAGGCATTATTGAGGCATGTTGGCAAATTAATTCATTGTCAAAAGTACAAATAAAAGATTTAACTTAAGGTTAAGATTATTAAATTACAAAAAATATGTATAAAAACTGATTTACAAAACAAGAAGAAAAAAATTACAAAAGCGTTTCAAAGTTGTTAAATAAATGTTGTTTACAAGACGATTTAAATAATGAAATTCGATTAATTGATTTCAAATTTGCATGTAAATTATTGAATTTTACAGCACCCACGTAATCAATGCGTTGCTTGGTAGTTTCTAGTCTACATCGAGGAATTCTTAAATTTGTTCTGTTTCGTGTGTTAAAACTAAATTGCTGTTGAGAAAATGTTATGCTTTGGTGACCAATATGGTTAATGCATTTAAAAACAAACACTAACACCTGATACTCATGCAATCCATAAATTGGTAAAATTGTTTTACTTATATCTTTGTACAATGTGACAGTTGAATACAGTATTGGTAGTTTGTAAATAATTTTTAATGCTTTGTTTTGCATGCATTGAAGCGATTTCAGTGAAATGTTATTTTTATTGTAAGCATATTGAATCAAAGATGGAAATATCATCATCTTTGATTTAATATCCAGTTTATTTCTTAATTTATATAAAATTTCAATTGCTGGAGCAAATCGGTTATATGTAAATCCCATGACAAATTACTTTGCAATGTGATTCCCAAATACTTAACGGAATGGGTTTCATAAACAGCTTTTCCATTAACAAACACGTTGAAATCACTATTTATACTTAAAGCATTTGGTGTAAAGCGTATTAATTTGGTTTTATCAGGGTTAAGAACTAATCGATTTAATCGCGCAAATTCAAATATCAAAGCAGCATCTCTTTCAATTCTTGTTTTAAGTGATAAATCGTACTTGTAGGGGTAAAACAAGCACACATCATCTGCAAACATAAAAAGTTGCCCATCTAAATTCAAAATTTTTTAAATCATTTAAATATATAGAAAACAAAAGAGGGCCCAATCCAATACTCTGCGGTACACCATAATCAACAGAACCAAGCAAACTGTCCGTGTTGTTTATACTAATATATTGTTTCCTATTAACGAAATAATTTTTAAACAATAAAAGTTCTCGTCCCTGAATAACATATTTCATTAATTTCTGTAACATTATTTCATGATCTACTAAATCAAAAGCTTTAGTAAAATCAAAAAATATTCCAGCAACTCCACTAGAACCTCCATCAAGACCACTACAAATGAACTGCACTACATTCAACACAGCATCTTCAGTACTACAACCCTTTCGAAATCCAAATTGATATTTGTATAAAAAAAGTATTTTCCTCCATATAAAATAGAAGTTTATTATAAAGAATCTTCTCAAAAATTTTGTCAATTGTAAAAAAACAGCAATAGGTCTATATTTATCTATATTTGTTGCATTAACTTCTTTCGGAATTGGAACTATTTTGTGCACTTTTAAGATGTCAGGGTACACTGAATTGTTAACGATTTTATTAAAAATATCTTTTAATATCGGGATTATAATATCTCTACATTCTTCTACAAATTTAGGCGAAATACCATCAAAGCCTGGACTTTTATTATCTTTAAAATTTTGGATCATTTCAAAGATATCATTATCATTAACGTTACAATGTGTAAAACGATGAGGTGACTGAGAAAGAGTCCGTAGAGAATTGAACACATCACCAGGATAAATTTCAATTTCCCTTTTAAGATTTTCCACACTCGTTATAAAATAATTATTAAGGCAATTCACTTTATCATGGTCACATACTATTGGTTGCCCTTGAGAATCCTTAAGGTTAATGACATTACTCTCTGTTCGACCAAGAGTACTATTAATAAATTTCCTTCAATAAATTTCCAGCGTAATAATCATCTCTACACTTTTTTGTAGAAATTTTTATAACTTTGCTGATTCGCTTCAAAATATCATTAAAGTTCTGTTTGTTTTTCGATTTATGTCTTTTCCTTAAAAGTTTTTCTTTAAATAAAATTAAATCTTAAAGATTCTTGTTAATCCATGGACTTATCTCAAAACGTAACGGTTTTTTACATTTAGTTACTACAGTTGAATTATTTATAGCACCTTTAATGCAATGCACCAAGACGTTTTTTAATTCTGAAGAATTAAATGATTCATAGTGGTCAGGTAAATTGTTAAGCAAGTATACTCTAGCCTTTTCATAGTCACAGTGTGTCTTTTCAATCTCAACATATTAATTTTTCATTACCTCTTTCTTAATTTTACAGCAAATTATATTGTGATTAGAAAAATTACATTCAACTGAAGCAACATAAATTTCTTCAGAAAAATTGCTAAAAAACATAATCAATACACGTTCTACTGACAGGTCTTGTTATTAAATTATGAACACTGTCACAATCATAATTTTGAAAAACGGTCAACAAATCAATAAAATGAGGTTTTTGAATGAGATCAATATTAGAATCTCCAACTATAATTATTGGACTCCAAGCATATTCGCTTAAAATACTGTCAAAAATATTAATAAAAAGTCATTCACGCTACACTTTTGCGATCGATAAAATGACACTATCTTCAAAGGTTTACTTTCAACTTTAACACTGTTCAAAGTCAAAACTATACCCTCAACAAAATTACTACTCTTGTATACTTCAACATTAAATTTTATGTTTTCGTTAATACTAGATATCATTGGTGTGCTTCGCTGCCCCTTTTTAATAAAATAAACACTTGGAAGAAAAAGTATGACCATGCTTAAACACGAAAACTTACGTGTTTCTCTTAAAATTTACTTGTGCTTTCGACTTTCAGCTAAGAGAACAACATGCACATACATATTTGTTTATTGGTGTTAGTAAGAACTTTATAGACGTATTACTCCTAAAGTACTGAACCGATTTAAATAAAATAAGGATTGTGCACATCTGTGAAGAAAAAGCTTTAAAACCATATAAGCCTTTCCAAAATCGGTGCAGTATTACGGACGTAAAAGGGATTACAAAAAACTTGTTTGCCTATTAATTATATAGAATTATAGTCGTACCACCATAAGCAGCTTCTCTACAACAATGTACATATTATTAAAACCTGGAAGTTTGTAAATTTGCGTAATATCCTTCTGAAACCAGGTTTCTTGGACAGCTATTATATCCGGTAACTTAGGAAAGCTTGCTATCAACGATTTAAATTTATTAAATTTTTCAACAGACCAAACGCTTCTGATATTTATACTAATAATATTAAGAAAATTTAAATTCAAATTACAACAATAAGTTTTAAAATTTGCAAATTGTTGAAAATATTGATTTTTAATCATAAAAAATAGAAAAATTATACAAATTAAGTATATATATTCCTTTTTAAGGGGACACGTAAACAGCACCATCATCGCCATCATCACTTGAATTTGCATCATCAACTCTTCTGCTATTAATCATAGATCTTCTCTTCCAATGTTTATTTGTAGTTGCTTCGAATAACATATTATCAACATCATCTTCATCTTTGATAAGCTTTTGTTTTGCATATCACTTTTCCTACAATAGACTCTACCATTTCTAACATAATATGTTGATAACCAATAGTTCTTTGTAAATTTCAACCGTCTCTCTGTTACGGTTCAAAAGTTTTGCAATATACATCAAATTACATTAACTATTGGGACACCCTTTAACTTCTAATTATAAATATTTAATTTCTGATTATAAATATTGGACATTCTGTCCAATTTTCAAGTGATTGTTTACAATGGTTCAAATGGTTCGTATATTTAAATTGACGTCACATATGGGGACACCCTTTAATTTCTAAGTTTTTTTTTTATTAATTTCTGTTATTGGCAGCTATAGTGATATGCAGTTTTTTAAAATTTTAAAAGGGTGCCCTTTACGGTTCAAAATACACGTAAAAAACACGTATGTTGTATGGGGACACCCTTTAATTTTCAAAATTCTGAACTTCTTTTAAAATGGGACCAATCTGTAAGCATTTGCTTTCTAATAAAGAAAAAATTTTTAAAATCGGTTCAGAAATGACTGAGTTCTGCGGGCACAAACATAAAAACAGCAACATTCAGACGAATTGATAACCTCCTTCTTTTTTTGAAGTCGGTTAAAAATAAAAATTATTTAAAATGTTATTAATACTCCACCATTTGTTTAATTAATGATTCAACCTTTCTTAATGATATCAACACCAACAGCAACCAACTCGCCTCAAAGAAATAAGCTGAAAATATCTATTGATCCACACCGACTCAAGGAGGCCGGAATGTTCAAAGCTGAATCCTTTCTTCCCGACACTGTACATTAAATTCTAAATATTCTTTTATTTTTGAATAGTAATATTTTGCACAAAGAAATTATTTACCGCGAATTTTTATTCTCTTTTATCTCTAAATTTTGTAAAAGTTTAAATTCTTTTCTTATTAATATTAATTGTATCGTTATTAATATTAACCCATTAAAAACCAAGACCATTAACTAAAAATTTTTGATTTCGTTTATTTAGCTTAACTAAAATATACACAAAGAATAAGAAAAATATAAAAAACAAAAATAAAAAAACATTCAGGAACTATGTTTTTGGAGCTGTACCCAAACGGGTATAATGGCATAATGAGCATGCTTTTTTTTAGTGTATCAACACTTTTACATCATCTTTTTTCTACACAGAGTGCTACACCACATTGTTCATACATCCGACTAATTCTCTTATGGCATCGTGAGGGTTTTTTTTATCGTTTTGCGAAAGCGTTTTCCAGCAATAGTTGCTACACAGGAAGCTAGTAAGCGTTGGGAAGTGAACTATGCTGTTTTATAAAGCTTCCATGTACTACCCACAATATTGCAGTAAATAGTGGCCACCGTTATTTCTTTCTTTGCAAATAGAGGTGGCCGCTATTTCATTTCATTCTATAGATATTGACACAATCAGGCTGTCAATAACTGGTCTACACCACCCATCCCCTAATTATATTCGGCGATCAACTTCGTCTTCGCTATCACTGCCACAAAATATTTCTTCCCCGCCTGGTATATTTAACGTGGGTACATTCGTCTAAAAAATAGGGACATTGTTTCTCTCGCCTGAACGTTAGAGGGAAAACATAAAATTTTTTTTTCTGTTGGACTTATTTTTATTTTAGATTTAAGATATGGGTAATTATTGTTCAAATATATTGAAGATACAATAAATAAAATATGAAAAAAAAACCGGTACATCATGGGGAATTCTGTCAATGTTAAAGAAATAGCAACACCTTCCTCCTTATCTGTATTACAATCTAGAGCAGCTGAAATAAACGGAATGTTTAATGTGTGGTGGTCTCTTTCCACAAAATTCAGTGCGCTGTTCAAACTTTTAAAACGCTTGTTGCAAAAAGTTAAAGTTTTGATAGCTTGAAATTCCATTTCAGTTTGAGGAAAAATTAAAAAAAATTCATACTGTATAAGCCATTGTACTCAATTGGGTACACCCAATTTTATACTTCCCAAAAGTTCTCCAAATTATTTTTTTTCTTGTAACTTTTTAAACAAATAATTTCCTCAGTTTTCTTGTAACTTTTTAAACAAATAATTTCTTCAGTTTGCAAATTTATCGAAACCACTTATTATAATAAAGTAGGTTTTATTCAACGCAGCTGTATTATTACTGACCTAGCGAATACTCGCAAAACTGTTGCAGAACTATAAAAACTTTAAAAAATGCAAAGTAACGGCACGATGTTTACATTTTGTTTATTAGTGTTTTATAAGCCCATTATGTTGAATGCAAAACCAGAGGAGCAACGTCTAATTCCTCTTCCCATAAAATGTATGCTCATTTAAATATTGTCCATTTTCTGTACCCAATCAGGTACAATAGCTGGGAATGTGTTAATATTCATTGTATTGAGCATGAAAGCAAATAGAAATTAAATAAAGTAAAAAGTTATTTAAAACTAAAATTTATAAAAAGACCCTAAACTGTTAATTAAAACCAAAAGAACTAAAACATTTAAAACTAAACATTTAAAGAAAATTAAAATAAATTAAAATATTTATGTTTTAAAAATACAAACAAACAAGTGAAACATGTTTGATTATAAAAGGGGAAAGCCACCCTTAAGCAGAGAACTTGAATTTATGAACAAAAAAATAAATGTTACCACTCACCAAATATTATCCAGTGTGACAACAGGCCTGATGTTTTGCTAATCTTGACTTTCTATATATAAACCGCACTCGCGTTGGTCTTTTCTGATATACAAATGTAACACCTTATTTCTACAACGATTTACCCACTCGCTAGCGTTCGCCTGTGGGCTATGAATAGTTATTTCGAAACTAAAAGTAAAATAAAAAATAAGCTTATAGGTTTTACATGCAAACAATTCAGCTAGATATTTTTTTCATTTCCAAAGAAAAAGTGTTATATGAACACTTCAATTCTATGCGATATTACTTCACGTCACAGTCATTTTATTTAATTTATTTGTTTAAATACTATTTGTATTTTGTTTACATACATACATACATACATACATACATACATACATACATACATACATACATACATACATGTAAATTATACAAGCTATTACTGATACATTTCGCTACACCCATTAGCAAAAAATACAATAAACTCTTGGAAGTAAAAGTATGGCCAAAATTTAACTTGAAAACGCACGTTTTTCCCGAAAAATATTTTGTTAAATTTAGAGAGGGAGAGAGTATTGCAGTTCCTTTCATATACAATTGTGCTCATATAATTAAGTTACTTACATGGTTGTACTTATAATTGTTTATAAAGAAAATTTTTTTAATAATAACAAAAAAAATTTGAGAACAAACTTAAAGAAATATTAATTCATTTTGAAACTAGCAGCTTATTTTTTTCTTAGATTTATTTACCTCCATAAAAAATATTGCATTTTTTACTGTGCCCGTCATGTCATAGGCATCCTGACAGTATTTTTTTACTCTTACTTTCAGACTCTTACTTTCATATTGCTTCAGATATGGATTATATATTTCTATTATATACAGGTACCCATCCCTGGGTAATCACTCAGGAACAGAGGCTTTATATAAAATTATAAAATCTATACAAAACTCTAAAATTATTGTAGAGTTCTGTAATTATTGTTTAAAATATCTTGCCTTCAAAAATAAAAGGTGCTGTCAAGTTTGCAGTGCCTTTAAATCGATAAAATTGCACACTTTCACTACTTTTTCTTTTGGAAACTATATATTTTTGCGGAAAGAAATTTAAAAGTATAAAATTTTATTAAAATTCTCCTCACAAAATTTATTAAAATCTATCCAGTAGTTTTTACGTGATACGAACTCAGATAAAGAGACGGACAGACAGATAGAAATTCCGATTCGATTACTATCTGGAACAGCAAAAAAAATTTTAAAAAAATATTTTGTGAAGAGAAATGGTGCTGTTACAGTTTTATTATATGTATAGAGGCTTTATATAAAATTATAAAACCTATACAAAACTCTAAAATTATTGTAGAGTTCTGTAATTATTGTTTAAAATATCTTGCTTTCAAAAATAAAAGGTGCTGTCAAGTTTGCAGCGCCTTTAAATCGATAAAATTGCACACTTTCACTACTTTTTCTTTTGGAAACTATATATTTTTGCGGAAAGAAATTTAAAAGTATAAAATTTTATTAAAATTCTCCTCACAAAATTTTATTAAAATCTATCCAGTAGTTTTTACGTGATGCGAACTCAGATAAAGAGATGGACAGACAGACAGAAATTCCGATTCGATTACTATCTGGAACAGCAACAAAATTTTAAAAAAATATTTTGTGAAGAGAAATGGTGCTGTTACAGTTTTATTATATGTATAGATTGGTTGCTCATATAATTTTTTTCCTAGGGGGATACCGAAACAGACCACTGTCCTCATGGTTCCTTTTCGAATCTCTTTGTTTCTCCATGATATCTGGTATCCGACTGGAAGTTTACGAATACCTTACTTTCATTGAGTCTCGTGCTAGCCTTTTACTCTCGACTGATTACAGACTGGCGACTGATACATGTCGATATTCTTCCTCATCACAGAGACTATGGCAATTGCTAATATTTGCTTAAGGCTAAATCTCCACAGCTTCTCCATATAATATGTGTCTGCCCGTGGTCTAAAGCCTTTCTATGTTGGCCTTTTCCCAGGCACAGTCTTACTTCGATTTTTATTTGGCCAGATAATACTTGGAGTCCGTGAATTGTCACTAACGCGTTTAACCATTTGTAGGCACCCAAATTAAAGCACCTTCTTGATCTTCCTGCCAAATTGCAGTGAAAAATTCCAGAGACTTTGGTGGGGTTCGAATACACAACCCCAAACTGATAGACTTGGGCTAGACTACCTACTAGCCCAATGAGGCACCCGCTCATAAAATTAAGTCATCTTTAATTAATTTTATTCATATATTAGGCTAATATTAAGTTTAAAAGCCCTTATTGCTTAGCACTTCATCACATCCTTTTAGCATAGTTTGGACCAATTTAGCATATTAGGTAGGACTCAGTATCTCCCATTTTGCGAAAAGCTACTGCTCTTTTTATTTTTCTATGCCATTTAATTATATGAGCACAAGTGTAAGTAATTAATACTTTGCATGGTAATTAATACTTTGTATGGTGTCCTATGTGAAAGCTTTAACTAGAAAACAAGCTTTTCTCCCAGAGTATAAAATTTAAACATTCTACCTATTATATTTATACAGATTAACGACAAAATCGCCCAGCCGATTGTGCTCGACTATGCTTAAAAATAAAGACGTGAGTAGTATAAAATTGAAAACCCTTACCTATAACAGTATTAGAGTTATATGCTGATAATAATTTACATTGTATGGGAATAACTACATCTAGTCTTCCAACCTAGACAATTTATTTTGCGAAACATTAACATAAGGGTTACAGATGTAAAATTGCAAGAATCTACATATTTTAGTTATCTAGGTAACGATAGTAATTTTGCACTTTTTACGGGAGGTACCACGCCCACTATTCCAATCTAGTTTGTGTTTTGCTTACCTATGCAAATTAGTATGAGGGTTACTTTTGTAAAGTGCCAAGATTCTATCTTTTATAGTTCTCTAGGTACATGATAAGAATTATTCACTTTGTAAGGTACCACACTCACTATGCCGATGAAATATCAAACAAACATACATATTTTGTGCGCTATATATATATATATATATATATATATCATATATATATATATATATATATATATATATATATATATATATATATATATATATGATAAAATAATTAATAAGTAATTAATAATCGTTTTAAATGTGTATAATTGTTATTATACCGAACATAGTAGTAGACATTCTGTCTAACTATCAAATGTTTACCTATAGCTATTCAAAATTTTCAAGTGTTCGTCTGTAACGGTTCAAAAGATAGGGTCATATAGCCTTTTCCGTCCCAAGCAATTTCAAAATTGGGCGGATTTCGTGGATATTATCAGTATATAATAGGTAAAATTAAAAACTATAAAAATGTATTTTTTATGTCCATACAAAGTTATCGTCCTTAGAAAGGGGATATACACATATGTGCCGTGCGATTTCACTTGGTGTAGATAATAACATATAAATTGCTCTTCAACCAATAACAAAATTTATCTACACATTTGTGTTGGTAGGTACTAAAGGGATAATAATGCGCACTTTTTTTATAATCTCACTGATGTATAAATCTCACTCGTGTTGGTCTTTTCTGATATACGAACGTAACGCATAATGATTTACCCATTCACATATGTATGTAACTAACACTTTTAATTACTGTGCTTGCTTTTATATAACTTAATTATTACTTTTGTTTTTTACTTGTATACATTATTATTTAAATTATTTTTTGATTGTTTTAATTCTTTGTGATATCTGTTTATTGTAATGTGATTTGATTGTTACAGAAAAAAGGGCTAAAAACTAAGAATTTAAATAATAATCAATATTAGTTTTTAATCAATAAATATATTTTTGAATTTAAATAACGACATTTAACAGAAAATAGTTTAATCCAAATAATTGTAGTCTTTGGGTATATATAATGCGGCTAGTGTATTCTGTACTCCTAACATTTGGTGCATATTGAAATTTCAGGAACTCATAACACATACAAATTTTGTTACGCAAATAATTAATTATTTTTTTTGATACCAATTTCTTAAAAGGATTAAAAAATGTAAATTTTGATAAATGGCCAATTACTATTAACAGTCCTATGTGTCCTTTCTTCGCCCTTGTCCACTCAAGTCAATGAAAAGTTTTTGAAAAGGTTGTACATTCTATACTATTTCGCTCAAAGGTTCTTAAAATATTTGTGGGAGTCTGAAAAATTTTTCATAACTCGCAATTATGGATGTTGTCTATCAGACAGTAGCCAATCTCGGCCAATAAAAGTATCTTTGTATTCATTCCAATGTCTTAATTGTACCCCCATGAGATGAATTTAAAGGCTAGGACGTCTTCTTGCCAGGAATGTGGCAGAATAGCCATGTAGCATATTTGGCTTGGTAAATTAGCTGTACCAAATGCTCTATTCCTATATTCCTGAAGCGTCTCGTTAGCTTTCTGCACTCTGCCACGTCGTTCTATCGTATACAGCTCCTTCTTATGATCACTGACATACTTGCACTGCAGTGCGAATATTGTAGTTTGTTGTACTTTATTGGCTTTCGAAGACTTCTGCTGCAGTTCCTTATGTGGCCAGATTCAGCTAATAGTTTTTCCTAATTGTTCCATACATTTTTACTTCCTGGAGTTACATGCATGTTACATATAATTATTATGATTATTATTATTACTACTACTATTGTTATATTACTAATACTATTGTTACTCTTTACTTTTACTTTATGTTATATTATATATTCAAATTATATTATCATATTTTGTAATGTAACTAATTTCATATATTTTCTGATTGATTTTTAATAATTAAAACTTTTAAGAGGGATTTATTTTAGTAATACAAAAATCGGACGAGAAGATAATATTAGAAACACTTAATGCATACCAAAACAAAATACAATTTACCATTGAATGTGAAAAAACAACGTTATAATTAATGACCATGGAAATATAAGAATAACTTGGTACACAAAACCAACTTCTTCAGGCAGGATGATAAACTTTAATTCAACACAACCAATGAATACTAAGCTTAATACTGCGACAAATTTGATTAAAAAAGTTTTGCAACTAAGTGAGAGTTTATGAAAGGAATAACATCGGTTTAGTATATATAGGTACAACAAAGAGAATGTTGGAAACAAGATTAAAAGAACATAAGGCAGACATTTAATAATTCATGCAAAAAAAAAACCGACTTCAAAACAGACAAACTAAAAATCATGTTTCTTTAAGACGGTAATTATACAATGATTATATTATATTCGAGGAAGATTGTAGCGGGATTTTTTAAATGTCATAGCACAAACTGTCAATTCAGATAAAAAAACTAATTTTTGAATTCAATAATCTAAAAGAAATATCAGTCGATTTTCTACAGGGGGAGCAGTACTTCCGGAGTATATAGGGGCACAAGACCACAGGGTTCTGCGCTTTTTCAGGTCAAACCAATGCCAAACGACTGTTTGTGTACAGCGAATAAAAAGTTTGGCTATATACATAAAATTACACTAACTATTGCGACACCCTGTAATTTCCGAGTTCAAATTTTATACTTGTTATAGCGGTCGTAGCAATACAGATTCATTGTAAATTTCAACCGTCTGTCTGTAACGGCTTAAAAGTTTGGTCATATACATCAAATTACATAAACTATTGCGACACCCTGTAATTTATAATTTTAAATATTTATACTTATTTTAACACACATAGTAATGGACATTCTGTCTAATTGTTAAGTGTTTGTCAATAACTATTTAAAAGATAGGGTCATATATATCAAATTACGTCACCTATTGGGACACCCTTTAAATTCAAATTTTAATATAAATACTTGTTAAAGAGAACTTTGTCATACAGATTCTTTGTAAATTTTAACTTTGTGTCCATATACATCAAATTACATCAACTATTGGGACACCCTTTAATTTCCAATTTTAAATATTTATACTTGTTGTTATACCAGACATAGTAGTGAACATTCTGTCTATTTTTCAAGTGTTTATCTATAACGGTTTCAAAGATGAGGACATAATGGTCAAATTACATCAATAATGGGGACACCCTTTAATTTATCCAAATTTTATACTTTTTGTAATAGCGGACTAAGCAATATAGGTTCTTTGTAAATTTCAACTGTCTATCTATAACAGTTGAAAAGTTTGGCCATATATATCACTTTTACATTAACTATTGGGACACCCTTTAATTTCCAAATTCATATTTTACACTTTTTATTTTAGCGGACTTAGCAATACAAGTTCTTTGTAAATTTCAACTGTCTGTCTATAACGGTTCAAAAGTTTGGCCATATATATATATCAAAATAAACCAACTAATGGGACACCCTTTAATTTCTAATTATAAATATTTATACTTATTATAACAGACATAGCAACGAACATTCTTTGCAACTTTCAAGTGTTTATCTATAACGGTTCAAAGGATAGGACTATAAAGGTGAAATTACGTCACCTATGGGGTCACCCTTTAATTTTTAATTTTATTTTTTAATTACTTTTTGTTATTGGGAGCTATAGTGATACGCACTTTTTTTTCTAATTTTAAATGGGTGACCTATAAAGTTCATAATACACGTAAAAAACATGTATGTTGTATGGGGACACCCTTTAATTTTTAAACTTTTGAACTGTTTTTAAAATGGGACCAATCTGTAGCCATAACCTTTCTAATGGCGCAAAAATTTTTAAAATCGGTTCAGAAATGACCGAGTTATGAAGGCACAAACATACAAAAAAAAAAGCAACACACAGACGAATCGATAACCTCCTTCTTTTTTTGAAGTCGGTTAAAAAGGAAAAGAATCGACATCATTGTCACAGCATGCAAAAGAGCATAATCACACAGTGAACTTTGAAAACGTAAAAATGTTAGAAAGAGAACCCAAAGAAAATAAACGTTACACTCTCGAAAGCCTAAGGATCCAACAAAAAATAAACACCACCATGAACACAAAAGAGGACAAAGATAAAACTAAACTACAATACTCCACCGCAATAATGTAGTTATTATAATTAGTTGAAGTTCTGTGATATTAGCTTTAAGATTGACTTCTGATTCTTTGTTGTGTTGTACAAGTTTTTTATTATTTTATTTATTTATTACTTAATTCTGTGTTGTGAAAGTCCAGTTTTTTAGATATTAAATAAATTAAATATCAAAATTCTTTTATAATGCTGACGAAATAATCGTAAGTACATCTGCGATGTTACTTTACTTTAATTAAATTAAACATGTAATTATTCTTTGCTAGATTTTATAATAAAATAATCCCCTAAAAAAGTTTGCAAAAAACAAACGAAACGTTGGGAAAAAATGGTAAAATGATCTGATTTATTTATATTTGGAAACAAATAACTGACCATAACAGCCCGAAAAGATAACTATAATTCTCTTAAAAAACCATTTTATTTAATATTTCATTAAAATTTGGCTATTTTCCCGCATTTTGGAAGGAATCATATATTATTCCTTTGTATAAATCCGGCAATAAATCTGACATTACCAATTATAGAGGGATTGCGAAATTAAATGCTATCCCAAAATTATTCGAGAAATTAATTGCTGATTTCATATATCATCAAACTTCACCCGTATTGTCAACGTGCCAGCACGGTTTTAGAAAAGGCTGCTCAACTACGACAAACGTTCTTCATACGACATACGGTTCTTTAGAAATACCTGTGTATCGGTTAACTATTACATTGGAGGTCATCTTTTGGATCTTGTTGAATCTTTTCTGTATCTTGGTATTTTACTCGATGCTAAACTTGATTTCATATTGCACATAACTTTTACTGTAAACAAAGCTAGAGGTGTCCTCGCTTTTATAAAGCGGTGGGCTAAGGAGTTTTCAGATCCGTATGTAACTAAACAACTTTATGTTTAGCTGGTTAGGCCTATTTTGGAATACGGATCAATCATATGGGATCCATATTATGAGATTTATAATATGGATTAGATTGAATCTGTACAAAAACAATTTTTGTTATTTTGCTTACGTTGCCTTCCGTGGGGTAACTCATATATTCTCCCTCTATATACAAGTAGATTAGTTTTAATTAAATTACCTACTCTGAAGAGTCGACGAACTATGTTAAATGTATCTTTTATGTTGAAACTTATAAATGGTTATATTTACAGTGAATTTCTGTTAAAATCTGTAAAATTGAATGTTCCATGTCGTAATTTTCGTCATTATAAGCCTTTGTTTATAAAATTCTGTGAAACAAATTATGCTAACGCCGACCCATTTCTTAGATTATGTAGGCAATATAATTATCTTTATCAATTTATTGATTTTTGTTTAGACTTAAATGTTGTTAAATGTAAAATTATCGATTTCCTTAATTTGTAACTATTAGAATTGAATTTTTAATTATGTAATCTAAATATTACTTGTAATTAGTCTGTAAGAATATTTTTTTTTGTTCATAGACTAAATTAAATAAATAAAAATTATTGGCGCATTGTATATAGAATAATTATTTCATGTTACACTTCCCAAATGCAGTTCAAATAAACAATAGCTAAGTGGCCTTCAAAATAACGCAGCACTTATATGATCTTGAATATGTTTGTGTATTATTAATAAATATTTTAAATAAATTTCATAAAATAATAACAATATGAATTATATCATATTTCCCATATGGTTCCAACATATTTAAGCCTTCATAAGTAGATTTGCCTTAACACTCAATCATACGTTTCGTAAATCACTCAAAATTCATGATTGCCTGGTATATTAATAAGTTAATGTATAAACAAATAAGTATAATAAATAAGAGATTGAGTGTATTTTGGAAAGTCATTCAACAAAATAGCATATAAGTAGAACATTTTGTTAAAATAAAATGGAGAAATTAAAGATACCCGAAGGAGCTATAATCACGGATTAAATTTAATTTATTAAATAAAATAAATAATAACTAATTTATTTCCTTTTATATGCTATAAGGCGGTCCCTAGCAAGTAGTGCTCTTTAAAGGCACACTGTTAAAACAAATAGGAGTGGTTTTCAAAAGAGCACCCTTAAAGCACCTAAGGCAAAAAATCGGGTCAGCCTAGCCAAAAGTTCCACCAACAATGAAAGTAATATAACGGACAAAAAATACTTTTCCTCTACAACCAATAATTTTTTTGCACTCTTTTTACTTAACCACACGTATTATTATATTAAAAAATCGAGGTAGGGATTTCGATGAATTTATACGTTTTGAGGTCTCCTGAATCCTTTATTTTGGCTATTTTCGTCAAATGTCTGTTATGTATGCCACTTTTTTATGGAGTTTGTACATACACATACATTTTTATTTAAGCAAAAAACATTGTTTACTTTTATTTAAACGTAAACATTTCCCACTTAAGCATTTATTTGACCTATTTAAGAAATTCACTTTTTGTTTTAAATATTTAAAGTCAATGACACTTTTTAATTTGTAATTATTAAAAGCTAATGACACTTTTAAAAGCCAATGAATTTTTATAGTTAAGCGAGCAATTTTTATTTTTGTTTTGATAACTATGCAATTTGTTATTTGTATTGTGTTACTTAGTAGTAAATTTAATTATTATATGTAAGCATAATTTAAGTATAAAAGAAAGTAAATAAAAACGTGCAAAGGGAGTTTTTACTTTGAAACTAAAAAGGTTCCACTTGTGTTCTTTTTTTACCCTTGATCCACGTTTTCTGCAGGTTAAAGTGCTTGACAGAAATAACTTTATAAGTCAAACTCCTTCAAGTGAATCTGCTTGCAAGGATACTTATTTAACCAAAACAAAAAATAATTCAATTAACATTTTTGGTGACCCCGACGTGCTCCTGTATCAGGCACAGGATTATCATTCTTCAGTTTATTTTTTGATTGGTTAATCCCAGCTTCACATCAAGGATAAAATAGTTCAACGTGAGCTCATTTACGGAACTGGTCACTTCTCAGCAGCAGATTGGTCAGCATATTGAAACCATTATCCGCAACTATAAAAAGGATGCAGCGTCGAGGAAGACATCAACAAGCTACTTCCAAGAGCGGCTAAGAAGACTAGACGAGCAATGGACAACCTTTGAAGTCAATGACAGCCAAATTCGCGAGCTGTTGAAGATACAACTCGACCATGATTACTTCCAAAAGGATTACTATACATCAATCCTAAATATCGTGCAGCAATACAGGAAGGAGTTTGAATCATCAATGCTGAAACTACCTACGCCTGAAGCCACGAAACCAGATAGGGGACAAACTACAGATGATCAAGTCCAGGTAGAACTCGCTAAGACAGCCACGGCACCAGTTGGTGAGCTGGTAAAACTTATGCGAAGGCAGGCAGCCATGATGGCATCGGTCACTCGAATATTAACAGATAACGTCAGTCATGACGATGCCATAGCCGCCACCAGGTTATGGCAAGACATTGAGGAGCTACACTACAAAATCTCAGAATTATGTGATGAAGGAAGCCAGAATGTATACAATATGGACAGGTTTATCCAGTTCGAAGGGCAGGTCCGAGCAGCCTCCAGAAACTTCAGAGACAATACAGTTCAGATTAATCATGGGCAAAACATTGGGCATTCAGACGCATCGGCAGTACCTATTCCGAAAATTACTATCCCAAAATTTTATGGAAATTACATGAAGTAGAAGGAATTTCACGACTTATTCTCATCATTAGTCATCAAACAGTCGATTCCGGACATCCAAAAAATGTGGTATTTAAAAACGCATGTAGTAGGGGAAGCATCAAACCTAATCAAACATTTTAGTTCCACGGGAGAGAACTTTGCAGCGGCATGGTCGATCTTGACAACACGTTACGAAAATAAAAGACTGCTTGTAAGGAAAGTGATCCATGAGCTGGATCACTTAAAAATTTACTGGCAAAAAAGCTTATTTGTTCTAAGTTAAAAAATATTATGTAAGATATAAAATATGTTTGTATGACTTTCAAATATGTGACTAAAATTTGGATGTAAATAATTAGATAATTATTAAAAAAAAATAAATATGTGTTTTTATATCTCTCTTATTATTCATAACTTAATTTGCATAGAAGAATTTTGAATTGTAGAATTATTTTTTATAGAAATATAAGAATAAATTGGCCAAACTTTCCTTGAATAGTTAGTTATGTTCATAGTTAACGGTAGCAAATATTTAACAATATAAATATTTAACTCTAACAAAAACGACTTTAAAACAGATAGACTGGCACATGATTAATGAATCTCAGATAAATATTGAAATAGTTGCAATCTTAATTATTGCAATTTAAAAACTTGTATACATACTTTTTTAAGTACCTGTGTGTAAAGATTAAAAAAAAAATTCACACCCGTCAAAATCACATCTTTATTGGGAACACATTCTAATTTTAACTTGATATTTTCATGGAAAGTGCATTACTGATATGTTTGATAATTGTATATACGTGGATATATGTACATACATATATGTTTATGTTTATATGTAGAACGTATGTATGTAAACGAACTCTCTTTTATTAAACTCAATTGTAAATAATATCATTTGTGACAACTAAATAAAGGCGTAAAATAACTGTCAAAAATTCTCATGTACATACAAAATGTATGAAGCAAACCTAAATAACGCGGCGTCAACGCTTTGCAATTGGAAAATCCAATTTTGACAGAGCGTTAGGTAGTGAAGTTGGATGCAAACAGAATGTTATTCAGGCCTGTCACAGAATCCAAGTCGGTTTTGCTTTTTATCGGATTTGCAAGCCAATATTGGTTTTATTTGGTGTCATGAAACCAAGTCGGTTTGGTTATTTTCGAATGGAAATAAAACCGATATTCCAATCAGCTGTTGTTTGGTTCTTGTACGTTCGTTTACCATTCATTTTAATGTTTATTTTTTTGACAAAATAATTGTTTTCATTCAAATATTATTAAAAGTTATTGCATTTTTATTAAATATAAAAAAAAAAAAAATATTAGGATACAAAACTGCCTACTGCAGGACGACCAGAACATAAGAATTTTGCAAGATTACCGCAATTACTGAGCGTACATATTTAAAGCTGCTTTGCAGATTTATAGCATATTATCGATTAAACAAATACATCACCGCTATATATATAAGTTTCAACAAGAGAATGTCAAGATCAAAGACTTCGTAGTTACTAAGAATAACATTTTTACGGCCAATGCCAATGGACCGAATTATATAAACTTAACTTTGAACCGATAGAAACCGTAGAGTTCTCGACGTTCCAGCAAAAAATAGGCTCATCACCAGGCCCATAACAAAAATAATTGTGCTACTTCAAAAATAAAAATTATTTAAAATTTTATTAATACTCCACCATTTGTTTAATTAATGATTCAACCTTTCTTAATGATATCAACACCAACAGCAACCAACTCGCCTCAAAGAAATAAGCTGAAAATATCTATTGATCCACACCGACTCAAGGAGGCCGGAATGTTCAAAGCTGAACCCTTTTTCCCGATACTGTACATTAAGTTCTAAATATTCTTTTATTTTTGAATAGTAATATTTTGCACAAAGAAATTATTTACCGCGAATTTTTATTCTCTTTTATCTCTAAATTTTGTAAAAGTTTAAATTCTTTTCTTATTAATATTAATTGTATCGTTATTAATATTAACCCATTAAAAACCAAGACCATTAACTAAAAATTTTTGATTTCGTTTATTTAGCTTAACTAAAATATACACAAAGAATAAGAAAAATATAAAAAACAAAAATAAAAAAACATTCAGGAACTATGTTTTTGGAGCTGTACCCAAACGGGTATAATGGCATAATGAGTATGCTTTTTTTTAGTGTATCAACACTTTTACATCATCTTTTTTCTAGAGTGCTACACCACATTGTTCATACATCCGACTAATTCTCTTATGGCATCGTGAGGGTTTTTTTTTTATCGTTTTGCGAAAGCGTTTTCCAGCAATAGTTGCTACACAGGAAGCTAGTAAGCGTTGGGAAGTGAACAATTTCAGTGTATAAATTGGTAGGTAGTTTAAACTCTGCTGTTTTATAAAGCTTCCATGTACTACCCACAATATTGCAGTAAATAGTGGCCACCGTTATTTCTTTCTTTGCAAATAGAGGTGGCCGCTATTTCATTTCATTCTATAGATATTGACACAATCAGGCTGTCAATAACTGGTCTACACCACCCATCCCCTAATTATATTCGGCGATCAACTTCGTCTTCGCTATCACTGCCACAAAATATTTCTTCCCCGCCTGGTATATTTAACGTGGGTACATTCGTCTAAAAAATAGGGACATTGTTTCTCTCGCCTGAACGTTAGAGGGAAAACATAAAATTTTTTTTTTCTGTTGGACTTACCACGTATATTTATTTTTATTTTAGATTTAAGATATGGGTAATTATTGTTCAAATATATTGAAGATACAATAAATAAAATATGAAAAAAAAACCGGTACATCATGGGGAATTCTGTCAATGTTAAAGAAATAGCAACACCTTCCTCCTCATCTGTATTACAATCTAGAGCAGCTGAAATAAACGGAATGTTTAATGTGTGGTGGTCTCTTTCCACAAAATTCAGTGCGCTGTTCAAACTTTTAAAACGCTTGTTGCAAAAAGTTAAAGTTTTGATAGCTTGAAATTCCATTTCAGTTTGAGGAAAAATTAAAAAAAATTCATACTGTATAAGCCATTGTACTCAATTGGGTACATCCAATTTTATACTTCCCAAAAGTTCTCCAAATTATTTTTTTTTTCTTGTAACTTTTTAAACAAATAATTTCTTCAGTTTGCAAATTTATCGAAACCACTTATTATAATAAAGTAGGTTTTATTCAACGCAGCTGTATTATTACTGACCTAGCGAATACTCGCAAAACTGTTGCAGAACTATAAAAACTTTAAAAAATGCAAAGTAACGGCATGATGTTTACATTTTGTTTATTAGTGTTTTATAAGCCCATTATGTTGAATGCAAAACCAGAGGAGCAACGTCTAATTCCTCTTCCCATAAAATGTATGCTCATTTAAATATTGTCCATTTTCTGTACCCAATCAGGTACAATAGCTGGGAATGTGTTAATATTCATTGTATTGAGCATGAAAGCAAATAGAAATTAAATAAAGTAAAAAGTTATTTAAAACTAAAATTTATAAAAAGACCCTAAACTGTTAATTAAAACCAAAAGAACTTAAACATTTAAAACTAAACATTTAAAGAAAATTAAAATAAATTAAAATATTTATGTTTTAAAAATACAAACAAACAAGTGAAACATGTTTGATTATAAAAGGGGAAAGCCACCCTTAAGCAGAGAACTTGAATTTATGAACAAAAAAATAAATGTTACCACTCACCAAATATTATCCAGTGTGACAACAGGCCTGATGTTTTGCTAATCTTGACTTTCTATATATAAACCGCACTCGCGTTGGTCTTTTCTGATATACAAATGTAACACCTTATTTCTACAACGATTTACCCACTCGCTGGCGTTCGCCTGTGGGCTATGAATAGTTATTTCGAAACTAAAAGTAAAATAAAAAATAAGCTTATAGGTTTTACATGCAAACAATTCAGCTAGATATTTTTTTCATTTCCAAAGAAAAAGTGTTATATGAACACTTCAATTCTATGCGATATTACTTCACGTCACAGTCATTTTATTTAATTTATTTGTTTAAATACTATTTGTATTTTGTTTACATACATACATACATACATACATACATACATACATACATACATACATACATACATACATACATACATACATACATACATACATACATACCTACATACATACATACATACATACATACATACATGTAAATTATACAAGCTATTACTGATACATTTCGCTACACCCATTAGCAAAAAATACAATAAACTCTTGGAAGTAAAAGTATGGCCAAACTTTAACTTGAAAACGCACGTTTTTCCCTAAAAATCTTTTGTTAAATTTAGAGAGGGCGAGAGTATTGCAGTTCCTTTCATATACAATTGTGCTCATACAATTAAGTTACTTACATGGTTGTACTTATAATTGTTTATAAAGAAAATTTTTTTAATAATAACAAAAAAAATTTGAGAACAAACTTAAAGAAATATTAATTCATTTTGAAACTAGCAGCTTATTTTTTCTTAGATTTATTTACCTCCATAGAAAAATATTGCATTTTTTGCTGTGCCCGTCACGTCATAGGCATCCTGACAGTATTTTTTTACTCTTACTTTCAGACTCTTACTTTCATATTGCTTCAGATATGGATTATATATTTCTATTATATACAGGTACCCATCCCTGGGTAATCACTCAGGAACAGAGGCTTTATATAAAATTATAAAACCTATACAAAACTCTAAAATTATTGTAGAGTTCTGTAATTATTGTTTAAAATATCTTGCTTTCAAAAATAAAAGGTGCTGTCAAGTTTGCAGCGCCTTTAAATCGATAAAATTGCACACTTTCACTACTTTTTCTTTTGGAAACTATATATTTTTGCGGAAAGAAATTTAAAAGTATAAAATTTTATTAAAATTCTCCTCACAAAATTTTATTAAAATCTATCCAGTAGTTTTTACGTGATGCGAACTCAGATAAAGAGATGGACAGACAGACAGAAATTCCGATTCGATTACTATCTGGAACAGCAACAAAATTTTAAAAAAATATTTTGTGAAGAGAAATGGTGCTGTTACAGTTTTATTATATGTATAGATTGGTTGCTCATATAATTTTTTTCCTAGGGGGATACCGAAACAGACCACTGTCCTCATGGTTCCTTTTCGAATCTCTTTGTTTCTCCATGATATCTGGTATCCGACTGGAAGTTTACGAATACCTTACTTTCATTGAGTCTCGTGCTAGCCTTTTACTCTCGACTATTACAGACTGGCGACTGATACATGTCGATATTCTTCCTCATCACAGAGACTATGGCAATTGCTAATATTTGCTTAAGGCTAAATCTCCACAGCTTCTCCATATAATATGTGTCTGCCCGTGGTCTAAAGCCTTTCTATGTTGGCCTTTTCCCAGGCACAGTCTTACTTCGATTTTTATTTGGCCAGATAATACTTGGAGTCCGTGAATTGTCACTAACGCGTTTAACCATTTGTAGGCACCCAAATTAAAGCACCTTCTTGATCTTCCTGCCAAATTGCAGTGAAAAATTCCAGAGACTTTGGTGGGGTTCGAATACACAACCCCAAACTGATAGACTTGGGCTAGACTACCTACTAGCCCAATGAGGCACCCGCTCATAAAATTAAGTCATCTTTAATTAATTTTATTCATATATTAGGCTAATATTAAGTTTAAAAGCCCTTATTGCTTAGCACTTCATCACATCCTTTTAGCATAGTTTGGACCAATTTAGCATATTAGGTAGGACTCAGTATCTCCCATTTGCGAAAAGCTACTGCTCTTTTTATTTTTCTATGCCATTTAATTATATGAGCACAAGTGTAAGTAATTAATACTTTGCATGGTAATTAATACTTTGTATGGTGTCCTATGTGAAAGCTTTAACTAGAAAACAAGCTTTTCTCCCAGAGTATAAAATTTTAAACATTCTACCTATTATATTTATACAGATTAACGACAAAATCGCCCAGCCGATTGTGCTGGACTATGCTTAATAATAAAGACGTGAGTAGTATAAAATTGAAAACCCTTACCTATAACAGTATCAGAGTTATATGCTGATAAATATTTACATTGTATGGGAATAACTACATCTAGTCTTCCAACCTAGACAATTTATTTTGCGAAACATTAACATAAGGGTTACAGATGTAAAATTGCAAGAATCTACATATTTTAGTTATCTAGGTAACGATAGTAATTTTGCACTTTTTACGGGAGGTACCACGCCCACTATTCCAATCTAGTTTGTGTTTTGCTTACCTATGCAAATTAGTATGAGGGTTACTTTTGTAAAGTGCCAAGATTCTATCTTTTATAGTTCTCTAGGTACATGATAAGAATTATTCACTTTGTAAGGTACCACACTCACTATGCCGATGAAATATCAAACAAACATACATATTTTGTGCGCTATATATATATATATATATATATATATCATATCTATATATAATATATATAATATATATATATATATATATATATATATTATATATATATATATATATATATATATATATATATGATAAAATAATTAATAAGTAATTAATAATCGTTTTTAAATGTGTATAATTGTTATTATACCGAACATAGTAGTAGACATTCTGTCTAACTATCAAATGTTTACCTATAGCTATTCAAAATTTTCAAGTGTTCGTCTGTAACGGTTCAAAAGATAGGGTCATATAGCCTTTTCCGTCCCAAGCAATTTCAAAATTGGGCGGATTTCATGGATATTATCAGTATATAATAGGTAAAATTAAAAACTATAAAAATGTATTTTTTATGTCCATACAAAGTTATCGTCCTTAGAAAGGGGATATACACATATGTGCCGTGCGATTTCACTTGGTGTAGATAATAACATATAAAATGCTCTTCAACCAATAACAAAATATATCTACACATTTGTGTTGGTAGGTACTAAAGGGATAATAATGCGCACTTTTTAAATTGCTGCCTTTTACGGTTCATAATACACCTATAATTATTAAAAACCAGAAATTTTTTTAAAATTGGACCAATCTGTAAGCATTACCTTTCTAATAAAGAAGTAATTTACAAAATCGGCTCAAAAATTACAGAGTTTTGCGGGCACAAACCACATATCTACAGAAACTAGCCTTAGGTGAAGATGACGCGAGTTCAATGATTTTTTCCTCCACAAATTGCTCAACGCGCCTAAAGACGTTTTCACTTTAAAATAAAAAAAATCATCCAGTGTGACAACAGGCTTCACGCTTAACTAGGCTTTGATGTATAAATCTCACTCGTGTTGGTCTTTTCTGATATACGAACGTAACGCACAATGATTTACCCATTCACTGGGGTTCAGTTGTAGTTATATGTACATATGTATGTAACTAACACTTTTAATTGTTGTGCTTGCTTTTATATAACTTAATTATTACTTTTGTTTTTTACTTGTATACATTATTATTTAAATTATTTTTTTATTGTTTTAATTCTTTGTGATATCTGTTTATTGTAATGTGATTTGATTGTTGCAGAAAAAATGGCTAAAAACTAAGAATTTAAATAATAATCAATATTAGTTTTTAATCAATAAATATATTTTTGAATTTAAATAACGACATTTAACAGAAAATAGTTTAATCCAAATAATTTTAGTCTTTGGGTATATATAATGCGGCTAGTGTATTCTGTACTCCTAACCTTTGATGCATATTGAACTTTCAGGAACTCATAACACATACAAATTTTGTTACGCAAATAGTTAATTATTTCTTTTGATACCAATTTCTTAAAAGGCTTAAAAAATTACAATCTTTAAGGCTGATGTCAGAAGCGAAGCTATAATACTACGCTACAACATGCTATAAACCACTGCATGTGATTTTCTTATGTGTTCGCTCAAAACATGCACGAAAACAAAGCGATAGCATTCAAAACATCCTGCGGGAACGGGCACAGTAAAGGCATTGGTGTCGATTTAAACGGTGTTGGTATAATGCATTTCAGAGGCTATGGCTGTTGTCATATTTGATGGAAACAGAATGCCTCCAACAATTGTGTGCGGTGATTTTAATATCTATTTAATCTTATGTAATGAAGGCGTGCCCCTTAAACAATATTTTGACAATATCGGTTTGAAGTAAAGGCTACCAAAAATTCAAACTACCTTGGGTTAGACTCAATAAGATAACATGTTTTAACATGCCCATATAGTGCACTATTCAGTTACCACAAACCGTTGTAGATAAAACTTAAAAATTTACTGGCAAAAAAGCTTATTTGTTCTAAGTTAAAAAATATTATGTAAGATATAAAATATGTTTGTATGACTTTCAAATATGTGACTAAAATTTGGATGTAAATAATTAGATAATTATTAAAAAAAAATAAATATGTGTTTTTATATCTCTCTTATTATTCATAACTTAATTTGCATAGAAGAATTTTGAATTGTAGAATTATTTTTTATAGAAATATAAGAATAAATTGGCCAAACTTTCCTTGAATAGTTAGTTATGTTCATAGTTAACGGTAGCAAATATTTAACAATATAAATATTTAACTCTAACAAAAACGACTTTAAAACAGATAGACTGGCACATGATTAATGAATCTAAGATAAATATTGAAATAGTTGCAATCTTAATTATTGCAATTTAAAAACTTGTATACATACTTTTTTAAGTACCTGTGTGTAAAGATTAAAAAAAAAAAATTCACACCCGTCAAAATCACATCTTTATTGGGAACACATTCTAATTTTAACTTGATATTTTCATGGAAAGTGCATTACTGATATGTTTGATAATTGTATATACGTGCATATATGTACATACATATATGTGGTGATAGCTTTTACTAAAAATACCTCTTTGTACAACTAATCTTAAAAATGAATTTCTAATACTTTTTGTTACTACTATGTAAATAGTAAGATTATTATTTTTGCCTACTTGACTAGTCATCTTGTTTTAACTTTGTAAAAAAGGTTTTTTGTATTAATTAGAATAAATAAATTATTAAATAATTTCGTCTTTTAATTCGAACACGCCCACAAATTGATGACCCCGACGTTTGGTAAAGATAAAATTGTCAATATGTCGAATAATGATGAAAACGTCGACATTCAACAACATCCACAACAAAATCAAGAGGGGCCTAACGAGACTACAGCCATCAATCGAATTGCGGTTAAAGTCCCACCGTTTTGGGCTGACTACGCTGAAATTTGGTTAGCACAAGTTGAGGCACAATTTGCTGTTGCAGGCATATTAAGTGACGTTTCGAAATTCAACACCGTTGTTGCGGCAATAGAGTCGAACGTTCTAGTACAAATTTCAGACGCTATTTTAAATCCTCCGGAAAATAACAAGTACGGCAATCTGAAAAAGTGTATACTGGAGCGTTACTGTGAAAGCGAGCAAAAAAAAGGCACAAAAACTGTTGTCAGAAATTGACCTAGGTGACAAACGACCAACTCAACTTCTCAATGAACTGAGTACGTTGTCAAAAGATAAAGTAACAACAGATTTTCTAAAATCACTTTGGTTACAGTTTTTTTTTGCTATAATATTTTTTAATACAACAACAAAGTTGTCTGTAATTTTTTTTTCTTTCTTTCTCTTTATTTTTTACAACGGCATATTGAATTGCTACTTTAAAAATAAAACAAAAACAATAAGGGCTAATGAGCCTCTTTAATTTAAGCAAAAAAAATGTAGACAATATTGTATTAAATAAAGACAAAAAAACTGAAAATAATTTGTGTGTAAATTTTACGCCTGTTATACGAGCCCAATCTTGTTCGTCGCTTTTGCTAAGCGATGACAATAATATAACTACAAACAAGTCGCCTTCTGAACACAGTGTTACCAACAGTAATATGGATAGTGCAAAAAAACCTAAGACTCAAGTGGGAATGGACAGATATATAACTGTGTTGAAAAGAGGTCGAAGCCCTAAATCTTCGCAGATTGCACCAATGTCCAAAGTACTTAAAGATAAGCAGGCTAACGGAATAAGTTCCCAAAATCGTTTTGCTATTCTAGATAACGAAACAAGTGAACAAAAAACGGCACCCAAGTCGTTTAAACCACCGCCAATTTTTTTAAGGGAAAAAAATTCGAATGAATTAATAAATAAGTTAATTTCAGTTATCGGGGAAAATTCAATCTATGTAATTCCAATCAAGCGTGGTAACATTGATGAAACTAAAATTCATTTTATAGACGAAAGTAGTTATCGTAAAGCAGTAAAGGAGTTTGAAAGCTGCAATAAGAACTTTTATACCTATCAGCTGAAGAGTAGCAAAGGCCTACAGGTAGTCATCAAAGGTGTAGACTCATATGTTAATCCAGTGGAAATAAAAGCTGGCCTCCAAAAAGCAGGATTTAAAGTCAAAAGCGTTGATAATCTCAGAAATCGAGAGCGTGTCCCTCAACCTCTATTTCGCGTTGAACTGGAACCTGGGGATATTAGATTAAAGAAGCACGAAACACATCCCATTTATAATCTAAAATATCTTTTACACCGCAGGATAAGTGTAGAGGAACCACATAAGCGGCCAGGACCCGTTCAGTGTTTAAATTGCCAAGAATACGGCCATACAAGGGCTTACTGCAAGTTGCCTCCGGTTTGCGTTGTGTGTGGAGAGCTTCATTGTTCCGCCCAATGCGACAAACCAAAGGATGACTCCAAGGTTAAAAAATGCAGCAATTGCGGTGGAAATCACACTGCTAACTACAGAGGATGTCCAGTTTTTTCTGAGGTAAGGAAGTCAACTCAGAAATTAAATACTCCTGATAGGCAGCCACAATACCAAGCAACTGCTCATTACCCTCAGTTAGCTCAACCCACAACCAAACATGTTTTATACGCGGATATATTAAAATCCAATCATGTTTTAGCACACAAAGCGACACCTACAAACAATTCTACCCCAAATATGCATCCAGAAGCTAAAGAACAAACTCCATCTGGTAACTACAATCGTCTCGAAGCAAGTATCGAGACATTAGTGCATTCGTTAAACAGTTTTATGAGCTCTATGAGCAGCATGATGCAAGAAATGGTTCGCATGCAATCTATGATGTTGCAGGCGGTACTTAACAAACCATGAACTGTTTAAAAATATGTTTCTGGAACGCAAACGGCTTACGCCAACACAAAAATGAACTCGAGTACTTCTTGAAGAACCAACAAATTGATGTCATGATGGTTTCAGAGACTCATTTAACAACAAATAGCTTTTTTAAAATCAATGGCTATATATTATATGACACTAAAGACCCCCGTGGCAGAGCATGTGGTGGTTCAGCAATACTAATAAGGGCTCGAATTAAACATCATTTACTGTGTGATTTTTGTGAGGACTACCTTCAAGCAACAAACATCTGTATTGAAGAATATCATCAAAACTTTGTTATTTCTTCGATTTATTCACCTCCTAGATTTCAAATATCAGAGAGTCAATATATCGACTTTTTCAAATCACTAGGTCCCTGTTTCATAGCATCAGGCGACTACAACGCTAAACATACGTTTTGGGGATCACGCCTAATAACTCCAAAAGGTCGTGTTTTGTTTGATACAATTTCAAAAATACGTCTGAATGTGATATCAAGTGGACAACCCACCTATTGGCCTACTGATCGACAAAAAACACCTGATGTTATTGATTTTGGCGTGACTAAAGGTATTTCGAGAGAAATACTTAAGGTTGAAGCGTCACTCGAATTATCCTCAGATCATTCACCAACTATTGTCTATATATGGAATCAGCAAAATATCGTGTCGCCAATAACTTGCACAAGCATTAATTGGTTGAAATATAAAAAGTATCTCAGTACTCACTGTTCGGAAAACATACCGCTAAGAACACCAGAAGATGTGGACCAGAGTCTAATTTATTTTGATCAAAACCTTAAATCAGCTGCCCAACATGCGACAGAAACCAGACAACCAGCTAGATACAATCAAATTTATTTTGTAGATGTCGAGCGGCTCTTGGCTGAAAAAAGAAAAATTAGAAGAGAGTGGCAAGCACACAGATCTCCTCAACTCAAATCTAGACTTAAAGATTGCACGAAACGACTAAGACAGCTGCTAGAATCTCGAAGAGTAGCATCTCTGAAAAATTACTTGGAAGACCTCGACGCAACTGCTCAATCAGATTATTCATTATGGCGTGCATGTAGGAACCTTAAAAGACCGGTCGTACCTAAGCCTCCCTTGCGAACTTCTTGTGGAGACTGGGCAAGGAATGATACCGAAAAAGGCAATTTGTTTGTTGGACATTTGAAGAAGGTTTTCACCCCAAATGTATGTACTGATATAGCTGAGTTACCATCAGTAGAGACTAGTGCCGTAGTACCCCTAAGATTTGAATTTAGCGATATTGAAAGGGCAATAGCAGATTTAAACACCAAAAAAGCCCCTGGCTTTGATAAAACAAGTAACAAGATGTTAGTTGAATTGCCCCGTATAGGTCGCAGAATTATTCTGTTTGTTTTTAATGCCATCTTACGTCTTGAGTACTTTCCCACAGAATGGAAGGTCTCTTTGATAACTATGATTCCTAAACCAGGAAAAGACCACACAAAAGTAGAATCATACAGACCTATAAGCCTTTTATCAAACGTGTCAAAGTTATTTGAGAGAATATTAATAACTAAGCTGAATCCAATTCTTAGCGCGAAAGGATGCATTCCGAACCATCAATTCGGCTTCAGAAAACAACATAGTACGATCCAACAAACACACAGATTAGTAAATGTAATTAAAACGACCTTTGAAGAAAAAAAATACTGTTCTGCGCTCTTTATCGACGTTTCTCAAGCATTCGATAAGGTTTGGCACGAAGGCCTAATATTTAAGCTAAAGCTGAACTTGCCCGAAAACTTGTATAAGCTTTTAAAAGATTATTTAACGAATCGCAAGTTTTTATTAAAAGAAGGTGACTTTTTAAGCTCGCCACAGCTCATTGAAGCCGGAGTTCCCCAAGGTAGTATTTTAGGACCAATTTTATATTTACTGTACACATCGGATATGCCAATTAGCACCCTAGTCCACACATCAACTTTTGCAGATGACACAGCTTTTTTAAGTATTCATGAAAGTGCCCAAGTAGCTTCACAACTTTTACAAGACCACATACTCAATTTGGAAAAATGGCTAGAAAAATGGAGAATAAAAGTGAATGAACAAAAATGCACTCACATAACTTTCACACTGCGCAGGGACTCATGCCCTCCTATTCGCATAAATAACCAAATGATACCACAGCTTTCAGACGTTAAATACCTGGGTATACATCTTGACCGTCGCCTTACTTGGAAAAGCCACATTGACTTCAAGTTAACACAAATGAAACTAAAAGCAGTACAACTAAATTGGCTTATTGGCAGAAACTCCACCCTGAGCTTAGATTGTAAACTTCTACTGTACAAGTCGGTCCTCAAACCAATTTGGTGTTATGGGATTCAGTTATGGGGCACTGCCTCAGCTAGCAATGTAGAAAAAATTCAGAGGCGCCAAAATAAGATTTTACGTATTATTACATCTGCTCCCTGGTATATAAAAAATTCGAACATCCACAAAGACCTAAACATGCCATCAGTTAAAGCAGAAATAGCGAAACATGCAGTCACATATCTAAAGAGGCTTGAATCTCATCCAAACCCTTTGGCGCGTAACATGCTGAATGAACCTGGTTACATTCGACTAAAAAGAAGAGATACTGCTTTTCTTGGCCGTACATTAGAGGGATGACCCGCAAATGATTTCGAAATCCGTGAAGCAAACATTATTTTTGTCTAGCACTGGCTGGACTTAAAAAGAATATTTTATTTTAGACTTAAGATACGAGTAATTATTGTTAGTTCAAAAATATTGAAGATACAATAAATAAATTATGAAAAAAAAAAAAAAAAAAAAACTTTGGTTGCAGCGATTGCCGGCACAGGTACGTGCAATTTTGCAAGCATCTGACGCTACGTTAAACGAATTGGCTAAATTAGCCGATAAAATAATGGAAGTTGGCGATTTCCAACATCTTGCCGCTGTTTCTTCTACACCACCAACTCGTAACCCAAAAGATGATATCGATAGACGTTTAGACCGCATCGAACAACAAATAAACAGCCTTTGTAACAACAACAACAATAGACCATATACGCGTCGGTCTAGCTCAGTTTCTTCAAGACGAGGAAGGTCAGCAGAACGTTCCAATGCTAACAATGCCAAAGCTGACTATTGTTGGTATCACAGGACCTTTGGAGAAAAGGCTACGAAATGTCGTGAGCCTTGTACGTTTTCCCAACAAAAATCATCAAAAAACTAACTTCGCCTTTTGATCCTGCGGGCGGATCTCAAGACGACTACACCATTGCCCGTCTCATCATCAACGACGACGTGTCGAAGCAGAATTTTTTAATTGATACTGGTGCAGATGTTTCAGTGTTGCCATCGTCCAGCGTTAAAAATGTCCGTGTAGGTGTATCAAGAAAACTGTTTGCAGCCAACGGGACGCCTATAAAAACATGCGGCGAAAAGCGACTCAATGTTTCCTTGGGTCTGCGACGTAATTTTCCTTGGACGTTCTTGGTGGCAAACGTTAGCTCAGCCATAATAGGATCAGATTTTTAGAAATACTATGACTTGTTAGTCGACATCAAAAAAGGTAAGCTTATTGATCGCACTACTTTACTTGAATCAAAGGGTTGTACACAACGCTCGTCTTGTGTTCAAATTGTGGCATACAACACAAAAGACAAATACGCCAAACTGTTAAATGAATATAAAGACCTGGCTACGATTAACGCCCAACTGACTCAACCGTAACCCATCACATCACGACTAAAGGTCCTCCTACGTACGCTAGCGCTTGCCGTCTTTCCGTCGACAAACTACAGGCAGCAAAAAAGGAGTTTGAATACTTAATGGAAATGGGTATATGTCGACCCTCAAAAAGTAATTGGGCAAGTCCACTCCACCTTGTGAAAAAGCCGAACGGGGACTGGCGACCCTGCGGTGACTACCGCGCGCTCAACAACATTACCGTACCTGACAGGTACCCCATACCGTACTTACGTGACGTCACGTGTATATTATATGGGAAGAAAATTTTTTCAACTATAGATTTACAACGGGCCTACCACCAAATACCGGTGGAGCCGTGCGATATCCCCAAGACAGCTATAATTACGCCATTTGGCTTATTTGAATTTTGTTTCATGACGTTTGGGTTACGAAACGCAGCCCAAACCTTCCAGCGTCATATGAATGAAATTTTTAAGGGACTTGATTTCATTTTTGTTTATATAGACGACATGTTAATCGCATCGTCTTCCGAAGAGGAACATTCTAAACATCTACGAATCGTTTTTGACCGCTTACGCCAGTCACACCTGTCCGTAAACTTTGACAAATCCCAGTTTGGGAAAAGTGAGCTAGTTTTTTTAGGCCACAAAATTAATCAACATGGACTGACGCCACCCGACAATAAGGTAGAGGCAATTCGAAATTTTCCAAAACCTAAAGTTGTTAAAAATTTGAAGAAGTTTCTGGGCATGCTAAATTTTTATCGTCCACGCGATTAAAAACCAAAATGTTTTGCTAAATCTGATTCCCGGCAATAGGAAGAATGACAATAGCATAATAAATTGGACTGACGAAGCCATAGCATCGTTTGAAGCGTGCAAAAATGATATTGCCGAAGCGACTCTGTTAAATTATATGGCACCAAACGCACAACTTACACTAACGACGGATGCATCGGACGAAGCTGTTGGAGCAGTCCTGCACCAAATAGTAGGAGACGAAGTTCAGCCATTGGGTTTTTACTCCAAGAAATTATCGGCATCCCAGCAAAAATACAGCGCATACGACAGAGAACTTACTGCAATTTACCAGGCCATCCAGCATTTTAAGTACGCCCTTGAGGGTAGAGAATTTTCTGTTTTTACAGACCATAAGGCAATAATTTTTGCATTTAAGCAAAAGAGTGAAAAAGCGTCGCCACGTAGAGCACGCCAATTGGACTTTATAAGTCAGTATACGACGGATATTCGGCACTTGCCAGGTGCAGACAATAATATAGCAGACTTGTTATCTCGTATAAACACTTTAGAAGATCAAGTGATAGATTTTGATGAAATGGCAGAACAACAAAGTTATGACAGCGAATTACAGTCGATGCTGAACAGCAACAACGACTCATCTCTAAAATTTACAAAATTTAAAATTCCAAATTCGACGAGAGAGCTGTATTGTCACGTTTCAGTGGACAGGGTGAGACCATACGTTCCAAAAAATTGTCGAGAACCTGTCATGTTTCGCTCCATTCACTTTCACATCCTGGCATTCGTGGAACAAAAAGATTGATCGCTAATCATTACATGTGGAAATCAATGTCAACAGATGTAGCTAAATATGTTCGCTCGTGTCTTCAATGCCAAAGAGCCAAAGTACAACGTCATACAAAATCACCAATAGGCGAGTATGCACAAGTCGACGCACGTTTTGAGCATATAAACGTAGACATTGTTGGACCGTTGCCTTCTTCCGAGGGTTTCCGCTATTGTCTTACATGTATTGACAGATATAGTAGATGGCCCGTAGCTGTACCGCTGATAGACATAACCGCCCAAAGTGTTGCAAACGCTCTTATAAATGGTTGGATTTGTGTTTATGGAATTCCATTACGCATTACCACCGATTTAGGAAGACAATTTGAGTCGTCAATATTCAAAGAGTTAACAAAGTTGTTAGGCGTCAAACATTTGCGAACGACCCCATATCACCCACAAGCCAATGGAATCATCGAGCGTTGGCATCGTACCTTAAAATGCGCCATTAAGTGCTACGAAACAAATAATTGGAGCGTTGTGCTTCCATTGATTCTTTTGGGATTGCGATCAACTTTGAAAGTTGATATTGGGCTGAGTCCTGCTGAGATGGTTTTTGGTGCATCGTTACGCGTCCCCGGAGCATTCTTGGTTCCTTCTAAAGGAAACACTTCAGAAACCGATTTTGTGCAATCACTACGCAGATTTATATTGGAATTGCCAACTACAAAGCCAGTTCGTCATGGTATGAAGTCAAGTTTTGTTCAGCCTGCTTTAGCAGAGTGCAAATATGTTTTCGTCCGAACCGACCACGTCAAAACACCTCTGGAACCAAACTACGAAGGTCCTTTTGAAATTTTGAGTAGACACGACAAGTATTTTGTTGTGAAAATGAACCAACGAGACGCAAAGATTTCTATAGATCGTCTGAAATCTGCCTATATCTATAATGATGAAATTGCACAAGATGCCGACAGATCTGAAACCGATGACCACACACCAGAAGACGTTACAACAGAAGTTGACTCACCAGCGTTAGAGAATAACAACAATTCGGATGATAACATTCCAGTACAAAAGCCTCACACCACTTCATCTGGACGTCATGTTAGAATTCCTCTTAAATACCGTTAACCCGTTAACTACGAGGAGGGTATTGTGGTGATAGCTTTTACTAAAAATACCTCTTTGTACAACTAATCTTAAAAATGAATTTCTAATACTTTTTGTTACTACTATGTAAATAGTAAGATTATTATTTTTGCCTACTTGACTAGTCATCTTGTTTTAACTTTGTAAAAAAGGTTTTTTGTATTAATTAGAATAAATAAATTATTAAATAATTTCGTCTTTTAATTCGAACACGCCCACATATATGTTTATGTTTATATGTAGAACGTATGTATGTAAACGAACTCTCTTTTATTAAACTCAATTGTAAATAATATCATTTGTGACAACTAAATAAAGGCGTAAAATAACTGTCAAAAATTCTCATGTACATACAAAATGTATGAAGCAAACCTAAATAACGCGGCGTCAGCGCTTTGCAATTGGAAAATCCAATTTTGACAGAGCGTTAGGTAGTGAAGTTAATTCTTTTCTTATTAATATTCAGTGCATCGTTATTAATGTTAAATTTCATTGTATTGACCGTGTAAGCAAATAGTAAATATAAATTAAACAAAGTAAAAAGTTATTTAAAACTAAAATTTATAAAAAGACCCTAAACTGTTAATTAAAACCAAAAGAACTAAAACATTTGAAACTAAACATTTAAAGAAAATTAAAATAAATTAAAATATTTATGTTTTTAAAATACAAACAAACAAGTGAAACATGTTTGATTATAAAAGGGAAAGGGGAACAAAAAAATAAATGTTACCACTCACCAAATATTATCCAGTGTGACAACAGGCCTGATGTTTTGCTAATCTTGACTTTCTATATATAAACCGCACTCGCGTTGGTCTTTTCTGATATACAAACGTAACACCTTATTTATACAACGATTTACCCGCTCGCTAGCGTTCGCCTGTGGGCTATGAATAGTTATTTCGAAACTAAAAGTAAAATAAAAAATAAGCTTATAGGTTTTACATGCAAACAATTCAGCTAGATATTTTTTTCATTTCCAAAGAAAAAGTGTTATATGAACACTTCAATTCTTAGCGATATTACTTGACGTCACAGTAATTTTATTTAATTTATTTGTTTAAATAATTTTTGTATTTTGTTTACATACATACATACATGTAAATTATACAAGCTATTACTGATACATTTCGCTACATCCATTAGCAAAAAATACAATAAACTCTTGGAAGTAAAAGTATGGCCAAACTTTAACTTGAAAACGCACGTTTTTCCCGAAAAATCTTTTGTTAAATTTAGAGAGGGAGAGAGTATTGCAGTTCCTTTCATATACAATTGTGCTCATATAATTAAGTTACTTACATGGTTGTACTTATAATTGTTTATAAAGAAAATTTTTTTAATAATAACAAAAAAAATTTGAGAACAAACTTAAAGAAATATTAATTCATTTTGAAACTAGCAGCTTATTTTTTTCTTAGATTTAATTACCTCCATAAAAAATATTGCATTTTTTGCTGTGCCCGTCACGTCATAGGCATCCTGACAGTATTTTTTTACTCTTACTTTCAGACTCTTACTTTCATATTGCTTCAGATATGGATTATATATTTCTATTATATACAGGTACCCATCCCTGGGTAATCACTCAGGAACAGAGGCTTTATATAAAATTATAAAACCTATACAAAACTCTAAAATTATTGTAGAGTTCTGTAATTATTGTTTAAAATATCTTGCTTTCAAAAATAAAAGGTGCTGTCAAGTTTGCAGCGTCTTTAAATCGATAAAATTGCACACTTTCACTACTTTTTCTTTTGGAAACTATATATTTTTGCGGAAAGAAATTTAAAAGTATAAAATTTTATTAAAATTCTCCTCACAAAATTTTATTAAAATCTATCCAGTAGTTTTTACGTGATGCGAACTCAGATAAAGAGATGGACAGACAGATCGAAATTCCGATTCGATTACTATCTGGAACAGCAACAAAATTTTAAAAAAATATTTTGTGAAGAGAAATGGTGCTGTTACAGTTTTATTATATGTATAGATTGGTTGCTCATATAATTTTTTTCCTAGGGGGATACCGAAACAGACCACTGTCCTCATGGTTCCTTTTCGAATCTCTTTGTTTCTCCATGATATCTGGTATCCGACTGGAAGTTTACGAATACCTTACTTTCATTGAGTCTCGTGCTAGCCTTTTACTCTCGACTGATTACAGACTGGCGACTGATACATGTCGATATTCTTCCTCATCACAGAGACTATGGCAATTGCTAATATTTGCTTAAGGCTAAATCTCCACAGCTTCTCCATATAATATGTGTCTGCCCGTGGTCTAAAGCCTTTCTATGTTGGCCTTTTCCCAGGCACAGTCTTACTTCGATTTTTATTTGGCCAGATAATACTTGAGAGTCCGTGAATTGTCACTAACGCGTTTAACCATTTGTAGGCACCCAAATTAAAGCACCTTCTTGATCTTCCTGCCAAATTGCAGTGAAAAATTCCAGAGACTTTGGTGGGGTTCGAATACACAACCCCAAACTGATAGACTTGGGCTAGACTACCTACTAGCCCAATGAGGCACCCGCTCATAAAATTAAGTCATGTTTAATTAATTTTATTCATATATTAGGCTAATATTAAGTTTAAAAGCCCTTATTGCTTAGCACTTTATCACATCCTTTTAGCATAGTTTGGACCAATGCAGCATATTAGGTAGGACTCAGTATCTCCCATTTTGCGAAAAGCTACTGCTCTTTTTATAATCCCCTATTGATTTTCTTTGCCATTTAATTATATGAGCACAAGTGTAAGTAATTAATACTTTGTATGGTAATTAATACTTTGTATGGTCTCCTATCTGAAAGCTTTAACTAGAAAACAAGCTTTTCTCCCAGAGTATAAAATTTAAACATTCTACCTATTATATTTATACAGATTAACGACAAAATCGCCCAGCCGATTGTGCTCGACTATGCTTAATAATAAAGACGTGAGTAGTATAAAATTGAAAACCCTTACCTATAACAGTATCAGAGTTATATGCTGATAAATATTTACATTGTATGGGAATAACTACATCTAGTCTTCCAACCTAGACAATTTATTTTGCGAAACATTAACATAAGGGTTACAGATGTAAAATTGCAAGAATCTACATATTTTAGTTATCTAGGTAACGATAGTAATTTTGCACTTTTTACGGGAGGTACCACGCCCACTATTCCAATCTAGTTTGTGTTTTGCTTACCTATGCAAATTAGTATGAGGGTTACTTTTGTAAAGTGCCAAGATTCTATCTTTTATAGTTCTCTAGGTACATGATAAGAATTATTCACTTTGTAAGGTACGACACTCACTATGCCGATGAAATATCAAACAAACATACATATTTTGTGCGCTATATATATATATATATATATATATATATATATATATATATATATATATATATATATATATATATATATATATATATATATATATATGATCAAATAATTAATAAGTAAATCGTTTTAAATGTGTATAATTGTTATTATACCGAACATAGTAGTAGATATTCTGTCTAACTATCAAATGTTTACCTATAGCTGTTTAAAATTTTCAAGTGTTCGTCTGTAACGGTTCAAAAGATAGGGTCATATAGCCTTTACCGTCCCAAGCAATTTCAAAATTGGGCGGATTTCGTGGATATTATCAGTATATAATAGGTAAAATTAAAAACTATAAAAATGTATTTTTTATGTCCATACAAAGTTATCGTCCTTAGAAAGGGGATATACACATATGTGCCGTGCGATTTCACTTGGTGTAGATAATAACATATAAATTGCTCTTCAATCAATAACAAAATTTATCTACACATTTGTGTTGGTAGGTACTAAAGGGATAATAATGCGCACTTTTTTGTGTGACAACAGGCTTCACGCTTAACTAGGCTTTGATGTATAAATCTCACTCGTGTTGGTCTTTTCTGATATACGAACGTAACGCATAATGATTTACCCATTCACATATGTATGTAACTAACACTTTTAATTACTGTGCTTGCTTTTATATAACTTAATTATTACTTTTGTTTTTTACTTGTATACATTATTATTTAAATTATTTTTTGATTGTTTTAATTCTTTGTGATATCTGTTTATTGTAATGTGATTTGATTGTTACAGAAAAAATGGCTAAAAACTAAGAATTTAAATAATAATCAATATTAGTTTTTAATCAATAAATATATTTTTGAATTTAAATAACGACATTTAACAGAAAATAGTTTAATCCAAATAATTTTAGTCTTTGGGTATATATAATGCGGCTAGTGTATTCTGTACTCCTAACATTTGGTGCATATTGAAATTTCAGGAACTCATAACACATACAAATTTTGTTACGCAAATAATTAATTATTTCTTTTGATACCAATTTCTTAAAAGGCTTAAAAAATGTAAATTTTGATATATGGCCAATTACTATTAACAGTCCTATGTGTCCTTTCTTCGCCCTTGTCCACTCAAGTCAATGAAAAGTCTTTGAAAAGGTTGTACATTCTATACTATTTCGCTCAAAGGTTCTTAAAATATTTGTGGGAGTCTGAAAAATTTTTCATAACTCGCAATTATGGATGTTGTCTATCAGACAGTAGCCAATCTCGGCCAATAAAAGTATCTTTGTATTCATTCCAATGTCTTAATTGTACCCCCATGAGATGAATTTAAAGGCTAGGACGTCTTCTTGCCAGGAATGTGGCAGAATAGCCATGTAGCATATTTGGCTTGGTAAATTAGCTGTACCAAACGCTCTATTCCTATATTCCTGAAGCGTCTCGTTAGCTTTCTGCACTCTGCCACGTCGTTCTATCGTATACAGCTCCTTCTTATGATCACTGACATACTTGCACTGCAGTGCGAATATTGTAGTTTGTTGTACTTTATTGGCTTTCGAAGACTTCTGCTGCAGTTCCTTATGCGGCCAGATTCAGCTGAATAGTTTTTCCTAATTGTTCCATACATTTTTACTTCCTGGAGTTACATGCATGTTACATATAATTATTATGATTATTATTATTACTACTACTATTGTTATATTACTAATACTATTGTTACTCTTTACTTTTACTTTATGTTATATTATATATTCAAATTATATTATCATATTTTGTAATGTAACTAATTTCATATATTTTCTGATTGATTTTTAATAATTAAAACTTTTAAGAGGGATTTATTTTAGTAATACAAAAATCGGACGAGAAGATAATATTAGAAACACTTAATGCATACCACAACAAAATACAATTTACCATTGAATGTGAAAAAACAACGTTATAATTAATGACCATGGAAATATAAGAATAACTTGGTACACAAAACCAACTTCTTCAGGCAGGATGATAAACTTTAATTCAACACAACCAATGAATACTAAGCTTAATACTGCGACAAATTTGATTAAAAAAGTTTTGCAACTAAGTGAGAGTTTATGAAAGGAATAACATCGGAAACATTAGAAGAATACTAACAATGAACAACTACCCAACACACATAATTAACAATCTGATAAATAAGTGCTTAAAAAACAGAAATTACAACAAGGAGGCATCTGAAAACGTAAAAACTTTTTACAGTGTACCATATATACCAAAACTAACTGGAGCCAAAACTTTTAGTAATATGATTAGAGGAACAACAACAACAATAGCATATAAATCAAACAAAACACTGAGACATCTGTTTACAAACAACAAAACAAAATACGACATATTAAAATCTGACAACGTTGTATACGAAATAAAATGCGATGGTAACGAGAGGGAAAGTTGCAGTTTAGTATATATAGGTACAACAAAGAGAATGTTGGAAACAAGATTAAAAGGACATAAGGCAGACATTAAAAAAGGAAAAGAATCGACAGCATTGTCACAGCATGCAAAAGAGCATAATCACACAGTGAACTTTGAAAACGTAAAAATTTTAGAAAGAGAACCCAAAGAAAATAAACGTTACACGCCTAAGGATCCAACAAAAAATAAACACCACCATGAACACAAAAGAGGACAAAGATAAAACTAAACTACAATACTCCACCGCAATAATGTAGTTATTATAATTAGTTGAAGTTCTGTGATATTAGCTTTAAGATTGACTTCTGATTATTTGTTGTGTTGTACAAGTTTTTTATTATTTTATTTATTACTTAATTCTGTGTTGTGAAAGTCCAGTTTTTTAGATATTAAATAAATTAAATATGAAAATTCTTTTATAATGCTGACGAAATAATCGTAAGTACATCTGCGATGTTACTTTACTTTAATTAAATTAAACATGTAATTATTCTTTGCTAGATTTTATAATAAAATAATCCCCTAAAGAAGTTTGCAAAAAACAAACGAAACGTTGGGAAAAAATGGTAAAATTATCTGATTTATTTATATTTGGAAACAAATAACTGACCATAACAGCCCGAAAAGATAACTATAATTCTCTTAAAAAACCATTTTACTTAATATTTCATTAAAATTTGGCTATTTTCCCGCATTTTGGAAGGAATCATATATTATTCCTTTGTATAAATCCGGCAATAAATCTGACATTACCAATTATAGAGGGATTGCGAAATTAAATGCTATCCCAAAATTATTCGAGAAATTAATTGCTGATTTCATATATCATCAAACTTCACCCGTATTGTCAACGTGCCAGCACGGTTTTAGAAAAGCCTGCTCAACTACGACAAACGTTCTTCATACGACATACGGTTCTTTAGAAATACCTGTGTATCGGTTAACTATTACATTGGAGGTCATCTTTTGGATCTTGTTGAATCTTTTCTGTATCTTGGTATTTTACTCGATGCTAAACTTGATTTCATATTGCACATAACTTTTACTGTAAACAAAGCTAGAGGTGTCCTCGCTTTTATAAAGCGGTGGGCTAAGGAGTTTTCAGATCCGTATGTAACTAAACAACTTTATGTTTAGCTGGTTAGGCCTATTTTGGAATACGGATCAATCATATGGGATCCATATTATGAGATTTATAATATGGATTAGATTGAATCTGTACAAAAACAATTTTTGTTATTTTGCTTACGTTGCCTTCCGTGGGGTAACTCATATATTCTCCCTCTATATACAAGTAGATTAGCTTTAATTAAATTACCTACTCTGAAGAGTCGACGAACTATGTTAAATGTATCTTTTATGTTGAAACTTATAAATGGTTATATTTACAGTGAATTTCTGTTAAAATCTGTAAAATTGAATGTTCCATGTCGTAATTTTCGTCATTATAAGCCTTTGTTTATAAAATTCTGTGAAACAAATGCTAACGCCGACCCATTTGTTAGATTATGTAGGCAATATAATTATCTTTATCAATTTATTGATTTTTGTTTAGACTTAAATGTTGTTAAATGTAAAATTATCGATTTCCTTAATTTGTAACTATTAGAATTGAATTTTTAATTATGTAATCTAAATATTACTTGTAATTAGTCTGTAAGAGAATTTTTTTTTGTTCATAGACTAAATTAAATAAATAAAAATTATTGGCGCATTGTATATAGAATAATTATTTCATGTTACACTTCCCAAATGCAGTTCAAGTAAACAATAGCTAAGTGGCCTTCAAAATAACGCAGCACTTATATGATCTTGAATATGTTTGTGTATTCTTAATAAATATTTTAAATAAATTTCATAAAATAATAACAATATGAATTATATCATATTTCCCATATGGTTCCAACATATTTAAGCCTTCATAAGTAGATTTGCCTTAACACTCAATCATACGTTTCGTAAATCACTCAAAATTCATGATTGCCTGGTATATTAATAAGTTAATGTATAAACAAATAAGTATAATAAATAAGAGATTGAGTGTATTTTGGAAAGTCATTCAACAAAATAGCATATAAGTAGAACATTTTGTTAAAATAAAATGGAGAAATTAAAGATACCCGAAGGAGCTATAATCACGGATTAAATTTAATTTATTAAATAAAATAAATAATAACTAATTTATTTCCTTTTATATGCTATAAGGCGGTCCCTAGCAAGTAGTGCTCTTTAAAGGCACACTGTTAAAACAAATAGGAGTGGTTTTCAAAAGAGCACCCTTAAAGCACCTAAGGCAAAAAATCGGGTCAGCCTAGCCAAAAGTTCCACCAACAATGAAAGTAATATAACGGACAAAAAATACTTTTCCTCTACAACCAATAATTTTTTTGCACTCTTTTTACTTAACCACACGTATTATTATATTAAAAAATCGAGGTAGGGATTTCGATGAATTTATACGTTTTGAGGTCTCCTGAATCCTTTATTTTGGCTATTTTCGTCAAATGTCTGTTATGTATGCCACTTTTTTGTGGAGTTTGTACATACACATACATTTTTATTTAAGCAAAAAACATTATTTACTTTTATTTAAACGTAAACATTTCCCACTTAAGCATTTATTTGACCTATTTAAGAAATTCACTTTTTGTTTTAAATATTTAAAGTCAATGACACCTTTTAATTTGTAATTATTAAAAGCTAATGACACTTTTAAAAGCCAATGAATTTTTATAGTTAAGCCAGCAATTTTTTTTTGTTTTGATAACTATGCAATTTGTTATTTGTATTGTGTTACTTAGTAGTAAATTTAATTATTATATGTAAGTATAATTTAAGTATAAAAGAAAGTAAATAAAAACGTGCAAAGGGAGTTTTTACTTTGAAACTAAAAAGGTTCCACTTGTGTTCTTTTTTTACCCTTGATCCACGTTTTCTGCAGGTTAAAGTGCTTGACAGAAATAACTTTATAAGTCAAACTCATTAAAGTGAATCTGCTTGCAAGGATACTTATTTAACCAAAACAAAAAATAATTCAATTAACATTTTTGGTGACCCCGACGTGCTCCTGTATCAGGTACAGGATTATCATTCTTCAGTTTATTTTTTGATTGGTTAATCCCAGCTTCACATCAAGGATAAAATAGTTCAACGTGAGCTCATTTACGGAACTGGTCACTTCTCAGCAGCAGATTGGTCAGCATATTGAAACCATTATCCGCAACTATAAAAAGGATGCAGCGTCGAGGAAGACATCAACAAGCTACTTCCAAGAGCGGCTAAGAAGACTAGACGAGCAATGGACAACCTTTGAAGTCAATGACAGCCAAATTCGCGAGCTGGAGAAGATACAACTCGACCATGATTACTTCCAAAAGGATTACTATACATCAATCCTAAATATCGTGCAGCAATACAGGAAGGAGTTTGAATCATCAATGCTGAAACTACCTACGCCTGAAGCCACGAAACCAGATAGGGGACAAACTACAGATGATCAAGTCCAGGTAGAACTCGCTAAGACAGCCACGGCACCAGTTGGTGAGCTGGTAAAACTTATGCGAAGGCAGGCAGCCATGATGGCATCGGTCACTCGAATATTAACAGATAACGTCAGTCATGACGATGCCATAGCCGCCACCAGGTTATGGCTACACTACAAAATCTCAGAATTATGTGATGAAGGAAGCCAGAATGTATACAATATGGAGAGGTTTATCCAGCTCGAAGGGCAGGTCCGAGCAGCCTCCAGAAACTTCAGAGACAATACAGTTCAGATTAATCATGTGCAAAACATTGGGCATTCAGACGCATCGGCAGTACCTATTCCGAAAATTACTATCCCAAAATTTTATGGAAATTACATGAAGTAGAAGGAATTTCACGACTTATTCTCATCATTAGTCATCAAACAGTCGATTCCGGACATCCAAAAAATGTGGTATTTAAAAACGCATGTAGTAGGGGAAGCATCAAACCTAATCAAACATTTTAGTTCCACGGGAGAGAACTTTGCAGCGGCATGGTCGATCTTGACAACACGTTACGAAAATAAAAGACTGCTTGTAAGGAAAGTGATCCATGAGCTGGATCACTTAAAAATTTACTGGCAAAAAAGCTTATTTGTTCTAAGTTAAAAAATATTATGTAAGATATAAAATATGTCTGTATGACTTTCAAATATGTGACTAAAATTTGGATGTAAATAATTAGATAATTATTAAAAAAAAATAAATATGTGTTTTTATATCTCTCTTATTATTCATAACTTAATTTGCATAGAAGAATTTTGAATTGTAGAATTATTTTTTATAGAAATATAAGAATAAATTGGCCAAACTTTCCTTGAATAGTTAGTTATGTTCATAGTTAACGGTAGCAAATATTTAACAATATAAATATTTAACTCTAACAAAAACGACTTTAAAACAGATAGACTGGCACATGATTAATGAATCTCAGATAAATATTGAAATGGTTGCAATCTTAATTATTGCAATTTAAAAACTTGTATACATACTTTTTTAAGTACCTGTGTGTAAAGATTAAAAAAAAATTCACACCCGTCAAAATCACATCTTTATTGGGAACACATTCTAATTTTAACTTGATATTTTCATGGAAAGTGCATTACTGATATGTTTGATAATTGTATATACGTGGATATATGTACATACATATATGTTTATGTTTATATGTAGAACGTATGTATGTAAACGAACTCTCTTTTATTAAACTCAATTGTAAATAATATCATTTGTGACAACTAAATAAAGGCGTAAAATAACTGTCAAAAATTCTCATGTACATACAAAATGTATGAAGCAAACCTAAATAACGCGGCGTCAACGCTTTGCTTTAATCGTCGGTTTTGCTTTTTATCGGATTTGCAAACCAATATTGGTTTTATTTGGTGTCATGAAACCAAGTCGGTTTGGTTATTTTCGAATGGAAATAAAACCGATATTCCAATCAGCTGTTGTTTGGTTCTTGTACGTTCGTTTACCATTCATTTTAATGTTTATTTTTTTGACAAAATAATTGTTTTCATTCAAATATTATTAAAAGTTATTGCATTTTTATTAAATATAAAAAAAAAAAAATATTAGGATACAAAACTGCCTACTGCAGGACGACCAGAACATAAGAATTTTGCAAGATTACCGCAATTACTGAGCATACATATTTAAAGCTGCTTTGCAGATTTATAGCATATTATCGATTAAACAAATACATCACCGCTATATATATAAGTTTCAACAAGAGAATGTCAAGATCAAAGACTTCGTAGTTACTAAGAATAACATTTTTACGGCCAATGCCAATGGACCGAATTATATAAACTTAACTTGGAACCGATAGAAACCGTAGAGTTCTCGACGTTCCAGCAAAAAATAGGCTCATCACCAGGCCCATAACAAAAATAATTGTGCTACTTCAAAAATAAAAATTATTTAAAATTTTATTACTACTCCACCATTTGTTTAATTAATGATTCAACCTTTCTTAATGATATCAACACCAACAGCAACCAACTCGCCTCAAAGAAATAAGCTGAAAATATCTATTGATCCACACCGACTCAAGGAGGCCGGAATGTTCAAAGCTGAACCCTTTTTTCCCGATACTGTACATTAAGTTCTAAATATTCTTTTATTTTTGAATAGTAATATTTTGCACAAAGAAATTATTTACCGCGAATTTTTATTCTCTTTTATCTCTAAATTTTGTAAAAGTTTAAATTCTTTTCTTATTAATATTAATTGTATCGTTATTAATATTAACCCATTAAAAACCAAGACCATTAACTAAAAATTTTTGATTTCGTTTATTTAGCTTAACTAAAATATACACAAAGAATAAGAAAAATATAAAAAACAAAAATAAAAAAACATTCAGGAACTATGTTTTTGGAGCTGTACCCAAACGGGTATAATGGCATAATGAGTATGCTTTTTTTAGTGTATCAACACTTTTACATCATCTTTTTTCTACACAGAGTGCTACACCACATTGTTCACACATCCGACTTATTCTCTTATGGCATCGTGAGGGTTTTTTTTATCGTTTTGCGAAAGCGTTTTCCAGCAGTAGTTGCTACACAGGAAGCTAGTAAGCGTTGGGAAGTGAACAATTTCAGTGTATAAATTGGTAGGTAGTTTAAACTCTGCTGTTTTATAAAGCTTCCATGTACTACCCACAATATTTCAGTAAATAGTGGCCACCGTTATTTCTTTCTTTGCAAATAGAGGTGGCCGCTATTTCATTTCATTCTATAGATATTGACACAATCAGGCTGTCAATAACTGGTCTACACCACCCATCCCCTAATTATATTCGGCGATCAACTTCGTCTTCGCTATCACTGCCACAAAATATTTCTTCCCCGCCTGGTATATTTAACGTGGGTACATTCGTCTAAAAAATAGGGACATTGTTTCTCTCGCCTGAACGTTAGAGGGAAAACATACAATTTTTTTTCTGTTGGACTTATTTTTATTTTAGATTTTAGAAGATATGGGTAATTATTGTTCAAATATATTGAAGATACAATAAATAAAATATGAAAAAAAAAACCGGTACATCATGGGGAATTCTGTCAATGTTAAAGAAATAGCAACACCTTCCTCCTCATCTGTATTACAATCTAGAGCAGCTGAAATAAACGGAATGTTTAATGTGTGGTGGTCTCTTTCCACAAAATTCAGTGCGCTGTTCAAACTTTTAAAACGCTTGTTGCAAAAAGTTAAAGTTTTGATAGCTTGAAATTCCATTTCAGTTTGAGGAAAAATTAAAAAAAATGCATACTGTATAAGCCATTGTACTCAATTGGGTACACCCAATTTTATACTTCCCAAAAGTTCTCCAAATAATTTTTTTTTTCTTGTAACTTTTTAAACAAATAATTTCTTCAGTTTGCAAATTTATCGAAACCACTTATTATAATAAAGTAGGTTTTATTCAACGCAGCTGTATTATTACTGACCTAGCGAATACTCGCAAAACTGTTGCAGAACTATAAAAACTTTAAAAAATGCAAAGTAACGGCACGATGTTTACATTTTGTTTATTAGTGTTTTATAAGCCCATTATGTTGAATGCAAAACCAGAGGAGCAACGTCTAATTCCTCTTCCCATAAAATGTATGCTCATTTAAATATTGTCCATTTTCTGTACCCAATCAGGTACAATAGCTGGGAATGTGTTAATATTCATTGTATTGAGCATGAAAGCAAATAGTAAATAGAAATTAAATAAAGTAAAAAGTTATTTAAAACTAAAATTTATAAAAAGACCCTAAACTGTTAATTAAAACCAAAAGAACTAAAACATTTGAAACTAAACATTTAAAGAAAATTAAAATATTTATGTTTTAAAAATACAAACAAACAAGTGAAACATGTTTGATTATAAAAGGGGAAAGCCACCCTTAAGCAGAGAACTTGAATTTATGAACAAAAAAATAAATGTTACCACTCACCAAATATTATCCAGTGTAACAACAGGCCTGATGTTTTGCTAATCTTGACTTTCTATATATAAACCGCACTCGCGTTGGTCTTTTCTGATATACAAACGTAACACCTTATTTATACAACGATTTACCCGCTCGCTAGCGTTCGCCTGTGGGCTATGAATAGTTATTTCTAAACTAAAAGTAAAATAAAAAATAAGCTTATAGGTTTTACATCCAAACAATTCAGCTAGATATTTTTTTCATTTCCAAAGAAAAAGTGTTATATGAACACTTCAATTCTTAGCGATATTACTTGACGTCACAGTAATTTTATTTAATTTATTTGTTTAAATACTATTTGTATTTTGTTTACATACATACATACATACATGTAAATTATACAAGCTATTACTGATACATTTCGCTACACCCATTAGCAAAAAATACAATAAACTCTTGGAAGTAAAAGTCTGGCCAAACTTTAACTTGAAAACGCACGTTTTTCCCGAAAAATCTTTTGTTAAATTTAGAGAGGGAGAGAGTATTGCAGTTCCTTTCATATACAATTGTGCTCATATAATTAAGTTACTTACATGGTTGTACTTATAATTGTTTATAAAGAAAATTTTTTTAATAATAATAAAAAAAATTTGAGAACAAACTTAAAGAAATATTAATTCATTTTGAAACTAGCAGCTTATTTTTTCTTAGATTTATTTACCTCCATAGAAAAATATTGCATTTTTTACTGTGCCCGTCACGTCATAGGCATCCTGACAGTATTTTTTTACTCTTACTTTCATATTGCTTCAGATATGGATTATATATTTCTTTTATATACAGGTACCCATCCCTTGGTAATCACTCAGGAACAGAGGCTTTATATACAATTATAAAACCTATACAAAACTCTAAAATTATTGTAGAGTTCTGTAATTATTGTTTAAAATATCTTGCTTTCAAAAATAAAAGGTGCTGTCAACTTTGCAGCGCCTTTAAATCGATAAAATTGCACACTTTCACTACTTTTTCTTTTGGAAACTATATATTTTTGCGGAAAGAAATTTAAAAGTATAAAATTTTTATAAAATTCTCCTCACAAAATTTTATTAAAATCTATCCAGTAGTTTTTACGTGATGCAAACTCAGATAAAGAGATGGACAGACAGATAGAAATTCCGATTCGATTACTATCTGGAACAGCAACAAAATTTTAAAAAAATATTTTGTGAAGAGAAATGGTGCTGTTACAGTTTTATTATATGTATAGATTGGTTGCTCATATAATTTTTTTCCTAGGGGGATACCGAAACAGACCACTGTCCTCATGGTTCCTTTTCGAATCTCTTTGTTTCTCCATGATATCTGGTATCCGACTGGAAGTTTACGAATACCTTACTTTCATTGAGTCTCGTGCTAGCCTTTTCCTCTCGACTGATTACAGACTGGCGACTGATACATGTCGATATTCTTCCTCATCACAGAGACTATGGCAATTGCTAATATTTGCTTAAGGCTAAATCTCCACAGCTTCTCCATATAATATGTGTCTGCCCGTGGTCTAAAGCCTTTCTATGTTGGCCTTTTCCCAGGCACAGTCTTACTTCGATTTTTATTTGGCCAGATAATACTTGGAGTCCGTGAATTGTCACTAACGCGTTTAACCATTTGTAGGCACCCAAATTAAAGCACCTTCTTGATCTTCCTGCCAAATTGCAGTGAAAAATTCCAGAGACTTTGGTGGGGTTCGAATACACAACCCCAAACTGATAGACTTGGGCTAGACTACCTACTAGCCCAATGAGGCACCCGCTCATAAAATTAAGTCATCTTTAATTAATTTTATTCATATATTAGGCTAATATTAAGTTTAAAAGCCCTTATTGCTTAGCACTTCATCACATCCTTTTAGCATAGTTTGGACCAATTCAGCATATTAGGTAGGACTCAGTATCTCCCATTTTGCGAAAAGCTACTGCTCTTTTTATAATCCCCTATTGATTTTCTATGCCATTTAATTATATGAGCACAAGTGTAAGTAATTAATACTTTGTATGGTAATTAATACTTTGTATGTGCTTGTTTTCTAGTCCTATCTGAAAGCTTTAACTAGAAAACAAGCTTTTCTCCCAGAGTATAAAATTTAAACATTCTACCTATTATATTTATACAGATTAACGACAAAATCGCCCAGCCGATTGTGCTCGACTATGCTTAATAATAAAAACGTGAGTAGTATAAAATTGAAAACCCTTACCTATAACAGTATTAGAGTTATATGCTGATAAATATTTACATTGTATGGGAATAACTACATCTAGTCTTCCAACCTAGACAATTTATTTTGCGAAACATTAACATAAGGGTTACAGATGTAAAATTGCAAGAATCTACATATTTTAGTTATCTAGGTAACGATAGTAATTTTGCACTTTTTACGGGAGGTACCACGCCCACTATTCCAATCTAGTTTGTGTTTTGCTTACCTATGCAAATTAGTATGAGGGTTACTTTTGTAAAGTGCCAAGATTCTATCTTTTATAGTTCTCTAGGTACATGATAAGAATTATTCACTTTGTAAGGTACCACACTCACTATGCCGATGAAATATCAAACAAACATACATATTTTGTGCGCTTTATATATATATATATATATATATATATATATATATATATATATATATATATATATATGATCAAATAATTAATAAGTAAATCGTTTTAAATGTGTATAATTGTTATTATACCGAACATAGTAGTAGACATTCTGTCTAACTATCAAATGTTTACCTATAGCTGTTTAAAATTTTCAAGTGTTCGTCTGTAACGGTTCAAAAGATAGGGTCATATAGCCTTTTCCGTCCCAAGCAATTTCAAAATTGGGCGGATTTCATGGATATTATCAGTATATAATAGGTAAAATTAAAAACTATAAAAATGTATTTTTTATGTCCATACAAAGTTATCGTCCTTAGAAAGGGGATATACACATATGTGCCGTGCGATTTCACTTGGTGTAGATAATAACATATAAAATGCTCTTCAACCAATAACAAAATATATCTACACATTTGTGTTGGTAGGTACTAAAGGGATAATAATGCGCACTTTTTTAAATTGCTGCCTTTTACGGTTCATAATACACCTATAATTATTAAAAACCAGAAACTTTTTTTAAAATTGGACCAATCTGTAAGCATTACCTTTCTAATAAAGAAGTAATTTACAAAATCGGCTCAAAAATTACTGAGTTTTGCGGGCACAAACCACATATCTACAGAAACTAGCCTTAGGTGAAGATGACGCGAGTTCAATGATTTTTTCCTCCACAAATTGCTCAACGCGCCAAAAGACGTTTTCACTTTAAAATAAAAAAAATCATCCAGTGTGACAACAGGCTTCACGCTTAACTAGGCTTTGATGTATAAATCTCACTCGTGTTGGTCTTTTCTGATATACGAACGTAACGCATAATGATTTACCCATTCACATATGTATGTAACTAACACTTTTAATTACTGTGCTTGCTTTTATATAACTTAATTATTACTTTTGTTTTTTACTTGTATACATTACTATTTAAATTATTTTTTTATTCTTTTAATTCTTTGTGATATCTGTTTATTGCAATGTGATTTGATTGTTGCAGAAAAAATGGCTAAAAACTAAGAATTTAAATAATAATCAATATTAGTTTTTAATCAATAAATATATTTTTGAATTTAAATAACGACATTTAACAGAAAATAGTTTAATCCAAATAATTTTAGTCTTTGGGTATATATAATGCGGCTAGTGTATTCTGTACACCACACTTGGTTAGAAAATTTTCAATTCGGTACTCCTAACCTTTGGTGCATATTGAAATTTCAGGAACTCATAACACATACAAATTTTGTTACGCAAATAATTAATTATTTCTTTTGATACCAATTTCTTAAAAGGCTTAAAAAATGTAAATTTTGATAAATGGCCAATTACTATTAACAGTCCTATGTGTCCTTTCTTCGCCCTTGTCCACTCAAGTCAATGAAAAGTCTTTGAAAAGGTTGTACATTCTATACTATTTCGCTCAAAGGTTCTTAAAATATTTGTGGGAGTCTTAAAAATTTTTCATAACTCGCAATTATGGATGTTGTCTATCAGACAGTAGCCAATCTCGGCCAATAAAAGTATCTTTGTATTCATTCCAATGTCTTAATTGTACCCCCATGAGATGAATTTAAAGGCTAGGACGTCTTCTTGCCAGGAATGTGGCAGAATAGCCATGTAGCATATTTGGCTTGGTAAATTAGCTGTACCAAACGCTCTATTCCTATATTCCTGAAGCGTCTCGTTAGCTTTCTGCAGTCTGCCACGTCGTTCTATCGTATACAGCTCCTTCTTATGATCACTGACATACTTGCACTGCAGTGCGAATATTGTAGTTTGTTGTACTTTATTGGCTTTCGAAGACTTCTGCAGCAGTTCCTTATGTGGCCAGATTCAGCTGAATAGTTTTTCCGGAACAATTAGAAGAATACTAACAATGAACAACTACCCAACACACATAATTAACAATCTGATAAATAAGTGCTTAAAAAACAGAAATTACAACAAATTCAGATGCCTCGAAAACGTAAAAACTTTTTACAGTGTACCATATGTAACGAGTGATTTTTTAAGAGCTTGAGAACTTTTTTTTTTTAAAAAACGCATAAAATTTGCAAAATCTCATCGGTTCTTTATTTGAAACGTTAGATTGGTCCATGACATTTACTTTTTGAAGATAATTTCATTTAAATGTTGACCGCGGCTGCGGCTTAGGTGGTCCATTCGGAAAGTCCAATTTTGGGCAACTTTTTCGAGCATTTCGGCCGGAATAGCCCGAATTTCTTCGGAAATGTTGTCTTCCAAAGCTGGAATAGTTGCTGGCTTATTTCTGTAGACTTTAGACTTGACGTAGCCTCACAAAAAATAGTCTAAAGGCGTCAAATCGCACGATCTTGGTGGCCAACTTACCGGTCCATTTCTTGAGATGAATTGTTCTCCGAAGTTTTCCCTCAAAATGGCCATAGAATCGCGAGCTGTGTGGCATGTAGCGCCATCTTGTTGAAACCACATGTCAACCAAGTTCAGTTGTTCCATTTTTGGCAACAAAAAGTTTGTTAGCATCGAACGATAGCGATCGCCATTCACCGTAACGTTGCGTCCAACAGCATCTTTGAAAAAATACGGTCCAATGATTCCACCAGCGTACAAACCACACCAAACAGTGCATTTTTCGGGATGCATGGGCAGTTCTTGAACGGCTTCTGGTTGCTCTATTCAACCAGAAATGAGCCTCATCGCTGAACAAAATTTGTCACATTTGAACATTTCGAACCGAACACTGATTTTGGTAATAAAATTCAATGATTTGCAAGCGTTGCTCGTTAGTAAGTCTATTCATGATGAAATGTCAAAGCATACTGAGCATCTTTCTCTTTGGCACCATGTCTGAAATCTCACGTGATCTGTCAAATACTAATGCATGAAAATCCTAACCTCAAAAAAATCACCCATTACCAAAACTAACTGGAGCCAGAACTTTTAGTAATATGATTAGAGGAACAACAACAACAATAGCATATAAATCAAACAAAACACTGAGAGGGATTTATTTTGAAAAACATTTAAAAAAATAAAATCATTAATAAATATACAAATTTAAAATTATTATTTTACTGGCGCAGTCGAGTTTCGCGAACCAACCCTAAACAAAATATTAAAAAAGAAGTTCTGTAAAAACAGAAACTTTAAACCGATTTGATCGATTTTATTAATAAAAGAAAAGATCTGACTTAAACAAAAGCCAAATTTTGTATTTGCCAATTGGAAGTGGATTGTGAATATTTGTCGTTTTTATAACAAAAGCAGGGCAGTCGTTGGAACTGCCAATGGAAGTGAACTTGTGAACTATGTAAGTAACTTGTGATTACTTTTTCCCACGATTTTTTATAAAATACAAAGCAAAAGGATCATTTAAGTTTGCACAGAATAATTAAATATATATAATATTGCAGTTACAGTTTTACTACAGTTTTCGGCTCCACAAGTTTTGTTTCTTTTTTAAATGCCCGCTGATTTCAAACTTTATATATATATATATATATATATATATATATCCATAGTGAAGCCTTTACTTAATTTATGTTATATTTATATTTTATAGTTTTTCGTTATTTTAGTTTTCGTTTGTTTGTAAAATTTTCTTTTTTTTTTGCTTTTTTTAAATTAGTTTATATGTATTTTATATATTATTTTTATACCCTTCACCACAGGTGGAAAGGGTATATATAAGTTTGTCATTCCGTGTGTAATTTCTACAATATTCATTTCCGAACCCATAAAGTATATATATTCTGGATCCTTATACATAGAGAAGTTGATTAAGCGATGTCCGTCTGTCCGTCTGTCCGTCTGTCCGTCTATCCGTCTGTCCGTCTGTCCGTGTTAGTGTGGTAATGTCATTTACCAAGGCACCAGAAGAGATACAAAAAATTTAAGCACACCAATCTGTCAGGCATAGTTTCGAATTTGCAATTCAGCAACATCGGATCATTCCTTTGGAGGCTGCGGGCCAAAAACCACGCCCACCTATACTTTTTTTCACGTTTTTTCAGGTTTTTTTTTAAATTTTTTTCAGCTTTAATGTTTCTGTTTTGCCTTTTTTTCTCAAATAAATATTAGACTGCGACAGGTAGATCGCAAGGAGTGCATACAGATCTCGGGGGATCAATAACCCCTGCGAGGGGCGATTTTTGTTTGTTTTTAGATTGGTAGGGTTTTTCTGCTTTGATTTGTATTAGTGACCTTAATAGAAAGCAATACGCATTGAGGTAGCCAATGGACCCACAGGGTACCCACTGATAAATAGGAGCAGTTAAAAGGACCCCCATGTGTCAATATGAGGAAATTTTTTTTTTAAGGATTTTTTTTTGCTTTAGTCTGACCATTCTAACTCAATATAGATTGGAGAAAGGTCCAAAATTTAACAAAAAAATTTCAATCGAATTTTTAAAAAAAATTTTTTTTTTTAAATTTTTAAAAAAAATTTTAAAATTTTTTTTCAAAAATATTTACAAAAAAAATTGCAAAGCATTTTCAAAAAGATATTTTACACAAAAATATTCGAAAAAAAATTTTTTTAAAAAATTTTCCAAAAAATTTTCGAATAAAATTTTACAAAAAATTTTTAAAAAAATATTTTTACAAAAAATTTTTACACACAATTTTCGAAAAATTAAAACAAAAATTTCAATATTTCTTTGAAAATGAAAATCATGACTGTAACATAACATATATTTAATATTAAGAATATACATATGTATGTATGTGTGTATATAGAGTAACATATTTTTTTAAATGCGTTTGATTTTTTAATATATGATATCTCTGTTTTAAAACCTAGGTGCATTAAACACATAGACATTATCAGAATACCGACTACAAACTGTCAAAAATGAAACGTTGTCGTCAACTTAGGCTAATTTCTATTTTATTCAACAAAAGAAAATGTCACAAAATTGTAAATTGCAAATTTATATATAAACAAAAAGTTTTGGAGGAAATATTTATAATTTTTTGAAAAAGTTATTTAATTTTATAAAATCAAAATAAGTATTTCTACAACAATGTCAGAGTTTACGATGTAGCTGTCGGCTTCAATATCATTAAGTAGCTGACAACACGGCGACAATTGTAGCAAACGGAATTTGTCTTCTATTTCTTTAACTCATGAATAATGATTTTTTCTCATACGACTTTATTTAAGTAAAGAGTCAACAATATGGATAATGCTGTACATGTCTATATAAATAAAATCACCGTGGTGAAGGGTATAGAAGATTCGGCACGGCCGAATATAGCATTTTTACTTGTTATTATATATTTTAAGTTTCTTTTCATTTATTAAATATTGAGGTTATACACGATAACCAGAAAGATTGCACATGGCTGATTAATGCAACCACCAATTAACTGTACTAAAGTACAGCTAATCGTGGAAGCCAATCACCCAGTGCGAGAGTGAGACGTAAACCACTCGAAGGCCTAGCAACAATAACGGCCTGATTGACTTTAAACGATAACGACAATGACGCGCGCACGTGTTCCTCCACCCAGAGCTACTTTACGAATCATCAAAGAGCATAATCACACAGTGAACTTTGAAAACGGTAAAATATTAGACAGAGAACCCAAAGAGAATAAACGTTAAACTCTCGAAAGCCTAAGGATCCAACAAAAAATAAACACCACCATGAACACAAAAGAGGACAAAGATAAAACTAAACTACAATACTCCACCGCAATAATGTAGTTATTATAATTAGTTGAAGTTCTGTGATATTAGCTTTAAGATTGACTTCTGATTATTTGTTGTGTTGTACAAGTTTTTTCTTATTTTATTTATTTATTACTTAATTCTGTGTTGTGAAAGTCCAGTTTTTTAGATATTAAATAAATTAAATATGAAAATTCTTTTATAATGCTGACGAAATAATCGTAAGTACATCTGCGATGTTACTTTACTTTAATTAAATTAAACATGTAATTATTCTTTGCTAGATTTTATAATAAAATAATCCCCTAAAGAAGTTTGCAAAAAACAAACGAAACGTTGGGAAAAAATGGTAAAATGATCTGATTTATTTATATTTGGAAACAAATAACTGACCATAACAGCCCGAAAAGATAACTATAATTCTCTTAAAAAACCATTTTATTTAATATTTCATTAAAATTTGGCTATTTTCCCGCATTTTGGAAGGAATCATATATTATTCCTTTGTATAAATCCGGCAATAAATCTGACATTACCAATTATAGAGGGATTGCGAAATTAAATGCTATCCCAAAATTATTCGAGAAATTAATTGCTGATTTCATATATCATCAAACTTCACCCGTATTGTCAACGTGCCAGCACGGTTTTAGAAAAGCCTGCTCAACTACGACAAACGTTCTTCATACGACATACGGTTCTTTAGAAATACCTGTGTATCGGTTAACTATTACATTGGAGGTCATCTTTTGGATCTTGTTGAATCTTTTCTGTATCTTGGTATTTTACTCGATGCTAAACTTGATTTCATATTGCACATAACTTTTACTGTAAACAAAGCTAGAGGTGTCCTCGCTTTTATAAAGCGTGTAACGTGGTTTTGTCGTAGGCTGAGGTAGCTTAGTCTCGTCCAGGGTCTACTTACGGATCCACAAACCTTAAGTAATATAAAAGATTATCTTTCCCTTCTTGGGCTTAATTAATATGTTTTCCTTTATTTACTACAATAATTAATTACAATACGAATACAAAATTACGATAACTGACGCACGCCAACCCGACTGGTTCGTTAAATAGCTGGTTCGGGTGTGTTGGATGGATACGCAGGATCGGGAGATAACTAGTTCGCAGGTTCGGATGATAGCTAGTTCGCAGGTTCGGGTGGTACTAGTTCGGGTTACTGCTTCGTTACGTAGATTCGGGATACAACTAGTTCGCAGGTTCGGGTGGTACTAGTTCGGGTTACTGCTTCGTTACGTGGATTCGGGATACAACTAGTTCGCAGGGTACTAGTTCGGGTTACTGCAGGTTCGGATGATACTAGTTCGGGTTACTTAATCTAGGTTCGTAAATACGTACAATAGTTCTTATTGTTAGATTTCTACAATAATACATAGTTTGCTTAGACTAGGGAACAGTCAGCCGAAGCCGCTGTGGGAACAGTCAGTCCGAAGACCGCTGTGGGAACAGTCAGCCGAAGCCGCTGTGGGAACAGTCAGTCTGAAGACCGCTGTGGGAACTGTCAGCCGAAGCCGCTGTGGGAACAGTCAGTCCGAAGACCGCTGTGGGAACAGTCAGCCGAAGCCGCTGTGGGAACAGTCAGTCCGAAGACCGCTGTGGGAACAGTCAGCCGAAGCCGCTGTGGGAACAGTCAGTCCGAAGACCGCTGTGGGAACAGTCAACCGAAGTCGCTGTGGGAACAGTCAGCCGAAGCCGCTGTGGGAACAGTCAGTCCGAAGACCGCTGTGGGAACAGTCAACCGAAGTCGCTGTGGGAACAGTCAGTCCGAAGACCGCTGTGGGAACAGTCAGCCGAAGCCGCTGTGGGAACAGTCAGCCGAAGCCGCTGTGGGAACAGTCAGTCCGAAGACCGCTGTGTACAAAATGTATCACACCTGACCGAAGTCAGATGTATCTCAAAAATCAACTGGCTTATCTGGATAAACCAGTCGGCTCTTCTTCTATTATACGAGTGTAACGTATAATATCCGAGACTTTTAGATGTTACAAGTGCCCGTCCTGTGGGGGTTGCAACATGCCGATTGACTGCCAACCTTTAACACTTATACTTATTTTAAAATTAACTAAATGAGAATTATTACTCAGTAGGTGTTTGTATAGAGTTTTAACTTAATGTTGTTTTTTACACTGCAGTTCAGGATGGTTTTACATGGCGTGTTGGTTACAAATAAAATAATAGTAATAATAAAATGCAAATATAATAACAGGCAAGTATAAATATAAATTTTATATGTACGAGGGGATAATTATTATTATTGCCACGTTACATCTCCCCCCTACTTTGTGGAGCGATGTTCAAATCGGCGAACATCGTTGGTATATATATATATATATATATTTTTTTTTTTTTTTTTTTTTTTTTTTAACCTTAGCGAGTGGTAGCATTTGGCGATGGATTAGATGTAGCCGATGCACTGAATTATTTTCCGGTGGCCTAGCTGTTGTACCCCAACATATTTGATTTTCAGCTTCCTTATTTTTAAAATTTACTGAGGTGTTGGTCTTCGGCGTTTTGGTGGTAACAGGCTGTGCTCTTAGATTTGTCGCGAATTTGCATTGGTTTACGGGATGCACATATGAATTTTCTGGGACTTTCGAAATAACAGTACGTCTGTTAGTTTCACTAACTACTCCATTTATACTTTTGGACTTCTTACGCTGATTGCCGGTCAAACCTAACGTGCGTTTCGGGTTCTGGTTTCGGTTTTTCACAATAGTGGTGCGTGCGTTAGGCTTAGTAGACGGCTGTCTGTCGATGATACAATGGTTTCGGTGAAAAGGTAGAGTACGTCGGTTATTATTTGACGTTGGCTGAACCTTTATATTCGCAACTGGATATCCGCTAGACACCGTGCGAAAATTCTGAGATCGCTCTTCAAGTTTTAGTTCTTCAAAGTCCCTTGTTAGTTGCACTAATTCCTCCAGGAAGGTAAAGTCTCCTCTCCGGATATAAAATCTATATTCGGTTCGCAGGCCATTATATATGCGGTCCAAGTGATTCTGCTTGCGGAGGAGAGGATGTCTTCGAGCGAGAGTGAGCATCGAAAGAACATAATCGGTTGCACACTCACGGTTGTCTTGTCGTCGAGTGTAGAAAATTTGTTCCAACTGAGAGAGATATCGTGATGGAAGGAACAATTTTCCCATCTCTAGCCTGAAGGCAGACCAAGTTTTTATTTTTTCTCTTTTTATTCTGTACCACTTCAGTGCTTTGCCACATAGAACACTCGGCATTGATGGTAGTAAACGATCACAAGCAAATCCATGGCTTTCGGCCAATTCTTCAACTCGCTCCAGGAATTCTATGAATTCTATGAAGTCGGTTTCCCCTGAATAAGACAAATTCCAGCTTAGCACATATGCCATAAGTTCTTTATCTGAAAAGCAATACGAATAGCATATTTTTGGTGTTTGTACCAAGAATTCATCCTCTGCGGTTACGATGTACTGTTCCTCTGCTTTTATTTCCTCCTCTAGCTGTCGGAGCAAATTTTCGGTTGAAGCTCGTAGGCGTTTTGATCGTAAATTATCTGATAGTTGCTTGCGAAGGTACTCCACAGCGTATCCGGCAGTGGCGATGCCTACGTTTTGGCATTGTTCGATTAATTGTTCCTTTCGTAACAAGTAAATCCATCCGACTGAATCCTTATTCAAAGTCTGTTCGGTGTTATCGTGTTGAGTATCGTATTGTTTACCCGATTCTCCCTCGTTGGCGGTGGTGTCGTTTTTTCCGCATTGCGACTTGGAATCGGGTCCCTGCTCGGGCGCCATTTTGTAACGTGGTTTTGTCGTAGGCTGAGGTAGCTTAGTCTCGTCCAGGGTCTACTTACGGATCCACAAACCTTAAGTAATATAAAAGATTATCTTTCCCTTCTTGGGCTTAATTAATATGTTTTCCTTTATTTACTACAATAATTAATTACAATACGAATACAAAATTACGATAACTGACGCACGCCAACCCGACTGGTTCGTTAAATAGCTGGTTCGGGTGTGTTGGATGGATACGCAGGATCGGGAGATAACTAGTTCGCAGGTTCGGATGATAGCTAGTTCGCAGGTTCGGGTGGTACTAGTTCGGGTTACTGCTTCGTTACGTAGATTCGGGATACAACTAGTTCGCAGGTTCGGGTGGTACTAGTTCGGGTTACTGCTTCGTTACGTGGATTCGGGATACAACTAGTTCGCAGGGTACTAGTTCGGGTTACTGCAGGTTCGGATGATACTAGTTCGGGTTACTTAATCTAGGTTCGTAAATACGTACAATAGTTCTTATTGTTAGATTTCTACAATAATACATAGTTTGCTTAGACTAGGGAACAGTCAGCCGAAGCCGCTGTGGGAACAGTCAGTCCGAAGACCGCTGTGGGAACAGTCAGCCGAAGCCGCTGTGGGAACAGTCAGTCCGAAGACCGCTGTGGGAACTGTCAGCCGAAGCCGCTGTGGGAACAGTCAGTCCGAAGACCGCTGTGGGAACAGTCAGCCGAAGCCGCTGTGGGAACAGTCAGTCCGAAGACCGCTGTGGGAACAGTCAGCCGAAGCCGCTGTGGGAACAGTCAGTCCGAAGACCGCTGTGGGAACAGTCAACCGAAGTCGCTGTGGGAACAGTCAGCCGAAGCCGCTGTGGGAACAGTCAGTCCGAAGACCGCTGTGGGAACAGTCAACCGAAGTCGCTGTGGGAACAGTCAGTCCGAAGACCGCTGTGGGAACAGTCAGCCGAAGCCGCTGTGGGAACAGTCAGTCCGAAGACCGCTGTGTACAAAATGTATCACACCTGACCGAAGTCAGATGTATCTCAAAAATCAACTGGCTTATCTGGATAAACCAGTCGGCTCTTCTTCTATTATACGAGTGTAACGTATAATATCCGAGACTTTTAGATGTTACAAGTGCCCGTCCTGTGGGGGTTGCAACATGCCGATTGACTGCCAACCTTTAACACTTATACTTATTTTAAAATTAACTAAATGAGAATTATTACTCAGTAGGTGTTTGTATAGAGTTTTAACTTAATGTTGTTTTTTACACTGCAGTTCAGGATGGTTTTACATGTTGGTTACAAATAAAATAATAGTAATAATAAAATGCAAATATAATAACAGGCAAGTATAAATATAAATTTTATATGTACGAGGGGATAATTATTATTATTGCCACGTTACAAGCGGTGGGCTAAGGAGTTTTCAGATCCGTATGTAGCTAAACAACTTTATGTTTAGCTGGTTAGGCCTATTTTGGAATACGGATCAATCATATGGGATCCATATTATGAGATTTATAATATGGATTAGATTGAATCTGTACAAAAACAATTTTTCTTATTTTGCTTACGTTGCCTTCCGTGGGGTAACTCATATATTCTCCCTCTATATACAAGTAGATTAGCTTTAATTAAATTACCTACTCTGAAGAGTCGACGAACTATGTTAAATGTATCTTTTATGTTGAAACTTATAAATGGTTATATTTACAGTGAATTTCTGTTAAAATCTGTAAAATTGAATGTTCCATGTCGTAATTTTCGTCATTATAAGCCTTTGTTTATAAAATTCTGTGAAACAAATTATGCTAACGCCGACCCATTTCTTAGATTATGTAGGCAATATAATTATCTTTATCAATTTATTGATTTTTGTTTAGACTTAAATGTTGTTAAATGTAAAATTATCGATTTCCTTAATTTGTAACTATTAGAATTGAATTTTTAATTATGTAATCTAAATATTACTTGTAATTAGTCTGTAAGAATATTTTTTTTTGTTCATAGACTAAATTAAATAAATAAAAATTATTGGCGCATTGTATATAGAATAATTATTTCATGTTACACTTCCCAAATGCAGTTCAAATAAACAATAGCTAAGTGGCCTTCAAAATAACGCAGCACTTATATGATCTTGAATATGTTTGTGTATTCTTAATAAATATTTTAAATAAATTTCATAAAATAATAACAATATGAATTATATCATATTTCCCATATGGTTCCAACATATTTAAGCCTTCATAAGTAGATTTGCCTTAACACTCAATCATACGTTTCGTAAATCACTCAAAATTCATGATTGCCTGGTATATTAATAAGTTAATGTATAAACAAATAAGTATAATAAATAAGAGATTGAGTGTATTTTGGAAAGTCATTCAACAAAATAGCATATAAGTAGAACATTTTGTTAAAATAAAATGGAGAAATTAAAGATACCCGAAGGAGCTATAATCACGGATTAAATTTAATTTATTAAATAAAATAAATAATAACTAATTTATTTCCTTTTATATGCTATAAGGCGGTCCCTAGCAAGTAGTGCTCTTTAAAGGCACACTGTTAAAACAAATAGGAGTGGTTTTCAAAAGAGCACCCTTAAAGCACCTAAGGCAAAAAATCGGGTCAGCCTAGCCAAAAGTTCCACCAACAATGAAAGTAATATAACGGACAAAAAATACTTTTCCTCTACAACCAATAATTTTTTTGCACTCTTTTTACTTAACCACACGTATTATTATATTAAAAAATCGAGGTAGGGATTTCGATGAATTTATACGTTTTGAGGTCTCCTGAATCCTTTATTTTGGCTATTTTCGTCAAATGTCTGTTATGTATGCCACTTTTTTGTGGAGTTTGTACATACACATACATTTTTATTTAAGCAAAAAACATTATTTACTTTTATTTAAACGTAAACATTTCCCACTTAAGCATTTATTTGACCTATTTAAGAAATTCACTTTTTGTTTTAAATATTTAAAGTCAATGACACCTTTTAATTTGTAATTATTAAAAGCTAATGACACTTTTAAAAGCCAATGAATTTTTATAGTTAAGCCAGCAATTTTTTTTTGTTTTGATAACTATGCAATTTGTTATTTGTATTGTGTTACTTAGTAGTAAATTTAATTATTATATGTAAGTATAATTTAAGTATAAAAGAAAGTAAATAAAAACGTGCAAAGGGAGTTTTTACTTTGAAACTAAAAAGGTTCCACTTGTGTTCTTTTTTTACCCTTGATCCACGTTTTCTGCAGGTTAAAGTGCTTGACAGAAATAACTTTATAAGTCAAACTCATTAAAGTGAATCTGCTTGCAAGGATACTTATTTAACCAAAACAAAAAATAATTCAATTAACATTTTTGGTGACCCCGACGTGCTCCTGTATCAGGCACAGGATTATCATTCTTCAGTTTATTTTTTGATTGGTTAATCCCAGCTTCACATCAAGGATAAAATAGTTCAACGTGAGCTCATTTACGGAACTGGTCACTTCTCAGCAGCAGATTGGTCAGCATATTGAAACCATTATCCGCAACTAAAAAAAGGATGCAGCGTCGAGGAAGACATCAACAAGCTACTTCCAAGAGCGGCTAAGAAGACTAGACGAGCAATGGACAACCTTTGAAGTCAATGACAGCCAAATTCGCGAGCTGGAGAAGATACAACTCGACCATGATTACTTCCAAAAGGATTACTATACATCAATCCTAAATATCGTGCAGCAATACAGGAAGGAGTTTGAATCATCAATGCTGAAACTACCTACGCCTGAAGCCACGAAACCAGATAGGGGACAAACTACAGATGATCAAGTCCAGGTAGAACTCGCTAAGACAGCCACGGCACCAGTTGGTGAGCTGGTAAAACTTATGCGAAGGCAGGCAGCCATGATGGCATCGGTCACTCGAATATTAACAGATAACGTCAGTCATGACGATGCCATAGCCGCCACCAGGTTATGGCAAGACATTGAGGAGCTACACTACAAAATCTCAGAATTATGTGATGAAGGAAGCCAGAATGTATACAATATGGACAGGTTTATCCAGTTCGAAGGGCAGGTCCGAGCAGCCTCCAGAAACTTCAGAGACAATACAGTTCAGATTAATCATGGGCAAAACATTGGGCATTCAGACGCATCGGCAGTACCTATTCCGAAAATTACTATCCCAAAATTTTATGGAAATTACATGAAGTAGAAGGAATTTCATCATTAGTCATCAAACAGTCGATTCCGGACATCCAAAAAATGTGGTATTTAAAAACGCATGTAGTAGGGGAAGCATCAAACCTAATCAAATATTTTAGTTCCACGGGAGAGAACTTTGCAGCGGCATGGTCGATCTTGACAACACGTTACGAAAATAAAAGACTGCTTGTAAGGAAAGTGATCCATGAGCTGGATCACTTAAAAATTTACTGGCAAAAAAGCTTATTTGTTCTAAGTTAAAAAATATTATGTAAGATATAAAATTTGTTTGTATGACTTTCAAATATGTGACTAAAATTTGGATGTAAATAATTAGATAATTATACAAAAAATTATATTTGGAATCGTGTTAAATACATTATTTATTTTAAGTCACGCATGATTCCTTTGTAAATTTATTAAATAAATATTTTATGATTATAAAATATTTATTTCCAAAAATATAATAATCGAAATTGATTACTATGGGGAAAGCCTATCCAGATAGCTATTTCGCTAGTGCTCAACTAGCTCATCAGTGTAATAATAATAATCAATTTCGATTATTATATTTTTGGAAATAAATATTTTATAATCATAAAATATTTATTTAATAAATTTACAAAGGAATCATGCGTGACTTAAAATAAATAATGTAATTAGATAATTATTAAAAAAAAAAATAAATATGTGTTTTTATATCTCTCTTATTATTCATAACTTAATTTGCATAGAAGAATTTTGAATTGTAGAATTATTTTTTATAGAAATATAAGAATAAATTGGCCAAACTTTCCTTGAATAGTTAGTTATGTTCATAGTTAACGGTAGCAAATATTTAACAATATAAATATTTAACTCTAACAAAAACGACTTTAAAACAGATAGACTGGCACATGATTAATGAATCTCAGATAAATATTGAAATAGTTGCAATCTTAATTATTGCAATTTAAAAACTTGTATACATACTTTTTTAAGTACCTGTGTGTAAAGATTAAAAAAAAAAATTCACACCCGTCAAAATCACATCTTTATTGGGAACACATTCTAATTTTAACTTGATATTTTCATGGAAAGTGCATTACTGATATGTTTGATAATTGTATATACGTGGATATATGTACATACATATATGTTTATGTTTATATGTAGAACGTATGTATGTAAACGAACTCTCTTTTATTAAACTCAATTGTAAATAATATCATTTGTGACAACTAAATAAAGGCGTAAAATAACTGTCAAAAATTCTCATGTACATACAAAATGTATGAAGCAAACCTAAATAACGCGGCGTCAACGCTTTGCTTTAATCGTCGGTTTTGCTTTTTATCGGATTTGCAAGCCAATATTGGTTTTATTTGGTGTCATGAAACCAAGTCGGTTTGGTTATTTTCGAATGGAAATAAAACCGATATTCCAATCAGCTGTTGTTTGGTTCTTGTACGTTCGTTTACCATTCATTTTAATGTTTATTTTTTTGACAAAATAATTGTTTTCATTCAAATATTATTAAAAGTTATTGCATTTTTATTAAATATAAAAAAAAAAAAAATATTAGGATACAAAACTGCCTACTGCAGGACGACCAGAACATAAGAATTTTGCAAGATTACCGCAATTACTGAGCGTACATATTTAAAGCTGCTTTGCAGATTTATAGCATATTATCGATTAAACAAATACATCACCGCTATATATATAAGTTTCAACAAGAGAATGTCAAGATCAAAGACTTCGTAGTTACTAAGAATAACATTTTTACGGCCAATGCCAATGGACCGAATTATATAAACTTAACTTGGAACCGATAGAAACCGTAGAGTTCTCGACGTTCCAGCAAAAAATAGGCTCATCACCAGGCCCATAACAAAAATAATTGTGCTACTTCAAAAATAAAAATTATTTAAAATTTTATTAATACTCCACCATTTGTTTAATTAATGATTCAACCTTTCTTAATGATATCAACACCAACAGCAACCAACTCGCCTCAAAGAAATAAGCTGAAAATATCTATTGATCCACACCGACTCAAGGAGGCCGGAATGTTCAAAGCTGAACCCTTTTTCCCGATACTGTACATTAAGTTCTAAATATTCTTTTATTTTTGAATAGTAATATTTTGCACAAAGAAATTATTTACCGCGAATTTTTATTCTCTTTTATCTCTAAATTTTGTAAAAGTTTAAATTCTTTTCTTATTAATATTAATTGTATCGTTATTAATATTAACCCATTAAAAACCAAGACCATTAACTAAAAATTTTTGATTTCGTTTATTTAGCTTAACTAAAATATACACAAAGAATAAGAAAAATATAAAAAACAAAAATAAAAAAACATTCAGGAACTATGTTTTTGGAGCTGTACCCAAACGGGTATAATGGCATAATGAGTATGATTTTTTTTAGTGCATCAACACTTTTACATCACCTTTTTTCTACACAGAGTGCTACACCACATTGTTCACACATCCGACTTATTCTCTTATGGCATCGTGAGGGTTTTTTTTATCGTTTTGCGAAAGCGTTTTCCAGCAGTAGTTGCTACACAGGAAGCTAGTAAGCGTTGGGAAGTGAACAATTTCAGTGTATAAATTGGTAGGTAGTTTAAACTCTGCTGTTTTATAAAGCTTCCATGTACTACCCACAATATTGCAGTAAATAGTGGCCACCGTTATTTCTTTCTTTGCAAATAGAGGTGGCCGGTATTTCATTTCATTCTATAGATATTGACACAATCAGCCTGTCAATAACTGGTCTACACCACCCATCCCCTAATTATATTCGGCGATCAACTTCGTCTTCGCTATCACTGCCACAAAATATTTCTTCCCCGCCTGGTATATTTAACGTGGGTACATTCGTCTAAAAAATAGGGACATTGTTTCTCTCGCCCGAACGTTAGAGGGAAAACATAAAATTTTTTTTTTCTGTTGGACTTACCACGTATATTTATTTTTATTTTAGATTTAAGATATGGGTAATTATTGTTCAAATATATTGAAGATACAATAAATAAAATATGAAAAAAAAACCGGTACATCATGGGGAATTCTGTCAATGTTAAAGAAATAGCAACACCTTCCTCCTCATCTGTATTACAATCTAGAGCAGCTGAAATAAACGGAATGTTTAATGTGTGGTGGTCTCTTTCCACAAAATTCAGTGCGCTGATCAAACTTTTAAAACGCTTGTTGCAAAAAGTTAAAGTTTTGATAGCTTGAAATTCCATTTCAGTTTGAGGAAAAATTAAAAAAAATTCATACTGTATAAGCCATTGTACTCAATTGGGTACACCCAATTTTATACTTCCCAAAAGTTTTCCAAATTATTTTTTTTCTTGTAACTTTTTAAAAAAATAATTTCCTCAGTTTGCAAATTTATCGAAACCACTTATTACAATAAAGTAGGTTTTATTCAACGCAGCTGTATTATTACTGACCTAGCGAATACTCGCAAAACTGTTGCAGAACTATAAAAACTTTAAAAAATGCAAAGTAACGGCACGATGTTTACATTTTGTTTATTAGTGTTTTATAAGCCCATTATGTTGAATGCAAAACCAGAGGAGCAACGTCTAATTCCTCTTCCCATAAAATGTATGCTCATTTAAATATTGTCCATTTTCTGTACCCAATCAGGTACAATAGCTGGGAATGTGTTAATATTCATTGTATTGAGCATGAAAGCAAATAGAAATTAAATAAAGTAAAAAGTTATTTAAAACTAAAATTTATAAAAAGACCCTAAACTGTTAATTAAAACCAAAAGAACTAAAACATTTAAAACTAAACATTTAAAGAAAATTAAAATAAATTAAAATATTTATGTTTTAAAAATACAAACAAACAAGTGAAACATGTTTGATTATAAAAGGGGAAAGCCACCCTTAAGCAGAGAACTTGAATTTATGAACAAAAAAATAAATGTTACCACTCACCAAATATTATCCAGTGTGACAACAGGCCTGATGTTTTGCTAATCTTGACTTTCTATATATAAACCGCACTCGCGTTGGTCTTTTCTGATATACAAGCGTAACACCTTATTTATACAACGATTTACCCGCTCGCTAGCGTTCGCCTGTGGGCTATGAATAGTTATTTCTAAACTAAAAGTAAAATAAAAAATAAGCTTATAGGTTTTACATCCAAACAATTCAGCTAGATATTTTTTTCATTTCCAAAGAAAAAGTGTTATATGAACACTTCAATTCTTAGCGATATTACTGGACGTCACAGTAATTTTATTTAATTTATTTGTTTAAATACTATTTGTATTTTGTTTACATACATACATACATGTAAATTATACAAGCTATTACTGATACATTTCGCTACACCCATTAGCAAAAAATACAATAAACTCTTGGAAGTAAAAGTCTGGCCAAACTTTAACTTGAAAACGCACGTTTTTCCCGAAAAATCTTTTGTTAAATTTAGAGAGGGAGAGAGTATTGCAGTTCCTTTCATATACAATTGTGCTCATATAATTAAGTTACTTACATGGTTGTACTTATAATTGTTTATAAAGAAAATTTTTTTAATAATAACAAAAAAAATTTGAGAACAAACTTAAAGAAATATTAATTCATTTTGAAACTAGCAGCTTATTTTTTCTTAGATTTATTTACCTCCATAGAAAAATATTGCATTTTTTGCTGTGCCCGTCACGTCATAGGCATCCTGACAGTATTTTTTTACTCTTACTTTCAGACTCTTACTTTCATATTGCTTCAGATATGGATTATATATTTCTATTATATACAGGTACCCATCCCTGGGTAATCACTCAGGAACAGAGGCTTTATATAAAATTATAAAACCTATACAAAACTCTAAAATTATTGTAGAGTTCTGTAATTATTGTTTAAAATATCTTGCTTTCAAAAATAAAAGGTGCTGTCAAGTTTGCAGTGCCTTTAAATCGATAAAATTGCACACTTTCACTACTTTTTCTTTTGGAAACTATATATTTTTGCGGAAAGAAATTTAAAAGTATAAAATTTTATTAAAATTCTCCTCAAAAAATTTTATTAAAATCTATCCAGTAGTTTTTACGTGATGCGAACTCAGATAAAGAGACGGACAGACAGATAGAAATTCCGATTCGATTACTATCTGGAACAGCAAAAAAATTTTAAAAAAATATTTTGTGAAGAGAAATGGTGCTGTTACAGTTTTATTATATGTATAGAGGCTTTATATAAAATTATAAAACCTATACAAAACTCTAAAATTATTGTAGAGTTCTGTAATTATTGTTTAAAATATCTTTCTTTCAAAAATAAAAGGTGCTGTCAAGTTTGCAGCGTCTTTAAATCGATAAAATTGCACACTTTCACTACTTTTTCTTTTGGAAACTATATATTTTTGCGGAAAGAAATTTAAGAGTATAAAATTTTATTAAAATTCTCCTCACAAAATTTTATTAAAATCTATCCAGTAGTTTTTACGTGATGCGAACTCAGATAAAGAGATGGACAGACAGATAGAAATTCCGATTCGATTACTATCTGGAACAGCAACAAAATTTTAAAAAAATATTTTGTGAAGAGAAATTTTTTAATTTCTTTCCTAGGGGGATACCGAAACAGACCACTGTCCTCATGGTTCCTTTTCGAATCTCTTTGTTTCTCCATGATATCTGGTATCCGACTGGAGGTTTACGAATACCTTACTTTCATTGAGTCTCGTGCTAGCCTTTTACTCTCGACTGATTACAGACTGGCGACTGATACATGTCGATATTCTTCCTCATCACAGAGACTATGGCAATTGCTAATATTTGCTTAAGGCTAAATCTCCACAGCTTCTCCATATAATATGTGTCTGCCCGTGGTCTAACGCCTTTCTATGTTGGCCTTTTCCCAGGCACAGTCTTACTTCGATTTTTATTTGACCAGATAATACTTGAGAGTCCGTGAATTGTCACTAACGCGTTTAACCATTTGTAGGCACCCAAATTAAAACACCTTCTTGATCTTCCTGCCAAATTGCAGTGAAAAATTCCAAAGACTTTGGTGGGGTTCGAATACACAACCCCAAACTGAAAGACTTGGGCTAGACTACCTACTAGCCCAATGAGGCACCCGCTCATAAAATTAAGTCATCTTTAATTACTTTTATTCATATATTAGGCTAATATTAAGTTTAAAAGCCCTTATTGCTTAGCACTTCATCACATCCTTTTAGCATAGTTTGGACCAATGCAGCATATTAGGTAGGACTCAGTATCTCCCATTTTGCGAAAAGCTACTGCTCTTTTTATAATCCCCTATTGATTTTCTATGCCATTTAATTATATGAGCACAAGTGTAAGTAATTAATACTTTGCATGGTAATTAATACTTTGTATGGTGTCCTATGTGAAAACTTTAACTAGAAAACAAGCCTTTCTCCCAGAGTATAAAATGTAAACATTCTACCTATTATATTTATACAGATTAACGACAAAATCGCCCAGCCGATTGTGCTCGACTATGCTTAATAATAAAGACGTGAGTAGTATAAAATTGAAAACCCTTACCTATAACAGTATTAGAGTTATATGCTGATAAATATTTACATTGTATGGGAATAACTACATCTAGTCTTCCAACCTAGACAATTTATTTTGCGAAACATTAACATAAGGGTTACAGATGTAAAATTGCAAGAATCTACATATTTTAGTTATCTAGGTAACGATAGTAATTTTGCACTTTTTACGGGAGGTACCACGCCCACTATTCCAATCTAGTTTGTGTTTTGCTTACCTATGCAAATTAGTATGAGGGTTACTTTTGTAAAGTGCCAAGATTCTATCTTTTATAGTTCTCTAGGTACATGATAAGAATTATTCACTTTGTAAGGTACCACACTCACTATGCCGATGAAATATCAAACAAACATACATATTTTGTGCGCTATATATATATATATATATAATGGGTGATTTTTTTGAGGTTAGGATTTTCATGCATTAATATTTGACAGATCACGTGAGATTTCAGACATGGTGCCAAAGAGAAAGATAATCAGTATGCTTTGACATTTCATCATGAATAGACTTACTAACGAGCAACGCTTGCAAATCATTGAATTTTATTACCAAAATCAGTGTTCGGTTCGAAATGTGTTTTATCGACAAATTTTGTTCAGCGATGAGACTCATTTCTGGTTGAATGGCTACGTAAATAAGCAAAATTGCCGCATTTGGAGTGAAGAGCAACCAGAAGCCGTTCAAGAACTGCCCATGCATCCCGAAAAATGCACTGTTTGGTGTGGTTTGTACGCTAGTGGAATCATTGGACCGTATTTTTTCAAAGATGCTGTTGGACGCAACGTTACGGTGAATGGCGATCGCTATCGTTCGATGCTAACAAACTTTTTGTTGCCAAAAATGGAACAACTGAACTTGGTTGACATGTGGTTTCAACAAGATGGCGCTACATGCCACACAGCTCGCGATTCTATGGCCATTTTGAGGGAAAACTTCGGAGAACAATTCATCTCAAGAAATGGACCGGTAAGTTGGCCACCAAGATCATGCGATTTGACGCCTTTAGACTATTTTTTGTGGGGCTACGTCAAGTCTAAAGTCTACAGAAATAAGCCAGCAACTATTCCAGCTTTGGAAGACAACATTTCCGAAGAAATTCGGGCTATTCCGGCCGAAATGCTCGAAAAAGTTGCCCAAAATTGGACTTTCCGAATGGACCACCTAAGACGCAGCCGCGGTCAACATTTAAATGAAATTATCTTCAAAAAGTAAATGTCATGGACCAATCTAACGTTTCAAATAAAGAACCGATGAGATTTTGCAAATTTTATGCGTTTTTTTTTTTAAAAAAAGTTTTCAAGCTCTTAAAAAATCACTCGTTATATATATATATATATATATATATATATATATATATATATATGATAAAATAATTAATAAGTAAATCGTTTTAAATGTGTATAATTGTTATTATACCGAACATAGTAGTAGACATTCTGTCTAACTATCAACTGTTTACCTATAGCTGTTTAAAATTTTCAAGTGTTCGTCTGTAACGGTTCAAAAGATAGGGTCATATAGCCTTTTCTGTCCCAAGCAATTTCAAAATTGGGCGGATTTCATGGATATTATCAGTATATAATAGGTAAAATTAAAAACTATAAAAATGTATTTTTTATGTCCATACAAAGTTATCGTCCTTAGAAAGGGGATATACACATATGTGCCGTGCGATTTCACTTGGTGTAGAACATACAAAATGCTCTTCAACCAATAACAAAATATATCTACACATTTGTGTTGGTAGGTACTAAAGGGATAATAATGCGCACTTTTTTAAATTGCTGCCTTTTACGGTTCATAATACACCTATAGTTATTAAAAATCAGAAATTTTTTTATAATTGGACCAATCTGTAAGCATTACCTTTCTAATAAAGAAGTAATTTACAAAATCGGCTCAAAAATTACAGAGTTTTGCGGGCACAAACCACATATCTACAGAAACTAGCCTTAGGTGAAGATGACGCGAGTTCAATGATTTTTTCCTCCACAAATTGCTCAACGCGCCTAAAGACGTTTTCACTTTAAAATAAAAAAAATCATCCAGTGTGACAACAGGCTTCACGCTTAACTAGGCTTTGATGTATAAATCTCACTCGTGTTGGTCTTTTCTGATATACGAACGTAACGCACAATGATTTACCCATTCACTGGGGTTCAGCTGTAGTTATATGTACATATGTATGTAACTAACACTTTTAATTATTGTGCTTGCTTTTATATAACTTAATTATTACTTTTGTTTTTTACTTGTATACATTATTATTTAAATTATTTTTTGATTGTTTTAATTCTTTGTGATATCTGTTTATTGTAATGTGATTTGATTGTTGCAGAAAAAATGGCTAAAAACTAAGAATTTAAATAATAATCAATATTAGTTTTTAATCAATAAATATATTTTTGAATTTAAATAACGACATTTAACAGAAAATAGTTTAATCCAAATAATTTTAGTCTTTGGGTATATATAATGCGGCTAGTGTATTCTGTACTCCTAACCTTTGGTGCATATTGAAATTTCAGGAACTCATAACACATACAAATTTTGTTACGCAAATAATTAATTATTTCTTTTGATACCAATTTCTTAAAAGGCTTAAAAAATTACAATCTTTAAGGCTGATGTCAGAAGCGAAGCTATAATACTACGCTATAACATGCTATAAACCACTGCATGTGATTTTCTTATGTGTTCGCTCAAAACATGCACGAAAACAAAGCGATAGCATTCCAGACATCCTGCGGGAACGGGCACAGTGAAGGCATTGGTGTCGATTTAAACGGTGTTGGTGTAATGCATTTCAGAGGCTATGGCTGTTGTCATATTTGATGGAAACAGAATGCCTCCAACAATTGTGTGCGGTGATTTTAATATCTATTTAATCTTATGTAATGAAGGCGTGCCCCTTAAACAATATTTTGACAATATCGGTTTGAAGTAAAGGCTACCAAAAATTCAAACTACCTTGGGTTAGACTCAATAAGATAACATGTTTTAACATGCCCATATAGTGCACTATTCAGTTACCACAAACCGTTGTAGATAAAACTTAAAAATTTACTGGCAAAAAAGCTTATTTGTTCTAAGTTAAAAAATATTATGTAAGATATAAAATATGTTTGTATGACTTTCAAATATGTGACTAAAATTTGGATGTAAATAATTAGATAATTATTAAAAAAAAATAAATATGTGTTTTTATATCTCTCTTATTATTCATAACTTAATTTGCATAGAAGAATTTTGAATTGTAGAATTATTTTTTATAGAAATATAAGAATAAATTGGCCAAACTTTCCTTGAATAGTTAGTTATGTTCATAGTTAACGGTAGCAAATATTTAACAATATAAATATTTAACTCTAACAAAAACGACTTTAAAACAGATAGACTGGCACATGATTAATGAATCTAAGATAAATATTGAAATAGTTGCAATCTTAATTATTGCAATTTAAAAACTTGTATACATACTTTTTTAAGTACCTGTGTGTAAAGATTAAAAAAAAAAAATTCACACCCGTCAAAATCACATCTTTATTGGGAACACATTCTAATTTTAACTTGATATTTTCATGGAAAGTGCATTACTGATATGTTTGATAATTGTATATACGTGCATATATGTACATACATATATGTGGTGATAGCTTTTACTAAAAATACCTCTTTGTACAACTAATCTTAAAAATGAATTTCTAATACTTTTTGTTACTACTATGTAAATAGTAAGATTATTATTTTTGCCTACTTGACTAGTCATCTTGTTTTAACTTTGTAAAAAAGGTTTTTTGTATTAATTAGAATAAATAAATTATTAAATAATTTCGTCTTTTAATTCGAACACGCCCACAAATTGATGACCCCGACGTTTGGTAAAGATAAAATTGTCAATATGTCGAATAATGATGAAAACGTCGACATTCAACAACATCCACAACAAAATCAAGAGGGGCCTAACGAGACTACAGCCATCAATCGAATTGCGGTTAAAGTCCCACCGTTTTGGGCTGACTACGCTGAAATTTGGTTAGCACAAGTTGAGGCACAATTTGCTGTTGCAGGCATATTAAGTGACGTTTCGAAATTCAACACCGTTGTTGCGGCAATAGAGTCGAACGTTCTAGTACAAATTTCAGACGCTATTTTAAATCCTCCGGAAAATAACAAGTACGGCAATCTGAAAAAGTGTATACTGGAGCGTTACTGTGAAAGCGAGCAAAAAAAGGCACAAAAACTGTTGTCAGAAATTGACCTAGGTGACAAACGACCAACTCAACTTCTCAATGAACTGAGTACGTTGTCAAAAGATAAAGTAACAACAGATTTTCTAAAATCACTTTGGTTGCAGTTCTGTTTTTGGCGCTGATAAGTGCGGACGCGATTTTTTTTAGCTCGCATTAACAAAAAACAAAACATACATTGTGTGAATAATTTCAAACAAAAACAAAAAAAAAACAAACTTGTTTTAATACAACAACAAAGTTGTCTGTAATTTTTTTTTCTTTCTTTCTCTTTATTTTTTACAACGGCATATTGAATTGCTACTTTAAAAATAAAACAAAAACAATAAGGGCTAATGAGCCTCTTTAATTTAAGCAAAAAAAATGTAGACAATATTGTATTAAATAAAGACAAAAAAACTGAAAATAATTTGTGTGTAAATTTTACGCCTGTTATACGAGCCCAATCTTGTTCGTCGCTTTTGCTAAGCGATGACAATAATATAACTACAAACAAGTCGCCTTCTGAACACAGTGTTACCAACAGTAATATGGATAGTGCAGAAAAACCTAAGACTCAAGTGGGAATGGACAGATATATAACTGTGTTGAAAAGAGGTCGAAGCCCTAAATCTTCGCAGATTGCACCAATGTCCAAAGTACTTAAAGATAAGCAGGCTAACGGAATAAGTTCCCAAAATCGTTTTGCTATTCTAGATAACGAAACAAGTGAACAAAAAACGGCACCCAAGTCGTTTAAACCACCGCCAATTTTTTTAAGGGAAAAAAATTCGAATGAATTAATAAATAAGTTAATTTCAGTTATCGGGGAAAATTCATTCTATGTAATTCCAATCAAGCGTGGTAACATTGATGAAACAAAAATTCATTTTATAGACGAAAGTAGTTATCGTAAAGCAGTAAAGGAGTTTGAAAGCTGCAATAAGAACTTTTATACCTATCAGCTGATAGGTATAAAAGGCCTACAGGTAGTCATCAAAGGTGTAGACTCATATGTTAATCCAGTGGAAATAAAAGCTGGCCTCCAAAAAGCAGGATTTAAAGTCAAAAGCGTTGATAATCTCAGAAATCGAGAGCGTGTCCCTCAACCTCTATTTCGCGTTGAACTGGAACCTGGGGATATTAGATTAAAGAAGCACGAAACGCATCCCATTTATAATCTAAAATATCTTTTACACCGCAGGATAAGTGTAGAGGAACCACATAAGCGGCCAGGACCCGTTCAGTGTTTAAATTGCCAAGAATACGGCCATACAAGGGCTTACTGCAAGTTGCCTCCGGTTTGCGTTGTGTGTGGAGAGCTTCATTGTTCCGCCCAATGCGACAAACCAAAGGATGACTCCAAGGTTAAAAAATGTAGCAATTGCGGTGGAAATCACACTGCTAACTACAGAGGATGTCCAGTTTTTTCTGAGGTAAGGAAGTCAACTCAGAAATTAAATACTCCTGCTAGGCAGCCACAATACCAAGCAACTGCTCATTACCCTCAGTTAGCTCAACCCACAACCAAACATGTTTCATACGCGGATATATTAAAATCCAATCATGTTTTAGCACACAAAGCGACACCTACAAACAATTCTACCCCAAATATGCATCCAGAAGCTAAAGAACAAACTCCATCTGGTAACTACAATCATCTCGAAGCAAGTATCGAGACATTAGTGCATTCGTTAAACAGTTTTATGAGCTCTATGAGCAGCATGATGCAAGAAATGGTTCGCATGCAATCTATGATGTTGCAGGCGGTACTTAACAAACCATGAACTGTTTAAAAATATGTTTCTGGAACGCAAACGGCTTACGCCAACACAAAAATGAACTCGAGTACTTCTTGAAGAACCAACAAATTGATGTCATGATGGTTTCAGAGACTCATTTAACAACAAATAGCTTTTTTAAAATCAATGGCTATATATTATATGACACTAAAGACCCCCGTGGCAGAGCATGTGGTGGTTCAGCAATACTAATAAGGGCTCGAATTAAACATCATTTACTGTGTGATTTTTGTGAGGACTACCTTCAAGCAACAAACATCTGTATTGAAGAATATCATCAAAACTTTGTTATTTCTTCGATTTATTCACCTCCTAGATTTCAAATATCAGAGAGTCAATATATCGACTTTTTCAAATCACTAGGTCCCTGTTTCATAGCATCAGGCGACTACAACGCTAAACATACGTTTTGGGGATCACGCCTAATAACTCCAAAAGGTCGTGTTTTGTTTGATACAATTTCAAAAATACGTCTGAATGTGATATCAAGTGGACAACCCACCTATTGGCCTACTGATCGACAAAAAACACCTGATGTTATTGATTTTGGCGTGACTAAAGGTATTTCGAGAGAAATACTTAAGGTTGAAGCGTCACTCGAATTATCCTCAGATCATTCACCAACTATTGTCTATATATGGAATCAGCAAAATATCGTGTCGCCAATAACTTGCACAAGCATTAATTGGTTGAAATATAAAAAGTATCTCAGTACTCACTGTTCGGAAAACATACCGCTAAGAACACCAGAAGATGTGGACCAGAGTCTAATTTATTTTGATCAAAACCTTAAATCAGCTGCCCAACATGCGACAGAAACCAGACAACCAGCTAGATACAATCAAATTTATTTTGTAGATGTCGAGAGGCTCTTGGCTGAAAAAAGAAAAATTAGAAGAGAGTGGCAAGCACACAGATCTCCTCAACTCAAATCTAGACTTAAAGATTGCACGAAACGACTAAGACAGCTGCTAGAATCTCGAAGAGTAGCATCTCTGAAAAATTACTTGGAAGACCTCGACGCAACTGCTCAATCAGATTATTCATTATGGCGTGTATGTAGGAACCTTAAAAGACCGGTCGTACGTAAGCCTCCCTTGCGAACTTCTTGTGGAGACTGGGCAAGGAATGATACCGAAAAAGGCAATTTGTTTGTTGGACATTTGAAGAAGGTTTTCACCCCAAATGTATGTACTGATATAGCTGAGTTACCATCAGTAGAGACTAGTGCCGTAGTACCCCTAAGATTTGAATTTAGCGATATTGAAAGGGCAATAGCAGATTTAAACACCAAAAAAGCCCCTGGCTTTGATAAAACAAGTAACAAGATGTTAGTTGAATTGCCCCGTATAGGTCGCAGAATTATTCTGTTTGTTTTTAATGCCATCTTACGTCTTGAGTACTTTCCCACAGAATGGAAGGTCTCTTTGATAACTATGATTCCTAAACCAGGAAAAGACCACACAAAAGTAGAATCATACAGACCTATAAGCCTTTTATCAAACGTGTCAAAGTTATTTGAGAGAATATTAATAACTAAGCTGAATCCAATTCTTAGCGCGAAAGGATGCATTCCGAACCATCAATTCGGCTTCAGAAAACAACATAGTACGATCCAACAAACACACAGATTAGTAAATGTAATTAAAACGACCTTTGAAGAAAAAAAATACTGTTCTGCGCTCTTTATCGACGTTTCTCAAGCATTCGATAAGGTTTGGCACGAAGGCATAATATTTAAGCTAAAGCTGAACTTGCCCGAAAACTTGTATAAGCTTTTAAAAGATTATTTAACGAATCGCAAGTTTTTATTAAAAGAAGGTGACTTTTTAAGCTCGCCACAGCTCATTGAAGCCGGAGTTCCCCAAGGTAGTATTTTAGGACCAATTTTATATTTACTGTACACATCGGATATGCCAATTAGCACCCTAGTCCACACATCAACTTTTGCAGATGACACAGCTTTTTTAAGTATTCATGAAAGTGCCCAAGTAGCTTCACAACTTTTACAAGACCACATACTCAATTTGGAAAAATGGCTAGAAAAATGGAGAATAAAAGTGAATGAACAAAAATGCACTCACATAACTTTCACACTGCGCAGGGACTCATGCCCTCCTATTCGCATAAATAACCAAATGATACCACAGCTTTCAGAGGTTAAATACCTGGGTATACATCTTGACCGTCGCCTTACTTGGAAAAGCCACATTGACTTCAGGTTAACACAAATGAAACTAAAAGCAGTACAACTAAATTGGCTTATTGGCAGAAACTCCACCCTGAGCTTAGATTGTAAACTTCTACTGTACAAGTCGGTCCTCAAACCAATTTGGTGTTATGGGATTCAGTTATGGGGCACTGCCTCAGCTAGCAATGTAGAAAAAATTCAGAGGCGCCAAAATAAGATTTTACGTATTATTACATCTGCTCCCTGGTATATAAAAAATTCGAACATCCACAAAGACCTAAACACGCCATCAGTTAAAGCAGAAATAGCGAAACATGCAGTCACATATCTAAAGAGGCTTGAATCTCATCCAAACCCTTTGGCGCGTAACATGCTGAATGAACCTGGTTACATTCGACTAAAAAGAAGAGATACTGCTTTTCTTGGCCGTACATTAGAGGGATGACCCGCAAATGATTTCGAAATCCGTGAAACAAACATTATTTTTGTCTAGCACTGGCTGGACTTAAAAAGAATATTTTATTTTAGACTTAAGATACGAGTAATTATTGTTAGTTCAAAAATATTGAAGATACAATAAATAAATTATGAAAAAAAAAAAAAAAAAAAAAAAAACTTTGGTTGCAGCGATTGCCGGCACAGGTACGTGCAATTTTGCAAGCATCTGACGCTACGTTAAACGAATTGGCTAAATTAGCCGATAAAATAATGGAAGTTGGCGATTTCCAACATCTTGCCACTGTTTCTTCTACACCACCAACTCGTAACCCAAAAGATGATATCGATAGACGTTTAGACCGCATCGAACAACAAATAAACAGCCTTTGTAACAACAATAGACCATATACGCGTCGGTCTAGCTCAGTTTCTTCAAGACGAGGAAGGTCAGCAGAACGTTCCAATGCTAACAATGCCAAAGCTGACTATTGTTGGTATCACAGGACCTTTGGAGAAAAGGCTACGAAATGTCGTGAGCCTTGTACGTTTTCCCAACAAAAATCATCAAAAAACTAACTTCGCCTTTTGATCCTGCGGGCGGATCTCAAGACGACTACACCATTGCCCGTCTCATCATCAACGACGACGTGTCGAAGCAGAATTTTTTAATTGATACTGGTGCAGATGTTTCAGTGTTGCCATCGTCCAGCGTTAAAAATGTCCGTGTAGGTGTATCAAGAAAACTGTTTGCAGCCAACGGGACGCCTATAAAAACATGCGGCGAAAAGCGACTCAATGTTTCCTTGGGTCTGCGACGTAATTTTCCTTGGACGTTCTTGGTGGCAAACGTTAGCTCAGCCATAATAGGATCAGATTTTTAGAAATACTATGACTTGTTAGTCGACATCAAAAAAGGTAAGCTTATTGATCGCACTACTTTACTTGAATCAAAGGGTTGTACACAACGCTCGTCTTGTGTTCAAATTGTGGCATACAACACACAAGACAAATACGCCAAACTGTTAAATGAATATAAAGACCTGGCTACGATTAACGCCAACAAACGCTCAACTGACTCAACCGTAACCCATCACATCACGACTAAAGGTCCTCCTACGTACGCTAGCGCTCGCCGTCTTTCCGTCGACAAACTACAGGCAGCAAAAAAAGGGTTTGAATACTTAATGGAAATGGGTATATGTCGACCCTCAAAAAGTAATTGGGCAAGTCCACTCCACCTTGTGAAAAAGCCGAACGGGGACTGGCGACCCTGCGGTGACTACCGCGCGCTCAACAACATTACCGTACCTGACAGGTACCCCATACCGTACTTACGTGACGTCACGTGTATATTATATGGGAAGAAAATTTTTTCAACTATAGATTTACAACGGGCCTACCACCAAATACCGGTGGAGCCGTGCGATATCCCCAAGACAGCTATAATTACGCCATTTGGCTTATTTGAATTTTGTTTCATGACGTATGGGTTACGAAACGCAGCCCAAACCTTCCAGCGTCATATGAATGAAATTTTTAAGGGACTTGATTTCATTTTTGTTTATATAGACGACATGTTAATCGCATCGTCTTCCGAAGAGGAACATTCTAAACATCTACGAATCGTTTTTGACCGCTTACGCCAGTCACACCTGTCCGTAAACTTTGACAAATCCCAGTTTGGGAAAAGTGAGCTAGTTTTTTTAGGCCACAAAATTAATCAACATGGACTGACGCCACCCGACAATAAGGTAGAGGCAATTCGAAATTTTCCAAAACCTAAAGTTGTTAAAAATTTGAAGAAGTTTCTGGGCATGCTAAATTTTTATCGTCCACGCGATTAAAAACCAAAATGTTTTGCTAAATCTGATTCCCGGCAATAGGAAGAATGACAATAGCATAATAAATTGGACTGACGAAGCCATAGCATCGTTTGAAGCGTGCAAAAATGATATTGCCGAAGCGACTCTGTTAAATTATATGGCACCAAACGCACAACTTACACTAACGACGGATGCATCGGACGAAGCTGTTGGAGCAGTCCTGCACCAAATAGTAGGAGACGAAGTTCAGCCATTGGGTTTTTACTCCAAGAAATTATCGGCATCCCAGCAAAAATACAGCGCATACGACAGAGAACTTACTGCAATTTACCAGGCCATCCAGCATTTTAAGTACGCCCTTGAGGGTAGAGAATTTTCTGTTTTTACAGACCATAAGGCAATAATTTTTGCATTTAAGCAAAAGAGTGAAAAAGCGTCGCCACGTAGAGCACGCCAATTGGACTTTATAAGTCAGTATACGACGGATATTCGGCACTTGCCAGGTGCAGACAATAATATAGCAGACTTGTTATCTCGTATAAACACTTTAGAAGATCAAGTGATAGATTTTGATGAAATGGCAGAACAACAAAGTTATGACAGCGAATTACAGTCGATGCTGAACAGCAACAACGACTCATCTCTAAAATTTACAAAATTTAAAATTCCAAATTCGACGAGAGAGCTGTATTGTCACGTTTCAGTGGACAGGGTGAGACCATACGTTCCAAAAAATTGTCGAGAACCTGTCATGCGAAAGCTCCATTCACTTTCACATCGTGGCATTCGTGGAACAAAAAGATTGATCGCTAATCATTACATGTGGAAATCAATGTCAACAGATGTAGCTAAATATGTTCGCTCGTGTCTTCAATGCCAAAGAGCCAAAGTACAACGTCATACAAAATCACCAATAGGCGAGTATGCACAAGTCGACGCACGTTTTGAGCATATAAACGTAGACATTGTTGGACCGTTGCCTTCTTCCGAGGGTTTCCGCTATTGTCTTACATGTATTGACAGATATAGTAGATGGCCCGTAGCTGTACCGCTGATAGACATAACCGCCCAAAGTGTTGCAAACGCTCTTATAAATGGTTGGATTTCTGTTTATGGAATTCCATTACGCATTACCACCGATTTAGGAAGACAATTTGAGTCGTCAATATTCAAGGAGTTAACAAAGTTGTTAGGCGTCAAACATTTGCGAACGACCCCATATCACCCACAAGCCAATGGAATCATCGAGCGTTGGAATCGTACCTTAAAAAAAACCGCCATTAAGTGCTACGAAACAAATAATTGGAGCGTTGTGCTTCCATTGATTCTTTTGGGATTGCGATCAACTTTGAAAGTTGTTATTGGGCTGAGTCCTGCTGAGATGGTTTTTGGTGCATCGTTACGCGTCCCCGGAGCATTCTTGGTTCCTTCTAAAGGAAACACTTCAGAAACCGATTTTGTGCAATCACTACGCAGATTTATATTGGAATTGCCAACTACAAAGCCAGTTCGTCATGGTATGAAGTCAAGTTTTGTTCAGCCTGCTTTAGCAGAGTGCAAATATGTTTTCGTCCGAACCGACCACGTCAAAACACCTCTGGAACCAAACTACGAAGGTCCTTTTGAAATTTTGAGTAGACACGACAAGTATTTTGTTGTGAAAATGAACCAACGAGACGCAAAGATTTCTATAGATCGTCTGAAATCTGCCTATATCTATAATGATGAAATTGCACAAGATGCCGACAGATCTGAAACCGATGACCACACACCAGAAGACGTTACAACAGAAGTTGACTCACCAGCGTTAGAGAATAACAACAATTCGGATGATAACATTCCAGTACAAAAGCCTCACACCACTTCATCTGGACGTCATGTTAGAATTCCTCTTAAATACCGTTAACCCGTTAACTAGGAGGAGGGTATTGTGGTGATAGCTTTTACTAAAAATACCTCTTTGTACAACTAATCTTAAAAATGAATTTCTAATACTTTTTGTTACTACTATGTAAATAGTAAGATTATTATTTTTGCCTACTTGACTTGTTTTAACTTTGTAAAAAAGGTTTTTTGTATTAATTAGAATAAATAAATTATTAAATAATTTCGTCTTTTAATTCGAACACGCCCACATATATGTTTATGTTTATATGTAGAACGTATGTATGTAAACGAACTCTCTTTTATTAAACTCAATTGTAAATAATATCATTTGTGACAACTAAATAAAGGCGTAAAATAACTGTCAAAAATTCTCATGTACATACAAAATGTATGAAGCAAACCTAAATAACGCGGCGTCAGCGCTTTGCAATTGGAAAATCCAATTTTGACAGAGCGTTAGGTAGTGAAGTTAATTCTTTTCTTATTAATATTCAGTGCATCGTTATTAATGTTAAATTTCATTGTATTGACCGTGTAAGCAAATAGTAAATATAAATTAAACAAAGTAAAAAGTTATTTAAAACTAAAATTTATAAAAAGACCCTAAACTGTTAATTAAAACCAAAAGAACTAAAACATTTGAAACTAAACATTTAAAGAAAATTAAAATAAATTAAAATATTTATGTTTTTAAAATACAAACAAACAAGTGAAACATGTTTGATTATAAAAGGGAAAGGGGAACAAAAAAATAAATGTTACCACTCACCAAATATTATCCAGTGTGACAACAGGCCTGATGTTTTGCTAATCTTGACTTTCTATATATAAACCGCACTCGCGTTGGTCTTTTCTGATATACAAACGTAACACCTTATTTATACAACGATTTACCCGCTCGCTAGCGTTCGCCTGTGGGCTATGAATAGTTATTTCTAAACTAAAAGTAAAATAAAAAATAAGCTTATAGGTTTTACATCCAAACAATTCAGCTAGATATTTTTTTCATTTCCAAAGAAAAAGTGTTATATGAACACTTCAATTCTTAGCGATATTACTTGACGTCACAGTAATTTTATTTAATTTATTTGTTTAAATACTTTTTGTATTTTGTTTACATACATACATACATGTAAATTATACAAGCTATTACTGATACATTTCGCTACACCCATTAGCAAAAAATACAATAAACTCTTGGAAGTAAAAGTCTGGCCAAACTTTAACTTGAAAACGCACGTTTTTCCCGAAAAATCTTTTGTTAAATTTAGAGAGGGAGAGAGTATTGCAGTTCCTTTCATATACAATTGTGCTCATATAATTAAGTTACTTACATGGTTGTACTTATAATTGTTTATAAAGAAAATTTTTTTAATAATAAAAAAAAAATTTGAGAACAAACTTAAAGAAATAATTATTCATTTTGAAACTAGCAGCTTATTTTTTTCTTAGATTTATTTACCTCCATAAAAATATTGCATATTTTACTGTGCCCGTCACGTCATAGGCATCCTGACAGTATTTTTTTACTCTTACTTTCAGACTCTTACTTTCATATTGCTTCAGATATGGATTATATACTTCTATTATATACAGGTACCCATCCCTGGGTAATCACTCAGGAACAGAGGCTTTATATAAAATTATAAAACCTATACAAAACTCTAAAATTATTGTAGAGTTCTGTAATTATTGTTTAAAATATCTTGCTTTCAAAAATAAAAGGTGCTGTCAAGTTTGCAGTGCCTTTAAATCGATAAAATTGCACACTTTCACTACTTTTTCTTTTGGAAACTATATATTTTTGCGGAAAGAAATTTAAAAGTATAAAATTTTATTAAAATTCTCCTCAAAAAATTTTATTAAAATCTATCCAGTAGTTTTTACGTGATGCGAACTCAGATAAAGAGACGGACAGACAGATAGAAATTCCGATTCGATTACTATCTGGAACAGCAACAAAATTTTAAAAAAATATTTTGTGAAGAGAAATGGTGCTGTTACAGTTTTATTATATGTATAGAGGCTTTATATAAAATTATAAAACCTATACAAAACTCTAAAATTATTGTAGAGTTCTGTAATTATTGTTTAAAATATCTTTCTTTCAAAAATAAAAGGTGCTGTCAAGTTTGCAGCGTCTTTAAATCGATAAAATTGCACACTTTCACTACTTTTTCTTTTGGAAACTATATATTTTTGCGGAAAGAAATTTAAGAGTATAAAATTTTATTAAAATTCTCCTCACAAAATTTTATTAAAATCTATCCAGTAGTTTTTACGTGATGCGAACTCAGATAAAGAGATGGACAGACAGATAGAAATTCCGATTCGATTACTATCTGGAACAGCAACAAAATTTTAAAAAAATATTTTGTGAAGAGAAATTTTTTAATTTCTTTCCTAGGGGGATACCGAAACAGACCACTGTCCTCATGGTTCCTTTTCGAATCTCTTTGTTTCTCCATGATATCTGGTATCCGACTGGAGGTTTACGAATACCTTACTTTCATTGAGTCTCGTGCTAGCCTTTTACTCTCGACTGATTACAGACTGGCGACTGATACATGTCGATATTCTTCCTCATCACAGAGACTATGGCAATTGCTAATATTTGCTTAAGGCTAAATCTCCACAGCTTCTCCATATAATATGTATCTTTTATAGTTCTCTAGGTACATGATAAGAATTATTCACTTTGTAAGGTACCACACTCACTATGCCGATGAAATATCAAACAAACATACATATTTTGTGCGCTATATATATATATATATATATATATATATATATATATAGGTAAACATTTGATAGTTAGACAGAATGTCTACTACTATGTTCGATTTACTTATTAATTATTTGATCATATATATATATATATATATATATATATACATATATATATATATATATATATATATATATATATATATATATATATATATATATGATCAAATAATTAATAAGTAAATCGAACATAGTAGTAGACATTCTGTCTAACTATCAAATGTTTACCTATAGCTGTTTAAAATTTTCAAGTGTTCGTCTGTAACGGTTCAAAAGATAGGGTCACATAGCCTTTTCCGTCCCAAGCAATTTCAAAATTGGGCGGATTTCGTGGATATTATCAGTATATAATAGGTAAAATTAAAAACTATAAAAATGTATTTTTTATGTCCATACAAAGTTATCGTCCTTAGAAAGGGGATATACACATATGTGCCGTGCGATTTCACTTGGTGTAGATAATAACATATAAATTGCTCTTCAACCAATAACAAAATTTATCTACACATTTGTGTTGGTAGGTACTAAAGGGATAATAATGCGCACTTTTTTGTGTGACAACAGGCTTCACGCTTAACTAGGCTTTGATGTATAAATCTCACTCGTGTTGGTCTTTTCTGATATACGAACGTAACGCACAATGATTTACCCATTCACTGGGGTTCAGCTGTAGTTATATGTACATATGTATGTAACCTAACACTTTTAATTACTGTGCTTGCTTTTATATAACTTAATTATTACTTTTGTTTTTTACTTGTATACATTATTATTTAAATTATTTTTTGATTGTTTTAATTCTTTGTGATATCTGTTTATTGTAATGTGATTTGATTGTTACAGAAAAAAATGGCTAAAAACTAAGAATTTAAATAATAATCAATATTAGTTTTTAATCAATAAATATATTTTTGAATTTAAATAACGACATTTAACAGAAAATAGTTTAATCCAAATAATTTTAGTCTTTGGGTATATATAATGCGGCTAGTGTATTCTGTACTCCTAACATTTGGTGCATATTGAAATTTCAGGAACTCATAACACATACAAATTTTGTTACGCAAATAATTAATTATTTTTTTTTGATACCAATTTCTTAAAAGGCTTAAAAAATGTAAATTTTGATAAATGGCCAATTACTATTAACAGTCCTATGTGTCCTTTCTTCGCCCTTGTCCACTCAAGTCAATGAAAAGTCTTTGAAAAGGTTGTACATTCTATACTATTTCGCTCAAAGGTTCTTAAAATATTTGTGGGAGTCTGAAAAATTTTTCATAACTCGCAATTATGGATGTTGTCTATCAGACAGTAGCCAATCTCGGCCAATAAAAGTATCTTTGTATTCATTCCAAGGTCTTAATTGTACCCCCATGAGATGAATTTAAAGGCTAGGACGTCTTCTTGCCAGGAATGTGGCAGAATAGCCATGTAGCATATTTGGCTTGGTAAATTAGCTGTACCAAACGCTCTATTCCTATATTCCTGAAGCGTCTCGTTAGCTTTCTGCACTCTGCCACGTCGTTCTATCGTATACAGCTCCTTCTTATGATCACTGACATACTTGCACTGCAGTGCGAATATTGTAGTTTGTTGTACTTTATTGGCTTTCGAAGACTTCTGCTGCAGTTCCTTATGTGGCCAGATTCAGCTGAATAGTTTTTCCTAATTGTTCCATACATTTTTACTTCCTGGAGTTACATGCATGTTACATATAATTATTATGATTATTATTATTACTACTACTATTGTTATATTACTAATACTATTGTTACTCTTTACTTTTACTTTATGTTATATTATATATTCAAATTATATTATCATATTTTGTAATGTAACTAATTTCATATATTTTCTGATTGATTTTTAATAATTAAAACTTTTAAGAGGGATTTATTTTAGTAATACAAAAATCGGACGAGAAGATAATATTAGAAACACTTAATGCATACCACAACAAAATACAATTTACCATTGAATGTGAAAAAACAACGTTATAATTAATGACCATGGAAATATAAGAATAACTTGGTACACAAAACCAACTTCTTCAGGCAGGATGATAAACTTTAATTCAACACAACCAATGAATACTAAGCTTAATACTGCGACAAATTTGATTAAAAAAGTTTTGCAACTAAGTGAGAGTTTATGAAAGGAATAACATTGGAAACATTAGAAGAATACTAACAATGAACAACTACCCAACACACATAATTAACAATCTGATAAATAAGTGCTTAAAAAACAGAAATTACAACAAGGAGGCATCTGAAAACGTAAAAACTTTTTACAGTGTACCATATATACCAAAACTAACTGGAGCCAAAACTTTTAGTAATATGATTAGAGGAACAACAACAACAATAGCATATAAATCAAACAAAACACTGAGACATCTGTTTACACACAACAAAACAAAATACGACATATTAAAATCTGACAACGTTGTATACGAAATAAAATGCGATGGTAACGAGAGGGAAAGTTGCAGTTTAGTATATATAGGTACAACAAAGAGAATGTTGGAAACAAGATTAAAAGGACATAAGGCAGACATTAAAAAAGGAAAAGAATCGACAGCATTGTCACAGCATGCAAAAGAGCATAATCACACAGTGAACTTTGAAAACGTAAAAATTTTAGAAAGAGAACCCAAAGAAAATAAACGTTACACGCCTAAGGATCCAACAAAAAATAAACACCACCATGAACACAAAAGAGGACAAAGATAAAACTAAACTACAATACTCCACCGCAATAATGTAGTTATTATAATTAGTTGAAGTTCTGTGATATTAGCTTTAAGATTGACTTCTGATTATTTGTTGTGTTGTACAAGTTTTTTATTATTTTATTTATTTATTACTTAATTCTGTGTTGTGAAAGTCCAGTTTTTTAGATATTAAATAAATTAAATATCAAAATTCTTTTATAATGCTGACGAAATAATCGTAAGTACATCTGCGATGTTACTTTACTTTAATTAAATTAAACATGTAATTATTCTTTGCTAGATTTTATAATAAAATAATCCCCTAAAGAAGTTTGCAAAAAACAAACGAAACGTTGGGAAAAAATGGTAAAATGATCTGATTTATTTATATTTGGAAACAAATAACTGACCATAACAGCCCGAAAAGATAACTATAATTCTCTTAAAAAACCATTTTATTTAATATTTCATTAAAATTTGGCTATTTTCCCGCATTTTGGAAGGAATCATATATTATTCCTTTGTATAAATCCGGCAATAAATCTGACATTACCAATTATAGAGGAATTGCGAAATTAAATGCTATCCCAAAATTATTCGAGAAATTAATTGCTGATTTCATATATCATCAAACTTCACCCGTATTGTCAACGTGCCAGCAAGGTTTTAGAAAAGGCTGCTCAACTACGACAAACGTTCTTCATACGACATATGGTTCTTTAGAAATACCTGTGTATCGGTTAACTATTACATTGGAGGTCATCTTTTGGATCTTGTTGAATCTTTTCTGTATCTTGGTATTTTACTCGATGCTAAACTTGATTTCATATTTCACATAACTTTTACTGTAAACAAAGCTAGAGGTGTCCTCGCTTTTATAAAGCGGTGGGCTAAGGAGTTTTCAGATCCGTATGTAACTAAACAACTTTATGTTTAGCTGGTTAGGCCTATTTTGGAATACGGATCAATCATATGGGATCCATATTATGAGATTTATAATATGGATTAGATTGAATCTGTACAAAAACAATTTTTGTTATTTTGCTTACGTTGCCTTCCGTGGGGTAACTCATATATTCTCCCTCTATATACAAGTAGATTAGCTTTAATTAAATTACCTACTCTGAAGAGTCGACGAACTATGTTAAATGTATCTTTTATGTTGAAACTTATAAATGGTTATATTTACAGTGAATTTCTGTTAAAATCTGTAAAATTGAATGTTCCATGTCGTAATTTTCGTCATTATAAGCCTTTGTTTATAAAATTCTGTGAAACAAATTATGCTAACGCCGACCCATTTCTTAGATTATGTAGGCAATATAATTATCTTTATCAATTTATTGATTTTTGTTTAGACTTAAATGTTGTTAAATGTAAAATTATCGATTTCCTTAATTTGTAACTATTAGAATTGAATTTTTAATTATGTAATCTAAATATTACTTGTAATTAGTCTGTAAGAATATTTTTTTTTGTTCATAGACTAAATTAAATAAATAAAAATTATTGGCGCATTGTATATAGAATAATTATTTCATGTTACACTTCCCAAATGCAGTTCAAATAAACAATAGCTAAGTGGCCTTCAAAATAACGCAGCACTTATATGATCTTGAATATGTTTGTGTATTCTTAATAAATATTTTAAATAAATTTCATAAAATAATAACAATATGAATTATATCATATTTCCCATATGGTTCCAACATATTTAAGCCTTCATAAGTAGATTTGCCTTAACACTCAATCATACGTTTCGTAAATCACTCAAAATTCATGATTGCCTGGTATATTAATAAGTTAATGTATAAACAAATAAGTATAATAAATAAGAGATTGAGTGTATTTTGGAAAGTCATTCAACAAAATAGCATATAAGTAGAACATTTTGTTAAAATAAAATGGAGAAATTAAAGATACCCGAAGGAGCTATAATCACGGATTAAATTTAATTTATTAAATAAAATAAATAATAACTAATTTATTTCCTTTTATATGCTATAAGGCGGTCCCTAGCAAGTAGTGCTCTTTAAAGGCACACTGTTAAAACAAATAGGAGTGGTTTTCAAAAGAGCACCCTTAAAGCACCTAAGGCAAAAAATCGGGTCAGCCTAGCCAAAAGTTCCACCAACAATGAAAGTAATATAACGGACAAAAAATACTTTTCCTCTACAACCAATAATTTTTTTGCACTCTTTTTACTTAACCACACGTATTATTATATTAAAAAATCGAGGTAGGGATTTCGATGAATTTATACGTTTTGAGGTCTCCTGAATCCTTTATTTTGGCTATTTTCGTCAAATGTCTGTTATGTATGCCACTTTTTTATGGAGTTTGTACATACACATACATTTTTATTTAAGCAAAAAACATTGTTTACTTTTATTTAAACGTAAACATTTCCCACTTAAGCATTTATTTGACCTATTTAAGAAATTCACTTTTTGTTTTAAATATTTAAAGTCAATGACACTTTTTAATTTGTAATTATTAAAAGCTAATGACACTTTTAAAAGCCAATGAATTTTTATAGTTAAGCGAGCAATTTTTATTTTTGTTTTGATAACTATGCAATTTGTTATTTGTATTGTGTTACTTAGTAGTAAATTTAATTATTATATGTAAGCATAATTTAAGTATAAAAGAAAGTAAATAAAAACGTGCAAAGGGAGTTTTTACTTTGAAACTAAAAAGGTTCCACTTGTGTTCTTTTTTTACCCTTGATCCACGTTTTCTGCAGGTTAAAGTGCTTGACAGAAATAACTTTATAAGTCAAACTCCTTCAAGTGAATCTGCTTGCAAGGATACTTATTTAACCAAAACAAAAAATAATTCAATTAACATTTTTGGTGACCCCGACGTGCTCCTGTATCAGGCACAGGATTATCATTCTTCAGTTTATTTTTTGATTGGTTAATCCCAGCTTCACATCAAGGATAAAATAGTTCAACGTGAGCTCATTTACGGAACTGGTCACTTCTCAGCAGCAGATTGGTCAGCATATTGAAACCATTATCCGCAACTAAAAAAAGGATGCAGCGTCGAGGAAGACATCAACAAGCTACTTCCAAGAGCGGCTAAGAAGACTAGACGAGCAATGGACAACCTTTGAAGTCAATGACAGCCAAATTCGCGAGCTGTTGAAGATACAACTCGACCATGATTACTTCCAAAAGGATTACTATACATCAATCCTAAATATCGTGCAGCAATACAGGAAGGAGTTTGAATCATCAATGCTGAAACTACCTACGCCTGAAGCCACGAAACCAGATAGGGGACAAACTACAGATGATCAAGTCCAGGTAGAACTCGCTAAGACAGCCACGGCACCAGTTGGTGAGCTGGTAAAACTTATGCGAAGGCAGGCAGCCATGATGGCATCGGTCACTCGAATATTAACAGATAACGTCAGTCATGACGATGCCATAGCCGCCACCAGGTTATGGCAAGACATTGAGGAGCTACACTACAAAATCTCAGAATTATGTGATGAAGGAAGCCAGAATGTATACAATATGGACAGGTTTATCCAGTTCGAAGGGCAGGTCCGAGCAGCCTCCAGAAACTTCAGAGACAATACAGTTCAGATTAATCATGGGCAAAACATTGGGCATTCAGACGCATCGGCAGTACCTATTCCGAAAATTACTATCCCAAAATTTTATGGAAATTACATGAAGTAGAAGGAATTTCACGACTTATTCTCATCATTAGTCATCAAACAGTCGATTCCGGACATCCAAAAAATGTGGTATTTAAAAACGCATGTAGTAGGGGAGTAGGGGAAGCATCAAACCTAATCAAATATTTTAGTTCCACGGGAGAGAACTTTGCAGCGGCATGGTCGATCTTGACAACACGTTACGAAAATAAAAGACTGCTTGTAAGGAAAGTGATCCATGAGCTGGATCACTTAAAAATTTACTGGCAAAAAAGCTTATTTGTTCTAAGTTAAAAAATATTATGTAAGATATAAAATATGTTTGTATGACTTTCAAATATGTGACTAAAATTTGGATGTAAATAATTAGATAATTATTAAAAAAAAAATAAATATGTGTTTTTATATCTCTCTTATTATTCATAACTTAATTTGCATAGAAGAATTTTGAATTGTAGAATTATTTTTTATAGAAATATAAGAATAAATTGGCCAAACTTTCCTTGAATAGTTAGTTATGTTCATAGTTAACGGTAGCAAATATTTAACAATATAAATATTTAACTCTAACAAAAACGACTTTAAAACAGATAGACTGGCACATGATTAATGAATCTCAGATAAATATTGAAATAGTTGCAATCTTAATTATTGCAATTTAAAAACTTGTATACATACTTTTTTAAGTACCTGTGTGTAAAGATTAAAAAAAAAAATTCACACCCGTCAAAATCACATCTTTATTGGGAACACATTCTAATTTTAACTTGATATTTTCATGGAAAGTGCATTACTGATATGTTTGATAACTGTATATACGTGGATATATGTACATACATATATGTTTATGTTTATATGTAGAACGTATGTATGTAAACGAACTCTCTTTTATTAAACTCAATTGTAAATAATATCATTTGTGACATAAAGGCGTAAAATTACTGTCAAAAATTCTCATGTACATACAAAATGTATGAAGCAAACCTAAATAACGCGGCGTCAACGCTTTGCTTTAATCGTCGGTTTTGCTTTTTATCGGATTTGCAAACCAATATTGGTTTTATTTGGTGTCATGAAACCAAGTCGGTTTGGTTATTTTCGAATGGAAATAAAACCGATATTCCAATCAGCTGTTGTTTGGTTCTTGTACGTTCGTTTACCATTCATTTTAATGTTTATTTTTTTGACAAAATAATTGTTTTCATTCAAATATTATTAAAAGTTATTGCATTTTTATTAAATATAAAAAAAAAAAAATATTAGGATACAAAACTGCCTACTGCAGGACGACCAGAACATAAGAATTTTGCAAGATTACCGCAATTACTGAGCATACATATTTAAAGCTGCTTTGCAGATTTATAGCATATTATCGATTAAACAAATACATCACCGCTATATATATAAGTTTCAACAAGAGAATGTCAAGATCAAAGACTTCGTAGTTACTAAGAATAACATTTTTACGGCCAATGCCAATGGACCGAATTATATAAACTTAACTTGGAACCGATAGAAACCGTAGAGTTCTCGACGTTCCAGCAAAAAATAGGTTCATCACCAGGCCCATAACAAAAATAATTGTGCTACTTCAAAAATAAAAATTATTTAAAATTTTATTAATACTCCACCATTTGTTTAATTAATGATTCAACCTTTCTTAATGATATCAACACCAACAGCAACCAACTCGCCTCAAAGAAATAAGCTGAAAATATCTATTGATCCACACCGACTCAAGGAGGCCGGAATGTTCAAAGCTGAACCCTTTTTTCCCGATACTGTACATTAAGTTCTAAATATTCTTTTATTTTTGCACAAAGAAATTATTTACCGCGAATTTTTATTCTCTTTTATCTCTAAATTTTGTGAAAGTTTAAATTCTTTTCTTATTAATATTAATTGTATCGTTATTAATATTAACCCATTAAAAACCAAGACCATTAACTAAAAATTTTTGATTTCGTTTATTTAGCTTAACTAAAATATACACAAAGAATAAGAAAAATATAAAAAACAAAAATAAAAAAACATTCAGGAACTATGTTTTTGGAGCTGTACCCAAACGGGTATAATGGCATAATGAGTATGCTTTTTTTTAGTGTATCAACACTTTTACATCACCTTTTTTCTACACAGAGTGCTACACCACATTGTTCACACATCCGACTTAGTCTCTTATGGCATAGTGAGGGTTTTTTTTATCGTTTTGCGAAAGCGTTTTCCAGCAGTAGTTGCTACACAGGAAGCTAGTAAGCGTTGGGAAGTGAACAATTTCAGTGTATAAATTGGTAGGTAGTTTAAACTCTGCTGTTTTATAAAGCTTCCATGTACTACCCACAATATTGCAGTAAATAGTGGCCACCGTTATTTCTTTCTTTGCAAATAGAGGTGGCCGGTATTTCATTTCATTCTATAGATATTGACACAATCAGGCTGTCAATAACTGGTCTACACCACCCATCCCCTAATTATATTCGGCGATCAACTTCGTCTTCGCTATCACTGCCACAAAATATTTCTACCCCGCCTGGTATATTTAACGTGGGTACATTCGTCTAAAAAATAGGGACATTGTTTCTCTCGCCCGAACGTTAGAGGGAAAACATAAAATTTTTTTTTCTGTTGGACTTACCACGTATATTTATTTTTATTTTAGATTTAAGATATGGGTAATTATTGTTCAAATATATTGAAGATACAATAAATAAAATATGAAAAAAAACCGGTACATCATGGGGAATTCTGTCAATGTTAAAGAAATAGCAACACCTTCCTCCTCATCTGTATTACAATCTAGAGCAGCTGAAATAAACGGAATGTTTAATGTGTGGTGGTCTCTTTCCACAAAATTCAGTGCGCTGTTCAAACTTTTAAAACGCTTGTTGCAAAAAGTTAAAGTTTTGATAGCTTGAAATTCCATTTCAGTTTGAGGAAAAATTAAAAAAAATTCATACTGTATAAGCCATTGTACTCAATTGGGTACACCCAATTTTATACTTCCCAAAAGTTCTCCAAATTATTTTTTTTCTTGTAACTTTTTAAAAAAATAATTTCCTCAGTTTGCAAATTTATCGAAACCACTTATTATAATAAAGTAGGTTTTATTCAACGCAGCTGTATTATTACTGACCTAGCGAATACTCGCAAAACTGTTGCAGAACTATAAAAACTTTAAAAAATGCAAAGTAACGGCACGATGTTTACATTTTGTTTATTAGTGTTTTATAAGCCCATTATGTTGAATGCAAAACCAGAGGAGCAACGTCTAATTCCTCTTCCCATAAAATGTATGCTCATTTAAATATTGTCCATTTTCTGTACCCAATCAGGTACAATAGCTGGGAATGTGTTAATATTCATTGTATTGAGCATGAAAGCAAATAGAAATTAAATAAAGTAAAAAGTTATTTAAAACTAAAATTTATAAAAAGACCCTAAACTGTTAATTAAAACCAAAAGAACTAAAACATTTAAAACTAAACATTTAAAGAAAATTAAAATAAATTAAAATATTTATGTTTTAAAAATACAAACAAACAAGTGAAACATGTTTGATTATAAAAGGGGAAAGCCACCCTTAAGCAGAGAACTTGAATTTATGAACAAAAAAATAAATGTTACCACTCACCAAATATTATCCAGTGTGACAACAGGCCTGATGTTTTGCTAATCTTGACTTTCTATATATAAACCGCACTCGCGTTGGTCTTTTCTGATATACAAACGTAACACCTTATTTATACAACGATTTACCCGCTCGCTAGCGTTCGCCTGTGGGCTATGAATAGTTATTTCTAAACTAAAAGTAAAATAAAAAATAAGCTTATAGGTTTTACATCCAAACAATTCAGCTAGATATTTTTTTCATTTCCAAAGAAAAAGTGTTATATGAACACTTCAATTCTTAGCGATATTACTTGACGTCACAGTAATTTTATTTAATTTATTTGTTTAAATACTTTTTGTATTTTGTTTACATACATACATACATGTAAATTATACAAGCTATTACTGATACATTTCGCTACACCCATTAGCAAAAAATACAATAAACTCTTGGAAGTAAAAGTCTGGCCAAACTTTAACCTGAAAACGCACGTTTTTCCCGAAAAATCTTTTGTTAAATTTAGAGAGGGAGAGAGTATTGCAGTTCCTTTCATATACAATTGTGCTCATATAATTAAGTTACTTACATGGTTGTACTTATAATTGTTTATAAAGAAAATTTTTTTAATAATAACAAAAAAAATTTGAGAACAAACTTAAAGAAATATTAATTCATTTTGAAACTATCAGCTTATTTTTTCTTAGATTTATTTACCTCCATAGAAAAATATTGCACTTTTTACTGTGCCCGTCACGTCATAGGCATCCTGACGGTATTTTTTTACTCTTACTTTCATATTGCTTCAGATATGGATTATATATTTCTTTTATATACAGGTACCCATCCCTTGGTAATCACTCAGGAACAGAGGCTTTATATACAATTATAAAACCTATACAAAACTCTAAAATTATTGTAGAGTTCTGTAATTATTGTTTAAAATATCTTGCTTTCAAAAATAAAAGGTGCTGTCAAGTTTGCAGTGCCTTTAAATCGATAAAATTGCACACTTTCACTACTTTTTCTTTTGGAAACTATATATTTTTGCGGAAAGAAATTTAAAAGTATAAAATTCTCCTCACAAAATTTTATTAAAATCTATCCAGTAGTTTTTACGTGATGCGAACTCAGATAAAGAGATGGACAGACAGATAGAAATTCCGATTCGATTACTATCTGGAACAGCAACAAAATTTTAAAAAAATATTTTGTGAAGAGAAATGGTGCTGTTACAGTTTTATTATATGTATAGAGGCTTTATATAAAATTATAAAACCTATACAAAACTCTAAAATTATTGTAGAGTTCTGTAATTATTGTTTAAAATATCTTTCTTTCAAAAATAAAAGGTGCTGTCAAGTTTGCAGCGTCTTTAAATCGATAAAATTGCACACTTTCACTACTTTTTCTTTTGGAAACTATATATTTTTGCGGAAAGAAATTTAAGAGTATAAAATTTTATTAAAATTCTCCTCACAAAATTTTATTAAAATCTATCCAGTAGTTTTTACGTGATGCGAACTCAGATAAAGAGATGGACAGACAGATAGAAATTCCGATTCGATTACTATCTGGAACAGCAACAAAATTTTAAAAAAATATTTTGTGAAGAGAAATTTTTTAATTTCTTTCCTAGGGGGATACCGAAACAGACCACTGTCCTCATGGTTCCTTTTCGAATCTCTTTGTTTCTCCATGATATCTGGTATCCGACTGGAGGTTTACGAATACCTTACTTTCATTGAGTCTCGTGCTAGCCTTTTACTCTCGACTGATTACAGACTGGCGACTGATACATGTCGATATTCTTCCTCATCACAGAGACTATGGCAATTGCTAATATTTGCTTAAGGCTAAATCTCCACAGCTTCTCCATATAATATGTGTCTGCCCGTGGTCTAAAGCCTTTCTATGTTGGCCTTTTCCCAGGCACAGTCTTACTTCGATTTTTATTTGGCCAGATAATACTTGAGAGTCCGTGAATTGTCACTAACGCGTTTAACCATTTGTAGGCACCCAAATTAAAGCACCTTCTTGATCTTCCTGCCAAATTGCAGTGAAAAATTCCAGAGACTTTGGTGGGGTTCGAATACACAACCCCAAACTGATAGACTTGGGCTAGACTACCTACTAGCCCAATGAGGCACCCGCTCATAAAATTAAGTCATCTTTAATTAATTTTATTCATATATTAGGCTAATATTAAGTTTAAAAGCCTTTATTGCTTAGCACTTCATCACATCCTTTTAGCATAGTTTGGACCAATGCAGCATATTAGGTAGGACTCAGTATCTCCCATTTTGCGAAAAGCTACTGCTCTTTTTATAATCCCCTATTGATTTTCTATGCCATTTAATTATATGAGCACAAGTGTAAGTAATTAATACTTTGCATGGTAATTAATACTTTGTATGGTGTCCTATCTGCAAGCTTTAACTAGAAAACAAGCTTTTCTCCCAGAGTATAAAATTTAAACATTCTACCTATTATATTTATACAGATTAACGACAAAATCGCCCAGCCGATTGTGCTGGACTATGCTTAATAATAAAGACGTGAGTAGTATAAAATTGAAAACCCTTACCTATAACAGTATCAGAGTTATATGCTGATAAATATTTACATTGTATGGGAATAACTACATCTAGTCTTCCAACCTAGACAATTTATTTTGCGAAACATTAACATAAGGGTTACAGATGTAAAATTGCAAGAATCTACATATTTTAGTTATCTAGGTAACGATAGTAATTTTGCACTTTTTACGGGAGGTACCACGCCCACTATTCCAATCTAGTTTGTGTTTTGCTTACCTATGCAAATTAGTATGAGGGTTACTTTTGTAAAGTGCCAAGATTCTATCTTTTATAGTTCTCTAGGTACATGATAAGAATTATTCACTTTGTAAGGTACCACACTCACTATGCCGATGAAATATCAAACAAACATACATATTTTGTGCGCTATATATATATATATATATATATATATATATATATATATATATATATATATATATATATATATATATATATATATGATCAAATAATTAATAAGTAAATCGTTTTAAATGTGTATAATTGTTATTATACCGAACATAGTAGTAGACATTCTGTCTAACTATCAAATGTTTACCTATAGCTGTTTAAAATTTTCAAGTGTTCGTCTGTAACGGTTCAAAAGATAGGGTCATATAGCCTTTTCTGTCCCAAGCAATTTCAAAATTGGGCGGATTTCATGGATATTATCAGTATATAATAGGTAAAATTAAAAACTATAAAAATGTATTTTTTATGTCCATACAAAGTTATCGTCCTTAGAAAGGGGATATACACATATGTGCCGTGCGATTTCACTTGGTGTAGATAATAACATATAAAATGCTCTTCAACCAATAACAAAATATATCTACACATTTGTGTTGGTAGGTACTAAAGGGATAATAATGCGCACTTTTTTAAATTGCTGCCTTTTACGGTTCATAATACACCTATAATTATTAAAAACCAGAAACTTTTTTAAAATTGGACCAATCTGTAAGCATTACCTTTCTAATAAAGAAGTAATTTACAAAATCGGCTCAAAAATTACTGAGTTTTGCGGGCACAAACCACATATCTACAGAAACTAGCCTTAGGTGAAGATGACGCGAGTTCAATGATTTTTTCCTCCAAAAATTGCTCAACGCGCCTAAAGACGTTTTCACTTTAAAATAAAAAAAATTATCCAGTGTGACAACAGGCTTCACGCTTAACTAGGCTTTGATGTATAAATCTCACTCGTGTTGGTCTTTTCTGATATACGAACGAAACGCACAATGATTTACCCATTCACTGGGGTTCAGCTGTAGTTATATGTACATATGTATGTAACTAACACTTTTAATTACTGTGCTTGCTTTTATATAACTTAATTATTACTTTTGTTTTTTACTTGTATACATTACTATTTAAATTATTTTTTTATTGTTTTAATTCTTTGTGATATCTGTTTATTGCAATGTGATTTGATTGTTGCAGAAAAAATGGCTAAAAACTAAGAATTTAAATAATAATCAATATTAGTTTTTAATCAATAAATATATTTTTGAATTTAAATAACGACATTTAACAGAAAATAGTTTAATCCAAATAATTTTAGTCTTTGGGTATATATAATGCGGCTAGTGTATTCTGTACACCACACTTGGTTAGAAAATTTTCAATTCGGTACTCCTAACCTTTGGTGCATATTGAAATTTCAGGAACTCATAACACATACAAATTTTGTTACGCAAATAATTAATTATTTCTTTTGATACCAATTTCTTAAAAGGCTTAAAAAATGTAAATTTTGATAAATGGCCAATTACTATTAACAGTCCTATGTGTCCTTTCTTCGCCCTTGTCCACTCAAGTCAGTGAAAAGTCTTTGAAAAGGTTGTACATTCTATACTATTTCGCTCAAAGGTTCTTAAAATATTTGTGGGAGTCTTAAAAATTTTTCATAACTCGCAATTATGGATGTTGTCTATCAGACAGTAGCCAATCTCGGCCAATAAAAGTATCTTTGTATTCATTCCAATGTCTTAATTGTACCCCCATGAGATGAATTTAAAGGCTAGGACGTCTTCTTGCCAGGAATGTGGCAGAATAGCCATGTAGCATATCCTCCTGGTCAAGCCAATCACAATGAATCTCCTAAAACTGAAACAAAGCCAATGTCGTCTTGTTGTCAAAACAATAACAAGGAAATTCCCAAAAAGAGAAGGTGTACCACTATCAATCACAACATTTTTACAATTATAATAGCAGCCGTATTTATCCCCTTGGTGTTAGGGGTACAAGTACACAACAAAGAATTTGGAAGGCAATTAGGCATCCATTTTGAAGGAATCTAATCAGCAATAATATCACCTACGGAATGGCAACTATTAGTCCATTATGATTTAAAAGGATTTTGGTCTGAATTAATAATATTCTCAGAAGGCACAAAAACTCTCAATCATTTATGCAATGAAATGCAAGAAAAATCAACATGTACAAATCTGGTAAAATATTTTGAACATACTGAATCTGAACTTACTATGGATAGCAGCTTACTCTCCGGAAAAAGACAGAAGAGATCTGCAATCGATTTAGTTGGCAACATTGCACATTCGCTGTTTGGAGTGCTGGATTCAGAATATGCAAAAGACATGGCACAAACAATACACAAGTCAAGGAAAATGAAGCACATCTGCTTAACCTGTTAAAAAATCAGACGTCAATTATTGATTCTACCATAAACATCATGAAGTCAGACCAAGAAGCTATTAAGAAAAAATTTGATCAAATTGACTTTCAAATCACAGAAGTTCACAACATGATCACTACGGCTAAAGAAGAATACCATCAAGACAGGCTTTATCGTTTCTTTTCATCACTTTGTATACAATTAACAATTACAGCAGCAAATTTGCAGCATACACAACTGTCACTAATTGATATCCTTACAAGTACTCACCACGGTATCATTAGTCCATTACTCTTAACCCCCCGCCAATTGCAAATTGAAGTCGCAAAAATAAAATTCCATCTTCCGGAATCATTAGATCTCCCTGTAAGGCAAGAAGACACTTTACACTTATACAAACTTATGAAGGTTAAAGGAGGACTTACCGAAAATATAGTAATATTTAGCTTGACCTTACCATTAATCGAACGCGATAGGTTCGATATTTTTAACCTGATCCCAATACCAAATTGGGTTAACAATACGTTAGTATCAATAAATCCATGTTCATCCTTTCTCATCATCAACATAGCTCGCAACGATTACTTTGCTCTTAGCCATACCGAACTCGATTCATGCACTCTTCTCAAAGAAGAACTCTATCTCTGCTCCAAGGCGTCAGTAAGACATGAACAAGGTTCAACAGCATGTAGCTGTGAAATCAATTTATTTCATAACAAAACTCAATTAGACTGCCCAATACAGATAATAAAAGATTCTGCCTCGTGGACTCCTCTCTACCATAAAAATAAATGGATATACGCAATTCCATCTCGAGCTCAAGCAACAGCAGTATGTAAATCCGAAATTACACAATTAACCCTAGAAGAATCAGGTTTGCTCGTATTGGAACCAAACTGCATCCTTAAATATAAATTTATGACATTACAAGGACAACAAGTAATATCTAGCAGCAGTAAAACGTCATACACTAGCCTGTGGGAAATCACGGAGCGAAGTCATGAAGAACGTTTAAAACCATTATTAAATGAAATCCACACAAATAAATATATTTCACAAAAAAAAAAAATCTAACAACATTACAAACCACTTTACACGAACAACAAATACTTTAGCTGCCGAACAAAATTAATACCCACAACTACCATCATATCACACATACATCATTATTAATCCCAATTTAAGAAATTCACTTTTTGTTTTAATTATTTAAAGTCAATGACACTTTTTAATTTGTAATTATTAAAAGCTAATGACACTTTTAAAAGCCAATGAATTTTTATAGTTAAGCCAGCAATTTTTATTTTTGTTTTGATAACTATGCAATTTGTTATTTGTATTGTGTTACTTAGTAGTAAATTTAATTATTATATGTAAGCATAATTTAAGTATAAAAGAAAGTAAATAAAAACGTGCAAAGGAAGTTTTTACTTTGAAACTAAAAAGGTTCCACTTGTGTTCTTTTTTTACCCTTGATCCACGTTTTCTGCAGGTTAAAGTGCTTGACAGAAATAACTTTATAAGTCAAACTCCTTCAAGTGAATCTGCTTGCAAGGATACTTATTTAACCAAAACAAAAAATAATTCAATTAACACAGGTCATACCGTTTGACATATCAAAATGAAGTTTAGTATGTGCCTTTCTTATATGGAGCTGAAGTGCTGTATAGTTTTTGGGCATAATCGGGAGGGGTCAATTAACCCCAAATGTTTTGAACGCTCTATAGGTCATACCGTATGACATATTAAAACTAAATTTTGTATGTGCCTTTGGTATATCGAGATGAAGAGCTGTATAAATTTTGCGCATAATCAGGAAGGGGCAAGAGGTAGTTTACTTAACATCCCAAATCGAAAATAATTTTTCGATTCGAATATACTTTGAACTTATATTCTTTATGTAATATCTTTGACGTTTGGGAATAAGGTGTTAAGTCAAAAATATGCATTTTGAGTTTTTGATTGGGTTTAACTACATCGTTTGGTATCAATAACTTAATTCTACCGCAACTGCATCCAATCGTAATCATTTGCTCTTTAGGCAATAAGTCAGAAAAATACATATTTTGTTTGGTATTAAGGTCTTAAGTTGACTTAAGTCTTTGTGACCGAAGCCGTTGAAACATTTAATATTCTTCTAAGGGTATAAGTTAACTTAAGTCTTTTATACGGAACGGAATAATCAATTGTTGCTATCTCATTTTTATATACGTATAACCACGTCGATATTTTCTTTGCTCTTTGCTAACCACGTCATTAGTGCCGCTACATAAAAAACGACTCAACAAACGAAACAACAAAGAAAAGAAATCGATTATTTCATTGCTTGTCTAATCTAGTTACCTAGCTTTTATTCTTCATATGAATCGCAATACTCAATTGAGCGAATGAATTTGTATTTCTCTGAATTGGGTTCACATTATTTTATAACAGTTTACAACAGTTCCATCGCTATTTTCGGCTATGGCAAACATTTTTGATTCCGAAGATAGCGTTATGGATAAGGATTTTTCCCAGAAGAAGAAACCAGTGAAAGCGAAAAAAATGGAGTTGCAACTAGTCCAAACATTTTCGATTCCGATGATAGCGTTATGGATAAGGATTTTTTCCCAGAAGTAGAAACCAGTGAAAGCGAAAACAAAATGGAGTTGCAACTAGTCCAAACATTTTCGATTCCGATGATAGCGTTATGGATAAGGATTTTTTCCCAGAAGAAGAAACCAGTGAAAGCGAAAAAAAATGGAGTTGCAACAAGTCCATTAGTTCAAGTAAGTGAGGACGTAGCAGTTGATAACATGGGAAATAATGGTAAGAAGTATTCCAGGCGCATAAGGAAAGAAAGAACTAAAAAAATTCAGCGGAAAAGTAATTAAGGCAAGGCAATTACAACATTTAAAAAAAAGCAGGAAAAAAAGCAATACTTTTCTTAAAGAAGAAATTAGGAAAAATATTTTTGACGAATATTCGTCGCTTGGGAATCACGATAAAAGGGTAACTTTCATTGCGAACCTCATAAATGTTAAAGAAAAAGAGGTTTCTCGCAAAAGAAAAGCTGACAGTTTAAAAACTAGGGAAGTAACCTACGAATATTCCCTAGAAGTAAATGGCACAAGAGTTTCTGTGGGCAACGGTTGTTTCAGTAGAACTTTATACGAAAGAGAAAATTTTATATCAAATGCCATTAAAAATAAAATGCTTAACACATCCAGCATTACTAAGGATAATCAAAGAGGAAAAAAATCTCCGAAAAACAAAAAATCTCAGGAGGAACTTAATGAGGTACGGGCTCACATAACATCATTTCCAAGCTATGAAAGTCATTACACCAGACGTACAAATAACAAGAACTTTTTACCTTCCTATTTAAATTTGCGCATTATGTACGACTTATACAAAGAAGGACGAGAAAATTTTGTTAGCCGTTCAATTTATGAGAGGGAATTTCACAATTTAAAACTCGCCTTTAAAAAACCAAAAGTGGACACCTGTTATAAGTGCGACACCCTTCAAATGCGCGTTGAAGTTGCTGCCACTCAAGAAAAAAAAAACAAGAAGCAGAAAATGACCTCCAAATCCACCAAGAGGGGGCTACCGGATCGTATGATGCCAAAAAAGCAGATAAGCTTGCGACACAAGACAACGCTCTAAAGAAATGCTTCAGTTTTGATCTACAGCAATGCCTGCCAACCCCATTTGTTGGATCGTCGGTAGCATTTTATAAAAGGCAGTTGTTGACCTTTAACTTAACAGTTCACGATAATGCTACAGGAGAGTCAACACACTATATGTGGCATGAAGCTCTAGCAGCTAGAGGAGGAAACGAAATAGCGTCCTGCTTATACGCTCATTTGAAGAAGTTAACTGGTAGCGTTTTTGAGGTGACATTTTACTCAGACACATGTGAGGGACAAAACAAAAACAGTCACGTGGCGGCAATGTTTTTAATGGCTCAGGTTAAGTTCCCCAATTTAACCATAAACCACAGGTTCCTTGGTCCGGGACATACGCATATCGAATGCGACGTGGATCATTCCATGATTGAAAAACAAGAAAAGAAAACAAAAACATCAGTTTATCACCCCGATGATTGGTAACAGTTGGTAAGAACAACAGGCCTTAAAAAGAACGTACTCGAAATGCAGGAAGAAGAATTTTTAGATTTTGCAGCTTTGTTGAAGACAGTTTTTGTATGCAGGAAAAAAATTACTTTAAATGAACACTTCTCTTGGCATAGTGCACAATGGCTTCAATACAAGCAGAACGGCTTAGTGAGTTACAAAACCAGTTTGAATGATTCCGAAGATTTTAAGCTTCCTTAGGAGAGGAAAAAATAAAAATCTAAAAAATTATCCACTCCAAACAAAATATAAAACTTTGGTACCGATATCTGAGAAGAAAAAAAGGGATTTGTGTTCTCTTTTAAGCTTGATACCTCCTGTGTTATACAGTTTTTATAAAAATTTACCAACTTCCTACACCGCTGTAAATGATGATCCTGATTTGGTAGATGAAGAAGAGGAAACAGAGACAACTTAAATTTTTTTTCTTGGTTTTTATTATTAACTTTATAATTATTAATTATTAAATTACTTTTATTGTTTATTATAATAATTTTTCAAGCTTTTGAATAAATGAATTAATTAATTCCTATGGTACGAAATAGAGGCCTGAACAAATGTATTTAAACATCAAACACACCCTCATGTTAAAATGGTTTTCACACATATTCCTTGCATTACAACAACATAAAATACTGTCGTATACCAGTGTTGGGATTTCAAAATGTATAAATTGTACCCCTTCAATGATTAGATTGTACCAAATAAGCATAAATTGTACCAAAATTTGCCTCGACATTAAAATGTGATAAATTATTTTACTAGGGTATTATACTAAGGTATTTTAAAGTAATGATAATTGACATTGATTCCTTGAAATACTGTTTTTGTGTTGCTAACTTATGTACTAACAATTATTTGGCCAAAATACCTATTTTATAAGCAAAATTATTAGTATGTACCAGCAGGTTATTCTCTATGTACCAGCAGGTTATTCTGTAATTTCTAGCATATGCACATAGGGACAAATAACCGAATTAGGACGACAAAAATAGAACTTTGTATTTTGTTAAATGTAACTACTATTACACCTTTAATGTTCTATGTACCAGTACGCAATCAACCTATAAGTATTTATTTTTTAACGCATCACATTAGCCTGTATGTGGTTGCAAAGTATTATCTGTTACACGCATTTATACCTGTCAGCAGCATCTATAGCATTTGTTGCTACAATCGATAATTTTTTGTAAATTTACAGCTTAAATTTGGAGTTATTATGAAAATAAAAATTACATGTAGTGTAGATATAGTATACTTTTTTTATTATGAAATATATTAAAATGTACTTTAGGTAGAGCTATAAAAAAGTTCCACGCAGTTCCACGACTTTTCCTCATAAGTTAATAAAAACAACTACTAATAAGTACAAAAAAGTTAAATGGAGTTCCCTCCGTTTCCCCTTACAACAAATGGAGCATTTTTTCCTTTGGTACACCTAATACTGAAAATTCTACATACAAATTTACACTATGGCTAAAAATAACAGTTACAAAAGCAGTACTATCGACAATCTACTAAGATAAGAACAGAAAAAAAGACGACTAAGGTCAATTAATTCAACATCACGAAGTCACATTTTTACTTACACAGGACGAGAAATATACAGGTCAAATAACTTCTTACGCAAGGAGGGTCTACTTACACCACTAAAACCCAGCAACAGTCTACGACATAATCTCAAGACATCCACAAAAACAACCGAAAAATTTAACAACAGCGGAGTATACAGACAGTTGCACCTGCAACCATACATATATAGGACAAACGGGACGAACGCTAAAAACAAGATTTACAGAACAAATACGATCTTACAAACGAAAAAGAGAGGACTCCAACTTCGTATTACACCTTGAAACTCAAAAACACGAACCAAGGGGAATAGATGAATGTATGACATCGCTGTCATCTTAGCAAAAACGGACGCAGACTGGAATTTCTTGAAAACATGGAAATCAATAGAAAGAGCTTATATTTATCCCTTATATTATGTGTTAGGAGAAGCCAAAAGAAAGTGTTATCCAGCAAATGTTGAGATAAACGAAAATGAGGCTGTGGTACCGTTGCAAGATCTTCCTGCACATACTACGCAACGTCTGGTTCAAGTTCAGACTGATGCGATACTGCAGTATATTTCCACTGACTGTCATACAATTGAAGTATCACATGCTGGATGCTGGTTTCTTCAGACCCTGTTGTGACCGATAACCGAAAAAAGCTAAAAAAAGTAAAGCAAAATTTAATGGAACTCTATTAAATATGTTAATGCTGCCCATTTTTTGTGGTAACGAAGAAGAGAGCTATGAAGAGGAGTTTGATGACCTCCAAGACTATAAAGATGTTAATATAGATTAAAATTACTTTTATGTCCCCTTTTGTCATCTTGATAATTAAAAAAATGTGAAACAATTATAATTCTTATTATTTTAAGTAGTATCATCACCAGTTGACCACCATTAACAAGTCATCTCATTACCAAAAAAGTCCTTACGATTTCACTCTAGAGAGAATAGAGAAAGATATCAGCCAAATACTGCCGGAAACGGATTGAGGCGATGCGAAAAAGTTAAACGCTGTAGTTTAGCAAAAAGGTCTTGTTACTAAATTACATATTACTTATATGAAAGGGTTATCAAACTTAATAACAAAAATCATGAACGTAAGTCAAGAAGGTAGCAATTTAGTCAGTTCTAGACAGGGTTGAAAAACTTTGAAATTGTACATGTTTTTTATTTTAAGAAAAAGATTTTGATTAAATAAAAAAAATTATTGAATAAATCTTATATGAAATTGTACCAAAAAAGTATGAAGTGTACCAATGGACCACTGATGTGTCGATTGTACCAAATATGGTACAATTGTACCACAAATCCCAACACTGTAAATAGAGAAGTTCGTTTATGTGATTATTTTTAAATACTAAACGTGAGCATAAAACGTCTTGTTAGACTAACTTCATAGTGTTCAATTATGAATTGGTCTCTTTTTTCTTGCACTTGATTTCATGTGTATACATATATTGTTAAATAAAAACATACAATAGCATTTGCTCTTCTTCCAACCAATGCAATATTTGTTGTTGTTTGAAATTAAATTTCAGTTGTGAATATTTTGTTTGAATAGTGTCTCTCGATATGAAATACTGTTATAGCAGACAACATGTATGTTTGTAAATGTATGATGTTAAAAGCAAGGGGTTTGTACTTTGTATTTTAGTTATTTTATATTATTTTGCGCGTTGAGTGGTTGAAAATAGAAAACTGTAGTAGATTGAATTTTTTTTAACTTTTATTGATGAATAACAAAATCTAATTTAATTTTTTCTCTCAAAAATCAGAGATTTTACTCTCAAGAAAATTTAAGTAAAATGAACTAGTGAAAAATATGAAATGCTCAGCATATTTATTGCACTTGATAAAACTGTCCGGTCAAATCAGGTGCACTGATTTTTGCACTGTTTGCTCTCTTGTTCTCTGTATTTACTGTTTAGTAATATTCGACTACACATACAATCAATATTTGCGTTTCAAAAACATGCAATACTGTACACTTTTTAACATCTTGCGCTCACGTTTATTAAATACTATCAAGACAGTATTTGTTCGTAACAAAGCCTTGTGTGTCAGTAAAAAAAAGAGCAAACACTCCAAGTATTCAAGTATTTGAAAAAATATAACTGAAGACCATCATCACTTGTAATTTGTTTCTTTTTTAAATGCTTCTGTTGTTCTTATGTGTGTATCATATGAACGGTTGGATGCTTTGTACAGATCAATACGTTTTTTTTTTTTTTTTTTTTTTTTTTTTTTTTTAAAAGAGAAGTACCACTCAGGCAGTTAATGCCTACATAAACTGTGGTACTTCCTTTGGAAAGGGATAGTAGTAGATAAGACAGATGGTTAGTGATAGTGAAGCTTCGATTCTGGCAACACTGCAATTGCACGTTATGATTATTTTTAGAACAGTATTGCTGCGCCTCTGGTGTTATTTAGGCGAATTAGTTTGAAGCTAGCATAGCCAATTTATAATTATTTTACTTCGCCGGCGATTTAGTGCTATGTGGTAATACCGGCGAAGGAGGGCGCTGTGATATGCATTATTAGTTTTTGTTTTATTAAAAATAAAACAAAAACTAATTTTTAAGCCAATTAACCAATAGTTGAGTTTAATCAAATTAACTGTTAAATCAAAACAATTTCTTATTGGATTTATTAAATTTTACTAAACTTTACTAAATAGAAATATACATGGAAAAGAGTGTTTAATTAAAACATTTTAATTTTTAGTGTTCACTAACTATTTATGTATATTTTACTGTTTTTATACCCTTCACCACAGGTGGAAAGGGTATATATGTATAAGTTTGTCATTCCGTGGGTAAGTTCTACAATATTCATTTCCGACCCCATAAAGTATATATATTCTGGATCCTTATACATAGAGAAGTTAATTAAGCGATGTGTTCGGGTAGTAATGGCATTTGCCAAGGCGCCAGAAGAGATACAAAATATTTAAGCACACAAATCTGTCAGGCATAGTTTTGGAAATTTTCGGTTTGCAATTCAGCAACATCGGATCATTCCTTTGGAGGCTGCGGGCCAAAAATCACGCCCACCTATATTATTCCACATTTTTTTATTTTTTCGGCTTAAATGATTCTCTTTTGCTTTCTGTTTGTTTTTAGGTTGGTGGGGTTTTTCTACTTTGATTTGTATTAAAGACGTTTATAGAAAGCAATACACATAGAGGTAGCCAATAGACCCACAGGATACCCACTGGTAAATAGGAACAGTTAAAGGGCACATGGGAAGTCAATATGGGGAAATTTTTTTAAGGATTTTTTTTTGCTTTAGTCTGACCATTCTAACTCAATATAGATTTCAGGAAGGTCCTAAATTAAAAAAAAAAACAATAAAATTAAAAAAAAAAATTAAAATGAATTAAACCAATATCAATGCCCTTACTAAACATATTTACATTTATTTATATAACACAGTACGACGGTGGTTGGTACACATGAGAAATGTTAACAGAATATGAAAATAGGCTTAAAATAAAGAAATGCGTGTCCCGGCGTTTTGCTGTAGCACGTCAGAATTTTAATAAAATCGATTTTAAAGTTTCGAAGGACCGTGGAGGTTCACTTGTAACGTAATACTATTATAAAAAGTTCTATAAAAATAGAATGGGTGAACCGATTTAAATGCTTGAGCCAGTTTTGAACAGGGAATTAAATTTGGATTTGTTCAGAATTTTCGGGCCAAGTTTCCATTTTTCTTTTTTGGCCGTCGTTTAATTTCATACAAGTAGCCACTTCCTTAGGAGAATATTGTCAAAACCCTCCCATCCATGTTATCTCCTAAGTAAATTGTACTAAATAGCCCTATTTATTACCCTAAATTTTACAGATTACCTATTCGTGGAGGTTTTTTTTGGATTTTGGCATTTCAACAATATTTATTGAAAATTAAAATTTAATATTAACATTTTATTTTAAAAAAACTAAGATTTAAATGAGAAAATAAATATGTATTTATTTTGTTTTTCACCCCTAAGGGTCTGTGAGCACATACACAATCTAACGAGAATCTCACAGAGAACAAAACATATAAAAATTTTAAATCAGTAGCATACCAGCTTTCAATAAAGTAGTTTTGTATCACTTTGCTAAATATTCAGCAAACCAATGCATTTTCATTTTAACTACTTTTTTGGTTTCGGGGCCTTTGTTTTTAACCCTTAATAGATACGTCTACCCAGACTTTTAATTTTTTCTTTGTGAATAAATGGAATTTATAACGTAAAAAAAGGAGTTACAAGGATGTTTCAACATATCATATATCATATTAGTAACACATGAGGTCTGACCGGACTCACATCTGAAAAATCTTTTTTTTATGGTCAAGCAGCAAACAATCTTTGAAAGTATTTAAACGAGTGTTTTTTTCTAAAAATAAATTTTATTAGTTCCAATCAAAATTAATTAAGAATTCGAATTTATTTTCAATACACGATATTAAAGTGAATTTCGTGAAAGTATAACAAGTATGTACACTATTTGCCAAATGAAAATGATGGATCTGATATAAAAAATGATTTAGTCATCGAACCGAATATAGAACACGACAGTGATGAAGAAGAACACGATTGTGATTCCATTTCAGGGATGAATAATTAAGAATTATTTCTTTGGATAATTCTTCTACAAAACCGACTACAAAACAAATATATATGCATCAATTCTAAACTATAAATTAAAAGGAAGTAATATGTAAGAAATACAGGTATGTTCTGTAATCCGAAACCGAGTGAAATTGAATCCGAATGAAATTTTAAATTGTCATAACTTTTAAATCTTACAAAATTTTGATACTATTTTTTATACATTTGATTAAAGACCATTCACATAACTTCTTTGATTTCTAATGTTTTAAAATAATAGGCTCAACTAAGTTATATTTTTCTTTAAAAATGTATTCGATTTCAATTTCACTCGGTTTCGGATTACAGAACATACTCGATAGTACTTAAATCAAATACTTTTATAATTGTTGCTCTAACGGACATAGTAATATACGTTATGTACATTCAAATATCTATCCATAACGGTTAAGTAGATAAAGCCATATACGACAAATTACGTCAGATATGAGGAAACCCTTTATTTTTTTATACTTATTATTACTGACACAGTAATAAAAAGTAACGCTTCCAAAGAAATGGCCATATAGCTCAAACAATGTCACCTAGGGGACACCCTTTAATGTGCAATTTAAAATTAAACACTTATTTTAAAGGACAGATTCTTTGTAAATTTCAAATGTCTGTCTAAAACGGTTCAAAAGTTTGGCCATATGCATCAATTTACATCAACTATTGAGACACCCTTTAAAATTTTAAATATTTATAAATGTTATTATATGGGACATAATAGTGGAGATTCTGTCTAATTTTCAAGTGTTTGTCTATAACGGTTCAAAAGATAGGGCTAGATAGGTAAAATTATATTAATTATGGGGACACCCTTTAGTTTCCAAACTTAAATTATATACTTAATGTTATAAAGGACTTAGATATACAGGTTCTTTGTAAATTTCAACCGTCTCTCTGTTACGGTTCAAAAGTTTTGCAATATACATAAATTACATCAACTATTGGGACACCCTTTATCTTCTAATTATAAATATTTAATTTCTGATTATAAATATTGGACATTCTGTCCAATTTTCAAGTGATTGTCTACAATGGTTCATATATTTAAATTGACGTCACATATGGAGACACCCTTTAATTTTTAAGTTTATTTTTTATTAATTTCTGTTACTGGCAGCTATAGTAATAAGCATATTATAAGGTGCATAATACACGTAAAAAACACGTATGTTGTATGGGGACACCCTTTAAAGTTCAAAATTCTGAACTTCTTTTAAAATCTGTAAGCATTTCCTTTCTAATAAAGAAAAAAATTTACAAATTGGTACAGAAATGACTGAGTTCTGCGGGCACAAACATAAAAAAAGCAACATTCAGACGAATTGATAACCTCCTTCTTTTTTTGAAGTCGGTTAAAAAGTTGGTACTAGATGGGAAATAAATAAGCAGACAGTGTTATTCAATATAAAGTTATGCATAATGCCAACAAACAAAATCTTATTAACACGGAAAGAAGCAAAATATGAAAATAAAATAAAGCAACGAAAAAAGGGGAAAGAAAAAAATGAGAAAGAAACATACACTTATACATAGAAATAGTTTGGTGAGTTTTTCATAAAAAAATATCAAAACAGAGAAAGAAACGCCAAATGTTAAATAATTAATAACGACAAACAAAACAAAATTTTAACAACCAAAACAAAATGTGCATACAAAGCAAAAAAGAATAATTTAACAAAACAAAACAACAAATTTACAGAATCCAAACAAAGTTTTGTACAAAAAAAATTTTTAATCTAACGTATACTATTTGGAAACAAAGTCTCCTGGGTATGACTTAGTCAATGGATATGTAGCCAAAAATCTGACTTGAAAATGCATTATTTTCTTAGCTCTAATCTATAATTCTATACTTAGACTTAATCACTTACCGTCCCAATGGAAGTGTGCCGAGATCATAATGATTCCAAAGCCAAACAAACCAAATAATATTTTGTCTTCCTACAGACCAATAAGTTTACTGGCAACATTTTCCAAAATATTTAAAAAAATATTTCTAAAAAGACTGCAACCAGTGATGGAAAAAGAGAATATAATTCCGGAACACCAGTTCGGCTTTAGACATAAACACGGAACTCCAGAGCAGTGTCACCGGGTTGTTAATGTTATATCTGATTCACTTGAGAAAAAACAGTACTGCTCAGCTCTTTTTCTTGACGTTCAGCAGGCTTTTGATAGGGTGTGGCATCAAGGTCTACTCTACAAAATTAAGAAAATGTTACCGGCGCCATATTTCCTTTTTTCCAAAGCTATTTATCAAATAGATCTTTTTATGTGAAAATAAAAGACTAGAGATCGAATATACTTTCAATTAATGCCGGTATTCCACAAGGTAGCGTACTCGGTCCAATTTTATACACAGTATTTACAGCTGATATGCCAACAACTCCAGATATTACAGTAGCCACCTACGCAGATGATACTGCTATTATCGCAACAAGTCCTTGTAAAGCGGAAGCCTCTCTTCTCGTTCAAAACGTACTCAACCTACTCGAAAAATGGTTCCTAAAATGGAATATAAAAGTAAATTCCGAAAAGTCAAACCATGCTACATTCACATTACGTAGGGGAAACTGCCCTGATGTCAGTATTAATCAACAGGTTATCCCACAACGTGAAGTCGTCAAATACCTCGGCATGACAATTGATAGACGCCTTACCTGGAAACCACACATTAAGGCCAAACAAAATCAACTTAACATAAAAAACAAGAGACTTTATTGGCTCTTGGGACCAAAATCCCAGCTAAACTTAAACAATAAAATTAGAATATATAAAGCAATCCTTAAATCAGTTTGGACGTATGGGATACAACTCTGGGGTACTACAAGCAAATCAAACAGAAGTATACTAGAAAGATACCAATCAAAAACTCTAAGGTTAATCACAAATGCACCATGGTTTGTTACAAATAAGCACATATTTCTTGATCTTGACATTCCATCAGTTTCCCAAGAAATTCGCAACTTTAGTGAAAGGTATTTACAAAGACTAAGTGATTACTCCAATCCTTTGGCAATTTCTCTCCTCGATGATAGCAACGAAATAAGAAGATTAAAACGAACCCATATATTAGATTTACCATTTAGAAGCTAAATCCTAAACTGTAAATATGTAACATAAAAATCAAAAAAAAAAAAACTAAAAGAGAAAATAAATATGTATGTTTTGTTTTTAACCCCTAAACACTTAAACAGGTCTGCCCACACTTTTTTTTTGCAATTTAAATGTGTTTTCGATTTACGTCTGAAATTTTTTTGACTTTCTAATGGTGAAAAAATGGAATTAAAAAGTAAACAAAAAAGGAGTTACAGGGATGTTTTAACATATATATTATATTAGTAACACATGGGGTCTGACCGGACCCATATCTTAAAAATCTGCTTTTTATGGTCAAGCAGCTAAACTGTCATAAACTTTTTTACTTTATTAGTTTATTGCAATCTTTGAAAGTGTTTACACGAGTGTTCTAAAAATAAATAAATGTTCTAAAAATAAATAAAATAGGACAATCACTTTTATTTTTGGCTTACTTTTATACACCGTAAGATTTCATTTATACAATTTACTTGAAAACCTAGTCATTTTATCTTTTATTTCTTCGGCTAACTCTGGCAACTCACTTTTGTTTCCATAGATTGTTCCAACAATTGTAGTTTTTTGGCTAATAATACACTCGTGAAAAAGTTATCTGTTGTTACGTTCCTTCCGTAACCTGCAAATGATTCCATTAACTTAAGAACAACGAACTCCCCAAGTGAAATTGAACATTCTCTGCTCTCATCCTTTCCCAAATATGGAAACCCTTTTATTATTTACTGTGTAGTTTCGAAACGCTTTGACATTTTTAGGGTAAATATCTACAACAGAATATTTCACTATGTAAAGAATAATAAATTGACATCCAAATTTTTATTCTTTGCTTTATTTCCTTCAAATAAGTAATCGTAACAAAATTGCATGAGAAACGCTTTACGACTGCTCTAATTGAGACTGTACTCAATACTGTTGTTGTCTACTCTTTTCAATTGCATACGACTTTGAGATAACCGTAAGTTAAAATAGTACATACAATAAGTTTACTACCGCGGTGGACCGATCAAATTGACCGACTGCGGTAGGTAGGACATATAACAAATTTTTCTTTTTTCTTGGAAATAAAAACGATAATTTATTTGAAGAAAAGTCATATAGTTTGGTATCGGTATTATACACTTTAAATATGTGTAAATTATACAAAATTTTGAAAACGGTCAATTTGACCGGCACTGGTTGGTTTAGTGTTAAAGTATGCAGTATCTTTAAATAGGGGTACTTTCACAGCTTTTTCTTTACTTTCTCTTGGAAATAAGATAAGAGAAAAAAGTATCATATATTGGAATCAAGATACTAAGGTACATCCACACAAAATTTTGTTAAAATCCATCCAGTATTTTTACGTGACGCGAACACAAACACAAAACCAGGCAGACAGACAAGATATGAGTTACTATTTTATTATATGTAAGTTAAAAATAACATTAATTAAAGAACAAAGCCAAATAATTTTTCTTTTAACTATATTTGTAAAATCAGTATTAATAAAAGTTAATGAACTTATTAACAACATTATGAATTGACCAACATAGCCAAATAATATTTTCTTCGAACTTTTTGTAAAATAAGCATAATAAGAGTTTATGAACTTATTAAATAAATTTTCTTTTTAACTTTTTCGTAAAATAAAGGTTTATGAACTAATTTAATTATTTTAAGCTGCATCAGCGTCTGCAGCAAATAATAATTCTTAAGAATAATATCACGCCACTTTTAGATTTAGGTCAAGTAATTATGTAATTGTGAAAATTGTAATTTTAAATCAGATTGAAATTTTAAGTCAATAAAGGTGGTCATAGACCACACGAAAAAAGGAGAAATAATTTTTTTTAGAAAATAATTCTATAGTAACGAGTGATTTTTTAAGAGCTTGAGAACTTTTTTTTTTAAAAAAACGCATAAAATTTGCAAAATCTCATCGGTTCTTTATTTGAAACGTTAGATTGGTCCATGACATTTACTTTTTGAAGATAATTTCATTTAAATGTTGACCGCGGCTGCGTCTTAGGTGGTCCATTCGGAAAGTCCAATTTTGGGCAACTTTTTCGAGCATTTCGGCCGGAATAGCCCGAATTTCTTCGGAAATGTTGTCTTCCAAAGCTGGAATAGTTGCTGGCTTATTTCTGTAGACTTTAGACTTGACGTAGCCCCACAAAAAATAGTCTAAAGGCGTCAAATCGCATGATCTTGGTGGCCAACTTACCGGTCCATTTCTTGAAATGAATTGTTCTCCGAAGTTTTCCCTCAAAATGGCCATAGAATCGCGAGCTGTGTGGCATGTAGCGCCATCTTGTTGAAACCACATGTCAACCAAGTTCAGTTGTTCCATTTTTGGCAACAAAAAGTTTGTTAGCATCGAACGATAGCGATCGCCATTCACCGTAACGTTGCGTCCAACAGCATCTTTGAAAAAATACGGTCCAATGATTCCACCAGCGTACAAACCACACCAAACAGTGCATTTTTCGGGATGCATGGGCAGTTCTTGAACGGCTTCTGGTTGCTCTTCACTCCAAATGCGGCAATTTTGCTTATTTACGTAGCCATTCAACCAGAAATGAGCCTCATCGCTGAACAAAATTTGTCACATTTGAACATTTCGAACCGAACACTGATTTTGGTAATAAAATTCAATGATTTGCAAGCGTTGCTCGTTAGTAAGTCTATTCATGATGAAATGTCAAAGCATACTGAGCATCTTTCTCTTTGGCACCATGTCTGAAATCTCACGTGATCTGTCAAATACTAATGCATGAAAATCCTAACCTCAAAAAAATCACCCATTACTAAATAAAAGAGAAATAAATATTGTCATTGAAACTTTACATAAGGAAAAATTTGCATTTATATCCATTGAAGAAACATTAGAATATGCTGATGTAAAAGTTTTATACAAAAATTCTACTTTATTATATGTTATAAAAATGTAATAAAAAAAGAAACTTATACCAAAATATTAACTAAACCCGTAAGAAAAAATAACAAAATTGTAAACGTAAATTTTAAAGAAATTTTAAAAAATAAAGAGAATATTCTAGCTATTAAGAGAAATTGTACTATAATAAATACTATAACAGTTTGTAAAAGAGACGAAGTAACTTATATTGTTAACTCAACCTGTATCCCACCTCTTCTAAATGGATCTCGTCCGTATTGTGACATTTCTGATGCCTTCCATACCCCAGCGGTAGAAGAAATAAGGTCAGGTTTAATTCTATTAAATGATATTCATGGAATAGTAAATAATCAATCAATGAACGGAACATATTTGGTTCATTTCCGTAATGAATCTGTAAATATCAATAATAAAATTTTCCGAAATCTGGAAGCTCCCATAATATCAATTTCACCACAAATAGTGCAACAAACTCCTCTGGAAAGACAATATATTAAAATGCTCTCTTTGGAAAAGCTTAACCAACTCCATCTAAGCAACATAGCCAAAATTGAACGCTTAGAAACCGAGGCAGTTGTTAATAAGTCATTGATTGGTGTTATTCTTGTTATTTTCATATTAACTTTAGCTCATTCAGATTTATTTGCAAAACAAAAGGAAAAATAATATTCAACAACACTCCAAGTAGTAAAATTACCAATGAAAGAAATGTGGAAATTATTACAAACAAAGACGTCACATCAGAAACTATTTCAACTAATAAAATTCTTAACGAACCTTTTATTTTAATTACAAATCCTCCCAAACCTCCGAGATGGTCAATATCTCATGTTTGAGGACAAACATATTTAAGAGGGGAAGAGTTAACAATAACATTAATTAAAGAACAAAGCCAAATAATTTTTCTTTTAACTATATTTGTAAAATCAGCATTAATAAAAGTTAATGAACTTATTAACAAGAACATGAATTGACCAACATAGCCAAATAATATTTTCTTCGAACTTTTTGTAAAATAAGCGTAATAAGAGTTTATGAACTTATTAAATAAATTTTCTTTTTAACTCTATCGTAAAATAAAGGTTTATGAACTAATTTAATTATTTTAAGCTGCATCAGCGTCTGCAGCAAATAATAATTCTTAAGAATAATATCACGCCACTTTTAGATTTAGGTGAAGTAATTAAGTTATAAATTGTGAAAATTGTAATTTTAAATCAGATTGAAATTTTAAGTCAATAAAGGTGGTCATAGACCACACGAAAAAAGGAGAAATAATTTTTTTTAGTATTTCTATAAAAGAAATACTTAACTTGTATAGATAATATAGTTACGAATTATAAACTCATTGCAACAGAATATTTCTTTGTTCCTTTTACATACATAAGTATATGTACATATGTTACTATTGTTTACTATGAGAAAACCTATGGAAGTTATAACCAAATAACGGTTGTAATATTCATTGCAGTTAGCAAAAAAAGTGCATTTATAAAAACGCTGAACTATCCAGCATTATTATTATTTAAATGACGGAATTTAGTACGCTTTGACGAATTTATATGTCGATAAGTTTTCCCTAATCGCATTTTCTAATGCTTACACTTTATAACAGTGCACAACATTAGATTGGTTATAATCTACAAATATTTTACAAATTATCTTAATGCATCCACTTCATAACAGTGTGCATCAGTCATTGATGTAAAATATTATAACATACTGTATTACAAGTAGTTTCAATAATCCGAGAATATGACACCGACAATTTCTAATTATAATTGATTATTTTCAAAAATGAACCCTTTTTCCAGTCACTGTACATTTAATTCTTAACATTTTTTATTCTTGCAATAGTAATATTTTCCACAAACAAGTTATTTACCTTAAATTTTGTTTTCTCTTTTGTATCTAAATTTTGTATAACTTTAAATTCTTCTCTTAATAATTGTATATTCATTGTAGATGCAAGATCGTGAAAGCAAATAGTGAATATAAAACAAAGTAAAGACCCGAACTTAAGATAAATTAAACATAGTAAAAAGTGATTTAAAACTAAAATTTATAAAAAGACCCTTAATCAAACTGATACTTAAAATCAAAAGAACTAAGACATTTCAAACTAAACATTTAAAAAAAAATAAAATATATGTATGTATGTTTTAAAAATACAAACAAACAAGTGTTTTATTATAAATAAATCAGTCAAATGCGAGTTGAACTCACGGAACCCTTTCGTACCACTGTACAAATTTCAACCATCCATTCTTTTTATATTTATTTAATTGAATTCAGTGCTGCAATTTTTTTAATACTGCAATACTATGGTATTTCATATTGTCAAACTAAATGACATAAAAAGAACCTTACATTATTTTATATTGTGTAATTTACACGAACTTTCTTGTCTTAAATGATTACCGATTGACCTCCTGAATTGTTCAGGCATATTCTGACAATCGCAAATCGCCTATAATTTGCGATGCGAGTTGAAGGTGTTCTGTAGTTCACAATTGCAAGAAATTTGGCGACTCCAAATCGCAAGCACAAACTGAAGTGAACTGATGTATTTCTCTTAAAATAAACTTTAAAACCACAATAAAAATAAACACAAATCAAATTAATCATGTTTTCTTTTATTTTTAAGAAAAATTTTTAACATTTTCACTCAATTTCACTTATAATTAGCAAATTTAAAATATATGTTTTGTTCCATTGTTTTGTTTTCCTCAGTTATGGCGATTTAATAGATAATTAAAAGACCAAACTAAATGCCAATTGTATATCCTCTATTTTACTGATTACATCCTCTACAAAAATATGTATGTTCTTACTGTTAGCTTTTATCAAATAGCTAATTTTATGTATAATTAATTATATTGAATTACATTTTATTTTTTCTCTCATAAGTTGGGAATACTGTGGTGAAGTTGTAATATGGGCAGAGTTGTCTGGTCTGACGATTTGTTTGTGATGGAAATTTAGGAATTGCAATTGCTGACTGTTTCTTTAAGAAGTACTTTTTTCTAAAAAGTTTTTGCAATTAATTTGCAAGGAATTTTATTAAAAACAAGTTTAGAAAAAATTATTTGAAATGAAAAATAAAAACATAGTATAAAGTTTATAATTCGGTAATTAATTTATGAAACTAAGTAGCAATTGTATATTTTTCTATTTTTTGCATCCTCTACAAAAATATCTCAATAGATTCTTATTTATTACTTTGTTTTAATTTTTTTGCTACTTTAAAAATAAAACAAAAACCATAGGGGCCAATGAGCTTCTTTAATTTAAGTCAAAAAAATGTGGAAATAAATAAAATCAAAAAAACTGAAAATAATTTGTGTATAAATGCTACGCCAGTTTTACGTGCTCAATCTTGTTTATCGCTTTTGTTAAGCGATGACAATAAAATAACCATAAACAAGTCGCCTTCTGATTACAGTTATATCAAAACTAATATGGATAGTGTAGAAAAACCCAACACGCAAGTGGGAATGGACAGATACATAACTGTATTAAAAAGAAGTCGAAGCCCTAAATCTTCGCAATTTGCACCAATGTCTAAAGTACATAAAGACAAGGACTCTAACGGAATAAATTCCCATAATCGTGTTGCTATTTTAGATAGTGAAACAAGTGAACCTAAAACGGCACTTAAGTCGTTCAAACCACCTCTAATTTATTTAAGGGAGAAAAATTCAAACGACTTAATAAAAAAGTTAATTTCAGTTATTGGCGAAAAATCATTTTATGTAATTCCCATCAAGCGTGGTAACATTGATGAGACAAAAATACAATTTATAGATGAAAGCAGTTATCGTAAAGCAGTAAATGAGTTTGAAAGCTGCAAAAAAAACTTTTATACCAACAGCTGAAGAGTAGCAAAGTCTACAGGTAGTCATTAAAGGCGTAGATTCATACGTTGATCCAGCTGAAATAAGAGCTGGACTTCAAAAAGCGGGTTTTAAAATAAAAAGTGTAGATAATCTCCGAAATCGAGAACGTGTCCCCAACCACTATTTCGTGTTGAACTGGAACCTGGAGATATCAGATTGAAGAGGAACAAAACGCACCCCATTTATAATCTGAAATATCTGTTACACCGTAAAATAACCGCAGAGGAGCCGCATAAGCGAATAGGACCTGTGCAGTGTCTAAATTGCCAAGAATATGGACATACTAGGGCCTACTGTAAGTTGCCTACGGTTTGCGTTGTATGTGGCGAGCTACATTCTTCCGCCCAATTCGACAAAGCAAGGGATTACTCGAAAGTTAAAAAAGGTAGCAATTGCGGTGGAAACCACACTGCTAACTACAGTGGCTGTCCAGTTTTTTCCATGGTAAGGAAAACCAGCACCCACAATATCGAGCAAATGTTCATTATCCTCAGTTAGCCCAACCAACAACACAACATGTTTCATACGCAGATATGTTAAAAACCAATCATATTTCAGTATACAAAGCGACACCAACAATTAATTCTACTCCAAATTTGCACCCAGAACCTAAAGAACAAACACCATGTGGTAACTATAATCGCCTCGAAGCAAGCATCGAGACATTAGTGCATTCGTTAAACAGTTTTATGAGCTCTATAAGCAGCATGATGCAAGAAATGGTACGCATGCAATCTATGATGTTGCAGGCAGTACCATGAACTGTTTAAAAATGTGTTTCTGGAACGCAAACGGCATATGCCAACACAAAAATGAACTCGAGTACTTTCTTAATTGTTAGATAGTTTTAGAAGTGCCAATAATGACACATTTACATATTTGAGTGATGCCAATTGCAAATAATGTGCATTATTAATTATGACATATGTAGATAGTGATGCCACTATGGGTCTAGATATTTGTATATATATATATATATAACATCTCTCTTCTTAAGATAATATAATTTGATATACATATATTTATATAAGATAACATAATTTGATATAATCGTATTTTTAAAAAATAAATACAATATTTTTATAAGGTTCAAGTTCAATAAATTCATATTTCTAAATACATGTATATACATTTATTTATAGATGAGTGTTTGTATATATATAACATATCTCTTCTTAAGATCTAAAGATACTACAGTTTGATATATATTTAAGAAAAAATACTGTAATTATATAAGTTTCATATATTTAAAAAAATTCATATTTAATAACAGAAGTATGTAAATATACTATATGAATACAATTTTTTATACTTTTTTTAGATTTTAAAAAAGTTTTGTTAAAATATGTTTAATAAAGTAATTAAGAAACAAAATTTACAAAAGTGTTATCAAATTCAATTTTTCAGTCTGTTCAGCAATTCTCACAAATTCAATCTTGACGGTTGTTTAATAACTCTACCCTTTTTGGTTACATAATTGTTATTGCCAGTTTCTTCAACAGTTTTACTATTCAATTTTGCCGTCTTTTGTGCTTCACAAACATTATTTGCTTCATTTGTCTTACTCTCTGGATTGTCTTGCTTATGTGATTTTGGTTTCTCCTGTAAAGATTTCCATTGTTATCCTCTACAACGAATGACCTTGGTTCATTACAACACTTTATTATCCTCCCAGGAAATCAACAGCTAGTAGGCGTCTTCTTAAACTTGACCATGTCCCTTTTCTGAACGGGCTTGACCTCCCTAGCAGTTCTGTTATAATAGCCGGAATATTTACGAATGTTCCTATTTAATCTTTTCTTATATTCCCTGTTGTCAATTAATTTAGGTCGATGATTTTCACTTAAGGAAGGTATTTTTGTCCGCAGTGTTCTTGACATGAGTAGTTCAGAAGGGCTTGGTAAATTGCCCTTTGGTGTTGTTCTATAGTGTAATAATGACAAATAGGGATCAGATTTGCTTTCATAAGCCTTTAAAAATAATTTTTGATTGGTCTGAATGGAACGTTCAGCTAACCCATTAGACTGCGGAAAATAGGGAGTCAATTTCCCAATATTGACAAAATTCTCGAAATTCTTTGGAATTGAATGGCGGACCATGCATGGAATGCCATGTCTAGAGAACATGGATTTTAATTTTACAATAACTTGTGAACTACTATACCCAGATTAAGTAGCTCGATTTCAAAATATTTTGAATAATAAGCAACCACAAGTATGTACATTTTCTTATTAATTCAAATAAATCACAGCCGAGCTTAAACCACGGTATATCTTAGACTTTATTTTTGAATTTTTTGTTTCATGCAAACTTTACAATTTGTAACGAGATTTTCAATATCATGATAAATATTTTGAACTCCCAGATTGCTCTCATGTATTTTACTCAGAATAGACTAACGTAGGCTGTTTGGAACCAAAATTTGGTGATTTTTTAATAAAATATTATTTAATATTAAAATTTCATCCTTAATTTTAAAGAATGGCACCACTTCCTGATCGACCTGTTTTTTTGCCAGCCTTCGTTTACATACTGAACAACAATTCTGAAAACTGAGTCATTATTGGAATGTTCTTTTAAAACTTCGATATCGGCTAATGGCATTTCCATTTGAGAGGCAATAAAGTTGCAATGTAAGGAAATATCTTTACCCATTTCTGTGAAGTCTGTTTCTCTTAAGGGAGCCCTAGATAGGGTATCAGCTATTTAAAGATATGTGCCTGCTATATAACTAACTGAAAGGTCATAGCATTGAAGACGCAGCATAAATCGCTGTAACCTGGCTGGAATTGTAAAAAGAGGCTTATCAAATAACGTGACCAGTGGTTTGTGGTCACTTTCAAGAAATATTTTTGACCCATAAACATATTGATGGAACTTAATACATCCAAAGAAAATGGAAAACAATTCCTTTTCTATTTGTGCGTAGTTCTTTTGTGATTCTGTTAAGGAAGTGGACGCATATGCAATGGGATTTTTCCCATGCATAATTCTGTGGCAACAAGGAATAAGTGCTTAAGTCGACTTAAGCAAAAATTAAGTTACTGGCACCTTTGAAATCTCCGTACTTCAAAGTACCCATGTGCAAATTTTCAATTATTTTGAACTAATTTTCAGGAAGTTATAGCAAAAAAACTTTCTACTAATCTTTTTTCAATGCCGAATCGTATTTGGAAAAAAGCTTAAGAAACTACAAGGTATTTTTCAAAATCATAGAAACTCCTTTTACAACTTATTAATTGCAACGCCTGCGTACTTTTGGTAGATATAAAATATTTTTCAAAATCATACGTTTGACTCCCATAGGTAAACTTTAAAGATAAGTCATTTTTTCAAAAAATTTATTTTAAAGTTTAAAATCGCTCTCCTACAAAACTTAAAAATCAGACTTAAGCACTTTTTCCTTATTGCCACAGAATTGTTGCGCCAAGGGCATACTGACTGACAAAGTAATGTTTGTATCTGGGTCAAAGTACGCTAGCATAGGCGATTTAGTTATTTCGTGTTTTAGATTCTCAAACTCTTTTTGATGCATGGAAGTCCAATGCCATTCAAAGTTTGATGAGCTTCATATTTTTATGTGATAATTTTTCAATAAAAGAGCCCAGATAATTGACCATGCTAAGGAATCTCTGCAGCTCTTTTACATTAGTAGGTGTAGGCATACTTACTATAGATTTAATTTTTTCTTCGTCCGGCCTAACCGGCATGACTAAAAACATGTCCCAAAAATTTTATTTCACTTTGCAAAAATTTACATTTTGATCTATTAAATTTTAGACCAACCTCTTGTTCTTCCAATGTTGAAGAATATATAAAAAAAATCATCAATATAAACTATTGATAATGAAATATCGCTAATTAGCTTTACCATTTGTGGAAAAACTCAGGTTCCACATTAATGCCGAATGGTAACCTGAGAAAATGGCAACGTCCAAAAGGCGTATTAAAAGTACACTATTTTGATCTATTTTCCTCTAAAGGAACCATCCAAAATCTGCTATTAGCGTCTAGAGACGTAAAGTACTTTGATCCTTTTAACCTAGCATGGAAATTTGCAATGTCCGGAAAGGGGAAATGTGGCCTCAGTATGGCCTTGTTCAGATTGCGAGGATCTAAACCGAGTCTTAAATGACCATTCCTCCTCGTAATGAGCACGATGGAACTCACCCACTCTGTCGGTTCAGTTTCTTTCTTTACAACATTTAGTTTTTCCATTCGCATTAGTTCACTTTTCAATTTAACGTAAAGTTTAAATGGTATCTTCCTGGGAGGATCAATTACTGGAGAAATATCTTCTCTTACTTTAAAACTGCATTTATACTGTAATGAACCAAGACCTCGGAAAACATTTGAAAATTTTGTAATTATGTTATTAGCTGATAATACATTTAGATTTTTTTTTTCAAAGTCATACTCATAGCAGATTGAAGCCCTATAATATATATATTACAAGTAAAATCTACAACAAAAAATCTTATTATATACATTTTCTTTTCAAATGTTATTTTTAAAAACAGTTTGTCTAAAACTCTTAATTTTTGGCCACTAAATGTGAAAATATTTACATTTGTTTCTCTTATAAGATCTTTAACATTTAGTAAAGCTGATGTCGTATAAGAGATAATATTGGCTTGTGCCCTGCTATCTATTTTACATTTTTGCTTAATATTATTCACCTTTACCTCAATATCCCACTCAGCTGGTGTTGTTGCATTTTTGGTAATGGCACCGACAAATAAATTCTATTTTTTTTTTTTTTTAAGAGAAGTACCACTCAGGCAGTTAATGCCTATATTACCTGTGGTACTTCTTTTGGAAAGGGATAGTAGTAGATAAGACAGATGGCTAGTGATAGTAAAGCTTCGATTCTGGCAACACTGTAATTGCACGTTATGATTATTTCTAGAACAGTATTGCAGCGCCTCTGGTGTTATTTAGGCGAATTAGTTCGAAGTTAGCCGAGCCAATTTATAATTATTTTACTTCGCCGGCGATTTAGTGCTATTTGGTAAAATCGGCGAAGGAGGGCGCTGTGATATGCATTATTATAAAGAAAAATCAATACATATCAGAAAAATTGATGTTGCCACGGCTGAGATTTGAACTCGTGACCATTGCTTAGTAGTCAACGTGCTAACCACTTAAGCTACAGCACCCTCAAAATAAATTCTATTCAAAGTCATCGTAGTCCCCATTTTCTTCAGCGCGCACATGTTTTATTTTTTTATTTTTTAAAAAGCACATTTTGGCAAAATGTCCCATTCTGCCACAATGATGACACTGCACCTTGTGCCGGACATCTGTTCCTGTGGGTCTGACTACATCTGTTACAATTGTCATTTGTTCTTGTTTGTTGTTTTAAGGCTGGCTTAAAAGTTTTACTTCTTATGATGTTGATCCTTGGTTCGTTTTCATTGCCATTCTCAAAAATTTGTGCATTTTGCTTAGCTATTTCCATCGTTTTTGCTATGCCTACCGCTTTGTGTAAATTTATAGCACCTTGAGCTAACAGCTTTCTTATATTACCCATTTTTGATGCCAAACCACATGTAAATATATCCCTCACCAAGTCCTCACGGAGGTGACCAAACTCGCAATTTAGAATTAGATTTTTAAAGCGGTTGTTTGTTCTGACTGCTGTCTGCATGTAAATAATTTATATCTTTCCATAGCAATATTAACTTTAGGAATGAAAAATGATTCCAATTCAATTTACTTAACGACAATTTTTTTTTTAAATTTGCTTTTCTTTTTTAATCAATTGTTATGTAATACTTTATTCAGTACTTTATGTAAAACTTTACTTTCTCACTATTAGTTTCCTTAAGGTGTGGGTGTACAAGTCATATGTACTGTCAAAATTGCTATCCATATGGAATTTCATGTGTATCTCAAAATCAGTGTTTTACATATGGTTTATAATGTTTGTGTTCAAACGTACTCATGTTACGTACATATGACATAACCTACTGTTGTTGAAAACAAAAATCAAATATTTAAAACAGCATACATATTTTTTTTAAATTGTTAGACTATATAATAAAACTAATAATCACAGATTACTAACCAGATTACCCACTTGTGACGTTTAAAAAAGTACATTATCATACGTACTAACAGCTTTCGATAGAGTGAATAAAAAAATAACCAATAATATTCATCGCAATGAGTTAACAGAAACAGCTATACATAGCCATTTCAAACATATGTTATCGATGAAGTAAACAAAAAAATTTAAATTGAACTGTAGCAAAAATTATATTTTTGTAAAAAAGTTAAAAGTATATAAATTTCCGTGAAGTAAAGAACTTAAAATTTATAAAAATATGTTGCGGTGGTTCCAAAGTGCTATTAAAAGCTAAGAAAATACAACATGTGCATAAGGTTGTTACAAAAATTGGCAATCAAAATTTTCCTAGTGGTATTTGTTCAAGAAGTCTCAATTCAACAGAATTCAGGAACAAATTGAACACAAATGCTGTTGGAAATGAAGAAGTCCTGGCTAAATTATTAGAGGTCTTATGATAAGCAACTTTAAATATGTATGGGACTTCGTAAGAATTGTGCAATATATGTAGATGCCTTTATGCATTACATGAATGGTTGTCCGGCGAAGTGCACGTTAGCTTCATGTACAAAGTTGCAAAGAAATGTTTTTGAATATTATGGTGGAAACTTAATAGATAATATATACATGTATATATTTTACAAATATATAAATAAATATATTTATCTAGTGAATTTGGATGCATTCGTATCGATTTAACAATTGCTCGTTTCAGTTAATGGATTCGGTGGAAAGTTTTAATATATACGTGAGCCAAGCAATGATCCACATGCTTTTATCATTCATTGCTCTTATTAGTCAGCCGCGATTGCCTTATGACATATAAGCAAAACAATTTCAATATCCTGTGATATAAATACATACCTCTAATAAATTGCATTTTCATTGAAGGTAAATTGTGCCGCTATTATTATCGCATTGTACGCAAGTTATGAAATGAAAACGATACGTTGTTTTGTGAAAAAGCCAGAAACGAAAACGAATTGCAAGCAATAAATGGTAAATGGATCGGTTGACGTTTCAATCACTCCAATGGGTTGTCATGTTGCACCACTTGAAAATACTACGCCTATGAAGCCCAAGTTAAAATCTTAATCATAATTATTAAATATCTTCAAGTAAGAAAAAAAAAACATTTTTACTTTATTTGAATTTAAATAAAAGAATTTAATTTCGGTTTGAATATTTATTTGTTAAAGTTTTTATTTTATGTTTATATAAAGTCATTCTTATAGATACATAAATTTATATATTTTTGCCTGACTCAAAATATTTATAAGTTCTTTATACATATGTACCTACAAAGTATAGTATTAAATTGAAATCTTTGTTTTAATATTTTTCTTGTACTATTTTTTAATTGATTTGTTAAATTTTTTAATTTAAGTTTTTTTTATTGTTTTTGTTTGTATTTATAAAATGCAGAGCTAACGGCCGATGTTGCTAAAGCTCTTTTTTTATATTATGTTATAATTTTAATTGTAAGGTAGTTCGGTAATAAATAAATAAATTTTTTGTTCTTATTTAAATAATTATTTTAATTAATTTAATTTCAAGTATGGTTAAAACATACAAACTAAATATAATATATTTAATGTTTTCATTATTTAGATTTAACTCTTAAATGCTCAATTATTATACAAAATTTAAAAACACAACTAACAATTGATTACATTATATTTTCATTTGAATAAAACAATATCAATGAGAGTATATACTCGTATATGTATAATTTGTAAAATTTTACAATGTGTTAAAGATGATTAAAAACAAATATATATTTTTTGTATTTAGTTTTGCTATTTGTAATTAGTTGTTTAACAAGTATTTCGAAACTGTGTAAGAAATAAAGGTTTTAATTATAAAAACAAACAAACAATTGTATTTTAATTGTCTAACAGAATAAAAAGTTTAAAGAATTTTTAACAAATTTTAAATGTAATATATAAGAGTTTGTGGTTGATATGGATACCTGCTGCTGCCGATTTACTTGTTTGTTCAGATGTGATAGTATTCAGGAAAACACATCATGTCATGTTAACACGCAAGTTAATTTGAATTAAGACTGATAATGCACATTAACTCTGTCGTCTGTTTACGCTATTAGAAAACTGCAATTAGAAAAATTAAATTAAATATTAAAAAATTTTAAATTAAACTTGTATTATATTTTTTTACCTTGAGCTTGTAGTCAGGATTAGTAAAAAAGACCTGCCAACTCAGAGCAATTATTCCTCGTATGGTGAAAACCTGTTTGAATATTAAATAATATATATTATAATCAAATACAAGAATATTTTCTACCAGTTTTCAGTCAATAATAACACAAATTCGTATTTATTTTTATATGATTTTAGTATTATAATGAAAACTGGAAGCTTTTGGAAATATCTATCAGGTGATGATAAACTTTTTTTTAAAAAATTGACCTATTAAGACCCTACTCATTTTTTTTTATTTTTTAAAATTTTACACTATTAAGTACAGTAATACGTTATAAAAAATGTGATAAAAAGCAATTAAATGAATCAATAAAGAAAATAATTTTTGAAAAAAAAAACCGACTTCAAAACAGATAGAAGGGCACCAGTTATAAACTAAAAATGTAAGATGTAATCTGTAAGAATTAGATTTAAACCAAATAATATATGCGCCAAAATTAGCGGAAAAAAGTAAAGACTATGTGAATGTCAAGCATCTGCCTATTACTGTTTTAAGCTATTTTCACCAGCATCCGTCTTTTATGGGGACACCATTCAAGCCGCTGTCTATAAAGGTTTCAAAGATAGGGGCACATAGATCAAATAACATCACCTATTCGGACACCCTTTAATTTACAATTTTAAATTAAAGAGTGTTGTTATAGAGGAATAGGCCACAAAGATTCTTTGTTAATTTCAACTATCTGTCTATAACGGTTAAAAAGTTTAACCATATATATCAAATTACATGAACTATTGGGACGCCCTTTACATTATAATTCCAAATATTTATACTTGTTATCATACAAGAGAAAGTAGTGGATATTCTGCCTAATTTTCAAGTATTTGTGTTTAACGGTTCAAAAGATAGGGCCATATCAAATTACATAATTTTATGGGGACACCCTTTCATTTCTAAATTCAAATTGTATATTTGCTATAGTGGACTTTGCAATACAGGCTTCTTGTAAATTTCAGCTGTCTGTCTATAACAGTTCAAAAGTTTAGCCACATACATAGAATTACATTAACTATTGGGACACCCTTTTATTTCCAAATTTGAATTTTATACTTTTTGTTAAAGCGGACTTAGCAATACTTTCTTTGTAAATTTCAACGTTCTGTGTACAACTGTTCAAAAGTATGGCCATATACATCAAATTAAATGAACTATTAGAGCACCCTTTAATTTAAAATTTTGAATTTTTATACATTTTATTATAACGGTCATAGTAATCGACATTCTGTTAAATTTTCAAGGTTTTGTCTATAACGGTTCAAAAGATAAGCCCAAATAGTTCAAATTACGTTACCTATGGGGACACCCTTTAAATTTTAAATTTATTTTTTTTTTTATTAATTTCTGCTGTTGGGAGCTATAGCGACACGCAATTTGTTAAAATTTTAATTTGGTGCCCTTTACGGTTCTTAATACACTTAAAAATTATGTATGTTGTATGTGGACACCCTTTAATTTTTAATATAATGAACTGCTTTTAAAATGGGACCAACCTGAAAGCATAACCTTTCAAATAAAGAAAATTTTAAAATCGGTTTAGAAATGGCTGAGTTCTGTGGATACATGCATAAAAAAAGCAACATTCAGACGAATAGATAACCTCCTTCTTTTTTGTAGTCGGTTAAATATAACAAATAAAACCCTTAAATCGAACACCTACACCGGCTTCGCTTACTAAAGTTTTTCTGCATAGCCAGCCTTCGGCCGGGCGCAAGGATTTTCTCCTCTATGGTAAGACCAATACCGGCTTCGCTTACTAAAGGTTTTTTGCATAGCCGGCCATCGGCCGGGCGCAAGGATTTTCTCCTCTATGGTATGAACAACACCGGCTTCGCTTACTAAAGATTTCCTTCATAGTCAGCCTTCGGCCGGGCGCAAGGCTTTTCTCCTATATGGTAAGACCAATACCGGCTTCGCTTACTAAAGGTTTTTTGCATAGCCGGCCATCGGCCGGGCGCAAGGATTTTCTCCTCTATGGTATGACCAACACCGGCTTCGCTTACTAAAGGTTTCCTGCATAGTCAGCCTTCGGCCGGGCGTAGGGATTTTCTCCTCTATGGTATGACCAACACCGGCTTCGCTTACTAAAGGTTTTTTGCACAGCCGGCCTTGGGCCGGGCGTAAGGATTTTCCCCTCTATGGTATGACCAACACCGGCTTCGCTTACTAAAGCTTTTTTGCACAGCCGGCCTTGGGCCGGGCGTAAGGATTTTCTCCTCTATGGTATGACAAACACCGGCTTCGCTTACTAAAGGTTTTTTGCACAGCCAGCCTTCGGCCGGGCGCAAATATTTTCTCTTCTATGATATGACCATCACCGGCTTCGCTTACTAAAGATTTCCAGGATTGCCGGCCTTCGGCCGGACACAAGAATCTTCTCCTCTGTGGTATGACCAATACCGGCTTCGCTTACTAAAATTTTCCTACGTACTATCCATAAAATTTCATCAAAAAATGTCACCGATTCTTAATGGGTTAAATTTTTTTTAAATTTTAGCACTACCTGATAGATATTTCCAAAAGCTTTATATTGATACCCATATTCACACAATTTGTTCAAAAATGTAGTACACAATTTCATATGAAATGTTCAGAGGCATAATTTGCATATAAAATTTAACCATGTAAATACTTACTTGGTTGGATTTTTCGGAAACTGATGAAGTTTTTCCCCTTTTGGGCAGCCCATTATGCATCGGCGACTCCTGAAATAGCAAAATAAGTTAATTATAAACAAAAAACAAATATAAACAATAAACAAATTTCAATAGAAAACCTTTGTTATACTTACATTTTTTCCTGTTGTTTGCTTCCTTTTATATATTTTTATTTGGCCGCCTGCGGATGGTTTTTCTTTAAATATTATCTTAGCCACAAATTATCTTAAAACATAATTTTTCACAGAAATTAACATTTTCCAGCAATTTCACAAATCATTTTGTAAACAATAAAATGTCAAATTGCAGCTATAACCAGAAAGAGATAGTAATATAAGAAAATCAATAACTCTTGCTATCCCTTTCCAACGAAAGCTGTGATCTGGCAACACTTAATTTTCGTGTCTTATCTGGTCTGATTTATGCTAATAATAATAGCTTTATTGGGGCTTGTTGTAATTAGTTATTAGGCAATTTTGTATATTTTTGCCGCCATTTCATTTTATTAGAAACCCGCTAGTGATGTCAACTATGCAAAGAACTACCGTTTTGTGTTATCATTTAGGTGCTTCTACAACAGTACAGAAATCAATTTATAATAGACAAATTATATCAAAACAAAAAATAATTATAATAAATAATACAATAAGCATATAATCAGCAACAATTGAATGAATAATTTTGTTGATGTTAATGTCAATTTATTTTCACTCTTTTTTATTAGGAATAAAAATTTTTTGTCCTAATTCTTATGACAAATTAAACTAAATTTCTTTAAAATAACTGAACCGTTGCTTTTGAAAATAAGAGAACTCCATTTTATTTAATGATTTGCACTTGAATGGCGTTAAAAAAATCACAAGCCGGAATATACTTATTTTATATTTTTTGTGGTCTTATTACATGTAAGTTTAATATGCAATAATAGTTATCCATTTTAGCTGCAAAAAAAGATTTTAATGTAGTTGCTGATTTTCTTTTACTGGAATGTAATTATAATACCAAAAAATTTAATAGTTTAAATACATATTTTATTATCTTCTTGGTACACTAAAACAAAAAACTAAAATTATATTTAATTTTATGGGTAAAATGTGGAAAAAGAAAGAAAGAAATTACTATACTTACATATATTTCTTAGCTTACATAGCGAAGATTTTTCACCATAGTTGCAGTATGATTGCTAAATTCTGATAATGCTTCTTAATATATTGCAATATAAAAAATAGTACTATTCAACATGGATTAAAAACATAAAATTATGTAATTTGTAATAAGACTTAGGTTTTATTAATATTTTTTTCACAAAATGGAGTTCTCTCATTTTCAAAGTAACGGCTCAATGAAGTGATTTGCAGCACTTTCGATACCCATAATACCTCTGTAGCATTTTTTTATCCTGCGGTCTAAAGTTGGTAATTAGGTGATATTACAGTTTGCTTGCCGTCTTAAAAAAATATTTAAAAACAATGCACTATTGTAAAGTAAATTTTTAATTTAATGCAGTCTTTATTAGTACCGGTAAAATAGATAAACACATAAATATTAAAATTGAGTCATTCGATAAAAAATGTCCCATATACCCTCCTGGCCCTAGTTTTGAAAACAGATGTATCCCATTGGACCCACAAAAAATAAAGATCTGTCTGTTTTAAATATCAATAAATTCGATTTAGCCGTAATTGACATACAATTATACAAACTTGCAAATAGATATATAATATATATACATATGTATGTATGTATATGTAACTTTATTATTAATATCACCTGTGAGGTATCGATATAAATCTGCGAAAATGAAATTACTAACAAAATTTAGAATAAAGATATTGGTTTATTTTAAACTCCTTATATTCATTATAAAAAAATAAGCGGAATTTTTGAAACTAAAAGTAAACATCACTGAAAACATCAGTTGTCATATAGTTTTACACATCAAATAGAGCGTGCTTTAAATAAAAAACTAACACATGTTATTGCACATAGGTAAATAACATACATATGTTATGTTTCAAGAGGTTTACACTATGTGTATAGTTTTACATATGGAAAATCTGACATTCCATATGACTTGTACACGCAATGTAAACACGCTTTTAGACTACTTCTGACACCATGTTAGATAGTTTTAGAAGTGCCAATAATGACACGTTTATTTATTTGAGTGATGCCAATTACAAATAATTACATATACGGGTATGTTCTGTATTCCGAAACCGAGTGAAATTAAAATCGAATAAATTTTTAAAGAAAAATATAACTTAGTTGCGTCTATTATTTTAAAACATTAGCAATCAAGAAAGTTAAATGAATGGTCTTTAATAAAATGTATAAGAAATAATATCAAAATATTGTAAGATTTAAAAGTTATGACAATTTAAAATTTCATTCGGATTCAATTTCACTCGGTTTTGGATTACAGAACATACCTGATAATGTGTATTATTAAATATCACATAGATAGCCACACTATAGGTCTAGATATTTGTATGTATATATAACATTAATAATCAACAAATTGATGTCACGATGATTTCAGAGACGCCTTAACAACAAATAGCTTTTTAAAATCAATGGATATATATATATATATATATATATATATATATATATATATATATTATATGACATATATATATATATATATATATATTATATATGTCATATAAATATATATATATAATATATATATATATTATATGACACAAAAGACCCCGTGGCAGAGCATGTGATGGTTCAGCGACCCTAATAAAGGCTCGAATTAAACATTATTTACTCTGTCATTTTTTTGAGGACTATCTTCAAGCAACAAATATCTGCATTGTAGAATTTCATAAAAGCTTAGTTACTTTTTAAATTTATTCACCTCCTAGATTTCAAGTATCAGAGAGTCAGCTTGAAAAATCATCCCACTAGAACACCAGAAGACGTAGAGCAGTGTCTTGTTGATTTTGATCGAAACATCAGTTTAGCTGCACAACATGCAACAGTAACCCGGTCAGATGCAATCACATTTACTCCAATTGTCTCGACTGATGTATGTAGCTGAACTGCCACCCTAAGGTTTGAGCTTCGAGATATTGAGAAGGCAATAACTTTTTTAAACTCCAAGAAAGCTCCTGGAATTGATAAAACCAGTAACAAGATGTTATTTGAATTGCCCAGTATAGCCCAAAAAATTATTCTTTTTGTTTTTAATGCCATTTTAAGTCTTGAGTACTTTCCTACAAAGTGGAACCAAGGTTGAATCATACAGACCTATAAGCCTTTTATCAAACATATCAAAGCTGTTTGAAAAATATTAATAATTAAGTTGAACCCAATTCTGAGCGCGAAAGGATGTATTCCGAACCATCAATTTAGCTTCAGAAAATAACACAGTACGATCCAACAAACACACAGATTAGTAAATGTAATTAAAAAGACCTTAGAAGAAAAAAAAAGTACAGGGCAGTCGTTGGGACTGCCAATAGAAGTGAAAGCTAAGTAACTTGTGATTACTTTTTCCCGCGATTTTTTATGAAATACAAAGTTTTTACAGAATAATTAAATACTAATATTGATACTTATCTTTTTATTATTGCAGTTAGCAGATTTACTACAGTTTTCGGCTCTTCAAGTCCTTGTTTCTTTTTTAAATGTCCGCTTATTACAAACTTTTTTTGAAAATATACATATATGTACATACATATCTAAGTATATGTATATATGTATGTATAAATAAATATATATATATATATATATGTATAAATAAATA
>OX451220.1:13003834-13191630 GCA_949628195.1 Phasia obesa | reverse complement strand
TAATGCCATCTTACGTCTTGAGTACTTTCCCACAGAGTGGAAAGTTTCTTTGATTACTATGATTCCTAAACCAGGAAAAGACCTCACAAAAGTAGAATCATACAGACCTATAAGCCTTTTATCAAACATGTCAAAGTTGTTCGAGAGAATATTAATAACTAAGTTAAATCCAATTCTTAGCGCGAAAGGATGTATTCCGAACCATCAATTCGGCTTCAGAAAACAACATAGTACGATCCAACAAACACACAGATTAGTAAATGTAATTAAAACGACCTTTGAAGAAAAAAAATACTGTTCTGCGCTTTTTATCGACGTTTCTCAAGCATTTGATAAGGTTTGGCACGAAGGCCTAATATTTAAGCTAAAGCTGAACTTGCCCGAAAACTTGTATAAGCTCTTAAAAGATTATTTAACGAATCGCAAGTTTTTACTAAAAGAAGGTGACTTTTTAAGCTCGCTACAGCTCATTGAAGCCGGAGTTCCCCAAGGAAGTATTTTGGGACCAATTTTATATTTACTGTACACATCAGATATGCCAATTAGCACCCTAGTGCACACATCAACTTTTGCAGATGACACAGCTTTTTTAAGTATTCATGAAAGTGCCCAAGAAGCATCAAAACTTTTACAAGACCACATACTCAATTTGGAAAAATGGCTAGAAAAATGGAAAATAAAAGTGAATGAGCAAAAATGTACTCACACAACTTTCACACTGCGTAGGGACTCATGCCCTCCTGTTCGCATAAATAACCAAATGATACCACAGCTTTCAGACGTTAAATATCTGGGTATACATCTTCACCGTCGCCTTACTTGGAAAAGCCACATTGATTTCAAGTTAACACAAATGAAACTAAAAGCAGTACAACTAAATTGGCTTATTGGCAGAAACTCTACCCTGAGCTTAGATTGTAAACTTCTACTGTACAAGTCGATCCTCAAACCAATTTGGTGTTATGGGATTCAGTTATGGGGCACTGCCTCAGCTAGCAATGTAGAAAAAATTCAAAGGCGCCAAAATAAGATACTACGTATGATTACATCTGCTCCCTGGTATATAAAAAATTCGAACATCCACAAAGACCTAAGCATGCCATCAGTTAAAGCAGAAATAGCGAAACATGCAGTCACATATCTAAAGAGGCTTGAATCTCATCCAAACCCTTTGGCGCGTAACATGCTGAATGAACCTGGTTACATTCGACTAAAAAGAAGACATACTGCTTTTCTTGGCCGTACATTAGAGGGATGACCCGCAAATGATTACAAAATCCGTGAAACAAACATTATTTTTGTCTAGCACTGGCTGGACTTAAAAAGTATATTTTTATTTTAGACTTAAGATGCGAGTAATTATTGTTAGTTCAAAAATATTGAAGATACAATAAACAATTTATGAATAAAAAAAAAAATAATTCTCAGTGGATCAAAGGCGGAGCATCTATTTATTTCGGCGTCTGTACACCATTTTAGGAGCGGCCGTAAGCGGGGGTCTATCTCAAGCGTCTCGCTATATAAACGAAACGCCTGCCTGGAGGCTTCACTGGCAGCCCCGGTACTAGGATCGAATGCGCAAGCCTAATCAGCTACCCATCTCAAATACTAATGATTAGTAAAACCGAAGCAAACGAAGTTGTCACTTGATGATTTAGCATGAAAACACGAATTGGAACTTGGAACGTTAGGACGCTTTTGAAACCTTCACGACTCCCACAACTGTGCCGGGAATTTAAAAACTTTAAACTCTGTATTCTCGGATTAAGTCAAATCCGATGACCTAATTTCGAAGAGATCACTACGGAAGACGGTTTGACAATGCTCTACTCAGGTAAACCCATTCCAGAGTCGTAGGATTTCTCTTATCCAGGGAGGCCCACAGGTCAATGATGATTGGAATCCGTAGTCTGACCCAATAATAATGATAAGACTTCGCACTAGAGCAAGAAACCTAACATGCATACAATGCTATGCTCCTACTGACCCCTCGGAAACATTTACAAAAGAAGAGTTTTACAGTCTTTTGGAGAGAGCGATAACATCTGCAAATAGAGGGGATATTATGTTAGTAATGGGCGATTTCAATGCTGAAATAGGAACGTAGAATAGCATGGGAAACTCAACTTAGAATGGAGAGCTGTTCATAAGTATGTGTGCGACAAAAAACCTGGCTATAGGAGGATCACTCTTCCCGCATAAAAATATACATGAGGTAACATGGGTATCACCAGACCACTCAGCAGAAAATGACGTGGCTCCTTACTCGATGTATGCAATAAGAGAGGAGCTGTTGTATTCAGTGACCATCACCTACTCACACCCAGTATACGATTAAAGTTAGCAGCGATAAGAAAATCTGACCTTCTGAGGCAGAAACGATTCAACGTTACCCACTTGAAAAATCCTACAATATCTGAAAAATTTATAGAATCTATAAAGGCGAAATAAACCGAATGAAAAAGGAACTTAACGTGATACAGGATATGATGCTGTACGAAACTCAATATAAAAATGAAATAGTCTGTCAAAAAAATTTTTTTTCATATTTTATTTATTGAATCTTCAAATATATTTTTGAACTAACAATAATTACTCATATCTTAAGCCTAAAATAAAAATAAATATACTTCTTATGTCCAGCCAGTGCTAGACAAAAAAAGATGTATGTTTCACGTTTGCTTCTATCATTTGCGGGTCATCCCTCTAATGTTCGGATGAGAGAAGAAATGGCCCTCCTTCTTAGATGAATTTAAACACGTTCATTTAGCATGTTGCGGGCCAGCGGATTTGGAAGTGTTTCAAGCTTCGTTAAATACGTAACTGCATATTTCGCTATTTCTGCTTTAACTGATGGCACGTTTAGATCTTTGTGGATGTTTGAGTTTCTTATGTACCAGGGAGCAACTGTGATCATCCGTAGAATCTTATTTTGGCGCCTTTGGATTTTTTCTATATTGCTAGCTGAGGCAGTACCGCATAATTGAATGCCATAGCACTAAATTGGTTTTAAAATTGACTTGTACAATAAGAGTTTGCAATCTAAAGCGAGAGTAGAATTTCTGCCAATTAGCCAGTTTAGTTGGACTGCTTTCAACTTCATTTGTGTTAACTTTGATTCTATGTGGCGTTTCCAAGTAAGGCGCCGGTCAAGATGTATGCCGAGATATTTCACGTCTGAAAGCTGAGGTATCATTTGGTTATTTATGTGAATAAGGGGGCACGATTCCCTACACAGTGTAAAAGTTATGTGAGTACATTTTTGTTCATTGACCTTAACTTTCCATTTCTTCAACCACTTTTCTAAAATTAATATGTGGTCTTGTAAATATCGTGATGCTACTTCGGGACTTTCGTGAATGCTTAAAAAAGCTGTGTCGTTAGCAAATGTCGATGTGTGGACTCGGTCACTAGTTGGCATATCTTAAGTATACAACAAGTATAGAATCGGCCCAGGTGAGCTTAAAAAATTGCCTTCTTTAACAATGAATTTCCGATTAGTTAAATAACTATCTAACAGCTTATATAAGTTTGCGGGCAAATTCAGATTTAACTTATATTTTAGGCCATCGTGCAATACCTTATCGAATGCTTGGGAATCGTCGATAAAAAGCGCAGAGCAGTATTTTTTTTTTTTCTTCAAAGGTCTTCTTAATTACGTTAACTAACCTGTGAGCTTGTTCGATTGTACTATGTTTTTTTCTGAAGCCAAATTGATGGTTCGGCATACATCCTTTGTCGCTTAGAATGGGGTTCAGCTTATTTATTAACATCCTCTCAAATGCTTTGACATACTTGATAAAATACTTATAGGTCTGTATGATTTAACTTTTGTGTGGTCTTTTCCTGGTTTAGGAATCATAGTTATTAACGAAACCTTCCAACCTGAAGAAATACTCAAGGCGTAAAATGGCGTTAAAAATAAAAAGAATAATTTTGGAGCTGTATGGGGCAACTCAAATAACATCTTGTTACTGGTTTTATCAAAGCCAGGGGTTTCTTGGTGTTTCTTACCCTTTCAATGTCACTAAAATGAAATCTTAAGGGTACTGCAGCACTAGCTTCGACAGTTGGCAAATCAACTGCATCAGTCAATACATTTGGAGTAAAGACCTTTTTCTTTTCTCAGCTAAGAGCCTCTCGACGTCAACAGAATAGATTTGATTGTGTCTTATTAGTTGTCGGGTTACTATTACTTGTTGGGCAGCTAATTTAATGTTTTGATCAAAATCAGTAAGACTTTGTTCTACGTCTTCTCGAGTTCTTAACGGGATATTTTCCGAACAATGAGTACTGAAATATTTTTTATATTTCAACCAATTTATGCTTGTGCTAGTTCTTGGTGACACTATATTTTGCTGGTTCCATATTTAGAAAATAGTGGGTGAATGATCTGAGGATAATTCAAGTGATGCCTTAACTTCACTTATTTCTTTTGAAATACCTTTAGTTACGCCAAAATCAATAACATCAGGTATTTTTTGTCGATCAGTAGGCCAATAGGTGGGTGGTTCACTCGATATCACGTTTAGACTCATTTTTGAAATCGTGTCAAACAAAACAGGACCTTTTGGAGTAATAAGTCTTGATCTCCAAAACGTATGTTTAGCGTTCTAGTCGCCTGATGCTATGAAACAGGGACCTAGTGATTCGAAGAAATCGCTGTATTGACTCTGATATTTGAAACCTAGGAGCCCAAAAAATCAAAGAAATAACTAAGCTTTGATGAAATTCTTCAATGCAAATTTTTGTTGCTTGAAGGTAATCTTCACAAAAAACACACAGTAAATAATGTTTGGTTCGAGCCTTTATTAGTATTGCTGAACCACCACATGCTCTGCCATGGGGGTCTTTGGTGTCTGCAACCAGCATGACGTCAATTTGTTCCTTTTTAAGGAAGTACTCGAGTTCATTTTTGTGTTGGCGCAAGCCGTTTGCGTTCTAGAAAAATATTTTTAAACAGTTCATGGTTTGTTAAGTAACGCCTGCAACATAGTAGATTGCATACGTACCATTTCTTGCATCATGGTGCTCATAGGGCTTATAAAACTGTTTAAGGAATGAACTAATGTCTCGATGCTTGCTTCGAGACGATTATAGTTACCAGATGGTGTTTGTTCTTTAGGTTCTGGGTGGAAATTTGCAGCAGAATTAGTTGCATTGTGGCTTTTTGTACAGGCTTGTTAGTTTTTAACATATCCGCATATGAAACATGTTCCGTTGTTGGTTGGGCTAACTGAGGATAACTTGCATTTGGTCGGTATTGTGACTGCTTAGGAGTATTTAATTTTTGAGACGATTTTCTTACCATATTATAAACTGGACAGCCTCTGTAGTTAGCAGTGTGATTTCCACCGGAATTGCTACATTTTTAACCTTCGAGTCATCCTTTGATTTATCGCATTGTGCGGAACAATGTAGTTCGCCACACACAACACAAACCGGTGGCAACTTGCAGTGTGCCCTAGTATGGCCATATTCTTGACAATTTAAACATTGAACGGCACCTGAACGTTTATGTGGTTCCTCTACTGAAATTTCACTGTGCAATAAATACTTTAGATTGTATATAGGGTGCGTTTCATTTTTTTTAAACTTAAATCTCCGGGTTCCAGTTCAACTCGGAAATGTGGTTGTGGCACACGTTCTCTATTTCTGAGATTATCAATATTTTTTACCTTAAATCCCGCCTTTTGAAGGTCAGCTATTATCTCCTTCGGATCAACATATGAATCTATACCTTTAATAACTACCTGTAGACCTTTGCTGCTCTTGAGTTGATAGGTATACAAGTTTTTCTTCCATTTTTCAAATTCATTTACTGTTTTGCGATAACTGGTTTCGTCAAATACTTGTATTTTTGTCTCGTTTATGGTACCACGTTTAATAGGAACAACATAAAATGAGTTCTCCCCAATGACTTAAATTAACTTATTTATTAGCTCGTTGGAATTTAGTTCCCTTAAATAAATTGGAGGTGGTTTGGATGACTTGGGTGCCGTTTTAGGTTCACTATTTACGCTATCTAAGATAGCAAAACGGTTTTGTGAATTTATTTCGTTCGAGTCCCTATTTTTGTGTACTTTAGTCATTGGTGCTAATTGCGAAGATTTAGGGCTTCGTCCTCTTTTTGGGTACTGTCCATTAATGTTTTGGTGGTACTGTATTCAGAAGGCACCGATGATTTATTCTCATTTATTTTATGTTCACTACTTAGCAACAACGGTGAACAAGAACGTGTGCGGAAAATTGGCACAGCGTTTAAAAACACATTAGATTTTTTGTTTTTATTTACTTCGCTGCTTTCATCGGCATTTAGTATGACATATGCATTCCTACTACTTATGTTCGCACTTTTTTCAGAAGAATTTAAATTTGAGTGACTTATAAATGAGCCCTTGCACTGTTCTTTTGATTTTTTTTTATTACTCAACTAGTAATGCCGTTGTAAAAAAGAAAAAAACAATACAACAACTTCGTTATTCTGTATAAAAACAGGTTTTATTGTTTTTTTATCTGTTTGTTTAAAATTCACTGACTAATTTTTGTTTTGTTATGCGTTAATGCGAGCTTAAAATAATTCTTGCAAAAAAAAACCGACTTCAAAACAGATAGAAGGGCACCAATTCTAAACTAAAAATGTAAGAAGTAATCTGTAAGAATTAGATTTAAACCAAATAAAAGATGCGCCAAAATTAGAGGGAAAAAATAAAGACTATTGAATGTCAAGCCTCTCCCTATTACTGTTTAAAAGTTAAGTTATTTTCACCACCATCCGTCTTGTATGGGGACACCATTCAAGCCTCTGTCTATAACGGTTTCAAAGATAGGGGCACACAGATCAAATAACACCACCTATTCGGACACCCTTTAATTTACAATGTTAAATTAAAGACCTGTTATTATAGAGGACTTGGTCACAAAGATTCTTTGTAAATTTCAACTATCTGTCTATAACGGTTAAAAAGTTTAACCATATATATCAAGTTACATGAACTATTGGGACACCCTTTACATTATACAGTATAATCTCGTTAATCCGGACAATTAAAAACATTGGGGTGTCCGAAATATCGAAATGTCCGAATTAGCGAGACAAGAGGAATAATAAAGAAAAACCGTTTGAAAAACAAAAAAATAATATATTTATTTAAAGAAATTCACTTCCAAATTAAATATTTATACACATTGTTGTTAATAAACGTAAAAAAAAAACTATTTCAATATTATTCAGTTTATCAATTATTGCAAAAATAGTTAGATATTTTCGTCTGATGAAGTTTAGTTTCATTTTGCTTTTTATATGCAATATCTGATGCTTATAAGCTTTAAAATATCCCCAGCTGGAAACTCCTGCTCCTCGCAATATTTTATACGAGTATTAAGGGCAGATATGGCTTGGGAGTGCTGTGTTTTTGGAACATTAGTGGCATGTTCTTCACTAAATGATTCAACTTCATCACCTTCTTCTGCATCATCTGTGATATCAACTTCGTCATTAAGCCAATTATTAATTTCAACAGAATTATAGACATCAGGGGCAAGATCAATTACTTCATCGCAATCGCTTCGTCTCAGCCTTGCTAGGGGTACTTCATCATCTGAGTCCCATTCTTCATCATAAAGAATTTTATTAAAACATTTTTTAAGAACACTTTCATTTGTTTTATCCTAAGCATTGCAAATCAAAAAGACGACGTCTTTTAATGAAAAAGTTTTAAGGGCCTCCATTAAATTTTCTGAGCTCGACAAAATTGTAGATAATAAGCTTTTACGATAGTTTATTTTTAAAATTCGAATGGCATTCTGATCCATAGGTTGCATCAGTGCTGTGCAGTTAGGTGGAAAGAACATAACACAAATTTCGTTGTTCATATCTGCTAGAGATTTTGGATGGCATGTTTCATTGTCTACTAGCAAAAGTGCTCTATTAGATAAGTTATTCTCTTTGAGATAACTTTTAACTTGTTTAACAAAAGATTTTTCAAACCATTTTTAGAAAATTATTTCAGTCATCCATGCGTTTTTGCTGTTTGCATATTCTAAAGGTAAATTTTCTTTTTTAAAAGCTCTCGGATTTTTAGCCTTTCCGATCATCAATAACTTGAGCTTGTGCTCTCCAGTTGCATTGCAGCATACCAGAATAGTCACTCTTTCCTTACCTATTTTACGTCCAGGTGCAGATTTTTCTGTATGTAGTGCAAGTGTTTTATCAGGTAACTTTCTCCAAAAGAGCGTAGTTTCATCAGCATTATAAACTTAAGAAAACGTTATCTTCATCTCAACCATCTTTGCATGGAGTTCTTCAATAAAGGGTTTTACGGCTGAAGTGTCGTTCGAATGTTTTTCCCCGGAAATTTGTAAATTCTTTATTCCATATCGAGGTCGAAAATTGTTAAGCCATCCATTACTTGCTTTGAATTCAACATTTGGTCCATAAATTTCTGCACATAAAAGTTTAGCTTTTTCCTGAATTATTTCAGACGTAATTGCTGCATTATGATGCCTTTTATTAATAAACCAATTGTACAAACGTTCTTCCATAGCCTCATATTCAGCACATCGCATGGTCTTACGTTTTCCTAGTCCACCGTCAGATTTCGAAAAATAACTACCAAATGGATTATGTTATTCATTGTAAAAAACAACGAATGGTTTAACTTACCTATCGATTTTAAATCCACTTAACTTTATGTCTGATATGGGAGATTTATCTACATTGACTCTGTTGCTAGCTGTCACATAAACTTTCCTTGTGCTAATTTCGTCAACATTTTTTCTTTTTATCAATACTTAAAAAGTTATGTTTATTTTTACTGACTGATGGCATTATGAAATTTAAAAAGCAGAAACACAAACACTACTTAATGAAACACTAAAAAGCCTTAAAAAATTATTGCGCAAAAGTAAACACTGTTTTTCTTTCCCCGCTGATATCAAAAACTAAATGCATTTTTTGATTTAAATCGCAAAAAAAAAATAAAAACTAACGGTCAAAATTCTTCAGAATCAAAATTAATTTTGCAGTTGAAATTTTTATGCAAAAGCAATAGAAATTGAAACTGTCCGAATTATTGAGGTAGAAAAAAACGATGGTGTCCGGATTACAGAGTCTGCTATGGTAAAAAATTAAGTGTCCGGATTACCGCGTTGTCCGGATTAGCAGGTGTCCGAAATATCGAGATTACATTGTAATTGCAAATATTTATATTTGTTATCATACCAGAGAAAGTAGTGGATATTCTGCCTAATTTTCAAGTGTTTGTGTTTAACGGTTCAAAAGATAGGGTCATATAGATCAAATTACGTAATTTATGGGGACACCCTTTAATTTCTAACTTCAAATTGTATACTTGCTATAGTGGACTTTGCAATACAGGTTCCTTGTAAATTTCAGCTGTCTGTCTCTAACAGTTCAAAAGTTTGGCCACATACATAGAATTACATTAACTATTGGGACACCCTTTTAGTTCCAAATTCAAAATTTTATACTTTTTGTTATAACTGACTTAGCACTACAGGTTCTTTGTAAATTTCAGCGGTCTGTGTACAACTATTCAAAAGTATGGCCACATACATCAAATTAAATGAACTATTGGAGCACCCTTTAATTTAAAATTTTGAGTATTTATACATTTTATTATAACGGTCATAGTAGTCGACATTATGTCAAATTTTCAAGGTTTAGTCTATAACGGTTCAAAAGATAGACCCAAATAGGTCATATTATGTCACCTATGGGGACACCCTTTAAATTTTAAATTTATTTTTTTATTAATTTCTGCTGTTGGGAGCTATAGCGGCACGCAATTTTTTAAAAATTTAATTTGCTGCCCTTTACGGTTCTTAATACACGTAAAAAACATGTATGTTGTATGGGGACACCCTTTAATTTTTAATATAATGAACTGTTTTTAAAATGGGACCAACCTTGAAGCATAACCTTTCAAATAAAGCAAAAAATTTTAAAATCGATTCAGAAATGGCTGAGTTCTGCGGTTACATACATAAAAAAAAGCAACATTCAGACGAATAGATAACCTCCTTCTTTTTTGAAGTCGGTTAAAAATACACGTCAGTTCTATTTGACGAATAACTACTATAGTTTAAAATTGTAAATTAGAACAAAGAAAATATTCTTAAGAAAGAAGAACAAAAAACAAATATAATACTGAGTGCGATACCTGTAAAGAAATCAAACACCCTAAGGAAACATTATGACCTAATATGGGAAAAGAGGTTCTAACTGATAGGCATTTTCAAAAAAATTACGTTGACTTCCTTGGCCCTTACCCAAGTTCTAGGTCAGGTAACACTTTTATTTTTATAGTATTGAACCACAAGATCAAATTTGTTTTATTACAGGCCATGCCCAAGGCATCTACAGAAACTGTAAGTAAATTCTTGATCGAAGAAATATTCCATAAATTCGGTTTACCAGAGATACTGCATTCCGAAAACGGCAAACAATTTATATCTGAAGCTTTCTAAGAATTTTAAAAACCTATGGGATAAACCATATGAGAACTGCCATCCACTCACCCCAAGCTAACGCTAGCGAAAGAGTTAACCAGACAAATTTGTCTAGTATAAGAACTTATTTGAGAAAAGACCAGTCGAGGCGGGAAAACCTGTCAAAAATAGAATGCTGCCTAAGATCAACAGTCCATTCTCCTATTGGAGTAACACGATATTTTGCTCTCACAGGATACAATAAGATTACACACGCAGAAGCATATTGTATTTTAAAAAACCTGAGCTCAATCAAAGATGGTGCTACCAAAATCTGAGCAACTTAAACTTATTTATGAAAAATGCCTGAGAAATTACATGAAGCTTATAAAAGAAACGAAAAGTATTATAATCAAAGAAGTAGATTTGTGTCACTTAAAGATGTTTTAAAAAATGCATTAACTCAAAGCTTTGTAGGCCATGGTTAAAATGTCGTATTAGTAAGGCTATAGGTAACAACCAATACGAAGTAGGAAACATAAAAGGGCAACTAATAGGAACAGTTCATGCACAGAACTTAAAACAATAACACAAACATTCATATATCTAAATCTTATCTTATCTAAAACATGAAACAAATAAAATTCATCAACAATCATGACATCGTAAACAGCAACTTTAAAGGGATCGCTCATCCACAGAATATAAGTAACTGAAAAGAAAGAAAAATATTCTATAAAACACAATGTCAAATAAAAAAATGAAAGATAAAATAATATGAAATTTGCTAGTAAAATTATCAATAGTAAATTTAAATTTCATAATTAACCTACATATTTGAACAAGTAGTATTTATTTTCTCTTATTTTAATTTTTCTATTTGCGATGTTACGTTTTCCTTAAAGGTAATTTCAGAAAATATCCAATTGGAATTCTACCCGTTTCTCTCCTGCTTTGAAAACTAAATACTAACTTGTTTGCTTTTTCTATTAGAAAATCTGGTTATTAAAAACTACCTTTCTTTTTTCGGACAAAAGAAAAAACTGTTTACCTATTTTTCCATTTCTTTGACTTGATTAAGTAGGTAAAACTACAGATCACCCCAAAAGTGATGAATCTGTAAACAAAAGGATAAAATTAGCATCTTAATACATTTTCTTAGCTTATGCAATTCTCTTCTTACCTATCTAATATTGATGTACATATTAGTTCTTCATGAAAAAGGTAGTAAACGTTTCCCAACACATTATGGTGCGCAAGCTACACATAAAGAGCTGGCTTTGAAACAGCTGCCTGCAATATTTTACCTATTGGAAAAAAAACATAATGCATTCAATACAATTATGGCGCTAGTAAATCTTGAAAAACCTTGCAAATCTAGTTGCCTGCAGCAAGTACACTTTTGCATAATGCATTCAATACAATTATGGCGCTAGTAAATCTTGAAAAACCTTGCAAATCTAGTTGCCTGCAGCAAGTACACTTTTGCATAATGCATTCAATACAATTATGGCGCTAGTAAATCTTGAAAAACCTTGCAAATCTAGTTGCCTGCAGCAAGTACTCTTTTGCTTCCGAGAAGGACAAAACAACAAAATATTATAAGGTATAAGTATACATTTTCAAATTAAAACTTACCTTAAATTTTGTAACTACAACTTAAATAAATAACTTCTTTATATTCAAATAATTCACTACATAATTCTTGCAAAAAAAAACCGACTTCAAAACAGACAAACTTAAAATCATGTTTCTTTAAGACGGTAACTATTGCGACACCCTGTAATTTCCGGATTTAAATTGTATACTAGTTATAGCGTTCGTAGCAATACAGGTTCATTGTAAATTTCAACCGTTTGTTTGTAACGGTTTAAAAGTTTGGTCATTTACATCAAATTACATAATCTATTGCGACACCCTGTAATTTATAATTTTAAATATTTATACTTATTTTAACACACATAGTAATGGACATTCTGTCTAATTGTTAAGTGTTTGTCAATAACTATTTAAAAGATAGGGTCATATATATCAAATGACGTCACCTATTGGGACACCCTTTAAATTCAAATTTTAATATAAATACTTGTTAAAGAGAACTTTGTCATACAGATTCTTTGTAAAATTTAACTTTGTGTCCATATACATCAAATTACATCAACAATTGGGACACCCTTTAGTTTCCAATTTTAAATATTTATAATTGTTGTTATACCAGATATAGTAGTGAACATTCTGTCTATTTTTCAAGTGTTTGTCTATAACGGTTCCAAAGATGAGGACATAATGGTCAAATTACATCAATAATAGGGACACCCTTTAATTTATCCAAATTTTATACTTGTTGTAATAGCGGACTAAGCAATATAGGTTCTTTGTACATCTCAACTGTCTATCTATAACAGTTGAAATGTTTGGCCATATATATCACTTTTACATTAACTATTGGGACACCCTTTAATTTCCAAATTCATATTTTACACTTGTTATTTTAGCGGACTTAGCAATACAAGTTCTTTGTAAATTTCAACTGTCTGTCTATAACGGTTCAAAAGTTTTGCCATATATATATCAAAATAAACCAACTAATGGGACACCCTTTAATTTCTAATTTTAAATATTTATACTTATTATAACAGACATAGTAACGAACATTATGTGCAACTTTCAAGTGTTTGTCTATAACGGTTCAGAAGATAGGACCATAATGGTGAAATTACGTCACCTATGGGGTCACCCTTTAATTTTTAATTTTATTTTTTAATTACATTTTGTTATTGGGAGCTATAGTGATATGCACTTTTTTCTAATTTTAAATGGGTGACCTATAAAGTTCATAATACACGTAAAAAACATGTATGTTGTATGGGGACACCCTTTAATTTTTAAACTTTTAAACTGTTTTTAAAACGGGACCAATCTGTAGCCATAACCTTTCTAATGGCGCAAAAATTTTTAAAATCGGTTCAGAAATAAGCGAGTTATGAAGGCACAAACATACAAAAAAAAAAAAAAAAAAAAAAAAGCAACACACAGACGAATTGATAACCTCCTTCTTTTTTGAAGTCGGTTAAAAATGACAAGAGTCAGGATAACCAATATTCAAAATAGATAATATGTGCAGACTTGCTATAATTAGTATGGGTAGACATGAGGTTGCTTGGATTCGACATCCTGTTTATTAGATTTTTTGGTTAGTAAACGTAGAAGTGATAGATATTCAGCAGAGTGAAAATAAAAAAAAAACAGCGTATTATATACCAGTTCCAGTGATTAGTTTGAAACATATTTTCACCTTTAAATAAATGCGCAATCATACTCGGGATATTAAGTTAAAAAAGACAAGTGGGTAACACCGGTTAAAACAAGAGGCTTATGCCTGGCAATAACCTCTAGCCTTGCTAAATAACCCGAGTAAGTAATTTTACAAAATATCTGTTACCGCCGCCACTCTCTTATATACTAAAATTAACTTTGTTTATTCTTGAAATTGTTTTCCTTTATATTCACTCATTTAAATATGTACATACATATTACATGCAATCGATGTGGATGGCTTGTACGTATGTAAGTATGCATATAGTTACATACGTTTGCGAAAGGTGTACCGAAAAATAAAGCACGCGTCTTTTTATATTGGATGTCAACTTAAAACTCAACTTTTATTCTCAACGAAAGCTTCTTCTTATTATACAATAATACATAAATACATAACATGGTAAAAGTCATCGGTAATCGGGAAGAGATCATAAGGTTATTATCAGGGTTGATTAGTTGTGTAGAAGTAGTAAGTTAGGATAAGGCGTACATATCCCACCGTAAATACAAAAGGGTCACTACTCAAAATTGTCCAAAACTTACTTTTTTCCATAAATTATTTCAGAGTACATATCTCAAGCTACTTCAACAATTTCTTTCACGTCATTATCTCTTTAACTGAAAAAATACAGTTATATCTATTTTTATGTTAAGTGTGTTGCTACTGCACATAAACAGTATTTTATCTCCTGAAAATTTTAGTATTTTGAGTTTTGACCCTTTTGTATTTAGGGTGCGATATGTATGTGACTCCTTCCCGATCTAAGAATCAACAGTTCCGGTTGACTTTAACATTTTAATTATAAGTAAAAATAATTATTTTCATTTGTTTTGTTATTAACAATCTAAAAAGTCATTCTGATATTTGTAAATTTTCATTTGCAATATTTTGCATATTTTCGGTTCTTAGTAAGTAATGTAAGTATGTATTTAAGGTTTTTAACAATTGTTTCTTTCCATGTTTCTTGAAAAGTTTTGCGTATTACATTTTATACAGGAAATTTTCCTCGAATTTTTCTGTAAACATTGTTATTAATTTTCCAGTCGATGCTAACAACTTGTTAGAGAAATATTTAAATGAGCTGCAAAATTAAATTAACAAATTGTTCTTCTTTAATAAAAGTGTTTAATTTTGTTGTTAATAATTTTGTTGTTAATAATTTTGTTTATTGACCTCTTGTATAATTTTGTTTAGAAGTTTTTTTTTCTTTTTATACATACAGCTATATATATAAAGCACAAAATGTGTTTGTTTGTCGGAAAGCTATAGCTGCCTACACCAGTGAACCGATCTTTCTGAAATTTTCACATTTTGTTATTGGATATACGGATGGTAAAATAGGGTAATTATTTTTTTGATATATGACGTGGGCGTGGCGCCTTTCATACAAAGTAAATATTATTCATCGTATATCTTGGTAACAGTAACAGGTAGCGTTGTAGTTTATCAATGACGTACTTTGATTGTAGTATTAAAAACTGCAATGAACAAATAAATGTCAATGAGCTCTAAATAAAAATAAGGCAAGACGATCACATAAACATAAATGCTAACAGAAGCTAATGAACTCGAAGAACCAAATGAATAAACAATCGTACAAACAAATGTATATGAATTTCTTAAGATAGGTCAGTATTTGATTTTTGTTTAAAGTTAAATAATATAAATATTTGGTTATTAATTCGATATTTTGAAATCATATTTGCTCGCGTATAGTAATCGAATGTTCAGTTGATAAAACCATATTTTTGCAAGTTTGCAATTTTCTAATTTGAAGCGTAAATTTGTGAGAGCCTGATACAATGTCACTTAATGAACTGTAGAACTATTTAAGTCTAGTGTATAGAGATTCTAATTATTAGTATTTAAGCAAAAAGTTTTTAATAAAGTGGCTTCTTATATTTTGAACTTTCAAACAAAAAACTTCTGACTTTCATTTTTAACTCATTACAAGCGTCTTGAAATTTCGCAGCCGTAACCTCTATATTAACGTAAATAATTTAGCGAAACACAGACTGAATTAGAATAGTGGGCGTGGTACCTCCCATGCAATGTAAATATTTATTATCGTATATCTTGGCAACGGTAACAGGTAGAGCCATAAAATTTTACAAGCATAGTTTTGAGAAAGATAGACTGGATTGGAATAGTGGGCGTGGTACCTCCAATACAAAGTGAAAAATTTTTATCGTGTTCCTGGCGAACTACAATAGATAGAGCCTTGAATCTTTGCAATAGTAACCTCCATGCTAATGTGCATAGTCTACCAAAATACAAAATTAATTGGGACAGTGGGCGCGGTACCTCCCATATTAAGTGAAAAATTATTTTACTGTATCTAGAGAACTGCCTTGGAATTTCGCACAAGTAACCATCATATTAACGTACATAGTTTAGCTAAACACAGACTGATTTGGAATAGTAGGCGTGGTACCTCCCATACAAAAGTGAAAAATGTTATAGCGTTCCTGGCAAACTACAATAGATAGCGCCTTGAAACGTTGCATGAGTTACCCCTGTGCAAATGCGTATAATCTACTAAATTACAGAATGAATTGAGACAGTGGGCGTGGTACCTCATATATAAAATGAAAAATTATTATCGTGTACATAGAGTACTAAAATAGATATGATCTTAAAAGTAGGTACAAGTAACTCGCATACCCATATACTCTAGAAAAACAAAGGCTGAATTGGGACAGTGATCACGGTACCCCCTATACGAAGTAAAAAATTATTTTCGTGTATCTATACAAATGCAATAGGAAGCGTGTGGGAATTTTGCATCAGTAACCTCTATACGAAGATACATTGTTTAGAGAAACACAGACTGAATTAGAATGGTGGGTGTGCTACCTCCTATGCATAGTTGAAAAATTATTATCGTGTACCTGGAGAACAAAGCTGAGCCTGGTGGCGTCGGTCATAAGACAAAATTCTCTTTAATTTATGAAAAGCTTCAACATACTCGGCGTCTTTGAGATTTACTCTAACATTCTTCATTAGGTATTTCGTGAGATTGTACGCTACTTTCGAGTAGTCCTTGATAAATCTCCTGTAAAAACCTGTAACCCCTAAAAACGCAATCTTGTCTATGGCTTGAACTTTTGACGGGCTTGTCCTCATTTCCTCTGCGGTTATAATGTGACCCAAAAAATCTGTCTCTCTTCTCAACAATGAACATTTCCCTATCTGTAATTTTAAATTTGCCGTAATAAGTCTTTGAAATATTCCGCTTAGTTACTCTATATGTTCCTCAATACTAGTTGAGAAAACTAGAATATCATCTAGGTATACGACAGAATTTTTTCCTATGAATTCTCTAAGCACATTATTAATCATCTGCTGGAAAGTTGCCGCTGAATTCCGTAAACCAAACCACATAACTAAGAATTCGTAGTGGCCTGTTGCAGTTGAAAACGCGGTTTTAGCTATATCATCCGGATGCATCTCAATTTGGTGGTAGCCTTTAGCGAAATCGAATGTGGAGAAATACTGACATCTACCAATTTTATCAAATATGTCCTCCATATTAGGCATTGGGTATCGACCTTCAGTTATTGAGCGTTCTGTAATCTATTACTATCCTCCATTTCTTTTCGTTTCAACTACCCGACTTTTTCGGCACTATCCAGATTGGACTGTTATCTAGTAACTAATCGTCTGTTAGGTAAGTTTGTATTTAATTTATTCAAAATATTATTCCCAATTAGGCCATCAAACTTCTCATTAAAATTGTAATAAGATCGAAATAATCTCATTTTCAGTCTTATGTTGTAGTTCGGGTTGCTTATTTTAAACCGTTTTGATTATCAATTTCATTCTGATTTTATTAAATGAATTTACAGCTATTTACATTAATTTCTTAATTCTAAAATCTTTACATATTCATTCTTATGACCTAATTTAAAATATTTATTTGTTTATATTTAACTTAGTGTGTATGGTCAGAATTTTGCTACTCTGCAATTATTGCATGCTAAAAATTTGTGTTATGCAATTTGATTCCTCGCGTTGTCACAATTTGTATATCATTGATAATTATTGTTTATATTATTAGGAAATGCACTTTTAAGTAGCACAAACGTGACCAACACACAACAGTGGATAAGTGTGACCAACACACTACACCTCCGCTCTTAAGAAAAATCTATACAATTCAACTTGGATGATTTTTTTGAATACTTATTATTAATTCTAAACTTAAGCTTAGTATACATTATTAAATTTACTTTTAAGTGTTCTAAAAATTATTTTATATTATTTTTTTTATACTTTATATTTTTTAGTCTGTTTTTATGAATTGCTTTTATTTTTGTTCTTATCTTAATTAATACATTTAGATCATCTGTATCTATTACTTCATATGGTCCGTCATAAGGTGGTTCATGTGTTCTTCTATTTCCAGCCCTGACCAAAACTAAGTTGCCCACTTTTAGTTCTATGTAATTCGCGTTATTTAATGAGTCTATACTTCTTTTGTTTTTTCAGTTTCTATCAAGTTTTTGGCATTTTCTAAAGCATGTTTTAGTCTACTCTTGAGTTCATTAGCATAATTTTCAAAATTGTAAATTTTAGGATGATTCATGACGCCATCTCCAGGTAAACTTGGTAATTTTCCAAAAATGAGTTCAAAAGGTGAATATTCAGTATCCACGTGAGGGGTTAGGTTAGGTTAAGCAGGCAGCTCCAATACAGCTCACTTGGGCCCAAGTATTGGTCCCTTTGTGTAACCTGCAAAAGAGGAGAGGAAAAAGGGAAAGATAGAAAAGAGAGAGATAGAGAGAAAAGAGAAAAAAAAGCGTTGAAAGAAGACATAGGATAAAGTCACCGACAGACAAACAGTTTAAAGGTAGAAAGAGAAGAGTCAGAAATGTGGGGAGGTAGCCAACGGAGGGCAGATTGGTCAAGCCAGGTTGTTAACGAGATTGTCTATGCTTCGTCAAGTGGAGGTTGGATAGAAAACCATCCGCTGCTCCTCAGAAAGGAGTTAATCCTGCTCGGTTCCAATATGGATACACAGGAGAGGCCTGCAAAGCACCTTTGTCCAAGGTACTGGAGTCGTTGGTATTCTAACGCAGGGCATTGGCAAAGGAGGTGTTCGACAGTTTCCTCATCCTGACAACTTCTACAGAAATCGTTGTAGTAGAGACCCATTCTTCTTGCATAAGTTCCGAATAGGCAATGCCCAGTGATCATTGATATTAAATCGCATAGCTGCATTTTTGGCAGCCGAAATAGCAAAGCCGTTTTTTTCTGATCCAGTATAGGCCAGATCGTCCTCGTCGTTTGACAAGTCGACTCATTGGACCATCTTACCTGGGCCAGATCGTATAAGGCTCGATTAATTCGATGCCCGCAAGCAGAGAGGGGAATGCTACAATAGACGTCAATGGCGCTATCGTTGAGCAAAGTTCCCTCCTTAGCCAGTTCGTCAGCAACACAGTTGCCTACAATAGTCCCATGTCCCCGCGCCCATTTAAGGGTGACTGTTGAATTTTCCGCCATCAAATTTAAGGATGTCCGGCATTCCAGGACTAAGTTTGATGTGGTAAACACACCTGCGTTACAGACGTTACAGTCATTTGGAAGTCTGAAACACATTTTGATTCCAAACTCTTCCATATAAACTCCACCCCCAACCCTATCACCCCTTTTAGAGCCATCCTTGTACACACAGACTACTCCAGGTGGAGGTGCAGGACCCTCCGTCAAGTCAAAGACAAAGCTTCTTGTGAAGAAGGGTATTGGGGTACAGTAGTCAATAAGACCGGGAATGACGTTCATGATCCCCAGGATACTGGCATGACCCCATGGCCTATGGTTCCATGCATTTGTGACATTCAGTCTAACAGCTGTTTTCATAGCAAGCCCCTTGACCAGTCTGGTCTGTTGGTAGCCAATTGAGTATGGCAAAGAGTGCCTTAGTCGGTGTTGACCTAGTTGCCCATGTAATGAGGATAGCCATATTTCGTAACACACCTTCTATGATAGATATGTTAGTTCTAATGTCTAGAGCTTTCCACCAGACAATAACTCCGTGGAGTAATATCGGTTTGATTACCGCTTCAAGTAGCCATTTTACAATCCTTGGATTCATACCCCAAGTTTTGCCAATGGCTTTCCTACATACGTATAGTGCCGTAATGGCCTTAGAGGCTCTCGCCTGGATGTTCATTTTCCATGATAATTTACTATCTAAGATTATGCCTAAATATTTCGCGCTCTCAGACAGAGTAAGAGGTATCCCGTTTAAAGTCGGTAACCTGAAAGATGGAATCTTGTATTTCCTAGAGAATAATACAAGTTCGGTTTTGGTTGGATTAACACTCAGCCCGCTCTCTACTCCCCAGGAGCAGATCATTCTAAGTGCCGTCTCCAATCTTTGTGTGATAATGTCTAAATGGATACCAGACACTGCCACCGCCACATCGTCTGCGTAGGCGACAGTCTTGAAGTTCAAGGAGTCTAGATCCCTGAGTAGCCTATTTATTGCTACACTCCATAGCAGAGGGGACAAAACACCACCTTGTGGTGTGCCACTAACCACACTTTTGGAAATACTCGCCGCGCCAAAAGTAGATGTTATTGTCCTGACGCTCAGCAAGTTTTCTACAAATCTAATGATTGATTGGTGAATCCCCAATTCTCTAAGCGATTGAGTTATTGCCATCGAATCAATATTATTAAAGGCACCTTCAATATCCATGAAGGCCACCATAGTATAGTTGTTATACTCTAGTGACTTCTCTATCTGTCCCATAAGCGAATGAAGCGCAGTCTCAACAGATTTGCCTTTTGTGTATGCATGTTGAGATGGGCAAATGAGATTCTTATCGATAGTCATCCTAATTTGAATGTCAATAAGTCTCTCTAGCGTTTTGAGCAAGAAAGATGTCAGACTGATGGGTCTAAAGTCTTTTGCTTTCGCATGAGATGATTTCCCTCCTTTGGGGATAAATATCACATTGCACTTGGTCCATTGATATGGAATATATGACCATGTGAGGCAGGCTTGATATATATCTAGTAGCCAGGGAGTTACCAGATCTAAATTGTTTTGTAGATCGGCGGGAATGATACCATCCGGTCCTGGAGATTTATAAGGACGAAAGCTTTTGATCGCCCAGTGTAGCTTATCCACATCGATGTTTGCGGAAGTCGTTATACTGCACATCTGTGTAGGATTCTGTCGCGAATCCATAGGTGATCGACACCCTGGAAAATGAGTGTCCAACAGGACTTCCAGTGACTCATGTGCACTAGTTGTCAAAGTTCCGTCTAATTTCTGAATATACCCAGGAATTGGCGGTTGTTTGGCCAGTACTTTACGCAGTCTGCTAGTTTCGGAAAAACTCTCAATGCTGCCGCAGAAGTCTTTCCAAGATTTGCGTTTTGCGTTCCTAACCTGATTCTTAAATTTGTTAACAGATGATTTGTAGAGTGATCAGTTACCTGTCCTCTTTGCTTCATTGAATAATTGCCGACAAGTCTTGCGAGATTCGGCTATTTCAGAAGACCACCATGGTGGTCTACGAGTTGAACGATGAATCGACGGTTTACAGGACCTCCCCGTTGCCTCTTTAAAAGCATTGGTGAGTCTGTTCACCGCCTCATCGATGTCTGTATTGTCCCTAATATTCATGGGATTAGCAAGTGCGATTGTGAGGAGCATTTTCTGCTTTTCCCAATCCGTACGTCGCCTATTTATATATATTGTAGTATTATCTCTCTTTTTAGCAATTGAAAAGATAACATAACGATGGTCTGAGAAGGAGCAGTCATTGGAGACTCTTCAGTTCTCTATCAGAAAAGCATATTTCATACTAACAAGCGTAATATCTAACACCTCTTGTCTATTTGATACAACAAAAGTGGGCTCAGAGCCCCTATTTGCAACTACTTGATTATTGTTTCAAATGAAATCAAGGATACACTCACCTCTTTTGTTGGTATCAGAGCTACCCTAGATGTGATGATGCGCATTTGCGTCGGCACCCACTATTATGGGGATACTTTTTGCCTTCGCCGCTCTGGCCATCTTTTGGACCAAACTACTAGGTGGAGGGTCCTAGTCATGTGGCATGTAGGTAGAGGATAACCACACCACAGATTCAGCCTCTTCCCAAACTGCAGTCACCGAATCTTCATCACTGTAATCAGATAGAATGAAGATGTTGAGGTGATCTTTTGCTATAATACAAGATCTAATAGTTTTATTGTTACCTGAATCTGCTGCATACAATAATTTGTAGCCTTTTGCATTGAGTCCACAAATTTTACCATTATTAATCCATGGCTCTTGGACTAATGCGATGTCTTCACCACGTTCTGCGAGGCGAAGACTTAATGCAGCAGTTGCTACCTTAGAGTGATGGAGGTTGATCTGTATCACCCTCATCATCTTTATCAGAGTCGTAGATGACGGTGACATCAATGTCCTCTGGATCAGAGTCCAGAAGGACATCTTCGTCCTCCTCCGCAACCCCCAGACGCCCGAAGAACTCCCCAACCAGACCTAAGTCTGATTGTGAGCCCTCCGTAGTGTCAGAGAGTGCGGGTTCATCCACTACCTCATCTATTTTAGATGGAATTGATTGGCTATCGCTATCAGCCACGCCTTTACCTCGCGGCTCTTCCAATTGGTCGCTGGAAGTTTCGGGGTTGGGTTTGTCATCACCTCGGTAGATACTCATCTTGACACTATCATATCCGTAGTAAATCTTGCCTTGTCTCTTCCGAAGTGGTGACAACGATTCCTTGTTTAGGACCACAACCTCCTTCCTTGTCAGACCTTCCGGTTCAGAAACCTTCACTACCTTCCAATCACTGGTTGGTAGATCAGCATTACCTCGCCGAATGATCGACAGGATTGTCGCGGGGTCGTGAGGTTCCCTTGGAATGATCGCAATGGATCTCGGCCTGCGTGGTATATCACAGACCGGGACCACATCCAATCTAGCGCCGGGCCACACTTCCCCTAGGGACGTCACTGCTAGCTTTAGCTGATTTGCTGAACTTTCACTTGTACATGAAAGCAGCTGTATATGGTCTTGAAACCAGCCAGCATCCACATTTTTTGGTGCTGTAATGGATTCATTGCTCAAGAAATCTTCCAGCAACTTGAGACGGATCACTAGTGCTTCTGTCAATGATAGCCCTTATCAGTGGATCTTTGGCAACCTCACTGTAAGGTCTATTTATGACCTGGTTGATGGCTGAGCAAGCATTTTTGGACGTTTTGTGTCCGGTTGAGAATTTTGCTGATGCATCGGCTCCTCCCCCGATCGTTGTCTTTTGGACGCAGCTGACGTAGATGGTGTGTCTACATCTGCATCGGGTTTGGAGCTTTCAGCATTAGCTAAATGGCCTTTGGCCCAGGTGAGGGAGGACTTTTCCTCCGTTAATAAATTGGTAATTGGTGTTTTACCAAACTTATCAATGATGCGTTGGGCGGCACGCCCTTCGATGAAGGCCCTTCTAGAGTTGATTTTGCGGTCTTTTGGGGCTGTTTTTACTGCCGTTAGGGCGGGGGGCACATTGTAACTGAGCTTGTGGGCGCAGTTGGTACAATAACCGCAGGGTTGCTCACAGCAGTCACCGGAGAACCCGAGGCAGGGATTTTTGCTGAACTGGAGTCAGCACGGACCGTAGGGGTACCGGCCGAAAAGTCGAGTGATACCTCATTTGGATTGACCTCAGCAGCCGCATTAGCTTGTACTGCTGGGACAACAATGCATTTAGCAGGCGAGGGTTGCCCCTGCCTACCTCCTGCGACATTTTGTTTTGTTGTGTTTTTTATTTTATTTTGTATTAATTGTTCTTTTTTTGATTTTTGTTCATTTTTGTTCCCACGAGTATGCACGTAAGGGGTTCGACAATCCATGCAGGGACGGCGTACATGGATTAGGCAACTATTCTTTACACCCGACCCATGCCTTGGCGTCCGGGGGAGCTGTTAGAGACTAGTCATCTTTTACCACTGACTAGCCATTCAGATTCTTAAAAGTGGGTCCATTTTGGTCCGCGGGTTGGACTGAATCGGCTACCTTGTTTAAAATTTTACAAGCCACTCCCCTGAACCATTTGTTCAATGTATCCAGAGGGATGGCTAGCAATTCTGACATCTCTCGGGCATGGTACCATTTTGGGTGAATGGCTGCCATGCTCGAGAGGTTTCAGAAACAAGGGCTGGTTCCCACAACCTAGCAGAGTCCAGCCTCTGCGCAACTGCATAGCAGAATCCACAGAGACCGGGCCCTACCCGAGCCATGCTATACCCCCCGTGACCAGTATGGTGGTGAAATCACAGGAAATATGAACATTGAGCTGGTCCCCTATCCGCCACCTGGGGACGCGTCCGATGGGAGACCGACAACTCCACACGGAAGGGGTTATATTGTACGCAAAAGTATAGTAGGGTATCCATTTATCCCAATTGTCATTATATACAAATGAAAAAAAGTATTCATTAAGAACCCTACGATTTATCTCCATTGTACCCAATGTCTCATGATGATACGGTATGGAAAAAATTTGTTTAATATTTATAACTCACATATTTCCTTTAACAATTCATTTCTAAATTCAGTATTGTTATGAGATGTGCTTCTGCTTTAACTTTTGTAACGTTTGCTTCACTCCGAAATATCCTCCTTGGGGTGTATCGTGGTATAATTTTATCAATTCTTGTCTTCTATCTTCATTTGTTATATTCTGAGGTTTTCTGTATAGTAATATAATAATGTCATCTTTATTATTTTTGTTTGCTTAGTTATATCTGGCCTTAAATTCATCCGCGAGTATTATACCAAATATTGCGTCATTTCTCTCGATTGAAAAGTTTTTATTTCTTGTATTTTTTAAATATGATGATAGTTTCTCCAAAAGAGTACCTAAATACTTTAGATCACACAAATCAGACCAGATAAGACACGAAAATTCGAGTGTTGCCAGATCACAGCTTTCGTTGGAAAGGGATAGCAAGAGTTAATGATTTTCTTATATTACTATCTCTTTCTGGTTATAGCTGCAATTTGACATTTTATTGTTTACAAAATAATTTGTGAAACTGGTGAAAAATTTTAATAAAATTTGATTTGTGTGTAAAATTAATTGTTATAAATAGCTTTAAAATAATTTGTGGCAAAAATAAAATTTGAACAAATATCATAAAAGGTAACAAACAAAAGGAAATAAAACAACAGGAATCCAACAGGAAAAAATGTAAGTTTAACAAAGGTTTTCTATTCAAATTAATTTGTTTTTAATTAAATTATTTTGTGCATCAGAAGGAATTATGATCCTATGTACAAATTTCGGTTTAACAGTGTGTACTTCCAATTGATATTTAAAGACAATTGGAATTATTTATTTTGATTTATGTAATATGATATGTTTCAAAAATATCGTCTTGCTGGATTAAAATATGTCTTACATTGGTTCATACATTGGATAGATAATTACCCTGAGTTGGCAGGTCTGTTTTGTTAATGGTGACTAAAATCTCAAGGTAAATAAATATGTTACAAGTTTCCTTATAGTTTTTTTAATATATGTATGTAACTTGTTTTTTCTAATTTCAGTCGTATTTAAATCTAGCCAAATTACCTATTGGTAACACTCCCTTCAAAAAAACTGGGGCTGGAAACGATGACATGTATCTTTTCATTGTACTCTTCTTCCTTAACTATCTACTTATACTAATTAATTGAAAAATATGCTACAACTATCTCCAACATCTGCAAACTATTATGTATTACATTCACCTTTTTCTGCTGTTAACGTTACTTGAAATTAGAAACAAATCATTAATAAGACCAGAAAATAATAATATATAAATTACTTTATTTAAAATGTTCACTTAAAATCCAAAAGTAAATATAAAAACTGAAAATAATTTTTTTATTTAAATTCAATTAAACTAAACTAAAAATATGTGTTTTCTACTACTACCGGTAAAAATGATTAAACTGGTTAACTGACTAAATACAGGAGTCCTTAAGTAAATTTAGTGCAGCATCATTTAAAATTAATGATTACGTGGTGGAGCAAGCTTTCATGTTGACCGAATGTTGGTACGAAAGCAACGTGAACCAATCCCTTGGCATTTTCCCTCCTGCTTTTTTCACAAACGATACGAAGGCGTATTTGATTTCATATTTTGAGAATAGCGTGTAATGAGCCAGTTAAGTTAAGCTTTCGGTTTCTATTTCAGGACTTAGATCTCCCGCAAAAACATTATGTGAACTAGTTATCAAAACTAGTGGCACAATTTACCTAAAATTAAAATGCAATTTATTTTCCGTATATATAACAGTATATTCAGATTGATTTGCTTACCTTATTTTCTTTATCGAGAAATAAACGTTTATTCATTGCTGTTAAGGCGGTCGTGGTTGATTAATAAGATCAGTAACCACAGGGATCATTGCTCATGTAAAATTTTACAACTTTTCATTGAACCCATTTTACTAAAAACGCATTTAAATACAAAATTCCCTACACACATTTTCAGTTGTAGTTATAAATTTTTGTAGCAGATTTTTTAATTTCTTTTACTAATCTAGTATTTTGTTTGATTGTAGATGATTTAATTTGTTTGCTGACAAACACTCTTATTTATATTTATAAAATATAGTCGTATACTGTTTTAGGTTTTCGTTTCTTAAGTCCTCAAATCCACACGAATCCCTTAAAACGTTAGATTTGGTTTGAAATAATATTATAAAATATCATATCATAGGTCACCGGCGGAATAATCTTCTTTTTCTCACCGCCATTATCATCTACAAGAATATTTCCTTATGTTCTGGTTGCTAACGTGCACTTCGCCGGAGAACCATTCATGTAATGTACATAAGCATCTATGTATGTATATTGCACAACCCTTATAAAGTCACATACATATATAAAATTGTTTACCATAAGAAATCAAATAATTTAGGCGGGACTCCTCCTCTTCCAACTGCATTTGTGTCCAAATTTTCCTTGAATTCTCTTTAACATTGAGACTTTTTGAACTAATGCCACTTAAAAAACTTCTATTATCCGAAATATTTCCCGAACTTCCGTCGATTCAAAAACCCGATCCCAAATACGTAGTTATCTCGGCATCTTCCGGCGATAAGACCTTGCAGGAATATTCGTGCTTCTCCGTCCACCGTTCCCTAAAATTAGTATGTTCCGACATTCTCTCTGTATCCGAATTAAGAGATGGTAATTTGCTATTGCTAATTGGAAATAAAAATAATGCTGAGAAACTAATTTCAACAAAATCGTGACCAGGAATTTGTAATATTCAATGTAATTATCATGCGAAGCTTAATTTCTCTAAAGGAACTATATATGCTCCATACCTCAACAAAATTCCAGAATCTGAAATAGTTAGTGAACTAAAATCCCAAGGTGTTTTTGAAGTCTACAAATACCTTAAAAAAAATGCAGAAGATAAACTAACCCCTTGTGGTGTCGTTTTGCTAACGTTTGACCGCTACCACACTCCAGAAAAACTCGAGATTTCATGGCATAAAGTTAAAGTTCGGCCTTTCCACCCGAATCCAATGCGGTGCAAATCTTTCCAAAAGCTTGGGCATACGCAAAAATGGTGTAAAAATTATCCACTATGCGAGAACTGCGCTCTACCTCCTCACAAGCCTAATGACTGTACACGCATTTTTTGCATTAACTGTTCGGATGAACATCCCTCTACCTCTAGAGACTGCAAAGTGTTCAATCTACAAAAAGAAATATTAAAAATCAAAACCAAAGACAAATGTTCTTTAAAAACAGCCAAAGAAAAATATCAAGCACAAAATTCCTCACCGCTACAACTTGTTCAGTCTTACTCTGACGTTACCAACAACAAACACCTTAACAAATCAACAGAAAACAGCGCCGAGTCAAAAAAAGTCAATCCAGAAATAAATAATCATATCAATATTCCAACAATAACTAGCACCCAACAAAATAATACAGAACCAACAAAAACGTCCAACCTTAATGCAATTGATTTACCAAAATCAATAACACAAGAAACAAAAGTAGAAAAACCAACAACAAGCACAACCCAAAAAAATTTACATACAATAACAACACGATCAATAACTAAAGCTATAGCTAATTGTTCAAATAAAACTAATAATGCAAAAAAATATAAAGAAATACTTAATCCGGATATTATTTCTATTCAAGAAACACACATTCCTAAGAACACTAAAAATATTTTTTTCCCTAAACAATATAATGGATTTTTCACAACCTATCTTGTAATAACAAGATAGGTTGCTATACTAATTAAAAAAACTATACCACACAAATTAATATATTTAGACTCCGACACTGCTTCTATCGCTATTGAAGTTAATATCGGTTTAAAGTTTTCATTTGTTAATACATACATCCCACCCCATCAGCCCATTTCAGTTAATAACCAAAAACGGATTTTGAACAAGGTAACATCACCACTCTTTTTTTCTGGAGATTTCAATGCATGGAGCAATTTCTGGGGTTCAAGTGCTTCGAACACCCGAGGTAAAATCCTAGAAAATTTCATTCTTAACGAAAACTTAATAACACTTAACAATGGAAATCCAACACATTTTTCTACTCACAACACCTTTACTCACGTGGATATTACCTTATGCTCTTCCCAACTTGCGCCTTTTTGCTCTTGGAACACATTGGACAACTTACATGGAAGCGACCACTTCCCCATTTTAATTCAAATTGAAAAAAGTGTCAATAAAGATAATGGTAATCACATGCCTAAGTTTAAACCAGATCATGCCAATTGGCCTTTATTCCAAAGACTTTGCGAAAACAGTATATTGAAAATAAAACTATCCTCCAACGTTAACCAGCAAGCAGCGTCTATAATAAAATGTATTAGATCAGCTGCAAACCAAAGCATACCACAAACCAAAGTTAGGGTGCATAAACCTCGAGTGATTTGGTGGAACACAAAATTACAAGAACTAAGAAACAAAAAACAAAAACTCTGGCACAACTACAAAAAAAAAAAAAAATAGAAACGAAACCAACTTGATCCTTTACAAAAAATACAATGCAATATTCCGAAGAGCCGTAAAAGAAAGCAAAGCTGAAGGCATTTATAAATTCACTTCTAATATTAACCCCAATGATATAAAATTGTTATCTGGCGCTAAGTGCAATAATACAATAAAATACCTAGAAACCGACACTGGCATGCTATCAGCTCCCGTTGATATAGCAAATTGCTTTGCACTGGTCGACTTTATCAGAAGACAGTAATTTCTCAACCCATTTTCATTCAAATAAACTAAATATTATCAACCAAAACTATAACCCCCAAACGCATAATTTACATGCAAAAAAAGTAGAAAACCCCCTAACATTAATAGAGATTGAAGATGCTTTACATTCTACCAAAGGTAAAACACCAGGAGCTGACCGCATATCCTACCCAATGCTAAAAATTTAACGAAATCGTCTAAAGAACACCTACTTACGATTTACAATAACATATTCACCTCTAATGTCTATCCACAAGCTTGGAAAACGGCAACCGTTGTCCCCATTCCAAAACCTAATAAAGATAAGTATACCTTATCTGATACAGACCAATTTCCCTTTTACCATGCATAAGCAAAATACTTGAGAAAATAATAGCCAGAAGATTGATGTGGTTCCTTAAAGCTAACAATCTTATAACTCCCAATCAAGTAGCTTTTATGAAAAAACAGGGCACTGGCGACGTTCTCCTGCATCTACAGCACTTTATTTCTAATGCTTTATCCACAAAAAATCATATAAATGTACTGTCTACTGATTTTGAAAAAGCATTTGACCGCATCGGAATCCATATAATACTTCAAAACCTTGCAGATTGGAAGATTGGTAAGAATATGTTCGCTATTATAAACCGGAAGTTCAATGTTAAAGTAAACGGCCACTATTCTAAAACTTTTTCCCTACATAATGGTATACCACAAGGTTCACCACTATCAGTTATACTTTTTATAATAGCTTTTAACCAATTTAGTAAAATAATTTCCAATTACAAACAGATTGAACACGCCATTTATGCTGACGACGCAGTTATATTCACCAAAATCAAAGATAATAATAAAGCCAAAGAAGTTTTCTCAAACATTTTATGAGATATTGAAAATTGGTGCCTAACATCTGGGGCGAAACTTTCATTAGAAAAGTGTTCCGAGTTACACATTTGTAATAAACATAATTGCAACATGTTTGACCTTAATTATAATAACGTTAAAATAAAACGAGTCGACAATTTACGTATCCTAGGAGTAGTATTTGACAAAAACTTGACGTTCAAGGAACACTGTGTGCAACTGAGAAAAAGTCTCAACACCAGGTTGAATATTATAAAGTATCCTACATCGAAGAATCTAAATATTCATATATCAACTATGATAAATGTTACACGTTCGGTTATGCTGTCCAAAATCGATTATGCTCTACCAATCTATGGATGGTGTGCATCATCGCACATGAAGCTTATCAAATCGCCTTATCACGCAGCAATTCGCTACAGCATTGGAGCTTTCCGCACTAGTCCGACGACAAATTTACTTGTCGAAGCTGGTATGCCTACTATAGAAGATCGAACTACCAAGCTTACATATAAGCTAATACCAAAACTTTTCATCAGCCATAACAAAATTATATCTCAAGAAACTTTAAAAACAACTAATTACAAAAAATCCCCTAGAATCGAATCAACCATCTCAAGATGTATAAACTTTTCTCGCATAATTGGTCTGTCAATTCGTCCACTTCTTCTAAAACAGGCATCAGAACCACCTTGGTTAATTGATAATTCCTCTTTCATGTTCTCCATGATTAATCTGCCTAAAGCTACAACATCAGCAGCAGTATATAAACAAACTTTTAAAACTATATGCGAAAATCTCGTGAAGCAAAATTGGAATTTTATATATACAGATGGATCCAAAACTAAAAATAACACAACTTTTGCAGTGGTTCAACAAGATGGTACAATTATTAAGTGTGGACACATCGATAACTACAGCTCTATCTTTACAGCTGAAGCTTTAGCAATATCAATTGCAGCTCAATGTGCCAACGTAAACGACTCGAGGTATATTATCTGTACCGATAGTCTTTCGTCCATCCTTGCAACACAAAACACCAAGCATGACTCTCCCCTAATTAACAACATCCGTAATACCCTCATCAATAACAAAAATAAAATTAAATTGATGTGGATACCATCACACCAAGGAATTACTGGAAACGAATATGCTGACCAAACAGCTAATAACGCTATTGAAAGGCCTCTTCTAAATTTTTCCACCTGGGAACATAGAGATATTATTAAAAAAATCTCCTCCCATCTACAATCATCTTTCGAATCAAAATGGAATCTCTACCAACACAACTACAAAAATGTCAATCCGTTTGGAACCAGACCAGTTTTTCCGCAATCCTGTTCACGCTACAAAACCAATACTATAACAAGGCTCAGAATAGGACACAGTAAACTTACACACATTCACCTATTAGAAAAAAAATCCGCCCCACAATGCTCAACTTGCAACATGCAGCTTAATATTTCACACCTTTTAGATGAATGCACCGTTTACAATCACTCCAGAAGCAAAATCTTTGGATCGAATCCTCCCTCTCAATTATTGAAAAATACATGCAGTAGGAATATTAATTTAATATTAAAATTTGTATCAGAAAGTAATTTAAATATATAAAAATTTAAAAGTCGGAGTTGAAAGCCTTATGCTTGGTTTTCATTATGTCATATGAACTGTCAACAAAAACTGCCTCAAATGAATTGTCGTCATTTTGCGTCAAATGCGTTTTCACTGCATTTTAAGAACTGACAAAAAGTCGGTAAAGACAAACAAAAAAGTTGACAACTTGTTGTCAAATCTACTTTAAGTAAAAAATGATGCCATATCTGCTGACAAACTAAAATTTGGCGTTTTCACTTATTTGTCATTTAAGATGGCAGTTGGTGTGCATAACTGACTGCAAACATAGATGGCACCATATGACAATCCGTTTTCATACAATTGCCAACAATTTGGGCAATTTGACAACAAAAATGACATAGTGAAAACCAAGCATAAGTTGCTATTACTCCTTTTCTATATTTAGTTACAATAATTGTATTTTGTAATTAAAACTATAATAAATAAATAATATTGTACCAGTTTATTTTTAATATTATTAAGAAAATATAATTTTTGTTAAAATTTTGTTTCCAATTTTTTGTTTACCTAATTGAAAACATATGTTAGTAATGGCAACATATAGCTGGTACTTCTTACTCATTGCTTTAAACATTTTTTGTTATCTTTTTATTATTCACTTTATCGAAAGCTGCAAGTACAAATGATAATGTACTTTTTTAAACATCACAAGTGGGTAATCTGGTTAGTTATCTGTGCCTTTACCCCCGTATGCCCACAATTTAGCACTACATGGTTTAATAACATTTTTACTGAAAAATCTTTCTAACGTTTCTTCTGATATCAACTAGCAAGCTGCGCCTGTATCTAGCACAAAATCAATAATTTTATTGTTAACATTAATTTTTAATGTTAATGGAGCTGCAGAATATTTTCCGGTTACATTGTAAACAGAGACATTTGTAGAATCATTGCAATAATCTACATCTTCTAACTCATTACTCTTAACCTCATTATTGTCACATACTCTTACTTCATTAACTTTAATGTTGTTACAAGCGCTAGCTAAATGACCTACTTTTTGACATTTATGACAAACATTTCTTTTTTATTTTCTTGTTTCCGTTATTCACATTACCTTGCCTGACCTCTTTTTTGAGACATAGTTCACCTCCCCTCTTGTTTTCTGCTGAGCCACCAATTTAGCTTCCATCGTCAAATCCTTCTTGAATGCAACTGCCAATGTTAAATCTTCAGCTTCCTCACACAACCGCTCAAAAATTTTTCCTTCAAAACCAGTCACAAATTTATTTAGGACAAACTGTTCTAACTGCGGCCCAAATTTACATTTCATTGCTAACTTCTTAAGGCGCGCGTACCACTCAGACACCGATTCCTCACCTTTTTTTTAGAGTCAAAAAAAATTCTTCGCTCTCGAAATATTATAACTAGTGGGGAATAGTGCTGATCTAACATGTCACACAATTCCTCATATTTCTTTTTAGCCGGTAATTCGGGGAAACATAATTCACGTAGGAGACCATAAGCTTCCAGACCCACTGCCTTTAATAATGTTAAAACTTCAACTGCTACTTCGACAAAATGGGAATCCAAAATCTCCTGCCAATCGCGCCTTTTATCCACACCTGGTCGGAACTCTCTTACTCCATTCGTTACTGTGGTTGCAACAAGGCTTTCGTTATGAGCGAGAGAAGTAGTCATCTTTACTTTTTATTTCTGCTCCACTACCAACAATTGACAATTTAATACAGAAAATCTGCTTGCATACAATATTTATTGTCGCAACAAAAACAACTAATACCAATTGTATAACTTAAAAAAAAAATAACTGTGTTTTTTTTAACACACGCTTTTGTTGTTATTATTCTTTTTTTTACTCCTCGTCGCCACTGCGATGTTTTGTCTTTGGTAATTCAAAAAAGAGTGATTCATTTTTTAACCGACTTCAAAAAAGAAGGAGGTTATCTATTCGTCTGAATGTTGCTTTTTTTTTATGTATGTAACCGCAGAACTCAGCCATTTCTGAACCGATTTTAAAATTTTTTGCTTTATTTGAAAGGTTATGCTTCAAGGTTGGTCCCATTTTAAAAACAGTTCATTATATTAAAAATTAAAGGGTGTCCCCATACAACATACATGTTTTTTACGTGTATTAAGAACCGTAAAGGGCAGCAAATTAAAATTTTAAAAAATTGCGTGCCTCTATAGCTCCCAACAGCAGAAATTAATAAAAAAAAATAAATTTAAAATTTAAAGGGTGTCCCCATAGGTGACATAATATGACCTATTTGGGTCTATCTTTTGAACCGTTATAGACTAAACCTTGAAAATTTGACAGAATGTCGATTACTATGACCGTTATAATAAAATGTATAAATACTCAAAATTTTAAATTAAAGGGTGCTCCAATAGTTCATTTAATTTGATGTATATGGCCATACTTTTGAATAGTTGTACACAGACCGCTGAAATTTACAAAGAACCTGTTGTGCTAAGTCAGCTATAACAAAAAGTATAAAATTTTGAATTTGGAACTTAAAGGGTGTCCCAATAGTTAATGTAATTCTATGTATGTGGCCAAACTTTTGAACTGTTAGAGACAGACAGCTGAAATTTACAAGGAACCTGTATTGCAAAGTCCACTATAGCAAGTATACACTTTGAAGTTAGAAATTAAAGGGTGTCCCCATAAATTACGTAATTTGATCTATATGACCCTATCTTTTGAACCGTTAAACACAAACACTTGAAAATTAGGCAGAATGTCCACTACTTTCTCTGGTATGATAACAAATATATATATTTGGAATTATAATGTAAAGGGTGTCCCAATAGTTCATGTAATTTGATATATATGGTTAAACTTTTTAACCGTTATAGACAGGTAGTTGAAATTTACAAAGAATCTTTGTGACCAAGTCCTCCATAACAACAGGTCTTTAATTTAACATTGTAAATTAAAGGGTGTCCGAATAGGTGATGTTATTTGATCTGTGTGCCCCTATCTTTGAAACCGTTATAGACAGAGGCTTGAATGGTGTCCCCATACAAGACGGATGCTGGTGAAAATAACTTAACTTTTAAACAGTAATAGGGAGAGGCTTGACATTCAATAGTGTTTATTTTTTCCCTCTAATTTTGGCGCATCTTTTATTTGGTTTAAATCTAATTCTTACAGATTACTTCTTACATTTTTAGTTTAGAATTGGTGCCCTTCTATTTGTTTTGAAGTCGGTTTTTTTTTTGCAAGAATTATATTTTTTTGTTTTGTTTACACATTCCTTACTTACTAAATTTTACAATTCATTTTTAAGTAATAACATATTAGGGATGTTGGAACAGACACCTAGATGGCGCATTATCACAATTACCTATGTATGTATTTACATATACTTATAAGCAAAAATTCTTTCTCGCATACATAGTTACAGATTTCTATATGTTAATATAGGTTGCCCCGGACGATGCAATGATTCTTTAATTTAACGTAAATCTCAATTAAGCAAAATGATCGATTCATCCAATTTGCTAAAGAAAAAGAGGAAAGAAATATACGGCACTCAAGTTCCAGTAGTTATAATTGGAGATTCTGCATTTAAATTTTCCCCTACGCTTATGACACCGTATCCATTTTCAACTTCAGCTACAGTGGAGCAGCAAGTGTTTAATTACAATTTGTCCAAAGCCAGGCGTGTAGTTGCAAATGACTTCGGCCATCTAAAGCAAGGTTTCGACGCATTGGAACGGGTTTGAATAATCACCAAAGTTTAATAGTCGAATTAATATGTGATGTTGCATTTTACATAATTTCATGAATTATAACAACTGCGCTATTAACGAAACCTTGAGAGTTAACCAAAACCCTTCTCTGCCTCAACCAGAATATGATATACTTTTTTTAAATATTATAATAAAACAAACTCTTAAGAAATAAAACAAACTTTTATTGAGATAAATTTATTTATTTTTTCTATTCATTATTAAAAAAAAGCAATATGTACAAAAATATGGCAAAAATAAGTAAATAAAATTAATTTTTTTTATAATTTAATTATTGTATCTTCAATATTTTTGAACTAACAATATATTACTCATATCTTAAGTCTAAAATAAAAATATACTTTTTAAGTCCAGCCAGTGCTCGACAAAATAATGTTTGTATCACGGATTTTGCAATCATTTGCGGGTCATCCCTCTAATGTACAGCCGAGAAAAGCAGTATCTCTTATTCTTAGTCGAATGTAACCAGGTTCATTCAGCATGTTACGCGCCAAAGGGTTTGGATGAGATTCAAGCCTCTTTAGATATGTGACTGCATGTTTCGCTATTTCTGCTTTAACCGATGTTTAGGTCTTTGTGGATGTTCTAATTTTTTATATACCAGGGAGACACCGTAATTATACGTAGAATCTTATTTTGGCGCCTTTGAATTTTTTCTACATTGCTAGCTGAGGCAGTTTCCCATAACACCAAATTGGTTTGAGGATCGACTTGTATAGTAAAAGATTACAATCTAAACTCAGGGTAGAGTTTCTGCCAATTTAGTTGTACTGCTCTTAATTTCATTTGGGTTAACTTGAAATCTATGTGGCTTTTTCAAGTATGGCGACGGTCAAGATGTATACCTAGGTATATGACGTGGCTATACATCTTGGTTATTTACGCGAATATGAGGGCATGAGTCCCTACGCAGTGTGAAAGTTATGTGAGTACATTTTTGTTCATTCACTTTTATTCTCCATTGCCAATTGGTATATCTGATGTGTACAGTAAATATAAAATGGGTCCCAAAATACTACCTTGGGGAACTCCGGCTTCAATGAGCTGTGGCGAGCTTAAAAAATCACCTTCTTTAAGTAAAAACTTGCGATTTGTTAAATAATCTTTTAAGAGCTTATAAAAGCTTTCGGGCAAGTTCAGTTTTAACTTAAATATTAGGCCTTCGTGCCAAACCTTATCGAATGCTTGAGAAACGTCGATAAAAAACGCAGAACAGTATTTTTTTTCTTCAAAGGTCTTTTTAATTATTTTTAATAATTTTTGGATCGTACTATGTTGTTTTCTAAAGCTGAATTGATGGTTTGGAATGCATCCTTTCGCGCTAAGAATTGAATTCAGCTTAGTTATTAAAATTCTCTTAAACAACTTTGACATGTTTGATAAAAAACTTATAGGTCTGTATGATTCTACTTTTATGTGGTCTTTTCCTGGTTTAGGAATCATAGTAATCAAAGACACCTTCCACTCTGTAGGAAAGTACTCAAGACGTAAGATGGCATTAAAAACAAAAATAATAATTCTGCGACCTATGCGGGGCAACTCAAATAACAACTTGTTTTATCAATGCCAGTGGCTTTTTTGGTGTTTAAATCCGCTATTGCCCTTTCAATATCGCTAAATTCAAATCTTAGGGGTACTTCGGCACTAGTCTCTACTGGTGGCAACTCAACTATATCGGTACACATATTTGGAATAAAAACATTTTTCAAATGTTCAACAAATAAATTGCCTTTATTATTATGAAAACATTTTTCAAATGTTCAACAAATAAATTGCCTTTATCGGTATCATTTCTTGCCCAGTCTCCACAAGAAGTTCGCAATGGAGGCTTACGTACGACTGGTCTTTTAAGGTTTCTACATGCACGCCATAATGAATATCAGATTGTGCAAATGCGTCGAGGTATTCCAAGTAGTTTTTAAGCGATGTTACTCTTCGAGATTCTAGTAGCTGTCTTAGCCGTATCGTGCAATCTTTAAGTTTAGATTTGAGTTCAGGAGAACTCTTTGATCCACGTCTTCTGGCGTTCTTAGCGGTATATTTTCCGAACAGTGAGCACTGAGATACTTTCTATATTTTAACCAATTAATGCTTGTGCTAGTTGTTGGTGATACAATATTTTGCTGGTTCCATATACAGACAATATTGGGTGAATGATCTGAGTATAATTCAAATGACTCTTCAACTTTAAGCATTTCTCTCGTAATACCCTTAATCACGCCAAAATCAATAACATGCAGTATTTTTTGTAGAGTTGGGTTTATCAGCTCTTTAAAGTGAGCGCTCTTTTCAGCACAGCTCTTTCAAACGAACTAGTTCGTTCATTTAGTTCAATAGCTCACTTAGTGAACTAAAAACAATTGATTCGGTCAGTTGATCTGTTTCGCTCAATTGTTTTTAGCTCATTAGATTTGTAATGTTGTGTTTTTAATTTATACAGAATTAGCTCTGTTTTTGCTGCTATAATAAATATATCAGAAATTAAAAACATATGTATATATTAATTTAAAATTGTGAAATTGAAAAACAATTAAAAGATTAATTAATAAGTATACACTTTTAGCTGAGGTTTTTTTCTTTGTTAACCGTTAAAATAAAAAAAAAATATTAGTGGAAAATAATGTTTTCTGTTTACAAAAGGGACGTATTTGTACCAAAATAGGTTTTAAGGTTTTACTCAAGATTTATTTTACAATATACATACGTATTTGTATAAATTATGGGTCATCTGCTTCGCTGTAGTTGTAAAAAAAACTATAACTTAGTTTAATAAAGGTTTGATAATATATTTAAAATAAAACCAAGTTTTAATTTTTAGTATAAAAATGTTTAATTTGTGAAAAATATAAAGTTCATTATTTATTTTATTATTATTTTATTATTATATTAGTTTTACCTATTCAGTCGTGGTTTTAAAAACCTAAATATTCAAATACTTAAAAAATATTAATTTAAAAAGTAAATAATATAAACACTAATAAATTAAAACAAAAAATATATTAAAAAAATCCAGTTTGTAACTTTTAAAGATATATACATAAGTAAAAAAAGAATAAATAAAAAAGAAGATTCAAAAATATTTATGTGACTAAAATTATGATATATGTATGTATGTACATATTTACAAGCTATTATCCAAACCTTGCATGGTTTTAAGTGTTTGCCTTTTATTAATATAATTTAAATTTCGACAAATCGAAATTATATTAATAAAAGGCAAACACTTAAAACCATGCAAGGTTTGGATAATAGCATGTAAATATGTACATACATACACATACAAACACTAATAAAAATACAAACACTAATAACTAAACCATAAAAGAGGATCTTTTTTTCTATCTAAGTACTCCTCACTTAGAAACTTGTCAAATTCTCTTATTCCCGCAGCAATGTTGTTTTCAGGACGTACAGTTCTGCTGAAATCAAGATCATATTCTTTCCAAATATCGTCTTCGACTTCATTGTCAGCATTTTCTTGGGGTGAGCACTCAAAAGTATTTTCTGTCGTATTTGGCAATCTTATTTGACTTATTCTTCCTCTAAGTATTCTCACAACACTATCGTAAGCCAAATCGATTTTAAAACCTTTTCTTTTAAACCTTGGGTCCAGTATTGTGCTTTCACTAATTCTCTTTGAAGCACTGTAAGCATCGCATTTATTTGACTTTTATTCGAATTACTCCTCGAAATAACTGACTCGAGTAGGTTTGTCAATACTGTAACCTTTGAAAGTGTTACGTTTTTTTCTGCAGAAATTTCTTTTGTCACTTGGAAAAATGGTTTCAAAATTGGAACAATTTCTTTTACTAGTTCCCATTCATCCAAAGGTAAAGATAAATCTGGTCGTGTTAGAGACAATGTGGTTATTACAGCTTCTTTTAATATAATAATTCTTTCGAGCATTTCATAGGTGGAGTTCCAGCGGGTAACAATATCCTGTTTGAGCTTCAGTTCAGGAAGATGCATTTGTTGTTGAGTTTCTTTTAATTTTTTTAGCCCCAGCGAACTCTTATGGAAGTACTCCACGATTCTTTTAATTTTAACTATCGTGTCACTCACCTCTACCAGCGCAGTTTGGACAATCAGGTTTAAAGTGTGAGCAAAACATCCGATTGCCCTCCACTGGCCTTGCCGAATAGCAGCAGTTACATTTGCAGCATTGTCGCTTACCACAGCAGTAATTTTATTGCTTATATTGAAATCAGCCATTACTTTTTTCAAAAATGTCGTCAAATTTTCTGCAGTACGCAATCAGATGTGACTGCAGCTCGGTATTTTCATCTATATAGTGAGCGGTAACTGCAAAATAGCTGGTATTCGTTTTAGAAGTCCATCCATCTGTTGTAAGGCACACTGCAGACGCCGCTTGGAGTTTTATTTTGACTGCACATAAAATGTCATTGTAAACAGTTGGCATTATGTTGTTCGATAACGTTTTCCTTGTTGGTAAATTATACCCAGGAAACTGAGAGACCACTTCAATAAGTTTTTTAAATTCCGGCTCTTCTACAATTCTAAGCGCATGGTGTCCTTTCGCTACCATTTTTAACACTTGCTTGTCTATCAGCTCAACTTTTCGTACCGGAGGCGGCCTGCGAAAAAATTGGTTAATACTCTGCTGCGAGCTACTAGTGGACGGCTGGTCAACGTTTATTACGCTCAATTCAGTGCTAATTGTTGAATTAGGTATTGGTGATTGCCTTTCAAAAACTACTTGCTGAAGTGGATGTTTTGTCTTCAAATGGCGAGATAAATTGCCATGAGATCCATCAGCAATACTTAAAGACGATTTGCAATATTTACATTTAGCTCTTTGACCACCTTCTTCAGTAAAATGTAACCACACATCACTATGCTTTCTTTTTCCAGACATCTTGCAAACAATTTTTTTACCCACAATTAATTTAATTTGAAACAACTTAAAAACAACGCATCAGTTTTAATTGTAACAGAAAGCATCAGAATGAAAAAAAATGTATCTGGCAATAAGGTGCAATAAAACAATGTTGCCATTAAAAAAATTTTGTTTTAACCAAGCGTACAAAAAATAATTAATTTATGAATTTAAATTCAAATGAATGAACTATTTCATTAAAATCAATTATAAATAAAATTTAAGTTTATTAATTTCAATACAAAAATATAACTGAATTAAAGTAACTATGAGAAATAATTTTTCGAAACGGTAAGTTTGGTTTAAAGAACTTTCATACTGGCAACAACATACAATATTAGCAAAATTAATTGGTCATAAACAAAAGCTGAATGTCATGAAAAAAAACTTTTAACAATGAACTACAAAAATCGCTCAGTTACTGAGCTAAAAGAGCTCAGTACAAAAAGCGTTTCATCTAGTTCAAAACACAGATTACTAACCAGATTACCCACTTGTGACGTTTAAAAAAGTACATTATCATACGTACTAACAGCTTTCGATAGAGTGAATAAAAAAATAACCAATAATATTCATCGCAATGAGTTAACAGAAACAGCTATACATAGCCATTTCAAACATATGTTATCGATGAAGTAAACAAAAAAATTTAAATTGAACTGTAGCAAAAATTATATTTTTGTAAAAAAAGTTAAAAGTATATAAATTTCCGTGAAGTAAAGAACTTAAAATTTATAAAAATATGTTGCGGTGGTTCCAAAGTGGTATTAAAAGCTAAAAAAATACAACATGTGCATAAGGTTGTTACAAAAATTGGCAATTAAAATTTTCCTAGTAGTATTTGTTCAAGAAGTCTCAATTCAACAGAATTCAGGAACAAATTGAACACAAATGCTGTTGGAAATGAAGAAGTCCTGGCTAAATTATTAGAGGTCTTATGATAAACAACTTTAAATATGTATGGGACTTCGTAAGAATTGTGCAATATATGTAGATGCCTTTATGCATTACATGAATGGTTGTCCGGCGAAGTGCACGTTAGCTTCATGTACAAAGTTGCAAAGAAATGTTTTTGAATATTATGGTGGAAACTTAATAGATAATATATACATGTATGTATATATTTTACAAATATATAAATAAATATATTTATCTAGTGAATTTGGATGCATTCGTATCGAATTAACAATTGCTCGTTTCAGTTAATGGATTCGGTGGAAAGTTTTAATATATACGTGAGCCAAGCAATGATCCACATGCTTTTATCATTCATTGCTCTTATTAATCAGCCGCGATTGCCTTATGATATAAATGCGTATTTCTCGATAAAAATGAAGGTAAGCAAAACAATTTCAATACCCTGTGATATAAATACATACCTCTAATAAATTGCATTTTCATTGAAGGTAAATTGTGCCGCTATTATTATCGCATTGTACGCAAGTTATGAAATGAAAACGATACGTTGTTTTGTGAAAAAGCCAGAAACGAAAACGAATTGCAAGCAATAAATGGTAAATGGATCGGTTGACGTTTCAATCACTCCAATGGGTTGTCATGTTGCACCACTTGAAAATACTACGCCTATGAAGCCCAAGTTAAAATCTTAATCATAATTATTAAATATCTTCAATTAAAAAAAAAACATTTTTACTTTATTTGAATTCAAATAAAAGAATTGAATTTCGGTTTGAATATTTATTTGTTAAAGTTTTTATTTTACGTTTATATAAAGTCATTCTTATAGATACATAAATTTATATATTTTTGCCTGACTCAAAATATTTATAAGTTCTTTATACATATGTACCTACAAAGTATAGTATTAAATTGAAATCTTTGTTTTAATATTTTTCTTGTACTATTTTTTAATTGATTTGTTAAATTTTTTAATTTAAGTTTTTTTTATTGTTTTTGTTTGTATTTATAAAATGCAGAGCTAAAGGCCGATGTTACTAAAGCTCTTTTTTTATATTATCTTACAATTTTAATTGTAAGGTAGTTCAGTAATAAATAAATAAATTTTTTGTTCTTATTTAAATAATTATTTTAATTAATTTAATTTCAAGTATGGTTAAAACATACAAACTAAATATAATATATTTAATGTTTTCATTATTTAGATTTAACTCTTAAATGCTCAATTATTATACAAAATTTAAAAACACAAATAACAATTGATTACATTATATTTTCATTTGAATAAAACAATATCAATGAGAGTATATAGTGTTAAAGATGATTAAAAACAAATATATATTTTTTGTATTTAGTTTTGCTATTTGTAATTATTTGTTGTTTAACAAATATTTCGAAACTGTGTAAGAAATAAAGGTTTTACGTATAAAAACAAACAAACAATTGTATTTTAATTGTCTAACAGAATAAAAAGTTTAAAGATTTTTTAACAAATTTTAAATGTAATATATAATAGTTTGTGGTTGATATGGATACCTGCTGCTGCCGATTTACTTGTTTGTTCAGATATGATAGTATTCAGGAAAACACATCATGTCATGTTAACACACAATTTAATTTGAATTAAGACTGTTAATGCACCTTAACTCTGTCGTCTGTCTACGCTATTAGAAAACTGCAATTAGAAAAATAAAAGTTACATATAAATATTAAAAAAATTAAAATTAAACTTGTAATATATTTTTTTACCTTGAGCTTGTAGTCAGGATTAGTAAAAAAGACCTGCCAACTCAGGGCAATTATTCTTCGTATGGTAAAAACCTGTTTGAATATTAAAATTTTATTTAAATTATTAAAAAAAGTGTAAAATAAAAAATTGAACTTTTCATATGGAACTATGATTTTACACTACATTTTTGAACAAATTATGTCAATATGGGTATCATTTTAAAGCTTTTGGAAATATCTATCAGGTGATGCTAAACTTTTTGTTAAAAAAATTAACCCATTAAGAGCCAACGCATTTTTTTTTATTTTTTAAATTTTTACACTATTAACCCTATAAAGATAATCATATTCTGACATACGTTAAAGATAATCATGCGTAAAATTTACGCATGCCCTTTGGAGGGCTAAATTGCGGCACTTTTTTGATTAATTTAAAATAAAATAATGTGGAATACTTTGTTTGAATTAATTAAAGTAAAAATAGCCGAGTTTTAAATGTGTTTACATATATTTATTATCTAAGAAAACAAAAACAAAAGAACAACTTCAGTACTTAACAAAACTTAAAGATCACATTTCTTTGAAAACTTATTACCCGTTTCATACGTAATTTTGACTCACATGCCCGTTTTATTTCAAAATTGCAAATACTTACCACAGCGTGGTGTTTGTCTTACTAAAGCTCTGGTCAACGTCTGAGATGTCTAAAGAGTACAAGAGTGCATTCATTGTAAATAAAGAGAAATAACAGTTTTTTGAAAAGGTATGCGTAAATTTTACGCAGATTATCTTTCTAGGGTTAAGTAAAGTAATACGAAATAAAAATTGTGATAAAAAGCAATTAAATGAATCAATAAAGAAAATAATTTTTGAAAAAAAACCGACTTCAAAACAGATAGAAGGGCACCAGTTATAAACTAAAAATGTAAGAAGTACTCTGTAAGAATTACATTTAAACCAAATAATAGATGCGCCAAAGTTAGTGGAAAAAAGTAAAGACTATGTGAATGCCAAGCATATACCTATTACTGTTCAAAATTTAAGCTATTTTCACCAGCATCCGTCTTTTATGGAGACACCATTCAAGCCGCTGTCTATAAAGGTTTCAAAGATAGGGGCACATAGATCAAATAACATCACCTATTCGGACACCCTTTAATTTACAATTTTAAATTAAAGAGTGTTGTTTTAGAGGAATAGGCCAGAAAGAATCTTTGTTAATTTCAACTATCTGTCTTTAACGATTAAAAAGTTTAACCATATATGTATATCAAATTACATGAACTATTGGGACACCCTTTACATTATAATTCCAAATACTTATACTTGTTATCATACAAGAGAAAGTAGTGGATATTCTACCTAATTTTCAAGTGTTTGTGTTTAACGGTTCAAAAGATAGGGCCATATAGATCAAATTACATAATTTTATGGGGACACCCTTTCATTTCTAAATTCAAATTGTATATTTGCTATAGTGGACTTTGCAATACAGGCTTCTTGTAAATTTCAGCTGTCTGTCTATAACAGTTCAAAAGTTTGGCCACATACATAGAATTACATTAACTATTGGGACACCCTTTTATTTCCAAATTTGAATTTTATACTTTTTGTTAAAGCGGACTTAGCAATACTTTCTTTGTAAATTTCAACGTTCTGTGTACAACTGTTCAAAAGTATGGCCATATACATCAAATTAAATGAACTATTAGAGCACCCTTTAATTTAAAATTTTTAATTTTTATACATTTTATTATAACGGTCATAGTAATCGACATTTTCAAGGTTTTGTCTATAACGGTTCAAAAGATACGCCCAAATAGTTCAAATTACGTTACCTATGGGGACACCCTTTAAATTTTAAATTTATTTTTTTTATTAATTTCTGCTGTTGGGAGCTATAGCGACACGCAATTTGTTAAAATTTTAATTTGGTGCCCTTTACGGTTCTTAATACACTTAAAAATTATGTATGTTGTATGTGGACACCCTTTAATTTTTAATATAATGAACTGTTTTTAAAATGGGACCAAACTGAAAGCATAACCTTTCAAATAAAGAAAAAAATTTTAAAATCGGTTTAGAAATGGCTGAGTTCTGTGGTTACATACATAAAAAAGTAACATTCATACGAAAAGATAACCTCCTTCTTTTTTGAAGTCGGTTAAATATAACAACAAATAAAACCCTTAAATCGAACACCTACACCGGCTTCGCTTACTAAAGTTTTTCTGCATAGACAGCCTTCGGCCGGGCGCAAGGATTTTCTCCTCTATGGCATGACCAACACTGGCTTCGCTTACTAATGGTTTCCTGCATAGCCGGCCTTCGGCCGGGCGCAAGGATTTTCTCCTCTATGGTATGACCAACACCGGCTTCGCTTACTAAAGGTTTCCTGCATAGTCAGCCTTCGGCCGGGTGCAAGGATTTTCTCCTCTATGGTATGACCAATACCGACTTCGCTTACTAAAGGTTTTTTGCATAGCCGGCCATCGGCCGGGCGTAAGGATTTTCTCCTCTATGGTATGACAAACACCGGCTTCGCTTACTAAAGGTTTTTTGCACAGCCGGCCTTCGGCCGGGCGCAAGTATTTTCTCTTCTATGGTATGACCATCACCGGCTTCGCTTGCTAAAGATTTCCAGCATTGCCGGCCTTCGGCCGGACACAAGAATCTTCTCCTCTGTGGTATGACCAATACCGGCTTCGCTTACTAAAATTTTCCTACGTACTATACATAAAATTTCATCAAAAAATGTCACCGATTCTTAATGGGTTAAATTTTTTTAAAGTTTTAGCACCACCTGATAGATATTTCCAAAAGCTTTATATTGATACCCATATTCACACAATTTGTTTAAAAATGTAGTACACAATCACAATTTCATATGAAATGTTCAGAGGCATAATTTGCATATAAAATTTAACCATGTAAATTTAAAATTTAACCAAGTAAATTTAACCAAGTAAATACTTACTTCGTCGGATTTCTCGGAAACTGATGAAGTTTTTCCCCTTTTGGGCAGCCCATTATGCATCGGCGACTCCTGAAATAGCAAAATAATTTAATTATAAACAAATTTATTTCAATAGAAAACCTTTGTTATACTTACATTTTTTCCTGTTGTTTGTTTCCTTTTATATATTTTTATTTGGCCGCCTGCGGATGGTTTTTCTTTATGTATTATTTTAGCCACAAATTATTTTAAAACATAATTTTTCACAGAAATTAAAATTTTTCAGCAATTTCACAAATTATTTTGTAAACAATAAAATGTCAAATTGCAGCTATAACCAGAAAGAGATAGTAATATAAGAAAATCATTAACTCTTGCTATCCCTTTCGAACGAAAGCTGTGATTTGGCAACATTCAAATTTTCGTGTCTTATCTGGTCTGATTTGTGGTTCAAAAGAGCTAATAGTTCAATTGAACTAGATAACTGAGCTAAAAGAGCTCAGTACAAAGAGCGTTTCATCTAGTTCAATTGAGCGAATAGTTCAATTGAACTAGTTCGTTCGCGAACTACACAACTCTAATTTTTTGCCGATCAGTAGCCCACTAATGTCTCGATGCTTGCTTCGAGACGATTACAGTTACCAGATGATGGTTGTTCCTTAGGTTCTGGCTGTAAATTTGGAGTATAATTATTTTTTCGGTGTCGCTTTATGTACTGAAGCATGATTGGTTTTTAACATATCCGCGTATGAAACATGTTGAGTTGTTGGATAATGAGCATTTGCTCGATATTGCGGGTGCTTAGCAGGAGTATTTAATTTTTGAAAGGTTTTGCTTACCATGGAAAAAACTGGACAGACTCTATAGTTAGCAGGTGATTTCCACCGCAATTGCCACACACAACGCAAACAAGAGGCAACTTGCAGTAATTCCTAGTATGACCATATTCTTGCAATTTAGACACTGGACGGGTTCTGATCGCTTATGCGGTTCCTCTACGCTTATTTTGCGGTGTAATAAATATTTCAGATTATAAATAGGGTGCATTTCATTTTTCTTTAATCTTATATCTCCAGGTTCCAGTTCAACGCGAAATATCGATTTCTGAGATTATCTACACTTTTAACCATAAATCCCGCTTTTTAAAGGCCAGCTTTTATTTCAGCTGGATCAACGTATGAATCTACACCTTTAATTACTCCCTGTAGGTCTTTGCAACTGTTCAGCTGATAGGTATAAAAGTTCTTTTTGCAGCTTTCAAACTTCGTTTACTGCTTTATTGCGATAACTGTTTTCATCAATAAATTGTATTTTTGTCTCATCAATGTTACCACGCTTGATGGGAATTACATAAAATGAGTTCTCGCCAATAACTGAAATTCACTTCTTTATTAAGTCGCTCGAGTTTTTCTCCCTTAAATAAATTGGAGGTGGTTTAAACGACTTGGGTGCAGTTTTAGCTTCACTTCTTCCGCTATCTAAAATAGCAAAACGATTTTAGGAACTTATTCCGTTAGCCTCCTTATCCTTAAGTACTTTAGACATTGGTGCAATCTGCGAAGATTTAGGGCTTGGACCTTTTCTCAATACAGTTATGTATCTGTCCATTCCCACTTGCGTCTTAGCACATTTCTTAAAACTTAAAGTTAAAAATAGGAACATTTGTTTATACATGTAGGTTTTTAACTTCAAATTCAATTTTGTAAGCTCCAAATTCACCTACTTTTTAATTTGATTTTCGTATAATGAAATATTTTATGTTTTTAATTTAATTTAAAAAAAATCATTATTATTTAGTATAGGTTTTTAACTTTAAATTCAATTTTATAAACTCCAAATTCATTTTTTAAATTTAATTTCAATTTTATAAACTTTAAATTCAATTTTATAAACTTTGAATTTAAAGTTAATAAAATTGAATTTAAAGTTTAAAAATTGAATTTGGAGTTTATAAAATTGAATTTAAAGTTAAAAACCTATACTAAATAATAATGATTTTTTTAAATTAAAAACATAAAATATTTCATTATACCAAAATCAAATTAAAAAGTAGGTGAAATTAATGAAAAGTAAATTAATGGTATTAAAGAAATTAAAAGCTAGAGTAGACTATGAATTATTTAAAAAATTAGTGGAGTAGTTTTTATCAAGCTTATGGGCTGTCTTTATTATTAAAATCTATTTTTTTATTGTTACTTTTTTTCAAAATTTTGATTTCCATTTTCATAATAATTTTAATAATTTTTTGCACTATATTTATTACAAATAAATTGCAAATATTGAATTGAAATGAACAAGAGCATCACCATTTGGTACAATTTGATGATAATGTTTATTGCAATATAAAAACTCGTCATTTTAATTTTTGTAATACCTAGAATTTGTTTGTAATAAATATTGTACAAAAACACATTTCCAATGAAATCGAAATTTTGAAAAATGTAACAATAAAAAAAATAGTTATAATAAAAAGGTAGCTCTTAAACTTAATAGAAACTATTCCACTAAATTTTTAAATAATTCAATTTTTGTTAAATTAAAAAATAATGATATTAAATTAAAAATTAAAACAGTTATATTTTCCTTTCTCTCAAAATGTCTAGTAATTGCATTGGAAATGCAGCATTTTGAGCGAAAATGGCATCGAGCCTTTTCAGTATATCACTGACATGTTTTTTTTCTATCTGCTGCTGCCTCTGAATTTCCATCCGTTCTTGGGTCAGTCTAATGAGTTCGGCAGTAGTGTCCACCTTTTTCTTTTTTGGACCTGTTCCTCCGAAAAGTCTTTACGTTGACTACTGCACGAGACATCCGGATCAAACTCGATCACATCTTCCAATAAAGTAGACAAGTCTAAAAATAGATGTTATTTTAGAAAAAATAAATTGTAAGATAAGTACACATTAAAAGGTTTATGTACTTACCAGTGCTCTTATGTATAGAGACTTCAACGTTGTGCACCTTAAAACTCCCAAAATATTGTGCACTTTATTGTAGTGCACCCACGCTGATGGCGCACCTCCTGTCGAACCTATTTTTCTCCTTTCTCTGTAAAACACAAAGCAGTCATAATTAGTTCATGTCGACACAAAACAAGTTTACTTACCTATACTTTCGGGTGAGGTTGTCCATTTTGGTACGAATATCTCCCCAAGTACCAGAAAACCCATTCTACCATTTTTTGGTAAATGTGGGAATTTTTACGGGAGATTCGCAATTCCTCAATTTTTTCCTCCCACAATTCCAGCAGAATATTTTCCAGGTCGGAGGTCCATACAATTCGGAGACTAGTTCTTTTTAACTAAAAAAACAAATACAATAATTCAAACCTTAAGAGCAATTAAAATTTTACTTACGCTTGTCGTTCATTGTACGCCATGTAACTCCATTTTTTCAATTAGTGATGCCACCAAAATAATCAAATTAATTGTCATTTTACTATTGATGCCACCAAAATAATGAAAAAAATTGTCATTTTATTATTGATGACACTAAAATACTCGACAGATGTAAAGTGGAACAAGGTGAGATAAGAACATCTTTTGAAGATGTTGAAATTTCGCCCTTCGTAATTCTTATGGAAAGATGTCAACATCTTCGCAAATTGATGGTAGATGTTAGCTGTGGCTCAGTGTAAAAAGCCTATTAATGCTTTCACAATTGGACATAAACAAGACAGACAGATTTTTGCACATTCTACATTCGGATTTATTTACTTATATGTATGTGTGTGTGTTTGAAAATCTGTGGTACATGTACTTTGTTGAGGAATTTTAAGCAACTAACCGCCGACTTGAGAAATATAAAAAACAGAAAAAATAGAAACGAATAGTCATGAAATACACACTCTACCTCTTTAACCCCTTGCCTAAACATCTCGTCTGTCTGCCCTGTTTCTGTCTATTGTGAAATGGGACTTACGGAAAATGCTAAATTCAAACAGCAAAGAAATTCATGTGCATGGCTTGCAGTGATGTAAACTTAGCTCTTTTTCATTTTCTTTGACGCTTACTTTTAAATTGTGCTAAATTGAAGCTGTTTGTGGCTAGAAACATCTCGTATGGTATTTTTTTCCATTGTTCAATAAATTTACTAATTTTGCACATTTTATCAATATTAATTAAATATAACATTTTTTTGTACATGCATTTTTGCATCGTAATTTGAAACTTATTATTAATTAATTGGAAAATGGCAAAATGTGTGGAAATTCATCAACTTCAAGATGGCTTTAGGCTGAAAGGACAATTAAGTGATGCGATATTTAAAAAGCCAATTAATCGCCAAATGATACAATTTGTATGGATGTTTTTTCATTAAATTCACATACCTTTGTCGTACTTATATTACAACAATAGCAAACCACAGTTGAAAGAACTAGTATTCAAGTTTAACACTGCAGTCTTGATACACTTGCATTGCAGTTCAATTAAATTAAAACTTCCTTGAAGTGCAGTCTGATTCAGTAACAGTACTTTCCAAGTAGAAAGTATAATCAAATTCATGCTTCTTTTGAAAAATAAATAAATCATTAAAATTAAAGTAACATTAGATTTGAAAATAAATATTGTTATGTTAAAATATTAGCATTAAATATTAACAGAGTTGAGTTTATCAGATCTTTAAAGTTTTTTTTTCCCAATTTTTATTTATTGTATCTTCAATATAATTGAACTATCAATAATTACTCATATCTTAAGTCTAAAAATATAAATATACTTGTTAAGTCCAACCAGTGCTGGACAAAAAAAATGTATGTTTCACGGTTACTGTAATTTGCGGGTTATCCCTCTGATGTACGGATGAGAGAAGCAGTGTCCTTCCTTCTTAGTCGAATGTAACTAGGTTCATTTAGTATGTTACGGGCCAGTGGATTCGGATGAGTTTCAAGCTTCTTTAAATACCTTATGGCAAGTTTCGCTATTTCTGCTTTAACTTATGGCACGTTTAGATCTTTATGTTCGAGTTTTTTATATACCAAGCAGCAGATGTAATTATACGAAGAATCTTATTTTGGCGCCTTTGAATTTTTTATACGTTGGTAGCTGAGGCAATGCCCCATAATTGAATGCCATAACATCATATTGGTTTTAGAATTGATTTGTATAATAAAAGCTTTCAATCTAAAGTGAGAGTAGAATTTCGGCCAATAAGCCAGTTTACTCGGACTGCTTTCAACTTCATTTGTGTTAACTTTGATTCTATGTGGCGTTTCCAAGTAAGGCGCCGGTCAAGATGTATGCCGAGATATTTGACGTCTGAAAGCTGAGGTATCGTTTGGTTATTCATCCGAATAGGGGGGCAAGATTCTCTACGCAGTGTGAAAGTTATGTGAGCACATTTTGGTTCATTAACTCTTATTCTCCATTTCTTCAACCAATTTTCTAAATTGGATATGTGGTCTTGTAAATATCGTGATGCTACTTCGGGTCTTTCGTGAATGCTCAAAAAAGCTGTGTCGTCAGCAAATGTCGATGTGTGAACTAGATTACTAGGTGGCATGTCGGAAGTATACAATAAGTATAAAAAGGGTCCCAATATACTATCTTGGGGAACTCCGGCTTCGATTGGCTGGGGTGAGCTCAAAAAATCTCCTTCATTCACAATAAATTTTCGTTCGGTTAAATAACTATCTAGCAGCTTATATAGGTTTACGGGCAAATTCAGTTTTAACTTATATATTAGGCCTTCATGCCTTATTGAATGCTTGAGAAACGTCGATAAAAAGCGCAAAGCAGTATTTTCTCCCTTCAGAGGTCTTCTTAACAACATTGACTAACATGTGAGTTTGTTCGAACGTACTATGTATTTTCCTGAAGCCGAATTTATGGTTTGGAATACATCCTTTGTCGCTTAGAATAGGGTTAAGTTTAGTTATTAGCATCCACTCAAACAGCTTTGACATATTTTATCAAAGGCTTAAGCTTGATTCACCCATTGTTTCGGAGCAAAATTTTGTTCCGAAACATTTATTTTATGTAGTTTCACGTTTCTCTTTTTCCGAGAGAGAGAGAAAGAGAGTTAATTTGTTCGGAACCTGAATTGGTTTAATTTTAATTTTTGTTCCGAAACAATTGAACTGTGGTGCCAGCTACTTAAATTTCTTAAACAAAGTTGAACTGAGCTGCCACATCATATTATATATTCATATGTATGTATAATAAAATACATAACCAAAAATAAAAAATAGAACAACGTGATAACAACAAGCAATACCTAAAAAAATTAAATAAATAAATAAAAATTAAAACAATGGATTTCAATTAGTCGACTGCAATGAAGCTCATTTCAGAAATGAAAAGGCAGGGTAGAGAATTTTTGTATGATATGAGTAACAAAAGTTACAAAAAAATCATAAAAAACAAGGTGTTTGGCTAACAATATCAACTTCTATTGGAATGGGAAGTAAGTTCAATTTTGTTCTAAGTATTTTGCGTATCAAAGTCATTCAATAAGTTGTGTTTAATTAATTGCAGGAAGCGAATGCCAAGCACTTTGGAAAAGTTTACGTAGAAGCTATAAAACAGCTAAAAGCAAAAACGACGGACGGAGTGGGAGTGAACGTTTAGAGATTAAAGGATTCTCAAAAATTTTGATTAAAGAAATGGACTACTTTCAAAAGTTCTGGGAGGATAATGAGTAAGTTCATTAAAAACCATTTGTTTCATATTATAACTATTATTATTTCATTCAGGCCTTGTGTAACAAATTACGTCTCCAACAAAAATAGTTTCAGTGATCTTTTTGATGAAATGGCTCAAGATCCTGACTGACAGAATGTCCGACAGACACCAATCAATCGAATGTATCATTATGCTCGCATTCAATGGAAATACAAAAACAAAAACGTTTAAGGCTGCCTGATGCAGAAGCGGAATTCGAAAAATCATTAGAAGCGTTAAATAATCCAGCGTCATCTGCTATGAAATCTGCAGGTGACAAAATGGATCCTTTTTTTAACTTTGCAGGAAGAATTTTCAAAGGTGTTAGAAATCCAAAGAGTGCCCTAAAATTAAAATTGATGACACTTGTAATTGAGAACCAAAATATTTAAGCACCATAATAGTTTTTACTTTTTTTAATGAATTACTTTTTACGTCCTTTTTTAAAATTAGTTTATTATTTTTGTTACTTTTTTAAACTTAATTTAATAGTTTCATAGCTTAAAAAAATGTTTAATAAAAATTTTGTGAGAAACTAAATAAAAAAAATTGATTTTAAATAATTCTTGCAAAAAAAAACCGACTTCAAAACAGACAAACTTAAAATCATGTTTCTTTAAGACGGTAACTATTGCGACACCCTGTAATTTCCGGATTCAAATTGTATACTAGTTATAGCGTTCGTAGCAATACAGGTTCATTGTAAATTTCAACCGTCTGTTTGTAACGGTTTAAAAGTTTGGTCATATACATCAAATTACATAAACTATTGCGACACCCTGTAATTTATAATTTTAAATATTTATACTTATTTTAACACACATAGTAATGGACATTCTGTCTAATTGTTAAGTGTTTGTCAATAACTATTTAAAAGATAGGGTCATATATATCAAATGACGTCACCTATTGGGACACCCTTTAAATTCAAATTTTAAATATTTATACTTGTTGTTATACCAGACATACTAGTGAACATTCTGTCTATTTTTCAAGTGTTTGTCTATAACGATTGCAAAGATGAGGACATAATGGTCAAATTACATCAATAATAGGGACACCCTTTAATTTATCCAAATTTTATACTTGTTGTAATAGCGGACTAAGCAATATAGAGTCTTTGTACATTTCAACTGTCTATCTATAACAGTTGAAAAGTTTGGCCATATATATCACTTTTACATTAACTATTGGGACACCCTTTAATTTCCAAATTCATATTTTACACTTGTTATTTTAGCGGACTTAGCAATACAAGTTCTTTGTAAATTTCAACTGTCTGTCTATAACGGTTCAAAAGTTTTGCCATATATATATCAAAATAAACCAACTAATGGGACACCCTTTAATTTCTAATTTTAAATATTTATACTTATTATAACAGACATAGTAACGAACATTATGTGCAACTTTCAAGTGTTTGTCTATAACGGTTCAAAAGATAGGACCATAATAGTGAAATTACGTCACCTATGGGGTCACCCTTTAATTTTTAATTTTATTTTTTAATTACATTTTGTTATTGGGAGCTATAGTGATACGCACTTTTTTCTAATTTTAAATGGGTGACCTATAAAGTTCATAATACACGTAAAAAACATGTATGTTGTATGGGGACACCCTTTAATTTTTAAACTTTTAAACTGTTTTTAAAACGGGACCAATCTGTAGCCATAACCTTTCGAATGGCGCAAAAATTTTTAAAATCGGTTCAGAAATGACCGAGTTATGAAGGCACAAACATACAAAAAAAAAAAAAAAAAAAAAAGCAACACACAGACGAATTGATAACCTCCTTCTTTTTTTGAAGTCGGTTAATAATTCTTACCATTTCTCACTTTAACATTTATCACAACTCTATTACGGTTTGCTTTCTATTAACATTCGTTTAATAGTTGTTGTTGTTCCTATAATATAACCTGCTGTTTATTATTGTGATTTATACAAATTACGTTAAATTTGGTATCACTACCACATTTTTAAAAGTGATTGAAGTGAAGTGAATTTACAAATTAAATAAAATAATATTTTAATAAAGTACTGAAAAACAATATAATTAACAACATTATACTTAATTGTACTGTAAAATATTTATTAAAGCTAGAGGATTGAGTGAAAGTAAATTTTATTTTCGTAATAAAAACATAAGAATTGTTGGCAATATTTTTCATTAAAAATAAATCAATTCAATCTTGAGATATTTATATAAGCCAATCTTGTAGAGTTTATATTTTAAATTCCATTATTTTGCTTATAAATAATTGTGTTTTTGCCAATACAACCCACAAAAAATTTTGTTGTAATTCAAACAAATATATTTTTCTGCTTTGAATAATTAAATTCACATTAAAATATTTTATTGAAAAATATTTTTATTAAATCAATTGGAAGTCGCTTAATCCGTTTAGATCTCGAAAATTTCTTATATCGAAAAAACTAATTTTCTTGAGATCCTTCCATATATTTCTGAAATTTATTTGAAATATCTTACGCAAAAGCTTATTAATTAAAATGCAAGCTAGTAAAAGAAATGTCAAGCCATCTACAATGGAGGCTTTAGTACAACAGAAAAATACCGTCTTAAATAATATTGAGCGTATCCAGCGATCTTTGAGAGAAAAAACAATATCATTTAATCCGATTGAATTGGAATGTCGCCTAGATATATTAAATTCTTATATCGAACAGGCTATGATTTTCCAGTCAGAAATTGAGATATTGGATCCTAATAATGATGAAAGATCTGCTGTAGAAGATTTATGCGTATCGACAAAATGCCTACTTTTAGCACATTTAACTCCAGGTAGAAGACAAAGCTCACATGAAAACGCTACAGGTTTCACTTCTCATCATAGCAGCCTTCCGAAAATGAAATTACCGAAATTTAGCGGCAAGTACTCAGAGTACAAAAATTTTATAAGTTTGTTTGAGAGCCTTGTGGATCATGATATATCTCTTACAGAGATAGAAAAATTCAACCATTTAATTTCATGTTTATCTGATGAAGCTCTAGGTACTGTGAAGGCTTTTCAAGTTACTGAACAGAACTATTCCAAAGCGTTGGCAAGTCTAAAGCGAGTTTATGATAACCCATGTCTTATATTTTTTGACAACATTAGACAATTATTTAATTTGCCAGAGATAACGAAACCCTCGTCGTCCGCTTTGAGGAGCATGATTGACACAGTCTCAGCTATTTACGATTCACTTTTGTCTATTGGAGACGACAAGGCTATCACAAACGCGGTAATTATTCATTTAGTCATGATGAAGGTCGATTCAGCCACTCGATCAAAATGGGAAGAGCAACTCAATTATGATAAGTTGCCCCTATGGATTGACTGTGAAGAGGCTTTAAATAGAAGAAATCAGCATATTTCAGCTGAAGAAGCCTCCAATACAGTACAGAAGATTGATAGACTAACGCGAAGAAAGAATGACAACAATTCTGGAAAAAAGAACAAATCGTTTTCGTGTCAGGTTAAAACACAGCAGAACAGCATTAAATGCATTTTTTGTAGGTCGTTTGAGCATTATGTTTCAAATTGTCCATCTTTTTCAGCCATTCCTGTAAAACAAAGATTTGATTTTGTAAAAGGTGTACCTGCCTGCATAAATTGCCTAAGAAAAGGCCACACAGTAACGAAGTGCAAGGCATCGAAATGTCGCGTATGTAATCGCTCACATCACACACTTTTGCATCAGTATAGTATAACTAATGAACAAAATTTAGATGCGGCCAGTTCTAGTTCAAGCCAGCATGCATCTGTTAATATTTCATCCTCTAGTAAAGATAATGTTATCTTGGCTACGGCTTTGGTAAAAATAAGAGATAATTCGGGACAATATGTATATGCTAGAGCGTTATTGGACTCCGGTTCACAAATAAATTTTGTAACTGAGGAACTGTCGCAAAGATTAAAATTAGAAAAAGAAGAAAATAATCTCAGTCTTGTCGGTGTAGGAAAAACTAATTCCGCAGCTAAATTTAAAATTCAAGCCACTGTGAAGTCTCGAGTGAACTCTCATGAATTTTCTTCAGATTTTTGGGTTCTTCGATCGATTTCCGGTTATCAACCAGACAAGGTTATTTCTACGGCTAGCTGGAATATTCCTAACAATATTGAACTTGCTGATCCATACTTTTTCAAACCTCAGAAAATTGATATGTTGATCGGCGCTGAGATATTCTTCGAATTGTTATGCGTTGGCCAAATAAGAAGGAGTCCCGACATCCCAACAGTTCAGAAAACACTTCTGGGTTGGGTTGTGTCCGGTAAATATAAACATAATAAGACTCCTCGTAACGAATCGTGTCATATTAGTACGTGTAATAATGTCGAAACTGAAGAAACTCTTAATAAAATTGTTCAGAGATTTTGGGAACTAGAAGAGGTTCCTAAAGAAGTTAATGTTTTATCGTCAGAACAACAATTATGCGAAGAAAATTTTATAAAAACTGTTAAACAGTTGCCGTCTGGTAGATTTCAAGTGTCACTACCTTTCAAAGGCGACCCAAATAAATTGGGGTTCTCTTTTGATACAGCTAGGCGACGTTTTCTTTCGCTTGAACGAAGGCTTTCAAAAGATTTAAAAATGAAAGAGATGTACAATAATTTTATGAAAGAATACATTAAACTAGGACACATGACTATTAGAGATGGTAAAATTCCTAATTTTCCGCACTACTTCGTACCACATCAGTGTGTACTACGTCCACAAAGTACGTCAACAAAACTTCGATTGTATTTGATGCTTCTTGTCGCACTACCACACAACTCTCTTTGAATGATCTTTTAATGATTGGGCCTACAGTGCAAGAAGAGTTATATTCTACACTTCTTCGGTTTCGATTACATCTCTTTCAATGTCCGCTGTCACAGCGGACATTGAAAAAATGTACCGCCAAGTTTTAATTAAAGAGTCCGATAGAAAATTTCAGCTAATTCTTTGGCGTGAAAAAGACTCAGACAGCCTTGAAATTTACTCATTAAACACAGTAACTTATGGCACATCATCCGCGCCGTTCTTGGCAATACGCTGCTTAATGCATTTGAGTGATCAATTTAAAAATTCATTACCAATTGAATCTAAAATTATCCGTAGAGATTTTTACGTCGATGATATGCTAACTGGAGCAGATTCAATTAAAGATCTTAATATCATACGTAAAGACGTCACTAAAATACTGCAGTCAGCTGGGTTAAATTTAACAAAATGGGTTTCTAACTACGAAGCAAACACTGAATCTACCGTAGTTAAGAAGACTCTCCATAATACAGAAGATTTTACGAAAGCGTTAGGCACATATTGGCTACCAAAAAGAGATGTTTTCAAATATCAGTTAGATGATTCATTTCACACACTTAAGGCGACAAAGCGAAATATATTATCTGTGTCTGCCAGATTATTTGATCCTCTTGGGCTTTTATGTCCGCTTGTAGTCAAAGCAAAAGTTCTACTTCAAGAACTTTGGTTACAAAAATTGGACTGGGATGAATCGATTCCTATGAATCTTCATACGTCCTGGGAGAATTTCAAAAGTAATTTGTCAAAAATTGATAGTATTGAAGTTCCCCGCTATGTTTTGACTACTACAAAATCTTATCACCAAATTCATGGATTTTCAGACGCATCAATTAGAGCGTACGGCTGCTGCATTTATATTCGAAGTAGAGTGAAGAATAATTTTTCTTGTCATTTGCTAACGGCAAAATCAAAAGTCGCTCCTTTGAAAACTAAGTCGCTACCGCGGCTTGAGCTATGTGCAGCACATTTATTAGCCATGTTATGGGCTAAAGTTAAGACAATTTTAATGTGCGGCATTGAAAGTGTTACATTTTGGACTGATTCCGAAATAACACTACACTGGATAAAGACTCATCCATCAACCCTATCCACGTTTGTTTCAAATCGTGTAGCAGAAGTTCAGGAACTGTCTGATCAAGTTACGTGGCGTCATGTTCCGTCAAAGGACAATCCTGCTGACATCGTTACAAGGGGTTGTAATGTTGATGAGCTCAATGCCTCAATTTGGTTCACGGGTCCGGCGTTTTTGCTCAATGAGACTAATGACTGGCCAGTGAATCGACATTTTAAGTTGAATGACGAACAATTGTCATTGGAGAAGAAAAAAGTAAACGTTTTTCTTGCTGTTGAAGAACTAAATTCTATTATAGAATTAGTTAATAAGCATTCATCCTATTTAAAGTTGATTAGAGTGTTTTCGTATGTTTTAAGAATTGTTCATGTATGTAGAAACAAAAATTTTAAAATTACGAATGCAAAGCCAACAGCAAAGGAAATGAATTTTTCATTTCTAAAATTAGTTGAAATTATTCAGTCTCAAGAATTTTCCAGTGAAATTAAAAATTTACGAAAATCACAGGTCCTGCAGCCAAACTTGCAAAAATTAAATCCGTTTATTCATGAATTTGAGGAAGAAAATAGAAAATGCTCACTTATTAGAGTAGGCGGGCGATTGCTAAATGCAGCAATCTCGTACGATGCGAAGTTTCCCTTATTAATGCCTAAAAAATGTCATTTTGTGGCCATTTACTTGCGTTATTTACACTTTGAAAACTGCCATGCAGGAGCAAAAGCTTTAGTTGCTCTTCTTCGAGATAAAATTTGGCTTATAAATGCTAAGGAAGAATGCAGTCGAGTTGTGCGCAAATGTATTCACTGTTTCATGTACAAACCGAAACTGATGAATCAAATAATGGGAAACTTGCCTGCTGACAGGGTGAGAGCTCTACGACCATTCAAAATATGTGGCGTAGATTTTTGCGGTCCGGTTAATGTAACTTTAAAAATTCGCGGCCGTCCACCCGTCAAAATGTATATAGCTGTGTTCATATGCTTCACATCAAAGGCTGTTCATTTAGAGCTGGTTACTGATTTATCTTCCGATTCCTTTCATTTATGTCTCAAAAGGTTCATCGCCAGGAGAGGGATGCCAACCAAAATCTACTGCGACAACGCCACCAATTTCGTCGGGGCCAGTCGGGAGATGCGAGAGAAGAAATGTTGCAGCAGGCCGAATTGTTCGCCGCCAACAGAGGGATGGAATTCATCTTTATACCACCCAGGGCACCTCACTTCGGCGGGCTGTGGGAGGCAGCGGTCAAGTCGGCCAAGAGCCTGATGTTGAAAACCGTTGCCAGCGCGCTCTTGACAGCGGAAGAACTCGCCACGTTGCTGGCAGAAATCGAAGCCGTACTGAACTCACGTCCAATATGCCCCAACACCAGCGATCCCAACGACGGAGAAGCCCTCACTCCAGCCCACCTGTTAGTAGGAGAGAGCCTTCGAGCGCAGCCCAGCGATTTTCTGGTAGAAGAATCGACCAAGCTACCGTACTTGAGGAGATGGCAGCGTATTTCCGCACTCAAGCGGACGTTCTGGCGGTCTTGGGTGAGAGACTACGTCCTGAGTCTGCAAGTGCGAACCAAGTGGTCCGAGGTAATGCCCGACGTCGCCGTAGGCAAAATCGTCGTCGTACACGACGACAATCTTCCGCCAATGCAGTGGCTGACGGGCCGAGTAGTAGCCGTTTTTCCAGGCCGAGACGGCAAGATTCGGGTAGCGGAAGTGAAGACGAATAGCGGAATCTTCAAGCGGCCAATCCATAAGCTAGCTGCTCTACCTATTGATTGAAGACCCTAGGTCCTTCAATGGGCCCGGCATGTTTGGCCAAATCAATATAAATTAATTAATTAAATAAAAAATGAATTTTTAAAAATTATAGAAAAAAATATTAATTTGAACGCCCCTAATATTGTACAATTGAAACTTATTTTTTTGTACTTAAATGTATTACTTTTAACACCCTTGATCTCATCTAGGCTTGGGAACGAAACAAGAACCAATTTTATATTCTTTTATCGAAGCGATAGTTTTAATAAGTTTTTTAAATATCAGTTTATTTTAATAGTGAAAACTCTCACGAAACAACTTCCTTAAACTGATTACCTTCAAGTTCAGAGACGGAATGTGGAAAAACTTCAAAATCCATATTTTCTAAGTTCTTAATATTTTCTAAATGCTGTTCCAGAGAAAAATTGTTTTTGTCATCGCTATTGCTGGAAATAGATTTTTTTCAACTGAGAAGCAATTTGATCTGTTATCGTTAGTTACACTAATAATACTTATCCTGCTAGTTTCTTGAGGCTTAGATTCAGAAAAGCTAGAAATATCCTTGATAATAGTACATTCAGACACAGATTCTTTTATAGGAGAATTTCCCAAAATAATTTGTTTAACATCCTCACGGCTTAGGCTTCCTTGAAGGGATGATTTGTTATGATTACAATCCTTTGTTTGATGTAACATTTTTTAATTGTAATTTTCATAACGTTAATGTTTTAATTTTTCCTGATGATGCTACACAACGGAGTAGCGAAATATCGAAAATAAAAATAATTAACGACCTAAAGCTTGAAAATAAAAATATTTGAATACAAATTACTTTTTATTTTTTTAACACGATTGATTTTGACAAAAGTTTTTCTGAGTTATTCAGGTATGTTCTGTAATCGGAAACCGAGTGAAATTGAATCCGAATGAAATTTTAAATTGTCATAACTTTTAAATCTTACTTCATTTTGATATTATTTTTTATACATTTGATTAAAGACGACCATTCACATAACTTCCTTGGTTGCTAATGTTTTAAAATAATAGGCGCAACTAAGTTATAAAAATTTCTTTAAAAATTTTTTCGATTTCAATTTCACTCGGTTTCGGATTACAGAACATACCCGATAATTTTAAATTGAACCAAAAGTGTATGGTATATGAAAGGGTATATCTAAGTTTGTCACTCCGTGTGTAATTTCTACAATATTCATTTTTTTATTTTTATATGAAGTCGAGCATCAAAAATGCCAAATTATTGTTATGAAATATAAATTGATGCTGTGAGCTAAAAAAACTTAATTTTGTTTTTTTCTTACTTCAGATTAGTTTGTTAAATATGACCACTGCACAGGTTTTGAAAACTTTAGAATAGTTTTGAGATACCAAGAAATACTTGAAATCGGTCTGAGAGACCGTGAAATGTGAAGGTGTCGCACAAAAATTAAAATAGTCAGGAAGGTTAAAGAAACACCGGGTTTGTTGTTGCACTGTAAGAAATATGCGTTTTCAAACTTTTAAAGTGACGAACATTATTTTTGTGCTTTCATTGGCCACGTCCACTTTTTTAGAAAAAAAATTTGCGAAGCTATTAAATTTTTTTTTTAAGCTTTATTTTATTTATTATATCTTCAAAAAATTTGAACTAACAATAAGTCTAAAAATGTTATAATTAAAAATTAAAATTTAAGCCTAACCAGTGCTAGACAAAAACTTATGGTTCTGCAAGTGATACACTTCTATCGGTCATCTATTAAGCGCTCGGATTGATAAAAGGGTATCCCTCCTTCTCAGCCGAGTATGGCCACCAAAGTTAAGGATGTCGCGTGGAAGTGGGTTGGGATGGAATTCCAGTTTGTGAACATACCTTGTCGCGTACCTTGAAAATTCGTCTTTTACCAGAGGTACGCTTAGGTCTTTGTGGATTCGAGAGTTCCTAACGTACCACGGAGCTGAAGTAATTGTTCGTAGAATTTTATTTTGACATCTTTGAAGTTTTTCAATATTAGATACCGAAGCGGTACCCCATAGTTGGATCCCGTAACACCAAATAGGCTTTAAAACTGCGTTATACAATAAAAGTTTGAGCATGAATTTCTGCCGATAATTAAGTTGCACTGCTTTTAATTTGATCTGCGTATGTTTCGCGTCTATGTGAGACTTCCATGTTAAACGGCGCACAGTGGTCAATTTCGCGAGATAGCGGTCAAAACTCTATAACTTTTGACCGGATTGGTATTTTTTTACGCAATTTGTTTTGTTCAATAGGAGGGACTTTAAGCTTCAATTTGCGTGTTCAAACGTAAAAATCGACTGATAGGAACGTAAGTAATGTGGAGTTAAAAATGCATTTTAATTTTTTGTTGAGTTTCCATGTAAAAGTTGAATATTTTGACATTTTAAATAGGTATTTATTTTATAATTTCTTATTTTCTTCAATCGTATTTTACATCCAATACTTATTTATTATTCCTAAACTTAATTTTGGTCAGAAAATGCCAACATTTGTCTTCAACATTTGTCTTCTTTAGTCTCAATATTCACAGGGGGTTTTTTTGAAAGAAAGATAATTCTTGTGAGGATTAAACTGAAAAATAACACTGAAATTCCCAACAATATCAATACCATTTGGATATATTATATACAGAACACAACATCGATAAAATTTTAAGTAAACTTTTACTATTGATTTAAAGTGCACATCTATTTTATTTAAATGTATTAATAAAAATTTATACTAAAATTAGAAACAAATTATAATCTTTAAACTAGTATTAATTAAACAATATTAGTAAAAATTTCTTCCAAATAGTTTTGATTTGCATTTTGCAGTAGTTGTTTACATTCTTCATCTAACTCTAATGAGGTTGATTTCAATTTTTGTCGAATACTGGACATATATGGGTCTGATGTGCACAAAAAAATATTAATAAGATCTTCATTAGTACAATATCTGGAAATTTTTCTTGTATTGTGCTCGCGAAAGAATCTGTAGTCTTTGTTCCTTTTTTCTTGTGCTTCTTCTGAGAGATCTCCAATTGGAAGCATATTGTGCTGAATTATTTGTTCCCCATGGAACAAAATTTTGTAAACTGTGGTTGGCATATGTGTCAAGAATATTTTTGATTATAAAGGGTTGCTGTCTCATTAGCACACTGACCAAATTTTTTTTGCATCTATCTTTTTGCTACATGCTATAACTTCTAATATGATTTGGAATCGTCGTATTAAATCATAATCTACTCCAGTTATAGAAGCTGCAGTTTCTGGATCGGAAAAAAATCTCCTTGCTGTGTGTCCATCATTCGAATTTCCTTCTTGCTTTGGCTGGTCAATTATAAGGCATATCAAACGGTATTTTTCTTGAATATCTTTTTTTTTGCTTTCTTTTTTCCAAATTTTCTTTGTTGTTTCTCACTGTTTCGCCTAACGGGCCAAATTCCAAATCGTATCCCAATTTAAGAATATGCTCCATAAAACGAATTCTAGCATGAAGAGGTGACATTCCAAATTCATATGCTTCATTAAAACTATCGTCTTGTGTTGGTGGTTGGCTCAATTGACTTGATGTTTTTTGGCATATGGTGCAGCTTGACGAAGACTTTGTTTCGGTTAAAGCTTGTGCAACTTTTCCATCGATCATTGTAAGTGACATTTTAAAGTTAACTTCGATGCATTGGTCATTAAATTCAAATATCACTGGTTGAAGTTCTTTAATTTCATCTCTTATTTTGCCAACTTCTTCAGTTATGACATATTTGGTTTCTTTTTTGTAAGCAAACTTTATTGGTCTACAAAATTTTTTATTGTTTCTGGCTAGAGGACCCATCACATCCCCATTTAGAAATTAAAGTCATGCTGCAATTTTTAAACTTCTTTAAATAGTCAGCATCAAATGTTTTAATAATCGTTCTGCAGTGTGTTCACGAAGATCCTGCAATTTTATTTCTGCTGATCTTAAAGTTAAACTAATAGCAGTTGGTGAAGGTAAGCAATCTTTTTTGGCAGAAACTATATCTCGATATGATGGAAAAATTCCACAATTTTTTTCATTGGTTCGCTTCCGCATTTCTGTATATTGGTTTTTAGTCATTTTCAAATCCAAAAATAGTGCAAATGCTTCTTCTGGAGTAAATTTATTTTCTTCAGTTGGTGTCGGCATACTTTCTAAAATCCTTTTTGTGCGTCTAGGGCTTGCTTCCACTATTTTTTCAATGATAGCAATTTTACTCTTTTTAGTTTTCGATGGTTGAATTTGATGCAGAAATGAATCCTTTATGATGCTACAAGAAACTTCTTCATTGATATGTTTAAGCTTGCGTCTTCGTGATCATTCACTACAATTATCAATTGGCTTTGCTCGTCGACCACCTTTTCCAGTTTCCGTGGTAGTTACTGATGGCTTTTTAAAAATAAGTTTATTTCTTAGCCATTCTTAGTTGCGTGAGAAAACAATTTCTTGTTTCTGGAACATTGATTGTACCGTTTTCGTAAATTATTTAAAAAGTTTTTTTTTAATTTTAAGTTATGAATTTTATTTTCTTGTTTGTAGCATATTTTGAAGAATGGATTATTCATTATATGTAAAATAATGTCGTTTTCATCTTTCCGTTCAAAATATATATCAGATAGAACACTATAACTGAATTTAGCCATTGTTTAAACAATAATGAAGAAAAAAAATGAATGCATGGATTAATATACTATTGCTCGAAGTTTCAACATGATCTTTTTTACCTCTTTGAAACATAATATAACAGTTACTTGGTTTTACCAGTTATTTCCATTGGTTTTAAATTTATTTTCAATTTTCAGGTATTTAAGTTGTGTAATATTAGATGGCAATAAAATCATTTTTTACCTTTTCCAAATAAATTGCCAGATACCACATAATTTGAGAGTTCTATTGGTTTTTTGTCAAAATTTTGATACACCCTTCTATGTGTAATATGGGCCAACTTCTCCTAATTTCAACAGAATTATTTTCTGCGTCAATAAGAACTCTTGTACAAAATTTCATCAAAATATATTCATAATAGCCACTTTCACATACAAATAACTTCTCAAAAAATATGACGTGCATTTGTACCGAATATCTTACCTTGGGTCAGAAAAATTGCTGTAGCTCAAAAAGTGCAGTCCCGATGCATGCACATGTACATATAGGAATGTAGGGGAGAGTTAGGACTACAAAATAGTAAATTTGTGTTTTGATTCAGCTTGACTCACAGGAGTTGTGCTCTATGAAGTAGGAAATTTCCGAGAAATTTTACCTTTTTTAAAAAAAATATTTAAATTGTTTTGAAAACAGTAGAGCTTCAATTTTTTTTTACCAGTAATAGGAAATAAGTTAAGTTATAACACAAAATTTATTTCGTCCAAAAATCTTGAAAAACAAAAAAGTTATGATTATTTAAACTTTAAAAATTAACTAAAAATATCATAAATTTACTAAATTCTGAAAAAACCCATTTTGGACCACCCTGTTCTCAGTGAAATAATTGAAATAGAGTTATAATTTTTTGGCTTCCGAGGTTTACTACTGTCTACTTTTATATGAGTCTAATAACTTTAAAATCGGAGAACAAAAACCAAAATGAGTTTTGGCCGCTATCTCAAATTATTGACCACAGTGCGGCGGTCGAGGTGAATTCCAAGGTATTTGACTTCGCTGAGTTGCGGAATAATTTGATTATTTATTTTGATGGACGAGCATGTTTCTTTACGCAATGTAAAGGTGATATGCACACATTTTTGTTCATTTACCTTGATTTTCCAAAGCTCTAGCCATGACTCCAACTTGTAAATATAATCCTGTAAATTATGTGATGCTTGTAGATGGTTTTCATGAACACTGACAAATGCAGTATCGTCCGCAAAAGTTGACGTGTGAATTTTGAGGTCTGTTGGCATATCAGCGGCATAAATCAGATATAAGGTAGGACCCATTATGCTACCTTGGGGAACTCCTGCTTCGATAGGTTGAAAAGAGCTTATGTAATCACCTTCCTTGACTATGAATTTGCGGCCAAATATGTAACTTTCCAAAAGCTTATGAGTGTTTGCAGGCAAGTTTAACTTTATTTTGTGCATTAAAACGTCATGCCACACTTTATCGAATGCTTGGGAAACATCAATGAAAAGAGCGGATCAGTATTTTTTGTCTTCAAACGACCTTCTTATCACATTTACTAATCTATGAGTTTGTTCAATGGTGCTATGTTTAGCCCTAAAGCCAAATTGATGATAAGGGATACTTTCAATCTCATTCAGTAATGGAGACAACTTCCTCATTAGCAATTTTTCGAACAGTTTTGAAATTGTTGGTAGTAGGCTAATTGGCCGATATGATTCTACTTTGGTGAGATCCTTCCCTGGCTTAGGGATCATTGTAATCATAGATGTCTTCCACTCTGCCGGATAGTAGTTAAGGCGTAAAATAGCGTTAAAAATAAAAAGGATTATTCTTCTAGCTATACGAGGTAACTCCAAAAGCATTTTATTGCTGATTTTATCCATACCCGGGGCTTTTTTGAGATTAAGATTACCAATGGCGTTTTCAATATCACGAAAATTAAGTCTTAAAGATACCGGATACTGTCATTTTTGGAGATTTTGGGGTTCGATGATATTTGCGCTGACGTTGTGCTTCTTTGACGCTTAACAACGGTAATATACCTATCCATTCCTACTTGCTTTTTTGGTCTTTCTTCGTTTATTGAAGTATAAAAAGTTTTCTCATCGGAAGAGGCAACAATGTTGAGTGAGCAGGAACGGCGGCGGTTTTTGTCTCTAGTCGAGAGAATATTTTCCAAAGATTTTCTTAAAGAAACTTCCTCAGGGATCCATAGACTATTACGGGTGGAGCTAAGCTCTTTCTCCGAATTACATCTGGTGGGAACACTCATACAATTTATTTTAATTTTTTTTTTTAATGAGCTATTATAAATAAAAAATTTTAATGACCTATTACAAATAATTTCACCGAAAATTTGTATGCGCACACATGTCTGATATCATTGACTGATGACGAAGGATAAGCTATTAAATTAAAAAAAATTTTTATTTCGAATTGCAAATTTGAAAACTTTTTTTCAAAAAGCATGTTTCTGTTTTTTTGAAGAAACTAGCAAATGACTTTCCTTCTTCAACTAGGTTATTATTTAAAAAATTAAAAACATTATATGAAGCTTTTTGTTTTCTTTGCCTAGCATCATAGTAAACTTTCTTCTTTATCTCAATATATTTTAAGCAAGCTAAGCAGCCCGTATATTTAGAGGGGTAGCCATGTTGCTTGCAGTTATTGCAAAAGGGAAGCTTGTCTGCAGTGGAAACAAACTGATCTTCACCTGGACCATGATTATTGTCACATTTAATACATTTATATTGTCTGTTATAATTGTTTGACATGTTACTCCTTTGTTGACAACGCCAACACTGTATTTCTCTTGAGTTACGTTTAAATTTTTTTTAATATTTGTTGTCATTTAAACGTCTATTTAACTTTAAGGTTACTAAAAATAAACCCGTATCTATTCCATTTTTCCTAGAGAATGGAGTTGAAAAATTTGAAACAGTTTCTATAGTATGGGGAGCAATAGAATCAATATAATTTTTTAATGAATTTACATCAGTTTTAAAATATAAACCGCGAATTACTACGCTTTTTTCCATTGGTGTGTAAGAATAAGAATCTATATTTTTATTTCTTAAAAGTTGCATCATTTCGTTGTGCATTCATATTTTAAAAATAATTTTTTTTATATCTCTTCTTGTTAATAATTTTGTAAACTACATTCTTAACTTGTTCTACTAAATTTTCTATATTAACATTGAATAAAAATATAGGAGGATAGAATGAGGAGGCTGCATTTTGAAAATCTTTAAATAAATTAGATTTACCACCCATAGGCTTAATTTTTTCTTCCTCAATGTTTAATTCTCCTAAAATAGCAAATCTATATTGAGAATTTTGTGTAGTATTATTTAAAGATGATTTATCTGAATTTTGAATTAAGTTAGATAAATCTACCTTAGAACAATTTGATCTTTCACGTTTTCTTGTGGGGACTTCCTTAAACTGATTACCTTCAAGTTCAGAGACGGAATGTGGAAAAACTTCAAAATCCATATTTTCTAAGTTCTTAATATTTTCTGAATGCTGTTCCAGCGAAAAATTGTTTTTGTCATCGCTATTGCTGGAAATAGTTTTTTTTTCAGCTGAGAAGCAATTTGATCTGGTATCGTTAATTACACTAATAATACTTATCCTGCTAGTTTCTTGAGACTTAGATTCAGAAAAGTTAGAAATACCCTTGATAATAGTACATTCAGACACAGATTCTTCTATAGCAGAATTTCCCAAAATAATTTGTTTAGCATGGAGTTGAAAAATTTGAAACAGTTTCTATAGTATGGGGAGCAATAGAATCAATTTAATTTTTTAATGAATTTATATCAGTTTTAAAATATAAACCGCGAATTACTACGCTTTTTTCCATTGGTGTGTAAGAATAAGAATCTATATTTTTATTTCTTAAAAGTTGCATCATTTCGTTATGCACTATTTTATCTTTTAAAAATAATTTCTTTTAAATCTATTGTTGTTAATAATTTTGTAAACTACATTCTTAAGTTGTTCTACTAGTTGTTACTACTAAATTTTCTATATTAAAATTAAATAAAAATATAGGAGGACAGAATGAGGCGTCTTTTTTGAGGCTTTATTTTAAAAATCTTTCAATAAATTAGATTTACCACCCATAGGCTTAATTTTTTCTTCCGCAATATTTAATTCTCCTAAAATAGCAAATCTATATTGAGAATTTTTTGTAGTATTATTTATAGATGATTTATCTGAATTTTGAATGTTTTGCCGACTTAAGTTAGATAAATATACCTTAGAAAAATTTGATCTTTCACGTTTTCTTGTGGGGACTTCCTTAAACTGATTACCTTCAAGTTCAGAGACGGAATGTGGAAAAACTTCAAAATCCATATTTTCTAAATTCTTAATATTTTCTGAATGCTGTTCCAGAGAAAAATTGTTTTTGTCATCGCTATTGCTGGAAATAGATTTTTTTTTTCAACTGAGAAGCAATTTGATCTGTTATCGTTAATTACACTAATAATACTTATCCTGCTAGTTTCTTGAGGCTTAGATTCAGAAAAGCTAGAAATATCCTTGATAATAGTACATTCAGACACAGATTCTTTTATAGGAGAATTTCCCAAGATAATTTGTTTAACATCCTCACGGCTTAGGCTTCCTTGAAGGGATGATTTGTTATGATTACAATCCTTTGTTTGATGTAACATTTTTCAATACTTTTTTAATTGTAATTTTCATAACGTTAATGTTTTAATTTTTCCTGATGATGCTACACAACGGAGTAGCGAAATATCGAAAATAAAAATAATTAACGACCTAAAGCTTGAAAATAAAAATATTTAAATACAAATTACTTTTTATTTTTTTAACACGATTGATTTTGACAAAAGTTTTTCTGAGTTATTCAGGTATGTTCTGTAATCCGAAACCGAGTGAAATTGAATCCGAATGAAATTTAAAATTGTCATAACTTTTAAATCTTACATCATTTTGATATTATTTTTTATACATTTGATTAAAGACGACCATTCACATAACTTCCTTGGTTGCTAATGTTTTAAAATAATAGGCGCAACTAAGTTATAAAAATTTCTTTAAAAATTTTTTCGATTTCAATTTCACTCGGTTTCGGATTACAGAACATACCCGATAATTTTAAATTGAACCAAAATATCGGAAATGCATTAGTGTATGGTATATGAAAGGGCATATCTAAGTTTGTCATTCCGTGTGTAATTTCTACAATATTCATTTTTTTATTTTTATATGAAGTCTAGGATCAAAAATGCCAAATTATTGTTATGAAATATAAATTGATGCTGTGAGCTAAAAAAACTTAATTTTGTTTTTTTCTTACTTCAGTTATTTCAGATTAGTTTGTTAAATATGACCACTGCACAGGTTTTGAAAACTTTAGAATAGTTTTGAGATACCAAGAAATACTTGAAATCGGTCTGAGAGACCGTGAAATGTGAATGTGTCGCACAAAAATAAAAATAGTCAGGAAGGTTAAAGAAACACCGGGGTTTTTGCTGCACTGTAAGAAATATGCATTTTCAAACTTTTAAAGTGACGAACATTATTTTTGTGCTTTCTTTGGCCACGCCCACTTTTTTAGAAAAAAAATTTGCGAAGCTATTCAATTTTTTTATTTCGAATTGCAAATTTGAAAACTTTTTTTCAAAATGCATGTTTCTGTTTTCTTGAAGAAACTAGCAAATGACTTTCCTTCTTCAACTAGGTTATTATTTAAAAAATTAAAAACATTATATGAAGCTTTTTGTTTTCTTTGCCTAGCATCATAATAAACTTTCCTCTTTATCTCAATATATTTTAAGCAAGCTGAGCAGCCCGTATATTTAGAGGGGTAGACATGTTGCTTGCAGTTATTGCAAAAGGGAAGCGTGTCTTCAGTGGAAACAAACTGATCTTCACCTGGACCATGATTATTGTCACATTTAATACATTTATATTGTCTGTTATAATTGTTTGACATGTTACTCCATTGTTGACAACGCCAACACTGTATTTCTCTTGAGTTACGTTTAAATTTTTTTTTAATATTTGTTGTCATCTAAACGTCTATTTAACTTTAAGGTTACTAAAAATAAACCCGTATCTATTCCATTTTTCCTAGAGAATAGAGTTGAAAAATTTGAAACAGTTTCTATAGTATGGGGAGCAATAGAATCAATTTAATTTTTTAATGAATTTACATCAGTTTTAAAATATAAACCGCGAATTAGTACGCTTTTTTCCATTGGTGTGTAAGAATAAGAATCTATATTTTTATTTCTTAAAAGTTGCATCATTTCGTTATGCATTCATATTTTAAAAATAATTTTTTTTATATTTATTCTTGTTAATAATTTTGTAAACTACATTCTTGAGTTGTTCTACTAAATTTTCTATATTAACATTAAATAAAAATATAGGAGGACAGAATGAGGAGTCTTTTTTGAGGCTACATTTTGAAAATCTCTAAATAAATTAGATTTACCACCCATAGGCTTAATTTTTTCTTCCTCAATATTTAATTCTCCTAAAATAGCAAATCTATATTGAGAATATTGTGTAGTATTATTTAAAGATGATTTATCTGAATTTTGAATTAAGTTAGATAAATCTACCTTAGAACAATTTGATGTTTCACGTTTTCTTGTGGGGACTTCCTTAAACTGATTACCTTCAAGTTCAGAGACGGAATGTGGAAAAACTTCAAAATCCATATTTTCTAAGTTCTTAATATTTTCTGAATGCTGTTCCAGCGAAAATTGTTTTTGTCGTCGCTATTGCTGGAAATAGATTTTTTTTCAGCTGAGAAGCAATTTGATCTGGTATCGTTAATTACACTAATAATACTTATCCTGCTAGTTTCTTGAGGCTTAGACTCAGAAAAGCTAGAAATATCCTTGATAATATTACATTCAGACACAGATTCTTCTATAGCAGAATTTCCCAAAATAATTTGTTTAACATGGAGTTGAAAAATTTGAAACAGTTTCTATAGTATGGGGGGGGGGGGGGGGGGGGAGCAATAGAATCAATTTAATTTTTTAATGAATTTATATCGGTTTTAAAATATAAACCGCGAATTACTACGCTTTTTTCCATTGGTGTGTAAGAATAAGAATCTATATTTTTATTTCTTAAAAGTTGCATCATTTCGTTATGCACTATTTCATCTTTTAAAAATAATTTCTTTTAAATCTATTCTTGTTAATAATTTTGTAAACTACATTCTTAAGTTGTTCTACTAGTTGTTACTACTAAAGAAGTCAAGTTTTGTTCTAGAATTTTCTAATTTAGCAAGAGGATTTGCATTTATATTGGACTGATACAGAGTAAATATGTTTTCTAGAGAACGAGATATTATACCCGGCCTCAAGTCATCTCCCAAGAAAGTAAAAGTTTTGCCGGAGCCCGAAGTGCCATATGTTAGAACTGAAAAGCTTTCTTCGGCCTTTATCTTTTTCCTTATGCATTTTTCATAGACTTCTCGTTGACTTACCTCCGAATCAAAAATTTCTGAAAAACTGTGGTGTTTCTCCATGGAATTTTTATTTCTGCTGATGCTACAAGATTCTGTGGGTGGACCGGTTATTAGAACTTTACCTTCTACCGATATTGAATAAGACGAAGAAGGTAAATCTACTGGTTTCAATCTTAAGTAAACCAAAGCCCCAGTTTCCACCGTTGCACTTGAATCTATGCATTCCGTAATAGCACCATCCGTGATTCGAATTTTATCATATTCATCGTCCGCACTGTAACTATCACTTTCATCAAAAAGAGGACGCTCTTCCTCAATATCGCTTAAAATTCCTTCACGTTTTTGTGGACAAGGACGATCCTCACGTTTCGAAGCCATTTTAATTTCGATTTATGAAAGCTTGAATTAAATATGTATTTATTTTGTTTTTTTTTTTATACATTTATTTTTGTTTTATTTCTTTTATTTTTATGTATTTATTTTATTTTTTCTAGCACAAATGTACAATATTGTTTTATGTAGAAGATCCAGAAACAACTATGGTGCTAGATTACCACATATATTTTTGCTGTTTGAAACGAGTTACCGTACGCAATATGTAAAAGCTTGAATTAAATATGTATTTATTTTGTTTTTTTTTTTTTATTTATTTATTTTTGTTTTATTTCTTTTATTTTAAATTAAATAAAATATAGGAGGACAGAATGAGTGAGGAGTCTTTTTTGAGGCTGTATTTTAAAAATCTTTCAGTAAATTAGATTTACCACCCATAGGCTTAATTTTTTCTTCCCCAATATTTAATTCTCCTAAAATAGCAAATCTATATTGAGAATTTTGTGTAGTATTATTTATAGATGATTTATCTGAATTTTGAATGTTTTGCCGACTTAAGTTAGATAAATATACCTTAGAACAATTTGATCTTTCACGTTTTCTTGTGGGGACTTCCTTAAACTGAGTACCTTCAAGTTCAGAGACGGAATGTGGAAAAACTTCAAAATCCATATTTTCTAAGTTCTTAATATTTTCTAAATGCTGTTCCAGAGAAAAATTGTTTTTGTCATCGCTATTGCTGGAAATAGATTTTTTTTCAACTGAGAAGCAATTTGATCTGTTATCGTTAATTACACTAATAATACTTATCCTGCTAGTTTCTTGAGGCTTAGATTCAGAAAAGCTAGAAATATCCTTGATAATAGTACATTCAGACATAGATTCTTTTATAGGAGAATTTCCCAAAATAATTTGTTTAACATCCTCACGGCTTAGGCTTCCTTGAAGGGATGATTTGTTATGATTACAATCCTTTGTTTGATGTAACATTTTTCAATACTTTTTTAATTGTAATTTTCATAACGTTAATGTTTTAACGTTTTTTTAATGTTAATTATTTTTATCGAAAATAAAAATAATTAACGACCTAAAGCTTGAAAATAAAAATATTTGAATACAAATTACTTTTTATTTTTTTAACACGATTGATTTTGACAAAAGTTTTTCTGAGTTATTCAGGTATGTTCTGTAATCCGAAACCGAGTGAAATTGAATCCGAATGAAATTTTAAATTGTCATAACTTTTAAATCTTACTTCATTTTGATATTATTTTTTATACATTTGATTAAAGACGACCATTCACATAACTTCCTTGGTTGCTAATGTTTTAAAATAATAGGCGCAACTAAGTTATAAAAATTTCTTTAAAAATTTTTTCGATTTCAATTTCACTCGGTTTCGGATTACAGAACATACCCGATAATTTTAAATTGAACCAAAATATCGGAAATGCATTAGTGTATGGTATATGAAAGGGCATATCTAAGTTTGTCATTCCGTGTGTAATTTCTACAATATTCATTTTTTTATTTTTATATGAAGTCTAGGATCAAAAATGCCAAATTATTGTTATGAAATATAAATTGATGCTGTGAGCTAAAAAAACTTAATTTTGTTTTTTTCTTACTTCAGTTATTTCAGATTAGTTTGTTAAATATGACCACTGCACAGGTTTTGAAAACTTTAGAATAGTTTTGAGATACCAAGAAATACTTGAAATCGGTCTGAGAGACCGTGAAATGTGAATGTGTCGCACAAAAATAAAAATAGTCAGGAAGGTTAAAGAAACACCGGGCTTGTTGCTGCACTGTAAGAAATATGCGTTTTCAAACTTTTAAAGTGACGAACATTATTTTTTGGCCACGCCCACTTTTTTAGAAAAAAAATTTGCGAAGCTATTCAATTAAAAAATTTTCTTATTTCGAATTGCAAATTTGAAAACTTTTATTCAAAATGCATGTTTCTGTTTTCTTGAAGAAACTAGCAAATGACTTTCCTTCTTCAACTAGGTTATTATTTAAAAAATTAAAAACATTATATGAAGCTTTTTATTTCTTTGCCTAGCATCATAATAAACTTTCCTCTTTATCTCAATATATTTTAAGCAAGCTGAGCAGCCCGTATATTTAGAGGGGTAGACATGTTGCTTGCAGTTATTGCAAAAGGGAAGCGTGTCTTCAGTGGAAACAAACTGATCTTCACCTGGACCATGATTATTGTCACATTTAAAACATTTATATTGTCTGTTATAATTGTTTGACATGTTACTCCATTGTTGACAACGCCAACACTGTATTTCTCTTGAGTTACGTTTAAATTTCTTTTTTTATTATTTGTTGTCATCTAAACGTCTATTTAACTTTAAGGTTACTAAAAATAAACCCGTATCTATTCCATTTTTCCTAGAGAATGTAGTTGAAAAGTTTGAAACAGTTTCTATAGTATGGGGAGCAATAGAATCAATTTAATTTTCTAATGAATTTACATCAGTTTTAAAATATAAACCGCGAATTACGGTTAAAAAGATTAACCATATATATCAAATTACATGAACTATTGGGACACCCTTTACATTATAATTCCAAATATTTATATTTGTTATCATACCAGAGAAAGTAGTGGACATTCTGCCTAATTTTCAAGTGTTTGTGTTTAACGGTTCAAAAGATAGGGTCATATAGATCAAATTACGTAAACACCCTTTAATTTCTAACTTCAAATTGTATACTTGCTATAGTGGACTTTGCAATACAGGTTCCTTGTAAATTTCAGCTGTCTGTCTCTAACAGTTCAAAAGTTTGTCCACATACATAGAATTACATTAACTATTGGGACACCCTTTAAGTTCCAAATTAAAAATTTTATACTTTTTGTTATAGCTGACTTCAGAAATGGCTGAGTTCTGCGGTTACATACATAAAAAAAAAAGCAACATTCAGACGAATAGATAACCTCCTTCTTTTTTGAAGTCGGTTAAAAAGATTGACCATAATAGATTTTACTTTTTTTAATGAATTACTTTTTACGTCCTTTTTTAAAATTAGTTTATTATTTTTGTTACTTTTTATACCCTTCACCACAGGTGGAAAGGGTATATATAAGTTTGTCATTTCGTGTGTAATTTCTACAATATTCGTTTCCGACCCCATAAAGTATATATATTCTGGATCCTTATACATAGAGAAGTTGATTAAGCGATGTCCGTCTGTCCGTGTTAGTGTGGAAATGTCATTTGCCAAGGCACCAGAAGAGATACAAAAAATTTAAGCACACCAATCTGTCAGGCATAGTTTCGAAAATTTTGGTATAGCAATTCAGCAACATCGGATCATTCCTTTGGAGGCTACGGGCCAAAAACCACGCCCACCTAATTTTTTTCGGCTTTAATGATTCTGTTTTGCCTTTTTTTGTCAAATAAATATTAGACTGCGACAGGTAGATCGCAAGGAGTGCATACAGATCTCGGGGGATCAATAACCCCCCGCGAGGGTCGATTTTTGTTTGTTTTTAGATTGGTAGGGTTGTTATACTTTGATTTGTATTAGAGACCTTAATAGTAAGCAATACGCATAGAGATAGCCTATGGACCCACAGGGTACCCACTGACAAATAGGAGTAGTTAAAAGGACCCCCCACGTGTCAATATGATGATTTTTTTTTTTGTAAGGATTTCTTTTTGCTTTAGTCTGACCATTCTAACTCAATATAGATTGGAGAAAGGTCCAAAATTTAACAAAAAAATTTCGATCAAATTTTTAAAAAATAATTTTTAAAAAATTTTTAAAAAAAAAAATGTTTAATTTTTTTTCAAAAATATTTACAAAAAAATTTACAAAGCATTTTCAAAAAGATATTTTACAGAAAAATATTAAAAAAAAAATTTTTTTAAAAATTTTCGAATAAAATTTTACAAAAAATTTTTAAAAAAATATTTTTACAAAAAATTTTTACACACAATTTTCGAAAAATTAAAACAAAAATTTCAATATTTCTTCGAAAATGAAAATCATGACTGTAACATAATATATAAGAATATACATATGTATGTATGTGTGTATATAGAGTAACATATTTTTATACCCTTCACCACAGGTGGAAAGGGTATATATAAGTTTGTCATTCCGTGTGTAATTTCTACAATATTCATTTCCGACCCCATAAAGTATATATATTCTGGATCCTTATACATAGAGAAGTTGATTAAGCGATGTCCGTCCGTCTGTCCGTGTTAGTGTGGTAATGTCATTTGCCAAGGCACCAGAAGAGATACAACAAATTTAAGCACACCAATCTGTCAGGCATAGTTTCGAAAATTTTAGTATTGCAATTCAGTAATATCGGATCATTCCTTTGGAGGCTAAGGGCCAAAAACCACGCCCACCTATAATTTTTTTTTCGTTTTTTTTAAATTTTTTTCGGCTTTAATGATTCTGTTTTGAATTTTTTTGTCAAATAAATATTAGACTGCGACAGGTAGATCGCAAGGAGTGCATACAGATCTCGGGGGATCAATAACCCCCTGCGAGGGTCGATTTTTGTTTGTTTTTAGATTGGTAGGGTTTTTCTGCTTTGATTTGTATTAGAGACCTTAATAGTAAGCAATACGCATAGAGGTAGCCAATGGACCCACAGGGTACCCACTGACAAATAGAAGCAGTTAAAAGGACCCCCCACGTGTCAATATGATGATTTTTTATTTTTTGTAAGGATTTCTTTTTGCTTTAGTCTGACCATTCTAACTCAATATAGATTGGAGAAAGGTCCAAAATTTAACAAAAAAATTTCGATCAAATTTTTAAAAAATAATTTTTAAAAAAATTTTTTAAAAAAAAAAATTTTAATTTTTTTTCAAAAATATTTACAAAAAAATTTACAAAGCATTTTCAAAAAGATATTTTACAGAAAAATATTCGAAAAAAAAATTTTTTTTAAATTTTCCAAAAAATTTTCGAATAAAATTTTACAAAAAATTTTAAAAAAATATTTTTATGTTTTTAAAATGGGACCAACCTTGAAGCATAACCTTTCAAATAAAGCAAAAAATTTTAAAATCGGTTCAGAAATGGCTGAGTTCTGCGGTTACATACATAAAAAAAAAGCAACATTCAGACGAATAGATAACCTCCTTCTTTTTTGAAGTCGGTTAAAAAGATTGACCATAATAGATTTTACTTTTTTTAATGAATTACTTTTTACGTCCTTTTTTAAAATTAGTTTATTATTTTTGTTACTTTTTATACCCTTCACCACAGGTGGAAAGGGTATATATAAGTTTGTCATTTCGTGTGTAATTTCTACAATATTCGTTTCCGACCCCATAAAGTATATATATTCTGGATCCTTATACATAGAGAAGTTGATTAAGCGATGTCCGTCTGTCCGTGTTAGTGTGGAAATGTCATTTGCCAAGGCACCAGAAGAGATACAAAAAATTTAAGCACACCAATCTGTCAGGCATAGTTTCGAAAATTTTGGTATAGCAATTCAGCAACATCGGATCATTCCTTTGGAGGCTACGGGCCAAAAACCACGCCCACCTAATTTTTTTTACGTTTTTTAATTTTTTTCGGCTTTAATGATTCTGTTTTGCCTTTTTTTGTCAAATAAATATTAGACTGCGACAGGTAGATCGCAAGGAGTGCATACAGATCTCGGGGGATCAATAACCCCCTGCGAGGGTCGATTTTTGTTTGTTTTTAGATTGGTAGGGTTGTTATACTTTGATTTGTATTAGAGACCTTAATAGTAAGCAATACGCATAGAGGTAGCCTATGGACCCACAGGGTACCCACTGACAAATAGGAGTAGTTAAAAGGACCCCCCACGTGTCAATATGATGATTTTTTTTTTTTTTGTAAGGATTTCTTTTTGCTTTAGTCTGACCATTCTAACTAAATATAGATTGGAGAAAGATGCAAAATTTAACAAAAAAATTTCAATCAAATTTTTAAAAAAAAATTTTTGAATTTTTTTTTCAAAAATATTTACAAAAAAATTTACATAGCATTTTCAAAAAGATATTTTACAGAAAAATATTAAAAAAAAATTTTTTTTAAAAATTTTCGAATAAAATTTTACAAAAAATTTTTAAAAAAATATTTTTACAAAAAATTTTTACACACAATTTTCGAAAAATTAAAACAAAAATTTCAATATTTCTTTGAAAATGAAAATCATGACTGTAACATAATATATAAGAATATACATATGTATGTATGTGTGTATATAGAGTAACATATTTTTATACCCTTCACCACAGGTGGAAAGGGTGTATATAAGTTTGTCATTCCGTGTGTAATTTCTACAATATTCATTTCCGACGCCATAAAGTATATATATTCTGGATCCTTATACATAGAGAAGTTGATTAAGCGATGTCCGTCCGTCTGTCCGTGTTAGTGTGGTAATGTCATTTGCCAAGGCACCAGAAGAGATACAACAAATTTAAGCACACCAATCTGTCAGGCGTAGTTTCGAAAATTTTAGTATTGCAATTCAGTAACATCCGATCATTCCTTTGGAGGCTAAGGGCCAAAAACCACGCCCACCTATAATTTTTTTTTCGTTTTTTTTAAATTTTTTTCGGCTTTAATGATTCTGTTTTGAATTTTTTTGTCAAATAAATATTAGACTGCGACAGGTAGATCGCAAGGAGTGCATACAGATTTCGGGGGATCAATAACCCCCTGCGAGGGTCGATTTTTGTTTGTTTTTAGATTGGTAGGGTTTTTCTGCTTTGATTTGTATTAGAGACCTTAATAGTAAGCAATACGCATAGAGGTAGCCAATGGACCCACAGGGTACCCACTGACAAATAGAAGCAGTTAAAAGGACCCCCCACGTGTCAATATGATGATTTTTTATTTTTTGTAAGGATTTCTTTTTGCTTTAGTCTGACCATTCTAACTCAATATAGATTGGAGAAAGATCCAAAATTTAACAAAAAAATTTCAATCAAATTTTAAAAAAAAAATTTTTGAATTTTTTTTTCAAAAATATTTACAAAAAAATTTACAAAGCATTTTCAAAAAGATATTTTACAGAAAAATATTAAAAAAAAATTTTTTTTAAAAATTTTCGAATAAAATTTTACAAAAAATTTTTAAAAAAATATTTTTACAAAAAATTTTTACACACAATTTTCGAAAAATTAAAACAAAAATTTCAATATTTCTTTGAAAATGAAAATCATGACTGTAACATAATATATAAGAATATACATATGTATGTATGTGTGTATATAGAGTAACATATTTTTATACCCTTCACCACAGGTGGAAAGGGTATATATAAGTTTGTCATTCCGTGTGTAATTTCTACAATATTCATTTCCGACCCCATAAAGTATATATATTCTGGATCCTTATACATAGAGAAGTTGATTAAGCGATGTCCGTCCGTCTGTCCGTGTTAGTGTGGTAATGTCATTTGCCAAGGCACCAGAAGAGATACAACAAATTTAAGCACACCAATCTGTCATGCATAGTTTCGAAAATTTTAGTATTGCAATTCAGTAATATCGGATCATTCCTTTGGAGGCTAAGGGCCAAAAACCACGCCCACCTATAATTTTTTTTTTCGTTTTTTTTAAATTTTTTTCGGCTTTAATGATTCTGTTTTGAATTTTTTTGTCAAATAAATATTAGACTGCGACAGGTAGATCGCAAGGAGTGCATACAGATCTCGGGGGATCAATAACCCCCTGCGAGGGTCGATTTTTGTTTGTTTTTAGATTGGTAGGGTTTTTCTGCTTTGATTTGTATTAGAGACCTTAATAGTAAGCAATACGCATAGAGGTAGCCAATGGACCCACAGGGTACCCACTGACAAATAGAAGCAGTTAAAAGGACCCCCCACGTGTCAATATGATGATTTTTTATTTTTTGTAAGGATTTCTTTTTGCTTTAGTCTGACCATTCTAACTCAATATAGATTGGAGAAAGGTCCAAAATTTAACAAAAAAATTTCGATCAAATTTTTAAAAAATAATTTTTAAAAAAATTTTTTAAAAAAAAAATTTTTAATTTTTTTTCAAAAATATTTACAAAATAATTTACAAAGCATTTTCAAAAAGATATTTTACAGAAAAATATTCGAAAAAAAAAAATTTTTTTTAAATTTTCCAAAAAATTTTCGAATAAAATTTTACAAAAAATTTAAAAAAAAATATTTTTATGTTTTTAAAATGGGACCAACCTTGAAGCATAACCTTTCAAATAAAGCAAAAAATTTTAAAATCGGTTCAGAAATGGCTGAGTTCTGCGGTTACATACATAAAAAAAAGCAACATTCAGACGAATAGATAACCTCCTTCTTTTTTGAAGTCGGTTAAAAAGATTGACCATAATAGATTTTACTTTTTTTAATGAATTACTTTTTACGTCCTTTTTTAAAATTAGTTTATTATTTTTGTTACTTTTTATACCCTTCACCACAGGTGGAAAGGGTATATATAAGTTTGTCATTTCGTGTGTAATTTCTACAATATTCGTTTCCGACCCCATAAAGTATATATATTCTGGATCCTTATACATAGAGAAGTTGATTAAGCGATGTCCGTCTGTCCGTGTTAGTGTGGAAATGTCATTTGCCAAGGCACCAGAAGAGATACAAAAAATTTAAGCACACCAATCTGTCAGGCATAGTTTCGAAAATTTTGGTATAGCAATTCAGCAACATCGGATCATTCCTTTGGAGGCTACGGGCCAAAAACCACGCCCACCTAATTTTTTTACGTTTTTTAATTTTTTTCGGCTTTAATGATTCTGTTTTGCCTTTTTTTGTCAAATAAATATTAGAATGCGACAGGTAGATCCCAAGGAGTGCATACAGATCTCGGGGGATCAATAACCCCCTGCGAGGGGCGATTTTTGTTTGTTTTTAGATTGGTAGGGTTTTTCTGCTTTGATTTGTATTAGAGACCTTAATAGAAAGCAATACGCATAGAGGTAAGCAATGGACCCACAGGGTACCCAGTGACAAATAGGAGCAGTTGAAAGGACCCCCCATGTGTCAATATGATGAATTTTTTTTTTTTTTTGTAAGGATTTCTTTTTGCTTTAGTCTGACCAATAGAATGCATAAATAGAATGACTCAATATAGAATGCATATAGGTGCTAAATTTAACAAAAAAAAATTCAATAAAATTAAAAAAAAAAAAATTTTAAAAATTTAAAAAAAAAAATTTACAAAAATATTTACAAAACATTTTCAAAAAGATATTTTACAGAAAAATAAGCAAAAAAAAAAAATTTTTTTTTTAAATTTTCCATAAAATTTTACAAAAAATTTTTAAAAAATTATTGTTACAAAAAATTTTTACACACTATTTTCGAAAAAATAAAACAAAAATTTCAATATTTATTTGAAAATGAAAATTATGACTGTAACATAACATATAATTAATATTAAGAATATACATATGTATGAATGTGTGTATATAGAGTAACATATTTTTATACCCTTCACCACAGGTGGAAAGGGTATATATAAGTTTGTCATTCCGTGTGTAATTTCTACAATATTCATTTCCGACCCCATAAAGTATATATATTCTGGATCCTTATACATAGAGAAGTTGATTAAGCGATGTCCGTCTGTCCGTCTGTCCGTCCGTCCGTCCGTCTGTCCGTGTTATTGTGGTAATGTCATTTGCCAAGGCACCAGAAGAGATACAAAAAATTTAAGGACACCAATCTGTCAGGCATAGTTTCGAAAATTTGGTATTGCAATTCAGCAACATCGGATCATTCCTTTGGAGGCTACGGGCCAAAAACCACGCCCACCTATATTTTTTACGTTTTTTTTTAATTTTTTTCGGCTTTAATGATTCTGTTTTGCCTTTTTTTGTCAAATAAATATTAGACTGCGACAGGTAGATCGCAAGGAGAGCATACAGATCTCGGGGGATCAATAACCCCCTGCGAGGGACGATTTTTGTTTGTTTTTAGATCGGTAGGGTTTTTCTGCTTTGATTTGTATTAGAGACCTTAATAGAAAGCAATACGCATAGAGGTAGCCAATGGACCTACAGGGTACCCAGTGACAAATAGGAGCAGTTAAAAGAACCCCCCATGTGTCAATATGATGAATTTTTTTTTTTTTTTGTAAGGATTTCTTCTTGCTTTAGTCTGACCATTCTAACTCAATATAGATTGGAGAAAGGTCCAAAATTTAACAAAAAAAATTCAATCAAATTTTTAAAACAATTTTTTTAAAAAAAATTTTAAAATTTTTTTTCAAAAATATTTACAAAAAAATTTACAAAGCATTTTCAAAAAGATATTTTACAGAAAATTTTTTTTTAAAACATTTTCCAAAAAATTTTTGAATAAAATTTTACAAAAAATTTTTAGACTCAGTTTTCGAAAAATTAAAACAAAAATTTCAATATTTCTCTGAAAATTAAAATTATGAGTGTAACATAACATATTTTTAATATTAAGAATATACATACATATGTATGTATGATAGAGAGTAACATATTTTTATACCCTTCACCACAGGTGGAAAGGGTATATATAAGTTTGTCATTCCGTGTGTAATTTCTACAATATTCATTTCCGACCCCATAAAGTATATATATTCTGGATCCTTATATATAGAGAAGTTGATTAAGCGATGTCCGTCTGTCCGTCTGTCCGTGTTAGTGTGGTAATGTCATTTGCCAAGGCACCAGAAGAGATAAAAAAAATTTAAGCACACCAATCTGTCAGGCATAGTTTCGAATATTTTGGTATTGCAATTCAGCAACATCGGATCATTCCTTTGGAGGCTACAGGCCAAAAACCACGCCCACCTATATTTTTTTACGTTTTTTTTTCGGCTTTAATAATTCTGTTTTGCCTTTTTTTGTCAAATAAATATTAGAGTGTGACAGGTAGATCGCAAGGAGTGCATACAGATCTCGGGGGATCAATAACCCCCTGCGAGGGGCGATTTTTGTTTGTTTTTAGATTGGTAGGGTTTTTCTGCTTTGATTTGTATTAGAGACCTTAATAGAAAGCAATACGCATAGAGGTAGCCAATGGACCCACAGGGTACCCACTGACAGATAGGAGCAGTTAAAAGGACCCCCTATGTGTCAATATGATGAAATTTTTTTTTTGTAAGGATTTCTTTTTGCTTAAGTCTGACCATTCTAACTCAATAGATTGAAGAAAGGTCCAAAATTTAACAAAAAATTTCAATCAAATTTTTAAAAAAAATTTTTAAAAAAATTTTTTAAAAAAATTTTTTATTTTTTTCAAAAATATTTACAAAAAAATTTACAAAGCATTTTCAAAAAGATATTTTACAGAAAAATATTAGAAAAAAAATTTTTTTAAAAAATTTTCCAAAAAATTTTCGAATAAAATTTTACAAAAAATTTTTTAAAAAATATTTTTACAAAAAATTTTTACACACAATTTTCGAAAAATTAAAACAAAAATTTCAATATTTCTTTGAAAATGAAAATCATGACTGTAACATAACATATATTTAATATTAAGAATATACATATGTATGTATGTGTGTATATAGAGTAACATATTTTTATACCCTTCACCACAGGTGGAAAGGGTATATATAAGTTTGTCTTTCCGTGTGTAATTTCTACAATATTCATTTCCGACCCCATAAAGTATATATATTCTGGATCCTTATACATAGAGAAGTTGATTAAGCGATGTCCGTCTGTCCGTCTGTCCGACTATCCGTCTGTCCGTCTGTCCGTGTTATTGTGGTAATGTCATTTGCCAAGGCACCAGAAGAGATACAAAAAATTTAAGCACACCAATCTGTCACGCATAGTTTCGAAAATTTTGGTATTGCAATTCAGCAACATGGGATCATTCCTTTGGAGGCTACGGGCCAAAAACCACTCCCACCTATAATTTTTTCACTTTTTTTCAGGTTTTTTTTTAATTTTTTTCAGCTTTAATGATTCTGTTTTGCCTTTTTTTTCTCAAATAAATATTAGACTGCGACAGGTAGATCGCAAAGAGTGCATACAGATCTCGGGGGATCAATAACCCCCTGCGAGGGGCGATTTTTGTTTGTTTTTAGATTGGTAGGGTTTTGCTGCTTTGATTTGTATTAGTGACCTTAATAGAAAGCATAGAGGTAGCCAATGGAACCACAGGGTACCCACTGATAAATAGGAGCAGTTAAAAGGACCCCCCATGTGTCAATATGAGGAAATTTTTTTTTTGTAAGGATTTTTTTTTTTGCTTTAGTCTGACCATTCTAACTCAATAAAGACTGCAGAAAGGTCCTAAATTTAACAAAAAAATTTTCAATAAAATTTAAAAAAAAAAATTTTTAAAAATTTCCGAAAAAAAACTTTTCCAAAAAAATTTACAAAACATTTTCAAAAATATATTTTACAGAAAAATATTAAAAAAAATTTTTTTTTCAAAATTTTCCAAAAAATTTTCGAATAAAATTTTCCAAAAAATTTTTAAAAAATTATTTTTACAAACAATTTTTACACACAATTTTCGAAATATTAAAACAAAAATTTGAATATTTCTTTGAAAATGAAAATCATGACTGTAACATAACATATAATTAATATTAAGATTACACATATGTATGTATGTATGTATGTGTGTATATAGAGTAACATATTTTTTTAAATGCGTTTGATTTTTATTTTAAATGCGTTTGATTTTTAAATAGATGATATCTCTGTTTTAAAACCTAGGTACATTAAACACATAGACATCATTAGGATACCGACTACAAACTGTCAAAAATAAAATACACACGTTTATAGGTAAACGATTCTTTTGAAGCCAGCAAAGCTACATGGCTACACGACCACCGTTGTGGCTGTCGTCAACTTAGGCTAATTTGTATTTTATTCAACAAAAGAAAATGTCACAAAATTGTAAATTACAAATTCATATACAAACAAAAAGTATTGGAGGAAATATTTAAAAGTTTTTGAAAAAGTTTTTTAATTTTATAAAGGCAAAATAAGTATTTTTACAACAATGTCAGAGTTTACGATGTAGCTGTCGGCTTCAATATCATTAAGTAGCTGACAACACGGCGACAATTGTAGCAAACGGAATTTGTTTTCATTTGTCTTCTATTTCTTTACAATATGGATAATGCTGTACATGTCTGTATAAATAAAATCACCGTGGTGAAGGGTATAGAAGATTCGGCACGGCCGAATATAGCACTTTTACTTGTTTTAAATGCGTTTGATTTTTTTTTTAAATGAGATTGATTTTAAATAGATGAGATCTCTGTTTTAAAACCTAGGTGCATTAAACACATAGACATCATCAGGATACCGGGTAAAAACTGCCAAAAATAAAATACACACGTTTATAGGTAAACGTTTTTTTTTTTTGAAGCCAGTATAGCTACATGGCTACACGACCACCGTTGTGGATGTCGTCAACTTAGGCTAATTTATATTTTATTCAACAAAAGAAAATGTCACAAATTACATTATTATTGTAAATTACAAATTCATATACAAACAAAAAGTTTTGGAGGAGATATTTATAAGTTTTTGAAAAAGTTATTTAATTTTATAAAAGCAAAATAAGTATTTCTACAACAATGTCAGAGTTTACGATGTAGCGTCGGCTTCAATATCATTCAGTAGCTGACAACACGGCGACAATTGTAGCAAACGGAATTTGTTTTCATTTGTCTCCTATTTCTTTAACTCATGAATAATGATTTTTTCTTATACGACTTTATTTAAATAAAGAGTCAACAATATGGATAATGCTGTACATGTCGGTATAAATAAAATCACCGTGGTGAAGGGTATAGAAGATTCGGCACGGCCGAATATAGCACTCTTACTTGTTTTAAATGCAACAGAAGAAAATGTCACAAAATTGTAAATTACAAATTCATATTCAAACAAAAAGTATTGGAGGAAATATTTATAATTTTTTGAAAAAGTTATTTTATTTTATAAAAGCAAAATAAGTATTTCTACAACAATGTCAGAGTTTACGATGTAGCTGTCGCCTTCAATATCATTAAGTAGCTGACAACAATGCGACAATTGTAGCAAACGGAATTTGTCTTCTATTTCTTTAACTCATGAATAATGATTTTTTCTCATACGACTTTATTTAAGTAAAGAGTCAACAATATGGATAATGCTGTACATGGCTGTATAAATAAAATCACCGTGGTGAAGGGTATAGAAGATTCGGCACGGCCGAATATAGCACTTTTACTTGTTTAAACTGAATTTAATAGTTTCATTTTTTAAAAAAAAATTTTAATAAAAATTTTGTGAGAAACCAAATAAAAAATTGATGATACTTGTAATTGAGCACCAAAATATTTAGTTTTTACTTTTTTAATGAATTATTTTTACGTCCTTTTTTAAAATTAGTTTATTATTTTTGTTACTTTTTTAAACTGAATTTAATAGTTTTATTTCTTAAAAAAAAAAATTTAATAAAAATTTTGTGTTGTGAGAAACCAAATAAAGAAATTGATGACACTTGTAATTGAGCACCAAAATATTTAGTTTTTACTTTTTTTAATGAATTACTTTTTACGTCCTTTTTTAAAATTAGTTTATTATTTTTGTTACTTTTTTAAATTGAATTTAATAGTTTTATTTCTTAAAAAAATTTTTTAATAAAAATTTTGTGGAAACCAAATAACAAAAACAAGCAATCGTATTATTTTTACCATTTGTTATATTTTTTATACATATAATTTATTGATGACGACCGTGTTAGTTGTTATAATAATTTGTGAATATATTTCTGACTGCTGTAGCTTCAGTAGAGGACCGGTTCGAACCAACGCGCCCCATCGGTGGCAGACCTTCATAACTTTCCCTTCGCCACGATCCAGGAATGACGACACCATCTATGTCTTCAATATCAACAAGTTCGGGTTGCATATAACAAGAAGATGTTCTCTCCCGAAGGAGCGTTTTTAGATGTTAAAAATTTTACAAATTTTCGATGAGTGAGGGCATTGTGTCCTCCTCTTATTTTATTTATAATGCGCTCTGCGGTCTTCATAGTAGAGTCTTGAGTAATAAATTTTGACGCAAGCGCGGCTTGATGGATAATGCAGTGAAAGTTTTGCATTGCCATTTCACCTTTTTTTTATATTACTTATCAAACCTGTGTTTTTTCCTACCATTACATTTGCCCCGTCTGTGCAGACACCGACAATTTTGTTTACATCAACAATAGAAAAAAGTTTATCACTTACAACTTCCATCAAAAGCTTTCCAATTACATATCCATAAAAAGTTTCCAATGTCAACATTGATTCAAAAACATTAAAATGTTCATCAATGCATCTTACACACACAACCAGTTGACAAAGATCATTGATATCTGTACTTTCATCTAAACAAAACGAAAGAAATTTACAATTTATCAATTGTTCTCCACCGGAATTCCTATTTCGGCAATACACCTAGCCACAGTTTGGGGTGACAATGGAACTGACTTTATGAAATCTGTTCTATAATTTAACGTTTGAAAAGTTTTTTGTAAAATATTTTTTGCTAGCATTCCATCAATAAATGGTCTGCCTTGCTGAGCGATTTCCAAGCTTATTTAGCTTGAAATCTCCATTTTTTATTTTGAAAAATTTCCTCATTTTGCTCTTCTCCCAGAACCCATTCTTTAATTTTTTGCATATAAAGGTTTTTTTGCTCAAGAAAAAACATTTTCCTTTTTTCCTCTTCTAATTTATTTATTTCTTTGTGAAAAAGGTCAAAATGCCTTTTAATTGAAAAGGTTTTCTTTGTTTTAAATGTTTGGTAACATAAAATGCATTGCATGTTACCAAAAGCATTTTTAATGACAAAATTATTTATTGTTTTTGTAACGCTTAATTTTGTGTTTGCTGGGCAATATTATCTTATCCAATACAGAGGCATTTCATTTATTGAGAGTTTTAGTTACCTACATATGTTTTAGTTCAATAGCTCATTTACTGATTCGCTCAGTTGATCTGTTTCGCTCAATTGTATTTAGCTCATAAGATTTTTAGTGTTAATTTATGTATATTTGTATAAATTATGGATTACCTACAGACAGACAGACGAGATTTGTAGGCAAGGGGTTGAAGAGGTAGAGTGTGTATTTCATGACTATCGTACTGGACATTTTTTCGTTTCTCTTTTCTGCTTTTCGCTTTTTTCTGTGTTGCTTCACATTATATTTCTCATGTCGGCATCTACTTGCTTAAAATTTCTCAACTATGTACATGTACCACAGATTTTCAAACACACACATGTAAAGTAAATAAATCCGAAAATAGAATGTGCAAAAATCTGTCTGTCTTGTTTATGTCCCATTGTGAAAGCATTAAGACAGAGCAAAAGAGAATTCAAAAAATGTCTGCCCTGTTTCTGTCTATTGTAAATGCAGTCTAATCATAACTTTAATACTAGGACATTTTAAAGTGATGATAATTGACCATGATTCCTTGAATTTCTTTTCTGTGGATATTAGTCAACGAAAATCAAAGTATGTACAAATTTTTAAGATTAAGGTAAAGAAAATCCTGCAATTCTCAAAATAAATGCCAAAAAATAAAAGTTTTAGGCTTTGGCCCATAAAGTCCACGTATGGACTAGAGTTCATGAAATACTTTCAGCAATAATTGGAAAAATATATAGCTTTTTTACAACCCTTTGGTATTTTAGAACATAGACTAATGTCAAAATTTCGAAGTAAGATAGATCAAATTGAAGGACCTCCACATTCTAATACGATCATCAATTTTACACAAAATTTGATTTAAAATATAAAATTTGTATATATTCTTCAAGAATTTCTTTTATTAAAAAAAGATTAATGGCCCTTTTTTAGGCTAAAATACACGAAAATGCAATAATTTTGAACTCATAAAATATATCATTGAAATTTTAATAGCCCGTTCAGGCTGCCACGAAATTAAGTCATTTCGTGATTTCGGCCGAAATCAACTTGAAATTACGTAATTTCGCATACATTTTACCATTGCCCAAATTAACTCATTCTATAGCCCGTTCAGGCTGCCACGAAATTAAGTCATTTCGTGATTTCGGCCGAAATCAACTTGAAATTACGTAATTTCGCATACATTTTACCATTGCCCAAATTAACTCATTCTACTTAATTTCGTCGAAATTAACTTGAAATTACGATAGACAACGCTGGTTTTGTATAAAAAGCTACTTTTTTTGCAACCATGACCAGATTTACAACCTTGAAAGTCCGTTTTGTTTGAAAAAAATTTAAAAGCCAAATGAAATAATGGAAATATATACATAATTGTACATTAATTTTGTTGTAGTGTTGTTTTTAATATTCGTGTATATTTTAAATCAATGCGAAAGTGTTGTGCGAAAGCTTTTTGCAAAATAATTAAATTATACAAATGCAACTAAGCGTGATCAGCTGTTTGCGAAATTAACTCAAATGTCAAAAAGCCCAGTATGAACACTTTAGATTTCGTTCGTAATTTCAGCTCGAATTTACTTAATTTCGTGGCAGCCTGAATGGGCTACTACTTAATTTCGTCGAAATTAACTTGAAATTACGATAGACAACGCTGGTTTTGCAGAAAAAGCTACTTTTTTTGCAACCATGACCAGATTTACAACCTTGAAAGTCCGTTTTGTTTGAAAAGAATTTAAAAGCCAAATGAAATAATGGAAATATATACATAATTGTACATTAATTTTGTTGTAGTGTTGTTTTTAATATTTATGTATATTTTAAATCAATACGAAAGTGTTATGCGAATGCTTTTTGCAACATAATTAAATTATACAAGTGTAACTAAACGTGATCAGCTGTTTGCAAAATTAACTCAAATGTCAAAAAGCCCAGTATGAACACTTTAGATTTCGTTCGTAATTTCAGCTCGAAATTACTTAATTTCGTGGCAGCCTGAATGGGCTATAACTCAATATCTTAAATTTTTTTCTCGCTAACTAAAAAACTGAAAAAATGTACTGATACTAAATAGATCTTTAAGACGATGTAAAATTTTGGAAAATCGAACCCAGACCTAAATAAAAATGAAGCTCAGATACTCCGCTGCTATGCCCATGTCAAATTTTGGATCAATCGAACTAGCCCTTTACACTGCAATGTACTGTGCAATGTTGCTTGAAACTTCACCAAAGTCACCGGATCTTAATCCGATTAAGTATGCCTGGAGATATTAGGAAGAACAAAAAGACCTTACGATTTCTTACTTGAAAGAATGAAAAATATATCAGCCAAATAATGCCGGACTCTGATTAAGGCGATACAAAAACGTAACTAAATTACCTGTCAGCAGGGTAAATAATAAAAATCCAAAACATAAATCAAAAATGTTGCAATTTAGGCAGTCTAGACAGGGTTGGAGAACTATGAAGTTAAACATGTAAAAAAAATTTTTTGATTAAATAAAAAAAATTATTGAATAAATTTTATATGAAACTAGCTATCCCCGGTGCGCTTCGCTACACCCATCCACAAAAAACACAATAAACACTTGGAAGAAAAGTATAACCAAATTTTAACGCGAAAACCCACGCTATTCGCAAGTCAAAAATGTTCCCATCCAACCTGTTTTTTGCTAGACTATACGTATTAACACGATAACAATTTTTTACTTTTAATGGGTTGTGCCACTCCCAGTATTCTTATCGAGTCTGTATTTTGTTAGACTATGCACATTAGTATGAGGGTTACTTGTGCAAAGTTTTAAGACTATACCTAATGTAGTTATCTAGGTACGCGTTAATAATTTTTCACTTTGTATAGGAGGTACCACGCCCTCCATTAAAATTCAGTCTGTGTTTCTCTTCACAATGTGTCTTACTATAGGGGTTACTGATGGAAAATTCCAAGGCGCTACCTATTGCAGTTCTCTAGATACAGGATAATAATGTTTTACTTTGTATGGGGGGTACCACGCTCACTGTCCAAATTCAGCCTATGTTTTTCTAGAGTATCCGCGTGGGTATGGGGTTTACTTGTACCCACTTTGAAGACCATACCTATTATAGTTCTCTATATACACAATAATATTTTTTTACTTTGTATGGGAGGTATAACTCATGAACCAATACACATACAGAGACCGTTTGTACATAAAAACCTTGGTATTGATGTCACCTTTCATATAAACTTTGCAGAAACAAATTAGGTTCACGCATTCCAGGGAACATCAATTTCTAACACAATGCAACTTTTTTTTTATATACATATATAGATTGTTCCAGAAAAGCTTGCAGTGTACCACTGATGTGTCGATTGTACGAAATTTGGTACAATTGTGCCAGAAATCCCAACACTGATACATAACAGAGACCTGCATGATTGCGATTCAAACGGCAACATTTTGCATTTTCTAAAATGAGTATTGCGCTAGCACTTAACATCAGGGTTGTCAGATTTATTTTCACCTATTTCGCCAAAATCGATGTGAAAAATCGCCAAGACAGTTATTTTTTAAAATTTGCCTCTAAATATACATTATTTTTTAATTAATTTTTTTTTAATAATCACAAAAAATAAATTTAACAGAACACGAGAAAGGCAAAGGCACACATTTAAATGAACCGCTTAAAACGCAAATTCATTTTATCTGTAACGGCGATAAAAAACAATATATTGTTACGTTTTTACTTTACGTTGGGTTCTTTTTATTGCAAAATAAATACACACTGTTATTACTTTTACTGTAAGTCACTTTATTTACTTAACACCACTGTTCAAAAATACAGCAAACTGTTAAACACTCTTAATATTCGACAACTTAACTCTTTGACTTTTAAATTAATACTGCTATACTACTCGCCAGCACGATTCATTTATATAGGTGCTTTAAGAGCACCAGAATGTTCTCTTCCAGACATATCTGGCAGGTTCGACTGTTATTGCTCTTGTTTTTGTTTGTGTGATTGGTTATTTCTTTATACCTGTGTTTGTGGCTATTTATTTCTTTATACCTGTGTGTGTGGCTGTTTATTTGTTTATGCTTGTATTTATGTATGTGGCTGTGTATTTAACAGAAGAGTGTTTATTTTAATCTGTGAGTGTGTATGCGTAATTGTTTAAGGCGTTACTCTTTATTGTTTGTTTCTTTCTATCATCATTGTAGGAAAATAAGCCATTAATGTTGTTGTTGTTGTTCGAGAGTATTGTTGTTCAGAGCTTATAATAAATAAATTCTTCTTTCGTAACACTACCCCCTCCTCAAACCTGTTCGTCCCGAACAGACACAGATGTACCTTTTCCATAGTTGGCTAGCCGCTCCAAGTGCACAACTTTCATTTTTGATCTTGGGCTCTGGAATTTCTGTATTCTGTAAACTACGTCGTTTAGCCGCTTTATTACTTTATAAGGTCCATCCCAATGAGTTTGTAGTTTGGGTGATAATCCTTTCTTCCGTTGTGGGTTAAAAAGTAGAACCAGTTGTCCCTCGTTAAATCCCTCAGAGTTGGCAGCTCGATCATATCTGGCTTTCATTTTATCACTGGTTAATTTTATCCGGCTCCGCACGAATTCGTGAATCTCCTGAAGGTCCCTTTGCGCCTGACTAGAGTTTTCGCCGTCTCCTTCTGCCGATGTTGGCTTAACACCAAACTCTAAATCTGCAGGCAAATTTAGCTCAGATCCAAAGACTATTTTCGCTGGTGTTCGAGAGGTGGAATCGTGAACAGCTGATCTATATGCCAATAAAAACTTGGGTATATGCTCATCCCAGTCCCTCTGATGTGCGCTGACCACTTTTCTCAGGTATTCTTCCAGGGTTCGATTGAATCGTTCGACCATACCATCAGATTGCGGATGTAACGGTGTCGTTCTGGTCTTTCTTATTCCGTATACCCCGCACATCTCTTTAAATATAACGGATTCAAAATTTCGGCCTTGGTCGGAGTGCAGTTCTAAGGGAACACCATAGCGACACACCCAGTTGCTTATAAAAGCGTCTACAATCGTTCTGGCTTCTTGATTGGGAATGGCATATACTTCCGGCCATTTGCTAAAATAGTCCATGACCACTAAGACGTATCGGTTTCCAGCATTGCTAGCAGGGAAGGGACCTGCTACGTCCATCGCTATACGTTCAAAGGGAGCGCCTGAATTGTACTGCTGAAGCTGCCCCCGACTCCTTCGTACTGGACCCTTTGCTGCAATGCACTCCTGGCAATTGGCTATCCACTCTGCTACGGCTTGTTGACAGCCGACCCAATAGAACCTTTGTTTTATCTTTTCCAGCGTCTTCGTTACACCAAGGTGACCTCCACTAGGACCATTGTGGAATTGTTTCACGACCGCTTTGATCTTGGAGGATGGCACGACGATTAAGTCTATCACAGTTTTGCCGTCTGTGCTTTCCCAAGTGCGACATAAGCAGCCATCCTTCAACCTTAGACTGTTCCACTGGGCCCAATATGCCTTCGCCAGTGGACTTTCTGGTGAGATCTCACTTCGCGTCGGTCTTCTGTCTTCCTCTTTAGCCGCTATAACTTTTGCCAATATGGGATCGTTTCTTTGTGCTGTCGGCCAGTCTTCACTAGATTCTATATGTGTAAGCCGAACATCAATAACGAATTCTTTTCTCTCTGCCTTTGTGCAATGCTTACACCCCAGATCACATGGCCGCCTAGAAAGGGCGTCTGCGTTGTTATGCTTGCCTCCTTTTCTGTGCTCAATACTAAAGTCATAGCTCTGAAGACGCTCTATCCAGCGTGCAAGCTGTCCTTCAGGGCTCTTGAATTGCAGCAACCACCTGAGTGCGGCATGATAACTGTCCTTTTTGGTAACATCGTTGATCTTTCTGTAGTCAACGCAGAATCTAGTGCTGCCATCTTTCTTCTTTACTAAAACTACCGGCGAGCTCCAGGGACTCGAAGATGGTTCGATGATTCCGTCTCGCTCCATTTCGTTGACTAGCTGCTTTACTTCGCTCCGCTTAGCTAGAGGAATGCTCCTGGGGGCTTGTTTTATGGGCCTCGCTTCGCCAGTATTTATTTCATGCTTCACTATTGCCGTTCTACCTTGGCTTTTATCTTTTAGGGCGAAGACAGAGGCGTACTTTCGTAGCAGCTGCTTGGCTTTGTTTCTGTCAGGTGGCTCCAGCTCTGCTACCCATTTCCCCACGTGTTCTGCTAGTATTTCGCGCTCTTTAGTTGACAGTTTTTCAGGCTCTGAGTCTCTCTCGCAATTAATTATGGCCTCTGCTGGTGTACATTGAGCTATCTGAGAGTTTTTACCAATTACTTTTTCACTGTTGGATAGATTTAACACTCTCACAGGAATTTTTCCATTCTTACAGGTTTTCACGAGGGCTTTTGCTGTTATTGTTTCACTCTTAATTCCTGATGGTTCTACCACCCACAACCGGTTGTCCTCACAATCTTCCTCCATACGTGCCCATATCACAGTTTCTGCCTGAGGTGGTAATTTCTGGGATGCTACAGCAACCAACTTCCTTACTGCAGATTTACTCACATATCCAATATCAAGGGGTATTTCGACGTTTCGCCAGATCATTATTTGTTGCCCCATGCGCAGATCGACTCCATGCATGATCATAAAATCTGCGCCAATAATAACTTCGTCCACGATATCGGCAACAATGAACACATGGTCCACACTCATGTTGGCTATAGTTAATCTGACTTTGGCCTTACCATAGACAGTAGCAAATTCTCCGGTAGCGGTGCGCAGGCTTACATTATTCAATTGTTCCACTTTTCCCTTTACTAAATCGGGCCTTATTATAGACTGTGACGCTCCTGTGTCTATTGTCAGAATACGCTTTCCTCCGTTGATATACCCGCTAGCAGTAAGATTGCTGTTTTGCTGCTGCATCACAGATATGGAGATTGTGGGGCCCTCGGTTGTGGGAGCTAGCTCATGCCCCGTAGTGCTAGCTCTCTTTAGTTTAACGACTCTTGAGATGTTCCATGAGTCGCACGTTTATTGTTTCTTGACGGCGAAACAGATCTGGCTCGTTTTCTTGCTGCCTTACAGTTTCGTTGAAAATGGCCGACTTTGCCGCAATTAAAGCACTTAGCGTTTGACTTACCTTGTCTTTCATCTAAGACTTTCTTAACCGACTCAAGTACTTGCTTTATGTCGTCCATTGTTGTTTTTTCATCTTCAGCAGCAACTTCAACTTTTCGCACTTTGTATGACTGCGGCCTCGAAATGACTTTTGCTGTTTCTTGAGCCAGAGCGTAAGCAATGGTTTCAGCAAAGGATGTGTTTTGCTTAGCGCAAACTGCGTGCTTAATATCTGGGTCACGAATACCATTAACAAATGCCTCCACCTTGAACTGTTCTAGCAGTGGATGGTTTTCCCCAGGGTATATTAGCTGCACCAAGCGCTCTATCTCCATGGCGAAATCCTGCAGCGTCTCATTTGCTCTTTGCACCCTGCCACGTAGCTCCATTCTATACAGCTCCTTTTTATGATCGCCGCCATATTTGCGCTGTAACGCCACCATTATGTCCTCATAATTATTTCTGCAGCTTGTTGGTAGGCTTTCGAGGACTTCTGCTGCAGATCCTTTAAGTGCCAGAATCAACTCAATCGCTTTTTCTTCATTGCTCCATAGATTTTTACTGGCCACTGTCTCGAATTGAAATTTGAAGACGTTGAAGGGTATGGTGCCGTAGAAACTGGGAGCTTTTATCCTATTTGTGTTTTCCGTCACTACTCGTACTGGACCTTCTCTTATTTCCAGGCTCATAATTTTGTTTTCAAGCTCCTGCAGCTTTACATCGACATCCTTTACCTGTACTTCGACGCCACTAGTTTCTAGAAGATTCACTTTTCTTTCTAGGCCGGAGACTTTTTCATCGAACATGCTGACCTTGATTTCTACGTCGTCTATTCGCTTGTGTATGACCTGAGAAATTTCTTGAAGTCTTTCGTTAGTCGCCTTAGATGCTTCAGAAACTTCCTGAATCCCAGCTAGAAGTTCTTGATTTTCACCTCTTACTTCAGCTAACAGTTTTTCGCTGTTTGCTCTAGAAGCTTCCTGAACTTCGACTAGCTTTCCGTTTACATTTTCTAGAAGCATTCTAGAGTTTTCTCCCATTTTCTCCATCATAGCGGCAAACATCGTACTGAAGTCCATGCTACTTGCTGTTGTTGTTTCACGGCTACATACCTCTGCCACCTCTTTTTCATCGAACTCATATGCGCCAATGTCCATGCCACGACGCTTGAATTCATCTATGAGCCTCTTCTGTAGATCAGTTTTGTTACCTGCTGTTGGCAAATCCAGCTTACTCAACTCCTTTTTCAGCTGCTCCACTTTAAGTTCTTCAAATTTCATTTTTATTATTTTTTTTTAAGTTATTTTATTTTACAATTTCACTTCTGTCACCAATTGTTACGTTTTTACTTTACGTTGGGTTCTTTTTATTGCAAAATAAATACACACTGTTATTACTTTTACTGTAAGTCACTTTATTTACTTAACACCACTGTTCAAAAATACAGCAAACTGTTAAACACTCTTAATATTCGACAACTTAACTCTTTGACTTTTAAATTAATACTGCTATACTACTCGCCAGCACGATTCATTTATATAGGTGCTTTAAGAGCACCAGAATGTTCTCTTCCAGACATATCTGGCAGGTTCGACTGTTATTGCTCTTGTTTTTGTTTGTGTGATTGGTTATTTCTTTATACCTGTGTTTGTGGCTATTTATTTCTTTATACCTGTGTGTGTGGCTGTTTATTTGTTTATGCTTGTATTTATGTATGTGGCTGTGTATTTAACAGAAGAGTGTTTATTTTAATCTGTGTGTGTGTATGCGTAATTGTTTAAGGCGTTACTCTTTATTGTTTGTTTCTTTCTATCATCATTGTAGGAAAATAAGCCATTAATGTTGTTGTTGTTGTTCGAGAGTATTGTTGGTCAGAGCTTATAATAAATAAATTCTTCTTTCGTAACAATATATAGTTAATAAAATTAACCTAAAGTGAAATTTAATATTATACTTTTTTTAATATCAAGTGCTTACTTCGTTTAAATGAAACCCGTTTTCGCTTATACCCAGTCCTTATAATTGAAAATTCCGGATAAGTGAAAAATAAATCGTGTAATTTTTCATTTGCGTATAACCGAATTCGACTGTATAATAAATGGAGACCTGAACATATCCATCTATAAGGTATTTGTCACCGTTTTCTTATTTAGAATATGTTTTATAGGAATTTTTTTTTTCGCAATTTTTATTTATTGTATCTTCAATTTAATTGAACTATCAATAATTACTCATATCTTAAGTCTAAAAATATACTTGTTAAGTCCAACCAGTGCTGGACAAAAAAATGTATGTTTCACGGTTACTGGAATTTGTGGGTTATCCCTCTGATGTACGGATGAGAGATGCAGTGTCCCTCCTTCTTATTCGAATGTAAACAGGTTCAGTTAGTATGTTACGGGCCAGTGGATTCGGATGAGTTTCAAGCTTCTTTAAATACCTTATGGCAAGTTTCGCTATTTCTGCTTTAACTGATGGCACGTTTAGATCTTTATGGATGATCGAATTTTTTATATACCAGGGAGCAGATGTAATAATACGTAGAATCTTATTTTGGTGCCTTTGAATTTTTTCTACGTTGGTAGCTGAGGCAGTGCCCCATAATTGAATGCCATAACACCATATTGGTTTTAGAATTGACTTGTATAATAAAAGTTTGCAGTCTAAAGCTAGAGTAGAATTTCTGCCAATTAGCCAGTTTAGTTGGACTGCTTTCAACTTCATTTGTGTTAACTTTGTTTCTATGTGCCGTTTCCATGTAAGGCGCCGGTCAAGATGTGTGCCGAGATATTTGACGTCTGAAAGCTGAGGTATCGTTTGGTTATTTATCCGAATAGGGGGGCAAGATGCTGTACGCAGTGTGAAGGTTATGTGAGTACATTTTTGTTCATTCACTTTTATTCTCCATTTCTTCAACCATTTTTCTAAATTGGATATGTGGTCTTGTAAATATCGTGATGCTACTTCGGGTCTTTCGTGAATGCTCAAAAAAGCTGTGTCGTCAGCAAATGTCGATGTGTGAACTCGGTTACTAGTTGGCATGTCTGAAGTATACAATAAGTATAAAAAGGGCCCCAATATACTACCTTGGGGAACTCCGGCTTCGATTGGCTGGGGTGAGCTCAAAAAATCTCCTTCTTTCACAATAAATTTTCGTTCGGTTAAATAACTATCTAGCAGCTTATATAGGTTTACGGGCAAATTCAGTTTTAGCTTATATATTAGGCCTTCATGCTATACCTTATCGAATGCTTGAGAAACGTCGATAAAAAGCGCAGAGCAGTATTTTCTCTCTTCAAATGTCTTCTTAACAACATTGACTAACCTGTGAGTTTGTTCGATCGTACTATGTTTTTTCCTGAAGCCGAATTGATGGTTTGGAATACATCCTTTTTCGCTTAGAATAGGGTTAAGCTTAGCTATTAACATCCTCTCAAACAGCTTTGACATATTTGACAAAAGGCTTATAGGTCTGTATGATTCAATTTTTGTGTGGTCTTTTCCTGGTTTAGGAATCATGGTAACCAAGGACACCTTCCAATCTGTGGGAAAGTACTCAAAACGTAAAATAGCATTAAAAATAAAAAGAACAATTCTGCGAGCTACACGGGGCAACTCAATTAACATCTTGTTACTGGTTTTATCAACGCCAGGGGCTTTTTTGGTGTTCAAATCCGTTATTGCCTTTTCAAGATCACCAAATTCAAATCTTATCGGTACTGCAGCACTAGCCTGGAGAACTGGCAACTCAACTATATCAGTCGATATATTTGGGGTAAAAACCTTTTTCAAATGTGCAGCAAATAAATTTCCTTTTTCGGTATCACTCCTTGCCCAGCCTCCAGCTGAAGTTCGCAAGGGAGGCTTACGTAAGACTGGCCTTTTAAGGTTTCTACAAGCACGCCATAACGAATAATCTGATTGAGGAGTTGCGTCTAGGTCTCCCAAATAGTTTTTCAGGGATGCTACTCTTCGAGATTCCAGCATGTCTCTTAGCCGGTTCGTGCATTCTTTAAGTCTGCTTTTGAGTTGAGGAGATCTCTGTGATTGCCATTCTCTACAAATTTTTCTTTTTTCAGCCAAGAGCCGATCGATATCTGCAGAATAAATTTGATTGTATCTAGCTAATTGTCGGGTTATTGTTGAATGTTGGGCAGCTGATTTGAGATTTTGGTCAAAATCAATAAGACTCCGCTCTACGTCTTCAGGTATTCTTAGCGGGATGTTTTCCGAACAATGAGTACTAAGATACTTTCTATATTTCAACCAATTAATGCTTGAGGTAGTCATTGGTGATATGATATTTTGTTTGTCCCATATATAGACGATAGTGGGTGAATGATCTGAGGCTAATTCAAGTGACGCTTCAGCTTTAATCGTTTCTCTTGGAATACCCTTAATCACGCCAAAATCAATAACATCCCGTATTTTTTGTCGATCAGTAGGCAATAGGTGGGTTGTCCACTCGATATCACATTCAGACGCATTTTTGAAATTGTGTCAAACAAAACTCGACCTTTTGGAGTTATTAGTCGTGATCCCCAAAACGTATGTTTAGCGTTGTAGTCGCCTGATGCTATGAAACAGGGACCTAGTGATTTGAAGAAATCGCTGTATTGACTCTCTGATATTTGAAACCTAGGAGGTGAATAAATTGAAGAAATAACTAAGTTTTGATGAAATTCTTCAATACAGATATTTGTTGCTTGTAGGTAATCTTCACAAAAATCACACAGTAAATAATTTTTGATTCGAGCCTTTATTAGTATTGCTGAACCACCACATGCTCTGCCACGGGGGTCTTTGGTGTCATATAAGATATAACCATTTATTTTGAAAAAACTATTTGTTGTTAAGTGAGTCTCTGAAACCAGCATGACATCAATTTGTTCCTTCTTAAGGAAGTACTCGAGTTCATTTTTGTGTTGGCGCAAGCCGTTTGCGTTCCAGAAACATATTTTTAAACAGTTCATGGTTTGTTAAGTAACGCCTGCAACATAGTAGATTGCATGCGTACCATTTCTTACATCATGCTGCTCATAGAGCTCATAAAACTGTTTATCGAATGCACTAATGTCTCGATGCTTGCTTCGAGACGATTAAAATTACCAGATGGTGTTTGTTCTTTAGGATGCGATTGCAAATTAGGAGTAGAATTAGTTGTCGGTGTCGCTTTATGTACTGCAGTATGATTGGTTTTTACCATATCCGCGTATGAAACATGTTGGGTTGTTGGTTGGGCTAACTGAGGGTAATGAGCATTTGCTCGATATTGTGGGTGCTTAGCAGGAGTATTTGATTTTTGAGTGGTTTTCCTTACCATGGAAAAAACTGGACAGCCTCTGTAGTTAGCAGTGTGGTTTCCACCGCAATTGCTACATTTTTTAACTTTCGAGTCATCCCTTGCTTTGTCGCATTGGGCGGAACAATGTAGCTCTCCACACACAACGCAAACCGGAGGCAATTTGCAGTAAGCCCTAGTATGACCATATTCTTGGCAATTTAGACACTGTACGGGTCCTGATCGCTTATGCGGTTCCTCTACGCTTATTTTGCGGTGCAACAGATATCTTAAATTATAGATAGGGTGCGTTTCGTTCTTTTTCAATCGCATATTTCCAGGTTCCAGTTCAACGCGAAATAGAGGTTGAGGGACACGTTCTCGATTTCTGAGGTTGTCTACACTTTTTACCTTAAATCCCGCTTTTTGGAGGCCATCTCAATTTCGACTGGATCAACGTATGAGTCTACACCTTTTATAACTACCTGTAGACCTTTACTACTCTTCAGCTGATATGTATAAAAGTCCTTTTTGCAGCTTTCAAACTCGTTTACTACTTTACGATAACTGTTTTCATCAATAAATTGTATTTTTGTTTCATCAATGTTGCCACGCTTGATTGGAATTACATAAAATGTGTTCTCACCAATAGTTGAAATTAACTTCTTTATTAAGTCGCTGGAGTTTTTTTCCCTTAAATAAATTGGAGGTGGTTTGAACGACCTGGGTGCCGTTTTTTTCACTTGTTTCGCTATCTAAAATAGCAAAACGATTATGGGAATTTATTCCGTTAGAGTCCTTGTCTTTTTGTACTTTAACCATTGGTGCAATCTGGGAAGATTTAGGGCTTCGACCTCTTTTCAGTACAGTTATGTATCTGTCCATTCCTACTTGAGTCTTAGGTTTTTCTACACTATCCATATTAGTTTTGGTAACACTATGTTCAGAAGGGGATTTGTTTGTAGTTATTTTATTGTCATCGCTTAGCAAAAGCGATGAACAAGATTGGGCACGTATAACTTGCTTAGCGTTTATACACAAATTGTCACTAGTTTTTTTGTTTTTATTTATTTCCACATTGTCAACATTTTTGTTGTTTAAATTAAAGAGGCTCATTAGCCTTTATTGTTTTTGTTTTATTTTTAAAGTAGCAATTCAATATGCCGTTGTATAAAAAAAAAGACGAAAGAAAAAGAAAAAAATATTTTACAAACAACTTTGTTGTTGTATTAAAAGAGGATTGTTTTTTTTTGTTTTTGTTTTAAATTATTCACACAATGTATGTTTTGTTTTTTGTTAATGCGAGCTTGAAAAAAAAATCGCGACCGCACTTATCAACGCACAAACTAAAACTGATTTTATAGGAATTAAATTTTTATTTCTTTTATTAAATAAATTTTTTTTTATAGGAATTAAATTTTATTTAACATTACTAAAGATCAACAAATGAGTGTCATATCGTCGTGTTTATTCTTAAACCACGTAAGCGCCAAGAAATCGTTTTTCAGAAAACGAAAAAAACTTAATACTTGTTTAATATGGGTTTCAAAACAATTTTTTTTTTTCAAAACATGGCTGTGCGACTCTGTGAAGGGTATAGAAGCTTAATTTTTTTTAAATTTGTTACTTAAAATTAATTGTTGCCAAATCTATCGCTTACGTGGTTTTGGGGCAAACAGCAAATTTCTGTGTGTAAATTAACATTTATTTTTGTATTTATCAAAAAAAAACTTTTAACTTTACCAAAAATGTTCCAGTTGTCCTGATTTTTTTTTAATCTTAACTACAAAAAAATAAGTGGTTGAGACTTTAACATTTCCAACTTGAAATGTAAAAACCATTATATTTTGCATGCAAATGTCATTTGTATGGCGCTTACGAGGTTTTGAAATTGGATTTATTTATTTTTCATACAAACTTGTTAAGATGAGAATGTAGTCTGGTGGCAAATGTTATTTTCTACCATAAAAACCAAAAAAGTCAATTTCGAAAAAATGGCGCTTACGTGGTTTAAGAAGAAACGCGACGATATACCCTATTTCAATTCACAAAATTTATAGCATGTGTTTCCAAATCGATCTTATCCAGCATATACTTATGTACATTTAAAAAAATGCAGTTTTTCTTCAAAATTAAATTAAAGTAAAATATATTCTTTCAACTTAGAGAAAATAAAACGAACTGAATTCTTACTTCAAAACTTCTTTTGTATGTGAAATTAAGTATGAGTATAAAATTCATTGGAATTACCAGCACATCAAGTACAAAACTAATGTAGCTGTACATAATTAATTAGAATATCATCTTTTTTATAATCTTTCTAAAACAAAAGTTAATATTTTTTATTATGTGTCACGTTACTTTATAAAATATAAAAAATATTATTATTATTTACATTATTTACAAGGATGTCCTGTTTATTCTGTTGTAAGGAAGACGTCTCAAAAACCAAATACTCCCTCTAAGCAAAAACAATATCGACCAAATGACCATTACCCTCAGCTAGGTCAACCAACCACCCAACATATTTCATACGCTGACATGCTAAAAAACAACCAAGTTTATGAAGCGCCATCGTCAGTTAACCCGAACCAACTTTTGCACCCGCAACCTAAAGACCAAACACCTTCGGTTAACTATAGTCGTCTGGAAGGAACCATTGAGACATTAGTACAGTCGATAAACACTTTTATGAGCTCTATGAGTAATATGATGCAAGAAATGTTAAAAATGCAATCTATGATATTGCAGGCAGTTCTTAGCAAACCATTGACTGTTTAAAAATATGTTTCTGGAACGCAAACGGCTTACGCCAACATAAAAATGAACTCGAATACTTCCTTAAGAACCAACAAATTGATGTCATGCTGATTGCAGAAACACATTTAACAAGAAATAGCTTTTTTAAAATCAATGACTTTATGTGACACCAAAGAACCCCGTGGCAGAGCATGTGCTGGTTCAGCAATACTTATAAAGGCCCGCATCAAACATTATTTACTGTGTGATTTTTGTAAGGATTACCTTCAAGCAACAAATATCTGCCTTGAAGAATTTCATCAAAACTTAGTTATTTCTTCAATTTATTCACCTCCTAGATTTCAAGTATCAGAGAGTCAGTACAGAGACTTCTTCAAATCACTAGGTCCCTGTTTCATAGCATCAGGCGACTACAACGCTAAACATACATTTTGGGGATCACGACTAATAACACCAAAAGGTCGTGTTTTGTTTGACACAATTTCAAAAATGCGTCTCAATGTGATCTCGAGTGGCCAACCAACCTAGTGGCCTACTGATCGACAAAAAATACCGGATGTTATTGATTTTGGCGTGTTTAAGAGTATTTCAAGAGAAATTATTAAAGCTGAAACATCAGTAGAATTATCCTCAGATCATTCACCCACTATTGTCTATATATGGAATCAACAAAATATCGTATCACCAACAACCAGGACAAGCATAAATTGGCTGAAATATAGAAAATATCTCCGTACGCATTGCTCGGAAAACATCCCGCTAAGAACACCAGAAGACGTAGAGCAGTGTATAATTGATTTTGATCGAAACATCAAATTAGCTGCCCAATATGCAACTGTAACCCGGCAAATATACAGATGAAATCACATTTATTCTGCAGATGTCGAGCGGCGCTTGACTGAAAAAAGAAAAATTCGTAGAGAGTGGCACACATATAGATCTCCTCAACTTAAAACTAGATTTAAAGATTGCACGAAGGAGCTAAGAGACCTACTAGAATCTCAAAGGGTAGCATCTCTGAAAAATTACCTGGAAGATCTGGACCCAACTCCACAATCAGATTATTCATTATGGCGTGCCTGTCGAAACCTCAAAAGACCAGTTGTACGTAAGCCTCCATTGCGAACTTCTTGTGGAGGCTGGGCAAGAAATGATTCCGAAAAAGCTAATGTGTTTGCTGATCATTTAAAAAACGTGTTTACTCCAATTGTCTCGACTGATATAGCTGAGCTCCCACCTATCGATGTTAGTCCGGCAGTTACCCTAAGGTTTGAGCTTCGAGATATTGAAAAGGCAATAACTGATTTAAACTCTAAGAAAGCACCTGGCATTGATAAAATCAGTAACAAGATGTTATTTGAATTGCCCCGTATAGCCCAAAAAATTATTATTTTTGTTTTTAATGCCATTTTAAGTCTTGAGTTCTTTCCTACAAAGTGGAAAATTTTTTTGATTACTATGATACCTAAGCCTGGAAAAGATAACACCAAGGTTGAATCATACAGACCTATAAGCCTATTATCAAATATATCAAAGATGTTTGAAAAAATATTAATAATTAAGTTGAACCCAATTCTGAGCGCCAAAGGATGTATTCCGAACCATCAATTTGGCTTCGGAAAACAACATAGTACGATCCAAAAAACACACAGATTAGTAAATGTAATCAAAAAGACCTTTGAAGAAAAAAAAAATACTGTTCTGCACTTTTTATCGATGTTTCTCAAGCATTTGACAAGGTATGGCACGAAGGCCTTATATATAAGTTAAAGCTGAATTTGCCCCAAAACTTCTATAAGCTCATAAAAAATTATTTAACTGATCGAAAGTTCATACTAGAAGAAGGAGATTTCTTAAGCTCGCCTCAGCTTATTAAAGCCGGAGTTCCACAGGGTAGTATTTTGGGATCCATATTATACTTGCTGTACACATCCGATATACCAATTAGCAATCTATTGCACACATCAACATTTGCTGATGACACAGCTCTTTTCAGTATTCATGAAAGCGCGCAAGTAGCATCAAAATGGTTGAAGAAATGGAGAATTAAGGTGAATGAACAAAAATGCACTCATATAACTTTCACACTGCGTAGGGACTCATGCCCCCCTATTCGCATAAATAATCAAATGATACCCCAGCTTTCAGACGTCAAATACCTCGGTATACATCTTGACTGGCGCCTTACTTGGAAAAGCCATATAGAATCCAAGTTGACACAAATGAAGTTAAAAGCACTCCAACTAAACTGGCTTATTGGCAGAAACTCTACCCTCAGCTTAGATTGCAAATTACTACTGTACAAGTCGATACTTAAACCAATTTGGTGCTATGGGATTCAATTATGGGGCACTGCCTCAGCTAGCAATGTTGAAAAAATTCAAAGGCGCCAAAATAAGATTCTTCAAATGATCACAGTTGCTCCCTGGTATATTCAGAACTCTAATATTCACAAAGATCTAAACGTGCCAACAGTTAAATCAGAAATAGCGAAACATGCGGTAACGTATTTGAGAAAGGTTTCTTAATACTAAATGATAAATACAATTTTGAGTTCTGTGTCGTTTAAAACTAGAATTTAGCTTTACCCTATTGAGGTTTTATGTCAGCATTCATTATTCCTTTTCCTATTTTAGTTTTCCTCAATAGCGGGCCGAATTCGAATTTTGAACTTTCTGCTTATATATAATAGTATTGTATATTGTTTATAATCAATATATTAGGGTTAGTATCACTAATAATACTAAGAATAAAAAATACACAGTGTGCTAAATAGAATGATCGACTACACAGTGCAACACGGAAAAAAATAACCATATGCGGACACCACTACGTGATAAAAGACAAAAAAAAAAAGACCCCTGTCTCCCAGTTTTGTAGCAAACCGTTCAAAATTCAAGGAAACAATCAACTACAAAAATGAACCTAAGATCTCAATAAACAACTTACTAGAACATATGAACTTCCTAGGAATGATTCTTAACACCGTTTAGGTAGCCGCAAAAGTGAAAAATTTCCGAAAATTTTTTAAATTCATTTGTTTTTTCTTTACTTCAACATTGAGATACTATAAAGCCTTCTGCCGTAAGTGAGTTGTTTATTCAGATCTTAGGTTCATTTTTTTAGTTGATTGTTACCTTGAATTTTGAACGGTTTGCTACCTATGGACCTGAACAGGGAAGAAAGGTAAAAAAAATTTAATTTTTTAAAGTTTTTTGCGATTTTGATCTTGAAGGTTAAGTTTTTTTGATTTTATATGTTCACAATTTTTGTTCTTTATGACAAGAGCTACAACTTTGTCTCAGAGAGTATATCAAAATTCCAAACGGTTTGCAAAATATGAGCTTGAGTAAATGATCATTTTTTTGCAAAAATGACATCGAGGCCCCACATCTTTGAGGGCCCATAAAAAAAAACCTGGAGGACTTTGGGCAAAACTGGGAGACAGGGGTCTTTTTTTTGGTCTTTTATCACGTAGTGGTGTCCGTATATGGTTATTTTGCCATGACTTAAAAAATTACACAGTGTGCTACCCAAATTTAGCTATGTATGTCTTTGTTTACAGCAAGTTTCTAGTTTAGTGTCTAAGAGCGGACGGTAAATTCAATTGATGGATAGCGCTTGATTCACTAAGTTTAATCCGGATTCCAGAAGTTTGTTTTTTTTTAAGAAAAGTAATACTCAGGCAATTAATGCTTATATTAAATGTGTTACTTCCTTCGTAAAGGGATAGTAGTAGATAAGACAGATGGCTAGTGTGATAGTAAAGCTTCGCATCTGGCAACACTGCAATTGCACGTTATGATTATTTTTAGAACAGTATTGCACCGCCTCTGGTGTTATTTAGGCAAATTAGTTGAAGCTAGCATAGCCAATTTATAATTATTTTACTTCGCCGACGATTTAGTGCTAAGTGGTAATACCGGCGAAGGAGGGCGCTATGATATGCATTATTATAAAGAAAAATTAATACATATCAGAAAAATTGATGTTGCTTCGGCTGAGTATTGAGCTCGTGACCATTGCTTAGTAGTCAACGTGCTACAGCACCCCCAATGCTTTATCACAGTACTTGAAAATGTTGTATTGGATTATTATTGAAAATTAAAGAAAATACAAACTTGTAAATGACCCTCTATGAAAATATGTTTTTATTTAAAGATAAAAAAACTCTAAAAACTAATAAACTTGAAAATCAGATGTTTTTATTTGAAGATAAAAAAACTCAAAAAACTAACAAATTGAAAATTAGATGTTTTGTTTAAAGAGAGCAAAACTCTACCAACAAAACGAAATTGAACATGGAATTTTCTTGGTAAGAAAACAGTATCAACTAACGCAATTCTAAAAGTATTTACAATGAAATTTTCTACTTTTTATTAACTTATCTGTGCAGGTTGTATGTGCTGCTGCGGTCCTAAATGATGATGGACTAGTCACTTAGTTTCTGCGCCTTCTGCTGTCTTTGTTGTTGTTGTTGTCGTTGCAAGACTCATCCAGTTGATGTTATTGTATTCTAAACGGCTGTTGATTTAAACTTGTTGCCCATTCTTAGACTGTGGTAGCTGGTGTTGACGATATTTGGTTTTAGCCTGTTGTAGTTGTTGATGTTGTTAATGTGAACCTGTTGTTATAGCTATTGTTTAGTCTGTTATAGCTATTTGGTTTTAGGCTATTGGTGGTTTATAAACTATTGCTGTTGTTGTTACAAATAGTTTTCACCGGCTGTTGCTATCGTTGTTATTGATTTTTAAATCTGTTGTTAATATTGAACCTGTTGTATCTGTTAACGATTTCTGAGCTGCTGTTATTATTCATTATTACGCTATTTCTGTTGCTTTTAATCAATAGACTGTTGTTGGTATCAATTTGTAGACTGTATTTCAATTTTCTCCCTGTAGTGGTTACTTTTCACTCCGTTGTTGTTGTGAATAATTCGGAAGCTAATGAGGATGTCGATTTTTAGTCTGTTGTGGCTGGTGTTGCCTCTATCAGTTTTTTTCTGTGGTTGTTCTATTTGCTCATTTATCTTGTTGATTATTAGAGCGGGGTAGTTGTTAAATTTCAGGCTATTGTTAATCACTAAGATATTGTTCTTGTTATTGTTGTTTAAAGTTTTAGCTAGTTGTTGCTGTCGTTAGGTTTTACTTTGAGAACATCTGTTTATTATGGGGAAGCTGTTGAGCCTGTATGTGACTTATATGCGGTGGTTGTCGCTAGCTTTTAAAATGTTGTTTTACCTTTATCCTATTGTTCTTGCTGTTAATTTGTTTTACTATTGTTGTTGAGGTCCTGTTGTTGAGACTATAGAAGCTCTTAAGTTATTGAGAATCTGGAGCTGTTATGTCATTTGTTTAGTGAGGAGGATTGGTAGTAGTTTAAGCCATTTATGCTAAAGGCCAGGCTTCACTATCCAAAAATCTGACAGAATTCTGTCCTACTTTAAAAATCGTTTAAAAATGGCGTTGTAGATGCAACACTATCATATAAAACAAGTTTTTGCAACTCTGATCGCATGGAAAAACAATATTTTATGAATTTTTTCAAAGGATTATGAAATCGTACGATTTGTCAAAAAATGTGTCACACACATACATTTCTAAGCCACACTATCATACTGGCCTTTAAGGCCTTGATTCACTATCATACACAGTCGTACGATTTGTCAAAAATTGCATGTGTGCTCAAAAAATCTGATAGTATGGATTAAAAGTGTATGTGTGTGACAGAGTTTTTGACAGTCTGTACGATTTCATAGTCTTTAAAAAAAAAAATAATAAAATAGTATTTTTCCATGAGATCAGAGTTGCAAAATCTTGTTTTGTATGATAGTGTGGCATCAACAACGCCATTTTGAACGATTTTTTAAGTAGGACAGAATTCTGTCAGGTTTTTTTTTTTTTGAATAAATTGTACGATTGTGTAGGATAGTGAAGCCTGGCCTTAATGCATGATTCGTATTAGAGGCCTGCACAAATGTATTTAAACATCAAACACACCCTCATGTTTAAATGGTTTGCATACATATTCCTTGCATTGCAACAACATAAAATACTGTCGTATACTGTTCGTAGCACGAAGTAAATAGAGAAGTTCGTGTATGTGATTACTTTTAAATACCCTGAAGATAACGTGACTAGTCATACACGCATGTAAATTATATTCTTTAAGGGACTAGGACTAGTCCAAAGGTAGCCCAGGTGTATAGAGAAAACATGATCCATTTAACATTACGATGTCCTAGGGCTGGACCATATAACCCAGCTTTGCATTATATGAGAGTAGTTTCAAAAAAATGTCAGTACACGATGGAACACACTGCACGAACTGTACAGCTCTTGGCACTTTATGCAATCGTTAAAACGCGAACACTTGTCGTCTAACAAAAAACTCTTGTTGGAAAATAACATTGTCCATGACTGCATTACATAGGACCATGTTGTAGCTAGTCCATTTCAGTTACAATGGACCACGTAGCCCAATATTATCTGCAGGGTACAAAAAAGACAGAATTTGTTCGTAATAAAGCCTTGTATGTCAGTAAAAAAAGAGCAAATACTCCAAGTATTGGAAAAACTACAAGTGAAGACCACGGTTGCCAGATTAGGGGATTTTCCCCTAGATTTAGAGGATTTTTTTCATTTAGGAGAGAATTTGGGGGTTAACATTTGTTAGGGGAAAAAATTGGGGGTTAAGAAAATATTTAGGGTGTTTTTTGGGGGATTTTTTATGTTTTACCAAATGCTTAACTGGTCTCCTCCTATTTTTTACAACCAATAAATTAAAAATATGTAACAATCAACTTTCTGATAAGTTCTTCTAAACTATTTAAACAACGTATTGGCTTATGCGTGTAATATGTCATGAAAAAAAAACAAAATTCGTTCATAAAAATCCTTCTCAATTCAGACAGACCTTCATACTACAGATTAAAAATTTTACATGTTTTGTTCTCCTTGTGAGAGTCTCGTTGAGATCTTGTGTGTGCACACAATTTTGCTTTTAGAGGAGAGAGAAAAAAAACTCTGGCAACCGTGCTGAAGACCGTCATCTTCACATGTAATTTGTGTTTTTATACCCTTCACCACAGGTGGAAAAGGTATATATAAGTTTGTCATTCCGTGTGTAATTTCTACAATATTCATTTCCGACCCCATAAAGTAAAGGGTGATTTTTTTGAGGTTAGGATTTTCATGCATTAGTATTTGACAGATCACGTGAGATTTCAGACATGGTGCCAAAGAGAAAGATGCTCAGTATGCTTTGACATTTCATCATGAATAGACTTACTAACGAGCAACGCTTGCAAATCATTGAATTTTATTACCAAAATCAGTGTTCGGTTCGAAATGTTCAAATGTGACAAATTTTGTTCAGCGATGAGGCTCATTTCTGGTTGAATGGCTACGTAAATAAGCAAAATTGCCGCATTTGGAGTGAAGAGCAACCAGAAGCCGTTCAAGAACTGCCCATGCATCCCGAAAAATGCACTGTTTGGTGTGGTTTGTACGCTGCACAGTGGCTGAAAATCGTTTTTCGTTGGCCAAAAGTAAATTTTTTTTTTGTCACCGATTTTTAAAATTTTTACGTCATTTTGTAGTTAATATATCCAAATTAAGGTAGCCAAAAAATTATGTTAAAATATTGATAATTGTGGGCGTGGCATGCTGTCAAACTCAACTTTTTTTTTAATTTCAGAAAAAGGTGTTTTTCTTTGGTTTTTTATCAAAATTAAATGGTTACTACTCGCAAGCTATCATCGATAATGGTCTGCGGTTTTTTTATAATGTTGGTAGGATTATTGTCTTTAGTTGTTGTAAGTAGACACAGCTCTAGCGTTTAATATTAGGGGCGTTATGAAATATTTATGAAACTACTATATTTTCCTCAAATTTAAACTTGAGTGGAATAGAACTTCTAGGGAACAAAAGGGAACAAGAAACGTATACAACCACGAGAAAGGTGAAAGTGTCCTCTTTAAGGCTATATATACTTTTGCACCCGCCACGAGCCGCCTGTAGAACACTTTTTTCATTTTAATGAAATTACTCGAAAAAAATTCATATACAATGGTGCATTAAATTTTCACTTTTTTGCCTAAAAGTTTATTTTTTTTTTAGTTTAGGCTACGTATAACTAAAAAAAATAAATATAATACCTTCGAAAGGGTTTAATGGCTTTGTTTTGATCAGCAAAAAATAAGTAATAAAATTATCACAATGGGCTCTACAGGAAGCATATGATCTCTTTCTAAACTTACCTGTTATCAAATGTTAGGGTCAACCAAAGTCATAAACAATTTTATAACAATAATTGCGACATTAAACCACTAAAGTTAAAAAACAACACCATATTGACGCATGAGTGCAGTTTTGTTCAATTTAAGCGCTACCTGCTATGATAGATGGAAAAGTGGGTCAGGCTTTGACTAACACTAAGGCTGCATTATATGCCAAGCAACATCAACCCAATTAAACCAAGTCCCAGCAAAATCATTAGATAATACCGATGCATATGAATTTGGATTATCACCACTACACGCAAGAATACGACTTATGGAACACATACTAAAAATCAGTTATGATTTGGATTTCGGGTCTTCAGGATCAATAAGAAATAACGTGACCAACAAAGAGTTAAGAAGTTCAAAAAAGAAACATGTTCAAGATGAATATCGCAAACGTGGACTGATTATAGATCAGCCAAAACAAGGGTCAGGCAATACAAATGATGGCAATACCGCAAGAAGATTCTTTTCAGATCCAGAAACAGCATCTGAAATAACATGAGTGGATTTCAACCTTATTTTCAGATTTAAAATAATACTAGAAGTACTTGCGTGCAATGAAGAAATTGACTGTAGAAAATTTGGAGATTATGCTAAGGAAACTGCAAAAATATATACAACTAACTACCCATGGAGAAATATGTCTGCAACAGTTCACAAAATCCTTTATCATGGTGAAGATGTCATTAAATATCATTTGGTGCCACTTGGAGATCTATCAGAGGAGGCTCAGGAAAAAAGGAACAAGGATTACATATTTTATAGAGAGCACAATACTAGGAAAATTTCACGGAATTCAACAAATGAAGATCTATTTAATATATTATTGGCAACGTCAGATCCGTTCATATCCAGTATTCGAAATCAATGGAAAGTGGACCACCGGGATTTAGATGAAGAAGCCAAAAAACTACTAAAGAACAGAAATAGCACAGAACAAAATATGGAATATTTGCAATTAATATTTAAGTCAAATGAATAAAAATTATATTTTCTTGTTGCTTGGTTTAGTTGGTTTTGGGGGGGGGGGGGGGTTGAGGTGAAGGTCGCGCAGAAGATCCAAGTACATTTTCCATTCGTCATGAAAGCTTAAAAATTAATTTTTTATGCAATCTAGGCTTAGGTAATACAATTTGTTAATTATTGACACTATTTTTCATATAATATGCTATATAAACGCCCACAAAAAGGGGGCGGGGTCCAAAAATAAATTTTTATGATTTTCTGGCTCCAGGGTAAAGACCTTGAACCTTCTTTGACATAAAAATGTTTCATTTGCTTAACAAATTTACAAAAAAACTTGTAAAAATGTTTAGTTTTTCAGGGGTTGGTTTCGTTCTTCTTAGGGGAATTTTTTTCCCCCTGGTCCGATTTGGCCCATTTACGAACTTAACCTGCCCTATCCTTCAAGATATATATGTACCAAATTTCAAGGGTCTAGCTCTTTTCGTTTAGACTGAATCGTGTTCATACAGACAGGCGAATGGACGGACGGCCGGATGGACAGACGGACGTATGGACAGACGGACATAGCTATATCGTCTTAGATTTCATCACTGATCAAGAATATATATACTTTTTTTGGATCTTAGAGGGATATTTTACTATGTTACACACAGAATAAACCCATATTTCACTCTGAAAGTTAAAAAAATTAAAATGTTCAACTTTGACCTCGAATTCCTTAAAAAGTCCTCAATCAATTTTAATGTAATTAAAACTGAATCAAGCTGAGCTAAATATCTATCCATTAAAAAAAAAATTATTTCAATATTTTGATCGGTTCAAAAGTTACAGAATTTTGGCCAACGAAAAACGATTTTCAGCCACTGTGCGCTGGTGGAATCATTGGACCGTATTTTTTCAAAGATGCTGTTGGACGCAACGTTACGGTGAATGGCGATCGCTATCGTTCGATGCTAACAAACTTTTTGTTGCCAAAAATGGAACAACTGAACTTGGTTGACATGTGGTTTCAACAAGATGGCGCTACATGCCACACAGCTCGCGATTCTATGGCCATTTTGAGGGAAAACTTCGGAGAACAATTCATCTCAAGAAATGGACCGGTAAGTTGGCCACCAAGATCATGCGATTCGACGCCTTTAGACTATTTTTTGTGGGGCTACGTCAAGTCTAAAGTCTACAGAAATAAGCCAGCAACTATTCCAGCTTTGGAAGACAACATTTCCGAAGAAATTCGGGCTATTCCGGCCGAAATGCTCGAAAAAGTTGCCCAAAATTGGACTTTCCGAATGGACCACGTAAGACGCAGCCGCGGTCAACATTTAAATGAAATTATCTTCAAAAAGTAAATGTCATGGACCAATCTAACGTTTCAAATAAAGAACCGATGAGATTTTGCAAATTTTATGCGTTTTTTTTTAAAAAAAAGTTCTCAAGCTCTTAAAAAATAACTCGTTATATATATTCTGGATCCTTATACATAGAGAAGTTGATTAAGCGATGTCCGTCTGTCCGTCTCACCGTCTGTCCGTGTTAGTGTGGTAATGTCATTTGCCAAGGCACCAGAAGAGATACAAAAAATTTAAGCACACCAATCTGTCAGGCATAGTTTCGAAAATTTTGATATTACAATTCAGCAACATCGGATCATTCCTTTGGATGCTACGGGCCAAAAACCACGCCCACCTATATTTTTTTTACGTTTTTTTAAAATTTTTTTCGGCTATAATGATTCTGTTTTGCCTTTTTTTTTGTCAAATACATATTAGACTGCGACAGGTAGATCGCAAGGAGTGCATACAGATCTCGAGGGATCAATAACCCTCTGCGAGGGGCGATTTTTGTTTGTTTTTAGATTGGTAGGGTTTTCCTGCTTTGATTTGTATTAGAGACCTTAATAGAAAGCAATACGCATAGAGGTAGCCAATGGACCCATAGGGTACCCACTGACAAATAGGAGCAGTTAAAATGAATTTTTTTTTTTGTAAGGATTTCTTTTTGCTTTATTTTGTTCATTCTAACTCTATATAGATTGGAGAAAGGTCCAAATTTTAACAAAAAAATTTCAATCAAATTAAAAAAAAAAAAAATTAAAAAAAATTTAAAATTTTTTTTCAAAAATATTTACAAAAAAATTTACAAAGCATTTTCAAAAAGATATTTTACAGAAAAATATTCTAAAACAAATTTTTTTTAAAAAATTTTCCAAAAAATTTTCGAATAAAATTTTACAAAAAATTTAAAAAAAAATTTTTAAACACAATTTTCGAAAAATTAAAACAAAAATTTCAATATTTCTTTGAAAATGAAAATCATGACTGTAACATAACATATAATTAATATTAAGAATATACATATGTATGAATGTGTGTATATAGAGTAACATATTTTTATTCCCTTCACCACAGGTGGAAAGGGTATATATAAGTTTGTCATTCCGTGTGTAATTTCTACAATATTCATTTCCGACCCCATAAAGTATATATATTCTGGATCCTTATAAATATAGAAGTTGATTAAGCGATGTCCGTCTGTCCGTGTTAGTGTGGTAATGTCATTTGCCAAGGCACCAGAAGAGATACAAAAAATTTAAGAACACCAATCTGCCAGGCATAGTTTCGAAAATTTTGATATTGCAATTCAGTAACATCGGATCATTCCTTTGGAGGCTACAGGCCAAAAACCACGCCCACCTATATTTTTTTACGTTATTTTTAATTTTTTTCGGCTTTAATGATTCTGTTTTGCCTTTTTTTGTCAAATAAATATTAGACTGCGACAGGTAGATCGCAAGGAGTGCATACAGCTCTCGGGGGATCAATAACCCCCTGCGAGGGGCGATTTTTGTTTACCATATATACCATTTAAAAAAAATTTAAATAAAATTTTAAAATTTTTTTTCAAAAATATTTACCAAAAAATTTACAAAGCATTTTTAAAAACATATTTTAGAGAAAAATATTCGAAAAAAAATTTTTTTAAAAAATTTTTACACACAATTTTCGAAAAATTAAAACAAAAATTTCAATATTTCTTTGAAAATGAAAATCATGACTGTAACATAACATATATTTAATATTAAGAATATACATATGTATGTATGTGTGTATATAGAGTAACATATTTTTTTAAATGGGTTTGATTTTTAAATAGATGATATCTCTGTTTTAAAACCTAGGTGCATTAAACACATAGACATCATCAGAATACTGACTACAAACTGTCAAAAATGAAACGTTGTGGCTGTCGTCAACTTAGGCTAATTTCTATTTTATTCAAAAAAAGAAAATGTCACAAAATTGCAAATTAAAAATTCATATGCAAAAAAAAGTTTTGGAGGAAATATTTATAATTTTTTGAAAAAGTTTTTTAATTTTATAAAAGCAAAATAAGTATTTCTACAATAATGTCAGAGTTTACGATGTAGCTGTCGGCTTCAGTATCATAGCTGACAACACGGCGACAATTGTAGCAAACGGAACTTGTTTTCATTTGTCTTCTATTTTTTTAACTCATGAATAATGATTTTTTCTCATACGAATTTATTTAAGTAAAAAGTCAACAATATGGATAATGCTGTACATGTTATAAATATTTATTTATTTAGTTTTGTGTTTAATTTCTGTTAAAACTTTAATCTGTTGAATGATTTTGTCTGCATTTTATGGCAAATTGTTTGATCATGTTAACAAGCACTCACTCACTCATTCACTCGTATCAAATCAATGTTAAGCAAGCGCCAGAGCCACTCGTTCGTTATACATTTATCGTCAAATTGTTGTCTTTTGCTGTTTGTTGCTGCGCTGTTTGACTGGCTGGCTGGTTGCCTACCCAGTTGACTCTTGACTTGGCTTGGCTTTAGTTGATTTGATTACCCTACACCTAAATGCTAATATTTGATTCAATTTCTTTTTTTTTTTTTTTTGCTTTTGTTTGTGTGACCGCCCACATGCTGCCGTTTTAAATTAAGATTCCATTTTTTTATGGTTACCGATTTCAAAGGTAGTTTTTTTACCTTTTTAGGGTTCCGTACACAAAGTGTAAAAACGCAACCCTATTGTTTTTGCTACAATGTCTGTCCGTCTGTCAGCGCCTTTGATCTCTGGAACCGTAATAGGTAGACTCTTGAAATTTACACAGATAATGTATAGCTGTTGCCGCTATAGGAACAAATACTAAAACTTATAGGGTGTTCCGAAAGAGAGGTGTTATTCACGAATATGAACCTATTTCGTGAACTGTAGGTGGGATACACTTGAAATTTACAAACAGTAATTAATTAAGATCTGGTAACCCTAACATGAAGGAGTAAAAATTTACATTGTCTGTGGATAATATTAAACAAAATAAATTTAAACTCAACAATCAATAAACATTTGTGCAAATAATAACATAAAAAAGTGCAGGTGTTAATTAACAAAAGATATATTAAGTTCATACGTGAATTAAAATACATATGCATATAGAAAAAACAAAAACTTTAAGCGCGTGTTCAGTGAAAATTTTCTTCAAAATAAATTATTATTATGCCACCTAAAATCAATACGGATAATTTTTCTGCCCAATTGCAAAAGGGTATTGAACAGATAAATAATAATTTAGAGGATAAATTTCAAGCTCATCGCAAATTTACTGAAGAACAAATATCAAGAGCCATGTTGAACTTTGAGGTTAAGATTGACGACATGCTGTCTAAAATCAAACAAGAAGTAGGTGCTGAAATAACCAACATTAAATCAGACGTTCGTCACTGCTATGAATTTATTAAACAGATTGATAAAAGTACATCAAACAAATTCATTGAACTAGAAAAATCCAATAATATGCTGATTAGACGAATAAACCGTCAAAACATTATTATTACCGGGCTACCTGCGGCACTTCCTAACCTGGTTGTCACTATTTTGAAACCTGGTGCACTTTATGATGTTCCTCTGGTTGAAAATGATGTTAATCAGTGCTTATATATGAAACACTCCAAAGAAGTATTTGTAAAATTTAATTCCACTGTTATGAGGGATAAACTGATGAAAAAATATTTTATTGATCGTGCATTGACTCTAAATGAATTGATAGGTGGTGAACTCAAAGAAGGAGTATTTTTAAACGACCATCTAATACCTATGGCAAGTAAGCTGTGTTTCATCTGCCGCAAGCTAAAATAAATTAGTCAAGTGCGAGTTAGACTCACACACGTAGGGTTCCGTACTATGTTCAGTATAATTTAAAAATTCGAGTTGTTTATTTCTTTATGTCTTATGGGACACCCTTAAATTTTAAAATTAAAGTAATATTCGCGAAAATTGCATCATAATTAGAACACCCTTTAAATTTTAATATTTTATTGATTTTATAGCGGCCATGGTAATACACTTTCTATTAAAATATCAGGAGCCTACCTTTTGCGGTTAAAAAATAAGGTAATATTCGTGAAAAACACGTTACTAATGGACACACTTCAATTTTAAGTATTTGTTATAGCGGCCGAAGTAACACATCTACTGTAAACATTTCAAAAGGGTATTTATTACGGTTTATAAAATCTTGTCACTGTCGGAGCACCCTTTAATTTTATTATTCAATATAGTGGCCATGGCAACTTCCTTTCTATAAATATATTAAGAGTCTACTTATTGCGATTAAAAAATAAGTCACTATAAGGAAAAACATGTCACTGTCGGAACACCCTTCAATTTTTAGTAATTGTCATATCGGCCGTGGCAACACATCTTCTGTACAAAATTTCAAGAATCTACCTGTTACGGTTCAAGAAATAAGGCTTTATACATGCAAATCACGTTACTGGCGGAAAACCCTTTAATTTTTATTTTTTGTTATAGTGTTATAGTTATACACCTCCTGTAAAAATTTCAAGATTCCACCTATTCATTCAAAACTTAGGAATATACATGCAAATCACGTCACTATTGGAACACCCTTTAATATTTAAGTTCAATTTTGTATACTTATTTATAAAACAAACATAGTTTTAATTACAGTCTGCAAATTTAAGTGGTTTCCTCTTACAGCTCAAAAAAAAAGATATAAACGTAAATAACACGTCACTTTTGGAACACCCTACGTTTTAGTATTTTTTGCTATTGTAACAGCAGTTATACACTTTTGGTAAAATTTTCAAGAGTCTACCTATTATAGTTCAAAACTTAGGCCTTACACATACAAAGCACACCACTATCGGAACACCCTTTAATATTTAAGTTTATTTTTTTAGACTTGTTTATAAAGCAAACTAAGTTTTAATTACTGTTTGTAAGAAATAAACACATATTCGTAAATAACACCTCTCTATCGGAACACCCTATAAGTTTTAATATTTTTTGCTATAGCGGCCATAGTTATACACCTTTGGTAAAATTTTCAAGAGTCTACCTATTATGGTTCAAAACTTAGGCTTTATACATGCAAATCACTCCACTATCGGAACACCCTTTAATTTTTAGGTTTATTTTTTTCAGACTTGTTTATATAGCGAACTAATTTTAATTTAGTGCTTGCATATTTTTAGTGTTCAAGAAATAAGCTCATATTCGTGAATAACACCTCGCTATCGGAACACCCTATAAGTTTTAGTATCTGCTAGTATAGTGGTCACAGTTATATACTTTCTGGGAAAATTTCAAGCGCCTTCCTATTACGGTTCAAAACTTAGGCCTTATACATGAAAATCACACTACTATCGGAACACCCTTTAATTTTTAGGTTTATTTTTTTATACTTGTTTATATAGCGAACTAAGTTTTAATAACTGCTTACATATTTTTTGTGTATGACTCCTACAGCTCAAGAAATAAACACATATTTTTGAATAACACCTCTCTATCGGAACACCCTATAATTAAAATTATACACCTTCTGTAAAAATTTCAAGATTCTACCTATAATGATTCAAAACTTAGGCCTTATAAATTTAAATAACACCACTATCGGAACACCCTTTAATTTTTAGGTTTATTTTTTAGACTTGTATATAAGGCGAACTACGTTTTTATCACAGTTTGTAAATTTTTGGTGTATGCCTCCTACAGTTCAAGAAATAAACACATATTCGTGAATAACACCTCTCTATCGGAACACCCTATAAGTTTTAATTTTTTTTTGTTATTGCGGCCATCGCTATACACCTTCTGTGAAAATTTCAAGAGTCTACCTAGTATGGTTCAAAACTTATGCCTTATACATGCATTTCACACCACTATCGGAACACCCTTTAATTTTTATTTTTTTATACTTGTTTATATAGTGAACTCAGGTTTAATAACTGTTTTTAAATTTCAAGTGTATCCCTCCTACAGTTCAAGAAATAAACACATTTTCGTAAATAACACCTCTCTATTGGAACACCCTATAAGTTTTAGTATTTGTTGCTATAGCGGCAACAACTATACACCATCTGTGATAATTTCAAGAGTCTACCTATTACGGTTCCAGAGATAAAAGGCGCTGACAGACGGACAGACGGACAGACATTGTAGCGAAAACAATAGGGTTTCGTTTTTACACTTTGTGTACGGAACCCTAAAAAGGCAATAAAATCAAAAACTTTAAATTCAACAATGGGGATATGCCAACTGCAGCAATAACAACAACTGATGGAGTGGTCATGAAGCTGAATCTACATGAACTCGTAGAAAATTTTCCAGAATTTGCGAAAATATAATGATCTAAATCACCTATTACTGTATGTATCTTGACCTATGTATAAACATATGTATGTACATATGTACATACATATAAGTCTATATCAGCACACAAATTGTTTTTTCTCATGAATTTTATTTATCTTTTCTTCCGCTTCTTCTTAATATTAATAACTGTCATAAGCAATCATTTATCATTTCTTACAAACTTTCATTTTCTACTTCTTAATCTTCTTTTTGTACCTTTACTTTATTTTTCCACTTTATATTTAATTAGTAATTTATTCCTTTTCATACATTTTTCATACTCATGCTTACAATAACTACTTAGTTATGTTCGTACATATGTTTGTATATAATTCTTTTTTGTTTTGATTCCTAACAAATTGCACTTAGCAAGGCGAATATTATAAATTCGCTTCTAATCAGCTGTGATTAGTGTGGCCAGAATAATTAACAAAATATTGTAATCTTAGAATAATTCATGATTTAACGTTGTTGTACTTTTTTGGGAATTTATTGCGCTTATAAATTCAAGCTATTTTTAACTTTAAATAGGAATATAAATTATAAATTAATTCAAATAATAAACTAGACACACATATATTATGTAAAGAATTTTTTTGGAAAAATTGAAAAGCTGCCAGTGGCATAAGTTCTGTTTTATAGTTTTTTAATCTAACTTAAACACAAAAATCTTAATATGTTTACACAACTTTATAAAATTGTGCAGATATTTAAAATGTAATTTTTAAATATTTAATATTAATATATATTTAATCGTTTTTTTATTTCAAATTAAAAAATATAATTCCAACTAAAAATTATGAAATTATAATTTGATCATTTAAATGCATCTTTCTGGCAACGCAAACAGTGGAAGAAGGAGAATGAATATCAATTACTTCAGTGTATTTTTAACATCGCATCTCTACAACAATGACTTTTTAGTTCGTCATACTCCATATCTGGATACTTATTTTCTCGTTTCTATCTATGGAGTTTTACATTCATAAATGATGAGAATTTTAGCTCGTGCCATTGGTGGCTTTACATAGTGTCTACAACTGGGAAAGATCTGGTCTGGGTCGGGCTTCATATTTTAATTAAGAGGAAGATAAGTAAATGCATTTTTAAATATACGTATTTTTGTACTTATATTTTTTATCTAAATATATATATATATATATATATATATATATATATATATATATATATATATATGTATATTTTAATTTTATAACTTTTTTAATTATTATGTAGCATTAAGTTGCATTTATGTTTATAATAATGTGGTACAAAATTTTTGTTTATATCATTGTCGACAGTCGTGATAAAAAAGGAATTGTAAAATATTATGATTACATATTTAGATTTTTATTTACGGCTTCCATTTGCGACCTTACAACATGGATTCAGCTAGTGCGAATCTTGGGCCTATTGTTAGCGATGCGCAAGACATTAAACGTTATTTGTATGACCCCTTGTCTAGTTTAAATGTTGGTCATTCCAACTGTCAAAGTATAAAACCATCTAATTTATCCGGTAAGTTTAATGAATTAAGTAATATGATTCAAGGATCGTCATTTGATATATTTGCAGTCTCTGAGACTTGGCTTAAACCCCATGTCTATGTAGGTATCTATGTATCACGTAAAATTCAATACAGACCAGTCCCCGTAGTATCACACTTTGGTGAGTGTGAAGTTCTTTTTATTGAATTTAATGTTAACGCTATCACTGTTTTATTTGGAGTTGTTTATTTACCAACAGGCAATTTAGATATTTTTGAACACACGGTAGGCGATATTTTTGAAAAGTATGATAACGTAATAGTCGTTGGTGATTTCAGTAAAAATTTATTTCATCTCACAAATTCTAATAGTTTTCGATCCCTATGCGAACGCCTAAACTTATCTATTGCTCATAACAATTTACCCACTCATTATGATGTTCAACATGATTCAACATCGCTTTTAGATATTTTTCTTATTAGTATCCCATCTACTTTAAACAAAACGGATCAGGTCCAATGCCCATTTCTTTCTCACCACTCGTTAATTTTTGCTTCATTTATCTTTGGTCCTGTTCGTAATCTATTAAGTGACAATAATTATGTACAATATCGCAACTATTCCCTAACCAATATGGACGGTATAATTTCTTATTTGTCGAATTATGACTTTTCTTTTTTCTACAATTCTAATGATGTGAACTCCCAAGTTTCAGAACTAGAATCGTTAATTTCAGAATTGTTTACATTTGTTCCGGTATGCACATTCAATACTAAAAGAAAGAAGATAGAGTGGATGAAATCCAGAGAGATTGTATATGCAAGATCTCTTAGAGATATTGCTTATAAAGCTTATATGAGAAATAGGACTGATGATAATTGGAAAATCTTCTGTAAGCTTAGAAATAATGCAAAGAAAATTATTCGCAAAGTTAAAAAAGGCTATTTTTCGAAAAAATTTGAGAAAATGGACACCAAAGAAATGTGGACCTATTTGAAAAACGCTGGTTTAAAAACATCTTATCATACAGAGGCTGAATTGGATGCTAACGCAATAAACGACTACTTTTGTGCAAATTTAAATCCACATTCCAGTAGAGATTTTGATTTCGGCAAGATGCTATCTGATCATCAACGGGGAGGTTTCTCTTTTATGCGTATTTATATTTCTGATCTTTATGTAGCGTTTAAAAAGATTAAATCTAATGCTTGTGGTGTAGATGGAATACCATTCAAATTTTACAAATTGGTTTTTCCCTTACTGGCAAGTCACATTTTACATTTATTTAATTCAATTTTAACAACGTCAACTTTTCCAAATAGATGGAAATGTGCGAAGGTTATTCCGCTTCCAAAAACTGGGTCAGATGTAGGTTTAGCAAACTTGAGACCAATAAGTGTTTTGCCTGCGTTATCAAGAGTTTTTGAGCATGTTTTACAAGAGCAAATTTGTCAATACATCTCTCAGTACTCATTACTAAATGACAGGCAAACTGGTTTCCGAAAGAATTGCAATACGTCTTCTACACTATTGGGCATCACTGAAGCGATAAGAAATAGTATTGACGCAAATCAAACTTGTATTTTAGTTTCCTTGGACTTGTCCAAGGCGTTTGATCGCATTGATCATATTAAAATGATTAAAAAGCTTATGGAATTGGGATTCACTCGATTACCTTGTCAATTTATGCAATCCTATTTATGTGGACGTGAGCAGTTTGTCAAATTCAATGATAGTCAATCCCGTTTGAGACATATAAATTCTGGTGTGGCCCAATGCTCACTCGCACCATTACTATTCTCAATGTACATGAACGATTTATTTTGTTCAAGTGGATTGGAATTGTGTGAAGCCTTTGCGTTTGCAGATGACATTCAACTTCTATTTTTTGGAGAACGTTCATCTAACACACTTCAGACAGTAGTTAATAATACTTTAAGTGCAGTAGAAACGTGGATGATATCAAATAGTCTTTCAATAAATTCGTTAAAGACGAAGGTCATGAAATTCAGTGGATCAACTTCTCAAGATTTTATAGTACAAGTTAATGGTGAGCGCATTAAATGTGTTGATCGAATAAGAATTTTAGGTGTAATACTTGATGATAAACTTAGTTACACCTTTCATATAAACAAAATTTATTCAAGTGCTAGTTTTACACTCAGGCGTTTTTATTCTCTCAACGTATATTTGCCATTCCATGTAAGATATAAACTGGCGCATGCTTGGAAGTTTTTTGGCGTACTTCTAGTGTCAATATAAGAAGGATTGAACTTTTAACTAACAAAATTATACGATTTGTATTTCAACTAAGGCGTCGTGATCATATATCTATATACGCTAAGCAATTTCTGAAGTGTTCATTTGCAAATTTCCTAAAAATAAAACTCCTTTTAAGCTTTTACAAACTTATGAAACATTCAACTCCTACGTTTTTAATTCAACGAATTCAATTTATTCATTCTTCAAGGAATCTAAAAATCTCTATACGTAGAATATACACTTCCTTCCTTGAAAAATCATTTATTGTTCAAACAGCTCGTTCATGGAACCGATTACCAGCCTCATTAAGATCATTTCATTTTTTTGTAGCAGTCTATTACAAAAGGCTGATTGAGTATTTTAATAATACTTAAATTCTGTTTTTGTTCGATTATGTTGCTAACATTGGGCTTAAGTTTTTTTTTTCTAACGCACTATTTTTATTTTATAATTTTTTATAGTCGTAAATTGATGCCGTGTATAGGGAACATGTATATTAATTTTAAATGTTAACTTAGGGTTATTTTCATATAAAATAATAACTTGAATTGTAATATTTAATTTTGGCCAAATGAAGGCTTGTATTATTACAGAATTTTAACTAAATAAATAAATAAAACTTAGTTCGCTATATAAACAACTATAAAAAAATAAAAGTAAAAATTAAAGGGTGTTCTGATTTGCATGTATAAGGCCTAAGTTTTGATCCATAATAGATAGATGCTTGCAATTTTCACAGAAGGTGTATAGCTGTGGCCGCTATAGTAGCAAATACTAAATCTTATAGGGTGTTCCGATAGAGAGGCGTATTTCACGAATATATGCTCTTCAACTGCAGGAAGAATACACTAAAAATATGCAATCAGTAATTAAAACTTAGTACGCTATATAAACAAGTCTAAAAATAAACTTAAAAATCAAAGGGTGTTCCGATAGTGGTGTGATTTGCATGTATAAGGTCTAAGTTTTGAACCATAATAGGTAGACTCTTGAAACTTACACAGATGCTGTGTAACTGTAGCCACTATAGCAACAAATACTAAAACTTATAGGGTGTTCCTAAAGTGACGTGTTATTTGCGTTTATGTCTTCATTTTTTGAGCTATAGGCGGCAACCACTTAAAATTTGCAGACAGTAATTTAATCTATTTTCGCGTTATAAGAAAGTATACAATATTAAACCTAAAAATTAAAGGGTGTTCCGATAGTGACGTGATTTAAACGTATGGCCTAAGATTTAAACGATAATAGGTAGACTCTTGAAGATTTCGAGTTTAAAAAAGTTGAAGATATCCGAACTATTAATTTTGTTGAAGAAAAATATGACGAAGGACTTGCTAAGTGGAAGGCCACAGAATTTCGTAAATTTTTGCTGTATACAGGTGTTTTAGTTTTGAAAAATAATGTTAGTGACGATTTTTATTACACTTTTTTACTATTGCACTGTGCTATAAGGCTATTGTCTTGTCCAAAAAATTTTCAAAATAACATCCAAGCAGCAGAAGAATTGTTGAAACTCTTTGTTGAAAATTCCAGTGTCGTTTTTGGTCCACAAAGTGTTACCTATAATGTTCACAGTTTGCTTCACATATGTGCATGCGTCAGGCAGCACGGCTTGTTGTATAACTTTTCTGCATATGATTTGGAAAACCACTTGCAAATAATTAAAAAAGATGTTCGCAAACCGACTGCTATTCTGCAACAATTTCACGAAAAAAATTTTCTTCGAAATTTGATAGATGAGTCAAAAACTTTAGGATTGAAAGAAAAAAATGGAAATGTTTATGGCTGATATTTGAAACCTAGGAGGTGAATAAATTGAAGAAATAACTAAGTTTTGATGAAATTCTTCAATACAGATATTTGTTGCTTGTAGGTAATCTTCACAAAAATCACACAGTAAATAATTTTTGATTCGAGCCTTTATTAGTATTGCTGAACCACCACATGCTCTGCCACGGGGGTCTTTGGTGTCATATAAGATATAACCATTTATTTTGAAAAAACTATTTGTTGTTAAGTGAGTCTCTGAAACCAGCATGACATCAATTTGTTCCTTCTTAAGGAAGTACTCGAGTTCATTTTTGTGTTGGCGCAAGCCGTTTGCGTTCCAGAAACATATTTTTAAACAGTTCATGGTTTGTTAAGTAACGCCTGCAACATAGTAGATTGCATGCGTACCATTTCTTACATCATGCTGCTCATAGAGCTCATAAAACTGTTTATCGAATGCACTAATGTCTCGATGCTTGCTTCGAGACGATTAAAATTACCAGATGGTGTTTGTTCTTTAGGATGCGATTGCAAATTAGGAGTAGAATTAGTTGTCGGTGTCGCTTTATGTACTGCAGTATGATTGGTTTTTACCATATCCGCGTATGAAACATGTTGGGTTGTTGGTTGGGCTAACTGAGGGTAATGAGCATTTGCTCGATATTGTGGGTGCTTAGCAGGAGTATTTGATTTTTGAGTGGTTTTCCTTACCATGGAAAAAACTGGACAGCCTCTGTAGTTAGCAGTGTGGTTTCCACCGCAATTGCTACATTTTTTAACTTTCGAGTCATCCCTTGCTTTGTCGCATTGGGCGGAACAATGTAGCTCTCCACACACAACGCAAACCGGAGGCAATTTGCAGTAAGCCCTAGTATGACCATATTCTTGGCAATTTAGACACTGTACGGGTCCTGATCGCTTATGCGGTTCCTCTACGCTTATTTTGCGGTGCAACAGATATCTTAAATTATAGATAGGGTGCGTTTCGTTCTTTTTCAATCGCATATTTCCAGGTTCCAGTTCAACGCGAAATAGAGGTTGAGGGACACGTTCTCGATTTCTGAGGTTGTCTACACTTTTTACCTTAAATCCCGCTTTTTGGAGGCCATCTCAATTTCGACTGGATCAACGTATGAGTCTACACCTTTTATAACTACCTGTAGACCTTTACTACTCTTCAGCTGATATGTATAAAAGTCCTTTTTGCAGCTTTCAAACTCGTTTACTACTTTACGATAACTGTTTTCATCAATAAATTGTATTTTTGTTTCATCAATGTTGCCACGCTTGATTGGAATTACATAAAATGTGTTCTCACCAATAGTTGAAATTAACTTCTTTATTAAGTCGCTGGAGTTTTTTTCCCTTAAATAAATTGGAGGTGGTTTGAACGACCTGGGTGCCGTTTTTTTCACTTGTTTCGCTATCTAAAATAGCAAAACGATTATGGGAATTTATTCCGTTAGAGTCCTTGTCTTTTTGTACTTTAACCATTGGTGCAATCTGGGAAGATTTAGGGCTTCGACCTCTTTTCAGTACAGTTATGTATCTGTCCATTCCTACTTGAGTCTTAGGTTTTTCTACACTATCCATATTAGTTTTGGTAACACTATGTTCAGAAGGGGATTTGTTTGTAGTTATTTTATTGTCATCGCTTAGCAAAAGCGATGAACAAGATTGGGCACGTATAACTTGCTTAGCGTTTATACACAAATTGTCACTAGTTTTTTTGTTTTTATTTATTTCCACATTGTCAACATTTTTGTTGCTTAAATTAAAGAGGCTCATTAGCCTTTATTGTTTTTGTTTTATTTTTAAAGTAGCAATTCAATATGCCGTTGTATAAAAAAAAAGACGAAAGAAAAAGAAAAAAATATTTTACAAACAACTTTGTTGTTGTATTAAAAGAGGATTGTTTTTTTTTTTGTTTTTGTTTTAAATTATTCACACAATGTATGTTTTGTTTTTTGTTAATGCGAGCTTGAAAAAAAATCGCGACCGCACTTATCAACGCACAAACTAAAACTGATTTTATAGGAATTAAATTTTTATTTCTTTTATTAAATAAATTTTTTTTATAGGAATTAAATTTTATTTAACATTACTAAAGATCAACAAATGAGTGTCATATCGTCGTGTTTATTCTTAAACCACGTAAGCGCCAAGAAATCGTTTTTCAGAAAACGAAAAAAACTTAATACTTGTTTAATATGGGTTTCAAAACAATTTTTTTTTTCAAAACATGGCTGTGCGACTCTGTGAAGGGTATAGAAGCTTAATTTTTTTTAAATTTGTTACTTAAAATTAATTGTTGCCAAATCTATCGCTTACGTGGTTTTGGGGCAAACAGCAAATTTCTGTGTGTAAATTAACATTTATTTTTGTATTTATCAAAAAAAAACTTTTAACTTTACCAAAAATGTTCCAGTTGTCCTGATTTTTTTTTAATCTTAACTACAAAAAAATAAGTGGTTGAGACTTTAACATTTCCAACTTGAAATGTAAAAACCATTATATTTTGCATGCAAATGTCATTTGTATGGCGCTTACGAGGTTTTGAAATTGGATTTATTTATTTTTCATACAAACTTGTTAAGATGAGAATGTAGTCTGGTGGCAAATGTTATTTTCTACCATAAAAACCAAAAAAGTCAATTTCGAAAAAATGGCGCTTACGTGGTTTAAGAAGAAACGCGACGATATACCCTATTTCAATTCACAAAATTTATAGCATGTGTTTCCAAATCGATCTTATCCAGCATATACTTATGTACATTTAAAAAAATGCAGTTTTTCTTCAAAATTAAATTAAAGTAAAATATATTCTTTCAACTTAGAGAAAATAAAACGAACTGAATTCTTACTTCAAAACTTCTTTTGTATGTGAAATTAAGTATGAGTATAAAATTCATTGGAATTACCAGCACATCAAGTACAAAACTAATGTAGCTGTACATAATTAATTAGAATATCATCTTTTTTATAATCTTTCTAAAACAAAAGTTAATATTTTTTATTATGTGTCACGTTACTTTATAAAATATAAAAAATATTATTATTATTTACATTATTTACAAGGATGTCCTGTTTATTCTGTTGTAAGGAAGACGTCTCAAAAACCAAATACTCCCTCTAAGCAAAAACAATATCGACCAAATGACCATTACCCTCAGCTAGGTCAACCAACCACCCAACATATTTCATACGCTGACATGCTAAAAAACAACCAAGTTTATGAAGCGCCATCGTCAGTTAACCCGAACCAACTTTTGCACCCGCAACCTAAAGACCAAACACCTTCGGTTAACTATAGTCGTCTGGAAGGAACCATTGAGACATTAGTACAGTCGATAAACACTTTTATGAGCTCTATGAGTAATATGATGCAAGAAATGTTAAAAATGCAATCTATGATATTGCAGGCAGTTCTTAGCAAACCATGGACTGTTTAAAAATATGTTTCTGGAACGCAAACGGCTTACGCCAACATAAAAATGAACTCGAATACTTCCTTAAGAACCAACAAATTGATGTCATGCTGATTGCAGAAACACATTTAACAAGAAATAGCTTTTTTAAAATCAATGACTTTATGTGACACCAAAGAACCCCGTGGCAGAGCATGTGCTGGTTCAGCAATACTTATAAAGGCCCGCATCAAACATTATTTACTGTGTGATTTTTGTAAGGATTACCTTCAAGCAACAAATATCTGCCTTGAAGAATTTCATCAAAACTTAGTTATTTCTTCAATTTATTCACCTCCTAGATTTCAAGTATCAGAGAGTCAGTACAGAGACTTCTTCAAATCACTAGGTCCCTGTTTCATAGCATCAGGCGACTACAACGCTAAACATACATTTTGGGGATCACGACTAATAACACCAAAAGGTCGTGTTTTGTTTGACACAATTTCAAAAATGCGTCTCAATGTGATCTCGAGTGGCCTACTGATCGACAAAAAATACCGGATGTTATTGATTTTGGCGTGTTTAAGAGTATTTCAAGAGAAATTATTAAAGCTGAAACATCAGTAGAATTATCCTCAGATCATTCACCCACTATTGTCTATATATGGAATCAACAAAATATCGTATCACCAACAACCAGGACAAGCATAAATTGGCTGAAATATAGAAAATATCTCCGTACGCATTGCTCGGAAAACATCCCGCTAAGAACACCAGAAGACGTAGAGCAGTGTATAATTGATTTTGATCGAAACATCAAATTAGCTGCCCAATATGCAACTGTAACCCGGCAAATATACAGATGAAATCACATTTATTCTGCAGATGTCGAGCGGCGCTTGACTGAAAAAAGAAAAATTCGTAGAGAGTGGCACACATATAGATCTCCTCAACTTAAAACTAGACTTAAAGATTGCACGAAGCAGCTAAGAGACCTACTAGAATCTCAAAGGGTAGCATCTCTGAAAAATTACCTGGAAGATCTGGACCCAACTCCACAATCAGATTATTCATTATGGCGTGCCTGTCGAAACCTCAAAAGACCAGTTGTACGTAAGCCTCCATTGCGAACTTCTTGTGGAGGCTGGGCAAGAAATGATTCCGAAAAAGCTAATGTGTTTGCTGATCATTTAAAAAACGTGTTTACTCCAATTGTCTCGACTGATATAGCTGAGCTCCCACCTATCGATGTTAGTCCGGCAGTTACCCTAAGGTTTGAGCTTCGAGATATTGAAAAGGCAATAACTGATTTAAACTCTAAGAAAGCACCTGGCATTGATAAAATCAGTAACAAGATGTTATTTGAATTGCCCCGTATAGCCCAAAAAATTATTATTTTTGTTTTTAATGCCATTTTAAGTCTTGAGTTCTTTCCTACAAAGTGGAAAATTTTTTTGATTACTATGATACCTAAGCCTGGAAAAGATAACACCAAGGTTGAATCATACAGACCTATAAGCCTAATATCAAATATATCAAATATATCAAAGATGTTTGAAAAAATATTAATAATTAAGTTGAACCCAATTCTGAGCGCCAAAGGATGTATTCCGAACCATCAATTTGGCTTCGGAAAACAACATAGTACGATCCAAAAAACACACAGATTAGTAAATGTAATCAAAAAGACCTTTGAAGAAAAAAAAATACTGTTCTGCACTTTTTATCGATGTTTCTCAAGCATTTGACAAGGTATGGCACGAAGGCCTTATATATAAGTTAAAGCTGAATTTGCCCCAAAACTTCTATAAGCTCATAAAAAATTATTTAACTGATCGAAAGTTCATACTAGAAGAAGGAGATTTCTTAAGCTCGCCTCAGCTTATTAAAGCCGGAGTTCCACAGGGTAGTATTTTGGGATCCATATTATACTTGCTGTACACATCCGATATACCAATTAGCAATCTATTGCACACATCAACATTTGCTGATGACACAGCTCTTTTCAGTATTCATGAAAGCGCGCAAGTAGCATCAAAATGGTTGAAGAAATGGAGAATTAAGGTGAATGAACAAAAATGCACTCATATAACTTTCACACTGCGTAGGGACTCATGCCCCCCTATTCGCATAAATAATCAAATGATACCCCAGCTTTCAGACGTCAAATACCTCGGTATACATCTTGACTGGCGCCTTACTTGGAAAAGCCATATAGAATCCAAGTTGACACAAATGAAGTTAAAAGCACTCCAACTAAACTGGCTTATTGGCAGAAACTCTACCCTCAGCTTAGATTGCAAATTACTACTGTACAAGTCGATACTTAAACCAATTTGGTGCTATGGGATTCAATTATGGGGCACTGCCTCAGCTAGCAATGTTGAAAAAATTCAAAGGCGCCAAAATAAGATTCTTCAAATGATCACAGTTGCTCCCTGGTATATTCAGAACTCTAATATTCACAAAGATCTAAACGTGCCAACAGTTAAATCAGAAATAGCGAAACATGCGGTAACGTATTTGAGAAAGGTTTCTTAATACTAAATGATAAATACAATTTTGAGTTCTGTGTCGTTTAAAACTAGAATTTAGCTTTACCCTATTGAGGTTTTATGTCAGCATTCATTATTCCTTTTCCTATTTTAGTTTTCCTCAATAGCGGGCCGAATTCGAATTTTGAACTTTCTGCTTATATATAATAGTATTGTATATTGTTTATAATCAATATATTAGGGTTAGTATCACTAATAATACTAAGAATAAAAAATACACAGTGTGCTAAATAGAATGATCGACTACACAGTGCAACACGGAAAAAAATAACCATATGCGGACACCACTACGTGATAAAAGACAAAAAAAAAAGACCCCTGTCTCCCAGTTTTGTAGCAAACCGTTCAAAATTCAAGGAAACAATCAACTACAAAAATGAACCTAAGATCTCAATAAACAACTTACTAGAACATATGAACTTCCTAGGAATGATTCTTAACACCGTTTAGGTAGCCGCAAAAGTGAAAAATTTCCGAAAATTTTTTAAATTCATTTGTTTTTTCTTTACTTCAACATTGAGATACTATAAAGCCTTCTGCCGTAAGTGAGTTGTTTATTCAGATCTTAGGTTCATTTTTTTAGTTGATTGTTACCTTGAAATTTGAACGGTTTGCTACCTATGGACCTGAACAGGGAAGAAAGGTAAAAAAAATTTAATTTTTTAAAGTTTTTTGCGATTTTGATCTTGAAGGTTAAGTTTTTTTGATTTTATATGTTCACAATTTTTGTTCTTTATGACAAGAGCTACAACTTTGTCTCAGAGAGTATATCAAAATTCCAAACGGTTTGCAAAATATGAGCTTGAGTAAATGATCATTTTTTTGCAAAAATGACATCGAGGCCCCACATCTTTGAGGGCCCATAAAAAAAAAACCTGGAGGACTTTGGGCAAAACTGGGAGACAGGGGTCTTTTTTTTGGTCTTTTATCACGTAGTGGTGTCCGTATATGGTTATTTTGCCATGACTTAAAAAATTACACAGTGTGCTACCCAAATTTAGCTATGTATGTCTTTGTTTACAGCAAGTTTCTAGTTTAGTGTCTAAGAGCGGACGGTAAATTCAATTGATGGATAGCGCTTGATTCACTAAGTTTAATCCGGATTCCAGAAGTTTGTTTTTTTTTAAGAGAAGTAATACTCAGGCAATTAATGCTTATATTAAATGTGTTACTTCCTTCGTAAAGGGATAGTAGTAGATAAGACAGATGGCTAGTGTGATAGTAAAGCTTCGCATCTGGCAACACTGCAATTGCACGTTATGATTATTTTTAGAACAGTATTGCACCGCCTCTGGTGTTATTTAGGCAAATTAGTTGAAGCTAGCATAGCCAATTTATAATTATTTTACTTCGCCGACGATTTAGTGCTAAGTGGTAATACCGGCGAAGGAGGGCGCTATGATATGCATTATTATAAAGAAAAATTAATACATATCAGAAAAATTGATGTTGCTTCGGCTGAGTATTGAGCTCGTGACCATTGCTTAGTAGTCAACGTGCTACAGCACCCCCAATGCTTTATCACAGTACTTGAAAATGTTGTATTGGATTATTATTGAAAATTAAAGAAAATACAAACTTGTAAATGACCCTCTATGAAAATATGTTTTTATTTAAAGATAAAAAAACTCTAAAAACTAATAAACTTGAAAATCAGATGTTTTTATTTGAAGATAAAAAAACTCAAAAAACTAACAAATTGAAAATTAGATGTTTTGTTTAAAGAGAGCAAAACTCCACCAACAAAACGAAATTGAACATGGAATTTTCTTGGTAAGAAAACAGTATCAACTAACGCAATTCTAAAAGTTTTTACAATGAAATTTTCTACTTTTTATTACCTTATCTGTGCAGGTTGTATGTGCTGCTGCGGTCCTAAATGATGATGGACTAGTCACTTAGTTTCTGCGCCTTCTGCTGTCTTTGTTGTTGTTGTTGTCGTTGCAAGACTCATCCAGTTGATGTTATTGTATTCTAAACGGCTGTTGATTTAAACTTGTTGCCCATTCTTAGACTGTGGTAGCTGGTGTTGACGATATTTGGTTTTAGCCTGTTGTAGTTGTTGATGTTGTTAATGTGAACCTGTTGTTATAGCTATTGTTTAGTCTGTTATAGCTATTTGGTTTTAGGCTATTGGTGGTTTATAAACTATTGCTGTTGTTGTTACAAATAGTTTTCACCGGCTGTTGCTATCGTTGTTATTGATTTTTAAATCTGTTGTTAATATTGAACCTGTTGTATCTGTTAACGATTTCTGAGCTGCTGTTATTATTCATTATTACGCTATTTCTGTTGCTTTTAATCAATAGACTGTTGTTGGTATCAATTTGTAGACTGTATTTCAATTTTCTCCCTGTAGTGGTTACTTTTCACTCCGTTGTTGTTGTGAATAATTCGGAAGCTAATGAGGATGTCGATTTTTAGTCTGTTGTGGCTGGTGTTGCCTCTATCAGTTTTTTTCTGTGGTTGTTCTATTTGCTCATTTATCTTGTTGATTATTAGAGCGGGGTAGTTGTTAAATTTCAGGCTATTGTTAATCACTAAGATATTGTTCTTGTTATTGTTGTTTAAAGTTTTAGCTAGTTGTTGCTGTCGTTAGGTTTTACTTTGAGAACATCTGTTTATTATGGGGAAGCTGTTGAGCCTGTATGTGACTTATATGCGGTGGTTGTCGCTAGCTTTTAAAATGTTGTTTTACCTTTATCCTATTGTTCTTGCTGTTAATTTGTTTTACTATTGTTGTTGAGGTCCTGTTGTTGAGACTATAGAAGCTCTTAAGTTATTGAGAATCTGGAGCTGTTATGTCATTTGTTTAGTGAGGAGGATTGGTAGTAGTTTAAGCCATTTATGCTAAAGGCCAGGCTTCACTATCCAAAAATCTGACAGAATTCTGTCCTACTTTAAAAATCGTTTAAAAATGGCGTTGTAGATGCAACACTATCATATAAAACAAGTTTTTGCAACTCTGATCGCATGGAAAAACAATATTTTATGAATTTTTTCAAAGGATTATGAAATCGTACGATTTGTCAAAAAATGTGTCACACACATACATTTCTAAGCCACACTATCATACTGGCCTTTAAGGCCTTGATTCACTATCATACACAGTCGTACGATTTGTCAAAAATTGCATGTGTGCTCAAAAAATATGATAGTATGGATTAAAAGTGTATGTGTGTGACAGAGTTTTTGACAGTCTGTACGATTTCATAGTCTTTTAAAAAAAAAATAATAAAATAGTATTTTTCCATGAGATCAGAGTTGCAAAATCTTGTTTTGTATGATAGTGTGGCATCAACAACGCCATTTTGAACGATTTTTTAAGTAGGACAGAATTCTGTCAGGTTTTTTTTTTTTTGAATAAATTGTACGATTGTGTAGGATAGTGAAGCCTGGCCTTAATGCATGATTCGTATTAGAGGCCTGCACAAATGTATTTAAACATCAAACACACCCTCATGTTTAAATGGTTTGCATACATATTCCTTGCATTGCAACAACATAAAATACTGTCGTATACTGTTCGTAGCACGAAGTAAATAGAGAAGTTCGTGTATGTGATTACTTTTAAATACCCTGAAGATAACGTGACTAGTCATACACGCATGTAAATTATATTCTTTAAGGGACTAGGACTAGTCCAAAGGTAGCCCAGGTGTATAGAGAAAACATGATCCATTTAACATTACGATGTCCTAGGGCTGGACCATATAACCCAGCTTTGCATTATATGAGAGTAGTTTCAAAAAAATGTCAGTACACGATGGAACACACTGCACGAACTGTACAGCTCTTGGCACTTTATGCAATCGTTAAAACGCGAACACTTGTCGTCTAACAAAAAACTCTTGTTGGAAAATAACATTGTCCATGACTGCATTACATAGGACCATGTTGTAGCTAGTCCATTTCAGTTACAATGGACCACGTAGCCCAATATTATCTGCAGGGTACAAAAAAGACAGAATTTGTTCGTAATAAAGCCTTGTATGTCAGTAAAAAAAGAGCAAATACTCCAAGTATTGGAAAAACTACAAGTGAAGACCACGGTTGCCAGATTAGGGGATTTTCCCCTAGATTTAGAGGATTTTTTTCATTTAGGAGAGAATTTGGGGGTTAACATTTGTTAGGGGAAAAAATTGGGGGTTAAGAAAATATTTAGGGTGTTTTTTGGGGGATTTTTTATGTTTTACCAAATGCTTAACTGGTCTCCTCCTATTTTTTACAACCAATAAATTAAAAATATGTAACAATCAACTTTCTGATAAGTTCTTCTAAACTATTTAAACAACGTATTGGCTTATGCGTGTAATATGTCATGAAAAAAAAACAAAATTCGTTCATAAAAATCCTTCTCAATTCAGACAGACCTTCATACTACAGATTAAAAATTTTACATGTTTTGTTCTCCTTGTGAGAGTCTCGTTGAGATCTTGTGTGTGCACACAATTTTGCTTTTAGAGGAGAGAGAAAAAAAACTCTGGCAACCGTGCTGAAGACCGTCATCTTCACATGTAATTTGTGTTTTTATACCCTTCACCACAGGTGGAAAAGGTATATATAAGTTTGTCATTCCGTGTGTAATTTCTACAATATTCATTTCCGACCCCATAAAGTAAAGGGTGATTTTTTTGAGGTTAGGATTTTCATGCATTAGTATTTGACAGATCACGTGAGATTTCAGACATGGTGCCAAAGAGAAAGATGCTCAGTATGCTTTGACATTTCATCATGAATAGACTTACTAACGAGCAACGCTTGCAAATCATTGAATTTTATTACCAAAATCAGTGTTCGGTTCGAAATGTTCAAATGTGACAAATTTTGTTCAGCGATGAGGCTCATTTCTGGTTGAATGGCTACGTAAATAAGCAAAATTGCCGCATTTGGAGTGAAGAGCAACCAGAAGCCGTTCAAGAACTGCCCATGCATCCCGAAAAATGCACTGTTTGGTGTGGTTTGTACGCTGGTGGAATCATTGGACCGTATTTTTTCAAAGATGCTGTTGGACGCAACGTTACGGTGAATGGCGATCGCTATCGTTCGATGCTAACAAACTTTTTGTTGCCAAAAATGGAACAACTGAACTTGGTTGACATGTGGTTTCAACAAGATGGCGCTACATGCCACACAGCTCGCGATTCTATGGCCATTTTGAGGGAAAACTTCGGAGAACAATTCATCTCAAGAAATGGACCGGTAAGTTGGCCACCAAGATCATGCGATTCGACGCCTTTAGACTATTTTTTGTGGGGCTACGTCAAGTCTAAAGTCTACAGAAATAAGCCAGCAACTATTCCAGCTTTGGAAGACAACATTTCCGAAGAAATTCGGGCTATTCCGGCCGAAATGCTCGAAAAAGTTGCCCAAAATTGGACTTTCCGAATGGACCACGTAAGACGCAGCCGCGGTCAACATTTAAATGAAATTATCTTCAAAAAGTAAATGTCATGGACCAATCTAACGTTTCAAATAAAGAACCGATGAGATTTTGCAAATTTTATGCGTTTTTTTTTTAAAAAAAGTTCTCAAGCTCTTAAAAAATAACTCGTTATATATATTCTGGATCCTTATACATAGAGAAGTTGATTAAGCGATGTCCGTCTGTCCGTGTTAGTGTGGTAATGTCATTTGCCAAGGCACCAGAAGAGATACAAAAAATTTAAGCACACCAATCTGTCAGGCATAGTTTCGAAAATTTTGATATTACAATTCAGCAACATCGGATCATTCCTTTGGATGCTACGGGCCAAAAACCACGCCCACCTATATTTTTTTTACGTTTTTTTAAAATTTTTTTCGGCTATAATGATTCTGTTTTGCCTTTTTTTTGTCAAATACATATTAGACTGCGACAGGTAGATCGCAAGGAGTGCATACAGATCTCGAGGGATCAATAACCCTCTGCGAGGGGCGATTTTTGTTTGTTTTTAGATTGGTAGGGTTTTCCTGCTTTGATTTGTATTAGAGACCTTAATAGAAAGCAATACGCATAGAGGTAGCCAATGGACCCATAGGGTACCCACTGACAAATAGGAGCAGTTAAAATGAATTTTTTTTTTTGTAAGGATTTCTTTTTGCTTTATTTTGTTCATTCTAACTCTATATAGATTGGAGAAAGGTCCAAAATTTAACAAAAAAATTTCAATCAAATTTAAAAAAAAAAAAATTAAAAAAAATTTAAAATTTTTTTTCAAAAATATTTACAAAAAAATTTACAAAGCATTTTCAAAAAGATATTTTACAGAAAAATATTCTAAAACAAATTTTTTTTAAAAAATTTTCCAAAAAATTTTCGAATAAAATTTTACAAAAAATTTAAAAAAAAATTTTTAAACACAATTTTCGAAAAATTAAAACAAAAATTTCAATATTTCTTTGAAAATGAAAATCATGACTGTAACATAACATATAATTAATATTAAGAATATACATATGTATGAATGTGTGTATATAGAGTAACATATTTTTATTCCCTTCACCACAGGTGGAAAGGGTATATATAAGTTTGTCATTCCGTGTGTAATTTCTACAATATTCATTTCCGACCCCATAAAGTATATATATTCTGGATCCTTATAAATATAGAAGTTGATTAAGCGATGTCCGTCTGTCCGTGTTAGTGTGGTAATGTCATTTGCCAAGGCACCAGAAGAGATACAAAAAATTTAAGAACACCAATCTGCCAGGCATAGTTTCGAAAATTTTGATATTGCAATTCAGTAACATCGGATCATTCCTTTGGAGGCTACAGGCCAAAAACCACGCCCACCTATATTTTTTTACGTTATTTTTAATTTTTTTCGGCTTTAATGATTCTGTTTTGCCTTTTTTTGTCAAATAAATATTAGACTGCGACAGGTAGATCGCAAGGAGTGCATACAGCTCTCGGGGGATCAATAACCCCCTGCGAGGGGCGATTTTTGTTTACCATATATACCATTTAAAAAAAATTTAAATAAAATTTTAAAATTTTTTTTCAAAAATATTTACCAAAAAATTTACAAAGCATTTTTAAAAACATATTTTAGAGAAAAATATTCGAAAAAAAATTTTTTTAAAAAATTTTTACACACAATTTTCGAAAAATTAAAACAAAAATTTCAATATTTCTTTGAAAATGAAAATCATGACTGTAACATAACATATATTTAATATTAAGAATATACATATGTATGTATGTGTGTATATAGAGTAACATATTTTTTTAAATGGGTTTGATTTTTAAATAGATGATATCTCTGTTTTAAAACCTAGGTGCATTAAACACATAGACATCATCAGAATACTGACTACAAACTGTCAAAAATGAAACGTTGTGGCTGTCGTCAACTTAGGCTAATTTCTATTTTATTCAACAAAAGAAAATGTCACAAAATTGCAAATTAAAAATTCATATGCAAAAAAAAGTTTTGGAGGAAATATTTATAATTTTTTGAAAAAGTTTTTTAATTTTATAAAAGCAAAATAAGTATTTCTACAATAATGTCAGAGTTTACGATGTAGCTGTCGGCTTCAGTATCATAGCTGACAACACGGCGACAATTGTAGCAAACGGAACTTGTTTTCATTTGTCTTCTATTTTTTTAACTCATGAATAATGATTTTTTCTCATACGAATTTATTTAAGTAAAAAGTCAACAATATGGATAATGCTGTACATTAGGGTGCCAATTAACTATATGGCAACATTTTTTTTGAGGAATTTGTTTCACGGCACCCCCCAGATTGGTTCGAATTGCTAAAAAAATACTCCCTTCTAAATTTGAGCTCAATCGGATAAGGGGAAATGGTGCCCCTCAGCCGCCCAAAATTTGCAAAATACCTAATTTTTGACTTTGATTGTCTATAACTTCGTTAATGTTTATTTTACAAAAAAAAGTTTTAAGTAAAAGTTATAGATCGAGCTCAGAGGAATAACTTTTGCTCACAAATCTTTTTCGTATCTCTAATATCTACTGAATTAGAAAAAAAAATAAACAAAAAACCATAGTAAATCTATGGTAAATCTATGTTTATCTTGATGATTTTATTTACATACTTAAGTATAGGCGTTACATGGAAAAATCATTGATAAGTTGATATTTTAATGTTATTTGTGGCAATTAGTGTTTTATGGCTTTGTTTTTTGTTATAATTTGTATAGTTAACAAAGAATTTCCTTATTGCAGTTTGGAAAACGTAAACGGTAATCCTTAACAATTTGTAAAATATATTGTTTTTGTTCTTCACTTCTTGATAAAATACCATTATAATCCTGCATTAATTTGACTCCTCTCTCAGCAGTATCGTTCACTACCTTTAAGCCTGAAAGAGTTTTTTTAGCTTCCATAAACTTTTTGTTACTCGGCCATTTTGTAGGAGTTGTTTTTAAAAACTCTTCAGATAATTCAAAACGCTTAAAAAATTGTTTAGTGTTTTCATTCACAAACTGCGCAATACCTTTTTTGATAACGTCATCTACGTTCGAAGTGTATATTAGGGCCTTTTTGCTGTTTACATCAGATTCACTCTTCAAAGCTTTTAACATTTTTTTTTTGGTTTCGACTGGCACATTTTCATCAAAAAATGCTAAAGCAACACTTTCTGTGCCTAGATACCACAGGTGACTGCAAAATTTTTCCAAAGCTATGGTAGCAATTTCACTTTCAACGCTTCGATATTGGCTCAACACTGTAAGAAGCATAAAATCGTGATACGGAGCTTTTATAGGTGAAGGAGCACAAAACCAAGCCTCAACGTACACTTTGACAATAAAAATACAAACATCGCAAAGAGCATTTAGTTCAATTTCTGTTAAAGCGAACTCGTCTCTAAACAAAAATATTTTTAAAGAATATATTGCCTTTGACATCCATCTTGCGTGATGCATAGCGCCTGGGTATCGAAATTTTATACCTGATCGTGTTGGTGTTTTTCCGAGAAATATAAGAGCAAGTTCGATAAATTCCCTATAGTCATCTCGCGGTTGTTTTTCCTGAAGAACATTATTAAGAAAATTTGTAATTCGCTCTATATCACATAAACTAATAGCATTTTTAACTTTCTCATGTTCGATACCGATACTGAAATTGTCAATGTTAACTGATGGCCAACACTTCTGAAATCGTTGAAATATTTGAACATTAGGACCATCTGTCTTGCAAAATTTAGCATCAAAAACGCTTTTAAGAATAATTTCAAACATGTGATGTCTACAAGCCAAATATAACAGATCCCTCTCTAGTGTATTTTCAATTATGGAACAAGTTCCATTGAATCGTCCAGTATTAACTGCTGTTGTATCGAACACCAAAGCTTTTACATAATCTTGTAAACCCCATTCAAAAAGCGATTTGCAAATAGCCTGTGCTTGTGCTCTTCCAGTACCACTCTTCAAAGCAGGTACTTCCAGCAGTTGCTCTACGTTTCCGTCCGATATAATAATTGGAAGTCGGTCGACTTTTTCCTTTCCTTCTAAGGCAGGCAGTAATTTTCCGTCCCAATGGAGACAAACTGCATCTAAATCTTTGGCATTAAATTTATTTTTCAATTCAGATACTCTTTTTGAACGTAGTTTTTGTCTAGCAGCACGAACGGATTCTTTGTTCAAAATAATATTTGTAATATCATGACCCAACGAGTCAGCTGTTGCGGCAATGATATGAACTGCATTTCTATCACTTATTTTGCAAGCATCCAGGGCAGCCGCAAGTTTTTCTGTTATGACCACCATTTTTCCTCTACTTTTCTTTTGAGGAGCAGGAGACGTAACTGCTGGAAAATTGTCATAATTATTCTCCTGATCTGCAGCGAAAGATCTTTCACTTTCTGACGAAAAAGTTAACGGCACACTTTCTAGTAAAAATAGTGTTAAAATGTTAATTAATTTCGAAAAAATATATAATTGTTGTTCAAATTGCTTACCCATTTTGTTTGCTTCAAGCATGCTACGCTCCTTTCTTTGAAATTCTACTTCCTTTCGTTGTTCAATTCTACGTTCTTTTCGTGCTAACTCATGGTCTATACCACACATAAAGCCGGGTCTTCCTTCCTTTCTCTGATTTATTAAAAATGCCTTATCTTCTTCTATGTTTATCATTTCTAATGCATTATCGTGTGCTATATCAAATAAAGCATCTAATGTTTTTAAAAATTCTGCTTCTTTCATTTTTTGATTTTCACTTTTTTGTTTGCAATGTTTTTGCAATGATCTCCACTTTGTGTATAGTTCTTCTAATTTGACAATACAGTGCTTTAGTTCTTTTATTGGAATCCTAGCTTTTTCCCAGAACGTTATAACATCTTTTACGGTTTTTTTGGAACTCTCGCGTAAATTTAGCTTTTTAATGCGAATATGAAAAAAAAGAACCTTCATCACTTCCCTATTAGATGGTAATTTATTTCCACTTAAATTATTATAATAACAACCAATCAAATAAATGTGATCGCGTAATTTTACAGACATCTTATTATTACTTTTTTTAATTCACTTGAGTACGTCTAGTTTAAAATACTTATTGCAAATGAAATCAAAACATAAATGCCGTGTTGTTAGTAAAGGTAATAATCAAAATACGTCGTATTGTGAGTAAACTAACGGTAATATAAAAAAAGACAACAACAATACTTGTAAGTTGCAATTCAGTTGAGCCAACTTTTCATAAAAAATTTTTCGTTTTTGTCTTTTGAACTTTACGTTCGCACAAATTCTGTATGAAACTTTTGTGATTTTGTTCTCTTTACTTTTAACGATTAAAAGAACAAAACGAATTTCAGAGTACAATCAGGGTTTCCCCTTTTATTTCTCTTGCCCTTAATAGTAACCCGTTCGGTATAAATTCGGGAATTCCCGGCATTTCTTTAATATACTACTAAAATTCTTACCTGACTAACTCAATTCATCATATTCTTATTGAAAAAATTTACTCTAAATCAATGAAGATACATTTTTTAACAATAAAAAATATTAGAAAAAGAAAACAAAAAAATAGTTGCTACATATAAAATAAAAATATCAATGCATTAATTTTTATTTCAAGTAACGACTAAACTTAGCTATATGAAAGCACCCATATAAACATATGAATAAATCTATGGTTTTTTGTTTATTTTTTTTTTAATTCAGTAGATATTAGAGATACGACAAAGATTTGTGAGCAAAGGTTGTTCCTCTGAGTTTGATCTATAACTTCTACTTACAATTTTTTTTTGTAAAATAAATATTAACGAAGTTATTGCCAATCAAAGTCAAAAATTCGGGATTTTGCAAATTTTGGGCGGCTCAGGGGCACCATTTCCCCTTATCCGATTGAGCTCAAATTTAGAAGGGAGTATTTTTTTAGCAATTCGAACCAATCTGGGGGGTGCCGTAAAACAAATTCAAACTTTGAAAAATAACTGGCACCCTACTGTACATGTTATAAATATTTATTTATTTAGTTTTGTGTTTAATTTCTGTTAAAACTTTAATCTGTTGAATGATTTTGTCTGCATTTTATGGCAAATTGTTTGATCATGTTAACAAGCACTCACTCACTCATTCACTCGTATCAAATCAATGTTAAGCAAGCGCCAGAGCCACTCGTTCGTTATACATTTATCGTCAAATTGTTGTCTTTTGCTGTTTGTTGCTGCGCTGTTTGACTGGCTGGCTGGTTGCCTACCCAGTTGACTCTTGACTTGGCTTGGCTTTAGTTGATTTGATTACCCTACACCTAAATGCTAATATTTGATTCAATTTCTTTTTTTTTTTTTTTTGCTTTTGTTTGTGTGACCGCCCACATGCTGCCGTTTTAAATTAAGATTCCATTTTTTTATGGTTACCGATTTCAAAGGTAGTTTTTTTACCTTTTTAGGGTTCCGTACACAAAGTGTAAAAACGCAACCCTATTGTTTTTGCTACAATGTCTGTCCGTCTGTCAGCGCCTTTGATCTCTGGAACCGTAATAGGTAGACTCTTGAAATTTACACAGATAATGTATAGCTGTTGCCGCTATAGGAACAAATACTAAAACTTATAGGGTGTTCCGAAAGAGAGGTGTTATTCACGAATATGAACCTATTTCGTGAACTGTAGGTGGGATACACTTGAAATTTACAAACAGTAATTAATTAAGATCTGGTAACCCTAACATGAAGGAGTAAAAATTTACATTGTCTGTGGATAATATTAAACAAAATAAATTTAAACTCAACAATCAATAAACATTTGTGCAAATAATAACATAAAAAAGTGCAGGTGTTAATTAACAAAAGATATATTAAGTTCATACGTGAATTAAAATACATATGCATATAGAAAAAACAAAAACTTTAAGCGCGTGTTCAGTGAAAATTTTCTTCAAAATAAATTATTATTATGCCACCTAAAATCAATACGGATAATTTTTCTGCCCAATTGCAAAAGGGTATTGAACAGATAAATAATAATTTAGAGGATAAATTTCAAGCTCATCGCAAATTTACTGAAGAACAAATATCAAGAGCCATGTTGAACTTTGAGGTTAAGATTGACGACATGCTGTCTAAAATCAAACAAGAAGTAGGTGCTGAAATAACCAACATTAAATCAGACGTTCGTCACTGCTATGAATTTATTAAACAGATTGATAAAAGTACATCAAACAAATTCATTGAACTAGAAAAATCCAATAATATGCTGATTAGACGAATAAACCGTCAAAACATTATTATTACCGGGCTACCTGCGGCACTTCCTAACCTGGTTGTCACTATTTTGAAACCTGGTGCACTTTATGATGTTCCTCTGGTTGAAAATGATGTTAATCAGTGCTTATATATGAAACACTCCAAAGAAGTATTTGTAAAATTTAATTCCACTGTTATGAGGGATAAACTGATGAAAAAATATTTTATTGATCGTGCATTGACTCTAAATGAATTGATAGGTGGTGAACTCAAAGAAGGAGTATTTTTAAACGACCATCTAATACCTATGGCAAGTAAGCTGTGTTTCATCTGCCGCAAGCTAAAATAAATTAGTCAAGTGCGAGTTAGACTCACACACGTAGGGTTCCGTACTATGTTCAGTATAATTTAAAAATTCGAGTTGTTTATTTCTTTATGTCTTATGGGACACCCTTAAATTTTAAAATTAAAGTAATATTCGCGAAAATTGCATCATAATTAGAACACCCTTTAAATTTTAATATTTTATTGATTTTATAGCGGCCATGGTAATACACTTTCTATTAAAATATCAGGAGCCTACCTTTTGCGGTTAAAAAATAAGGTAATATTCGTGAAAAACACGTTACTAATGGACACACTTCAATTTTAAGTATTTGTTATAGCGGCCGAAGTAACACATCTACTGTAAACATTTCAAAAGGGTATTTATTACGGTTTATAAAATCTTGTCACTGTCGGAGCACCCTTTAATTTTATTATTCAATATAGTGGCCATGGCAACTTCCTTTCTATAAATATATTAAGAGTCTACTTATTGCGATTAAAAAATAAGTCACTATAAGGAAAAACATGTCACTGTCGGAACACCCTTCAATTTTTAGTAATTGTCATATCGGCCGTGGCAACACATCTTCTGTACAAAATTTCAAGAATCTACCTGTTACGGTTCAAGAAATAAGGCTTTATACATGCAAATCACGTTACTGGCGGAAAACCCTTTAATTTTTATTTTTTGTTATAGTGTTATAGTTATACACCTCCTGTAAAAATTTCAAGATTCCACCTATTCATTCAAAACTTAGGAATATACATGCAAATCACGTCACTATTGGAACACCCTTTAATATTTAAGTTCAATTTTGTATACTTATTTATAAAACAAACATAGTTTTAATTACAGTCTGCAAATTTAAGTGGTTTCCTCTTACAGCTCAAAAAAAAAGATATAAACGTAAATAACACGTCACTTTTGGAACACCCTACGTTTTAGTATTTTTTGCTATTGTAACAGCAGTTATACACTTTTGGTAAAATTTTCAAGAGTCTACCTATTATAGTTCAAAACTTAGGCCTTACACATACAAAGCACACCACTATCGGAACACCCTTTAATATTTAAGTTTATTTTTTTAGACTTGTTTATAAAGCAAACTAAGTTTTAATTACTGTTTGTAAGAAATAAACACATATTCGTAAATAACACCTCTCTATCGGAACACCCTATAAGTTTTAATATTTTTTGCTATAGCGGCCATAGTTATACACCTTTGGTAAAATTTTCAAGAGTCTACCTATTATGGTTCAAAACTTAGGCTTTATACATGCAAATCACTCCACTATCGGAACACCCTTTAATTTTTAGGTTTATTTTTTTCAGACTTGTTTATATAGCGAACTAATTTTAATTTAGTGCTTGCATATTTTTAGTGTTCAAGAAATAAGCTCATATTCGTGAATAACACCTCGCTATCGGAACACCCTATAAGTTTTAGTATCTGCTAGTATAGTGGTCACAGTTATATACTTTCTGGGAAAATTTCAAGCGCCTTCCTATTACGGTTCAAAACTTAGGCCTTATACATGAAAATCACACTACTATCGGAACACCCTTTAATTTTTAGGTTTATTTTTTTATACTTGTTTATATAGCGAACTAAGTTTTAATAACTGCTTACATATTTTTTGTGTATGACTCCTACAGCTCAAGAAATAAACACATATTTTTGAATAACACCTCTCTATCGGAACACCCTATAATTAAAATTATACACCTTCTGTAAAAATTTCAAGATTCTACCTATAATGATTCAAAACTTAGGCCTTATAAATTTAAATAACACCACTATCGGAACACCCTTTAATTTTTAGGTTTATTTTTTAGACTTGTATATAAGGCGAACTACGTTTTTATCACAGTTTGTAAATTTTTGGTGTATGCCTCCTACAGTTCAAGAAATAAACACATATTCGTGAATAACACCTCTCTATCGGAACACCCTATAAGTTTTAATTTTTTTTTGTTATTGCGGCCATCGCTATACACCTTCTGTGAAAATTTCAAGAGTCTACCTAGTATGGTTCAAAACTTATGCCTTATACATGCATTTCACACCACTATCGGAACACCCTTTAATTTTTATTTTTTTATACTTGTTTATATAGTGAACTCAGGTTTAATAACTGTTTTTAAATTTCAAGTGTATCCCTCCTACAGTTCAAGAAATAAACACATTTTCGTAAATAACACCTCTCTATTGGAACACCCTATAAGTTTTAGTATTTGTTGCTATAGCGGCAACAACTATACACCATCTGTGATAATTTCAAGAGTCTACCTATTACGGTTCCAGAGATAAAAGGCGCTGACAGACGGACAGACGGACAGACATTGTAGCGAAAACAATAGGGTTTCGTTTTTACACTTTGTGTACGGAACCCTAAAAAGGCAATAAAATCAAAAACTTTAAATTCAACAATGGGGATATGCCAACTGCAGCAATAACAACAACTGATGGAGTGGTCATGAAGCTGAATCTACATGAACTCGTAGAAAATTTTCCAGAATTTGCGAAAATATAATGATCTAAATCACCTATTACTGTATGTATCTTGACCTATGTATAAACATATGTATGTACATATGTACATACATATAAGTCTATATCAGCACACAAATTGTTTTTTCTCATGAATTTTATTTATCTTTTCTTCCGCTTCTTCTTAATATTAATAACTGTCATAAGCAATCATTTATCATTTCTTACAAACTTTCATTTTCTACTTCTTAATCTTCTTTTTGTACCTTTACTTTATTTTTCCACTTTATATTTAATTAGTAATTTATTCCTTTTCATACATTTTTCATACTCATGCTTACAATAACTACTTAGTTATGTTCGTACATATGTTTGTATATAATTCTTTTTTGTTTTGATTCCTAACAAATTGCACTTAGCAAGGCGAATATTATAAATTCGCTTCTAATCAGCTGTGATTAGTGTGGCCAGAATAATTAACAAAATATTGTAATCTTAGAATAATTCATGATTTAACGTTGTTGTACTTTTTTGGGAATTTATTGCGCTTATAAATTCAAGCTATTTTTAACTTTAAATAGGAATATAAATTATAAATTAATTCAAATAATAAACTAGACACACATATATTATGTAAAGAATTTTTTTGGAAAAATTGAAAAGCTGCCAGTGGCATAAGTTCTGTTTTATAGTTTTTTAATCTAACTTAAACACAAAAATCTTAATATGTTTACACAACTTTATAAAATTGTGCAGATATTTAAAATGTAATTTTTAAATATTTAATATTAATATATATTTAATCGTTTTTTTATTTCAAATTAAAAAATATAATTCCAACTAAAAATTATGAAATTATAATTTGATCATTTAAATGCATCTTTCTGGCAACGCAAACAGTGGAAGAAGGAGAATGAATATCAATTACTTCAGTGTATTTTTAACATCGCATCTCTACAACAATGACTTTTTAGTTCGTCATACTCCATATCTGGATACTTATTTTCTCGTTTCTATCTATGGAGTTTTACATTCATAAATGATGAGAATTTTAGCTCGTGCCATTGGTGGCTTTACATAGTGTCTACAACTGGGAAAGATCTGGTCTGGGTCGGGCTTCATATTTTAATTAAGAGGAAGATAAGTAAATGCATTTTTAAATATACGTATTTTTGTACTTATATTTTTTATCTAAATATATATATATATATATATATATATATATATATATATATATGTATATTTTAATTTTATAACTTTTTTAATTATTATGTAGCATTAAGTTGCATTTATGTTTATAATAATGTGGTACAAAATTTTTGTTTATATCATTGTCGACAGTCGTGATAAAAAAGGAATTGTAAAATATTATGATTACATATTTAGATTTTTATTTACGGCTTCCATTTGCGACCTTACAACATGGATTCAGCTAGTGCGAATCTTGGGCCTATTGTTAGCGATGCGCAAGACATTAAACGTTATTTGTATGACCCCTTGTCTAGTTTAAATGTTGGTCATTCCAACTGTCAAAGTATAAAACCATCTAATTTATCCGGTAAGTTTAATGAATTAAGTAATATGATTCAAGGATCGTCATTTGATATATTTGCAGTCTCTGAGACTTGGCTTAAACCCCATGTCTCCAGTAATTCTGTAGACATAACGAATTACAGTTTTTGCAGAAATGATCGACAAGAAGGGAGGGGTGGTGGTGTAGGTATCTATGTATCACGTAAAATTCAATACAGACCAGTCCCCGTAGTATCACACTTTGGTGAGTGTGAAGTTCTTTTTATTGAATTTAATGTTAACGCTATCACTGTTTTATTTGGAGTTGTTTATTTACCAACAGGCAATTTAGATATTTTTGAACACACGGTAGGCGATATTTTTGAAAAGTATGATAACGTAATAGTCGTTGGTGATTTCAGTAAAAATTTATTTCATCTCACAAATTCTAATAGTTTTCGATCCCTATGCGAACGCCTAAACTTATCTATTGCTCATAACAATTTACCCACTCATTATGATGTTCAACATGATTCAACATCGCTTTTAGATATTTTTCTTATTAGTATCCCATCTACTTTAAACAAAACGGATCAGGTCCAATGCCCATTTCTTTCTCACCACTCGTTAATTTTTGCTTCATTTATCTTTGGTCCTGTTCGTAATCTATTAAGTGACAATAATTATGTACAATATCGCAACTATTCCCTAACCAATATGGACGGTATAATTTCTTATTTGTCGAATTATGACTTTTCTTTTTTTTACAATTCTAATGATGTGAACTCCCAAGTTTCAGAACTAGAATCGTTAATTTCAGAATTGTTTACATTTGTTCCGGTATGCACATTCAATACTAAAAGAAAAAAGATAGAGTGGATGAAATCCAGAGAGATTGTATATGCAAGATCTCTTAGAGATATTGCTTATAAAGCTTATATGAGAAATAGGACTGATGATAATTGGAAAATCTTCTGTAAGCTTAGAAATAATGCAAAGAAAATTATTCGCAAAGTTAAAAAAGGCTATTTTTCGAAAAAATTTGAGAAAATGGACACCAAAGAAATGTGGACCTATTTGAAAAACGCTGGTTTAAAAACATCTTATCATACAGAGGCTGAATTGGATGCTAACGCAATAAACGACTACTTTTGTGCAAATTTAAATCCACATTCCAGTAGAGATTTTGATTTCGGCAAGATGCTATCTGATCATCAACGGGGAGGTTTCTCTTTTATGCGTATTTATATTTCTGATCTTTATATAGCGTTTGAAAAGATTAAATCTAATGCTTGTGGTGTAGATGGAATACCATTCAAATTTTACAAATTGGTTTTTCCCTTACTGGCAAGTCACATTTTACATTTATTTAATTCAATTTTAACAACGTCAACTTTTCCAAATAGATGGAAATGTGCGAAGGTTATTCCGCTTCCAAAAACTGGGTCAGATGTAGGTTTAGCAAACTTGAGACCAATAAGTGTTTTGCCTGCGTTATCAAGAGTTTTTGAGCATGTTTTACAAGAGCAAATTTGTCAATACATCTCTCAGTACTCATTACTAAATGACAGGCAAACTGGTTTCCGAAAGAATTGCAATACGTCTTCTACACTATTGGGCATCACTGAAGCGATAAGAAATAGTATTGACGCAAATCAAACTTGTATTTTAGTTTCCTTGGACTTGTCCAAGGCGTTTGATCGCATTGATCATATTAAAATGATTAAAAAGCTTATGGAATTGGGATTCACTCGATTACCTTGTCAATTTATGCAATCCTATTTATGTGGACGTGAGCAGTTTGTCAAATTCAATGATAGTCAATCCCGTTTGAGACATATAAATTCTGGTGTGGCCCAATGCTCACTCGCACCATTACTATTCTCAATGTACATGAACGATTTATTTTGTTCAAGTGGATTGGAATTGTGTGAAGCCTTTGCGTTTGCAGATGACATTCAACTTCTATTTTTTGGAGAACGTTCATCTAACACACTTCAGACAGTAGTTAATAATACTTTAAGTGCAGTAGAAACGTGGATGATATCAAATAGTCTTTCAATAAATTCGTTAAAGACGAAGGTCATGAAATTCAGTGGATCAACTTCTCAAGATTTTATAGTACAAGTTAATGGTGAGCGCATTAAATGTGTTGATCGAATAAGAATTTTAGGTGTAATACTTGATGATAAACTTAGTTACACCTTTCATATAAACAAAATTTATTCAAGTGCTAGTTTTACACTCAGGCGTTTTTATTCTCTCAACGTATATTTGCCATTCCATGTAAGATATAAACTGGCGCATGCTTGGAAGTTTTTTGGCGTACTTCTAGTGTCAATATAAGAAGGATTGAACTTTTAACTAACAAAATTATACGATTTGTATTTCAACTAAGGCGTCGTGATCATATATCTATATACGCTAAGCAATTTCTGAAGTGTTCATTTGCAAATTTCCTAAAAATAAAACTCCTTTTAAGCTTTTACAAACTTATGAAACATTCAACTCCTACGTTTTTAATTCAACGAATTCAATTTATTCATTCTTCAAGGAATCTAAAAATCTCTATACGTAGAATATACACTTCCTTCCTTGAAAAATCATTTATTGTTCAAACAGCTCGTTCATGGAACCGATTACCAGCCTCATTAAGATCATTTCATTTTTTTGTAGCAGTCTATTACAAAAGGCTGATTGAGTATTTTAATAATACTTAAATTCTGTTTTTGTTCGATTATGTTGCTAACATTGGGCTTAAGTTTTTTTTTTCTAACGCACTATTTTTATTTTATAATTTTTTATAGTCGTAAATTGATGCCGTGTATAGGGAACATGTATATTAATTTTAAATGTTAACTTAGGGTTATTTTCATATAAAATAATAACTTGAATTGTAATATTTAATTTTGGCCAAATGAAGGCTTGTATTATTACAGAATTTTAACTAAATAAATAAATAAAACTTAGTTCGCTATATAAACAACTATAAAAAAATAAAAGTAAAAATTAAAGGGTGTTCTGATTTGCATGTATAAGGCCTAAGTTTTGATCCATAATAGATAGATGCTTGCAATTTTCACAGAAGGTGTATAGCTGTGGCCGCTATAGTAGCAAATACTAAATCTTATAGGGTGTTCCGATAGAGAGGCGTATTTCACGAATATATGCTCTTCAACTGCAGGAAGAATACACTAAAAATATGCAATCAGTAATTAAAACTTAGTACGCTATATAAACAAGTCTAAAAATAAACTTAAAAATCAAAGGGTGTTCCGATAGTGGTGTGATTTGCATGTATAAGGTCTAAGTTTTGAACCATAATAGGTAGACTCTTGAAACTTACACAGATGCTGTGTAACTGTAGCCACTATAGCAACAAATACTAAAACTTATAGGGTGTTCCTAAAGTGACGTGTTATTTGCGTTTATGTCTTCATTTTTTGAGCTATAGGCGGCAACCACTTAAAATTTGCAGACAGTAATTTAATCTATTTTCGCGTTATAAGAAAGTATACAATATTAAACCTAAAAATTAAAGGGTGTTCCGATAGTGACGTGATTTAAACGTATGGCCTAAGATTTAAACGATAATAGGTAGACTCTTGAAGATTTCGAGTTTAAAAAAGTTGAAGATATCCGAACTATTAATTTTGTTGAAGAAAAATATGACGAAGGACTTGCTAAGTGGAAGGCCACAGAATTTCGTAAATTTTTGCTGTATACAGGTGTTTTAGTTTTGAAAAATAATGTTAGTGACGATTTTTATTACACTTTTTTACTATTGCACTGTGCTATAAGGCTATTGTCTTGTCCAAAAAATTTTCAAAATAACATCCAAGCAGCAGAAGAATTGTTGAAACTCTTTGTTGAAAATTCCAGTGTCGTTTTTGGTCCACAAAGTGTTACCTATAATGTTCACAGTTTGCTTCACATATGTGCATGCGTCAGGCAGCACGGCTTGTTGTATAACTTTTCTGCATATGATTTGGAAAACCACTTGCAAATAATTAAAAAAGATGTTCGCAAACCGACTGCTATTCTGCAACAATTTCACGAAAAAAATTTTCTTCGAAATTTGATAGATGAGTCAAAAACTTTAGGATTGAAAGAAAAAAATGGAAATGTTTATGGCTATTTATGTGATGAATACTTTTTATGTGATAAACCTCCAAATAACATATGTCTTGTAATGTCTTTTACGCCTTTCACAATTACAAGCTTCAAAAGAGAAGAGAATAATGAAACTTTTGTAATAGGACAACGTTTCAAAAATATTAGTCCATTTTTTGAAGAACCATTAAACTTATTATCAGTATTAGGCATATGTACTGCTGATAGTAGATGAAACATAGAAAATCTTTAATAATAATACTATTCACTGTAAACTTCTGTCATTGCCCTTTGAAAACAAAGATATTTTAATGCCAATTCTTCATACCTGCACTTTAATCTATTTATCGAAATAAAAGAAAAGCAAATGTATGTTTTGTTATTTTAAATTTCAAAACTTCTAATTGCATGTCTGAAAGGTTATACTTTTTTACGAAATGAACAATACAAAGTTTAATTTGAATTAAAAAAAAATAGAAACTAAACATGCATATGCAAAAAAACTTAATTAACATAAATAAGTAAAAAAAAAAAATATTGAATATAAAACAAGTAAAAGTGCTATATTCGGCCGTGCCGAATCTTCTATACCCTTCACCACGGTGATTTTATTTATACAGACATGTACAGCATTATCCATATTGTAAAGAAATAGAAGACAAATGAAAACAAATTCCGTTTGCTACAATTGTCGCCGTGTTGTCAGCTACTTAATGATATTGAAGACGACAGCTACATCGTAAACTCTGACATTGTTGTAAAAATACTTATTTTGCTTTTATAAAATTAAAAAACTTTTTCAAAAACTTTTAAATATTTCCTCCAATACTTTTTGTTTGTATATGAATTTGTAATTTACAATTTTGTGACATTTTCTTTTGTTGAATAAAATACAAATTAGCCTAAGTTGACGACAGCCACAACGGTGGTCGTGTAGCCATGTAGCTTTGCTGGCTTCAAAAGAATCGTTTATCTATAAACGTGTGTATTTTATTTTTGACAGTTTGTAGTCGGTATCCTGATGATGTCTATGTGTTTAATGCACCTAGGTTTTAAAACAGAGATATCATCTATTTAAAAATCAAACGCATTTAAAATAAAAATCAAACGCATTTAAAAAAATATGTTACTCTATATACACACATACATACATATGTATAATCTTAATATTAATTATATGTTATGTTACAGTCATGATTTTCATTTTCAAAGAAATATTGAAATTTTTGTTTTAATATTTCGAAAATTGTGTGTAAAAATTTTTTGTAAAAATAATTTTTTAAAAATTTTTTGTAAAATTTTATTCGAAAATTTTTTGGAAAATTTAAAAAAAAAAATTTTTTTAATATTTTTCTATAAAATATATTTTTGAAAATGTTTTGTAAATTTTTTTGTAAAATTTTTTTTTTTTGAAATTTTTTAAAAAATTTTTTTTTTAAATTTTATTGAAATTTTTTTTTGTTAAATTTAGGACCTTTCTGCAGTCTATATTGAGTTAGAATGGTCAGACTAAAGCAAAAAAAAAAATCCTTACAAAAAAAAAATTCCTCATATTGACACATGGGGGGTCCTTTTCACTGCTCCTATTTATCAGTGGGTACCCTGTGGGTCCATTGGCTACCTCTATGTGTATTGCTTTCTATTAAGGTCACTAATACAAATCAAAGCAGAAAAACCGTACCAATCTAAAAACAAACAAAAATCGCCCCTCGCAGGGGGTTATTGATCCCCCGAGATCTGTATGCACTCTTTGCGATCCAGCTGTCGCAGTCTAATATTTATTTGAGAAAAAAAGGCAAAACAGAATCATTAAAGCTAAAAAAAATTTAAAAAAAAACCTGAAAAAACGTAAAAAAAATATAGGTGGACGTGGTTTTTGGCCCGTAGCCTCCAAAGGATAATCCGATGTTGCTGAATTGCAATACCAAAATTTTCGAAACTATGTCTGACAGATTGGTGTGCTTAAATTTTTTGTATCTCTTCTGGTGCCTTGGCAAATGACATTACCACACTAACACGGACAGACGGACATCGCTTAATCAACTTCTCTATGTATAAGGATCCAGAATATATATACTTTATGGGGTCGGAAATAAATATTGTAGAAATTACACACGGAATGACAAACTTATATATACCCTTTCCACCTGTGGTGAAGGGTATAAAAATTAAAATGGAAAAAAGCCGGAAAATCTGAAGACACTAAATGCTTTCGGTGAACTTTTAAATTGTAAGTATAAAATAATAACAAATGCCTAGTTTTTTATGATATAACTTTGTTTTTTAGATTGTACCAAAAAAACCCCATGCTCGCTCTGCTTCCAACTTAAAGGTGGGTTGGTAAAAATTTACTTCATAACTTTTCATACCAATAACATTATTTATGTTACAGAAATGATCGGCAAACAAAATCAATTGTTTGACGGGATGATAGCTGGTCAAAAAATTTTAAAAGAACAATTATAAAAATTGCAAGGTAGTTTTTAATGTTAAAGATTTTTGCTTATTAACGATCATCATTAAGTGCTTGTTGATTTTAATATTTTCAGCAACAATAGAACATCAAAACAAATTAATAGTGGAAATGTTGGCCGACCACAAAATTTATCTACAAACACTCAACAAAACTCGCCAAAGTATTACTAGTTAACAAATACATTTCCACTTGGCTGGAATAGGCGAAGCTAACGAAGAAAAATATGTAACTATTATTGAAAACTGTTAAATTAAAAATAATATATTGTCCAATTATCTATTTTTCAGATATCTGCTGTAAAATATTTAATTGATGGAAACGCGATTAAAAATTTAGAACGCATTTTTTCCAGAGAACTGTGAATGATGTATAACACGGACGGGATCTGTGGAAAAAAAGAGTTTGAAAGAATATAAAAACATATACGAAATTGTTATAGGTAAGGATTTTTATTACAAAATATTTTTTTCTTTTAATAAATAAATCTACTTCAGCTTCAATAGGTAACTACTCCTCCGATGCTAAGAAAGAATTTAGGTCAGCACTACAAGTAGTAAAGAAGCGGCAATTTTGCTTTATTGGGGAAAAAACCAAGAAAATATCGAAAACCTTAATAAAAGTAGAAGTAAACTTAAATATAAATCTAAGCGATATAAGTACAAACTAGTATTTAGTACAACTAGATCTTTAAATACTTGAAATCCCAAAATATTTTTAGTTAATTTAAAACGCATCATAATGTAAATATGTTCCTTGGTTGGTTTTTTTATACACTTTTGAAATGAATAAATAATGTTTTTAATAAATCAAAAAATAAACAACTTTGATGTAAAATTTTATTTTTGGTGTTTAATGGAGCAGTAGAATAGAGTAGCTTGAAAACCTCCGGGGTGTTTCATAGAGTAGTGATTTGGAGTAGTTTTAAAACAAACCCTCTGGGGTGTTCCATCGTGTAGTGCCATAGAATAGTTTTGAAACTACTCTCATGTAATGCAAAGCTGGGTTATATGTTCCAGCCCTAGAACATCGTAATGTTAAATGTATCATGTTTTCTCTATACACCTGGGTTACCTTTGGACTAGTCCTAGTCCATTATGGAGCATAATTTACATGCGTGTATGGACTAGTCGCGTTGTCTGCAGGGATATCAATGAGACTGTTGTTAACATATGCTTGTCACTGCTTGCAATTTCTGTTTATTCCTATGATTCACAAAAGCAATGAATCAGTATGAGTGTTTTGAATGGTTCGTAAAAGAAGCTGCTGACAAATATTTTACAGAAGATTTTTATTTTAATATGAGAAAAATTATTATATTGTTATTTATTTATTTATTAATGATTATATAAAACAGTAAATTAATTTATATAACATAAATATACGAGTAGGAGAATCTAGGACGTCAATATATAAATAAATCGTTATACATATGTATATATATACATATATATACACTTATTATAAAAGTAACAAAATTAAGTAAAATAAAAAAGTAAATGAAATTATCTATTAGTCATATTTATAAACTGAATTCATGAAAAGTAAATTATTTACAGTTTTCGAACCAATGCGGTTACACTTTTCTATTATGATGTTACTTGCAGCTGAAAACGCGTACTCGAAAGCCGCACTACTTGTAGAAATGCTTAGAATTTGTTGTGCAAGTTTATGTTATTTTACCGGTGTTTATAAATACCTGCTGAAGCAAATAATTTTAGAGGAAGTTTTGAATTATTTTCATAATTATATATTGTAATCAATTTACGCAAATTTACACAAAAAAAATGTGTGTTGGTACACACCAGAGATCGTAGAAATGTGCAAGAAATTTTAATGGATACCTTAAAAACACTATACACCTTCTATACATTGAAGGCATTGCCTTTCTTTCGGCATGTACATCCGATATTAATGTGTGCCTATGACTGTATTTGTGTACATCTTGTGTATATGCTTTAGCAAGCAAACACATGGGTGGTTATATTAGTTTTTTTTGTGTAACTTTTGAACTAGAGACATAAAAGTGATATTGAGTATTTATTTATTTTTATTATTGTACAAAAAAAGTCCGAAGGACCGAGTTCAATTTTATTAATTTCAATATCAAATTAAAAGTTTGTACTGATTTACACTTATTTTCACCAAAGCGAAGTATTAATAAAAGTATTTTTTTTTAATATTATTTAAAACATAAAATAATCTATATTTTAAATTGAAATCTCTAATACAATTCCTTAGAAAGAAGTAAAATTTTCATTAATTGTTTTTTCTACTTTGAGAAAAAAACTAACCAAATTTAAATAAAAGTACAAACAACCAAAAACGGCAACGCTGTTTGATTTTACTGCGCACACACACATTTATCTTATGAAGTTACAAAACAAATTCAATGGTATCTTCACCACGAATGTGTATGCACATTATGTACACATTTAGATATAATGCACAGAAGTGGACACTCAAGAGTTATTCGTGTATAAAGTGAGTCATGCATACATTTTTCAATGTATTTTTTTCGATGTCAATTGTGTGTATAGAGGATAAAATTTGTACACTAAATTAATCTCTGGTACACACCTCTACCTGGAAAAGATACAAAAGAAATATTTAATATCAAGACATGTAGTTTAATGGCATTCATTAAGAGGAACAAATCTAGTTTACGGACACATCATACAAATTGAATTGTGTAAAATTTAATTTTAAGCAAAAAATGTAAAATGAAAATTTTGTCGGCGATGCTTAGTTTCGGAGTTGCGGACCCCCAAAATTTCTATGTAAAGTTTTATATATATCGACTATTTTATGACGGAATGAGGCAATATGGGCAACATTGGAATGGTAATTAAAAGTTCTATCCAATTAAATTAAAATTATTGATAAAAATTAACAAAAAAATCAAGTGGGCAAAAAAAAATTCAATAGTTTTTAGTCGAAATCAATTAATTCCTCATCATCATCTTCATCCTCAAGTAACTTCTTACTTCATCTAAATTATTATTTAAATTTAAAGGATTATACATATTTCTAACTTAAGATTTTCTGCAATAACCAATACCGGCTGCACTAACTAAAGATTTTCTGCATAGCCGGTCTTCGGCTGGGCGCAAGGATTTTCTCCTCTATGGAATAACCAACACCGGCTTCGCTAACTAAAGATTTTCTGCATAGCCGGCTTTCGGCCGGGCGCAATGATTTTCTCCTCTATGGAATAACCAACACCTGCTTCGCTAACTAAACATTTTTTACATAGCCGGGCACAAATAATTTTTTAGCTCGCATTTTTTTTTTTAATAATTTTACTTTAGTTGGATAGTACTTTTAATTACCATTCCCACATTGCTTCATTTCACCATAAAATAGTCGAGATATACCAAACTTTATATATAAACTTTGGGGGTCCGTAACTCCGAAACTAAGAGTCGCCGACAAAATTTTCGACAATAAAGTATAAATAATTGCTTTATACTTTATTGTCGAAAAACCCACAATTTGTTTACCTTACTATAATTTTCTCATTTAATTCATAAAATATTATTTCAAAAATAGAATACGAGTACATGAATTCCAGGAATACTTGCATTCTGTTCTTTCAATTGAATTTTATGTTCATAATTAGGCTATTTGCGTATGCAAATAAACCATTTGTGGCAGGTAAAATAATTTTAAACGAATGTAGTTAATCCAGTTGAGTTATTACTTCACAAGAAAAAGTTTACATATTTTTTTAATATATTCTTTTATTTACAATTTACAATATATTATTTACAATATTTACAATATTTTACAATATTTACAATATGTACAATATTGTACATATATACAAGATAATTAACAATTAGCTCCGAAATGGCAAATCCAGTACATGGAATCTTTTCAGTCTTCTTAATTCTTCTGTATCATCAAGTAGTGCAATAGCCAATGGGTTGATATGATTACTTAACCTTCCTAGATAGTTTTCACTGAATCTTCTAATTTCATCTATAATCTTTGGGATAAGGAGATCATCATGAATCGATTTATTTGATACAAACCAAAGTTTACATATAAACAAAAAAATGTCTTGCATCCAAATGCAAAAATTTTTTTTAACATATGCTAAAACTGTTTTCCTGTACTTTCAACATACATACATACTTTAAACATGTCTTATTAGTCATAAAATTTTTCACAAAAAAATGTAATTTTTGTGAAGTACTTCTGTATATGACATTATTTTAACACATACTTGAAATTATTATTTTATTATACTGTCCACTAATTTTACCAGTAATAGGTATAATAATCTTAAAATAATAATTGTTTTTCATAAAAATTGGACCCAATTTCCACTTTCTTTAAATATGTAGATGTTTCAATATTTTTTATAACAGAATTGCAGCCATACATAAAAATTATAACATTCTTTTTCGAACGCTGGTCAATGTAAGGTGCTTTTGTGAGTTATTTGAGTGTTCTGCAAAAAAATCGAACAACAGCAAGTAATTTTTACACTCTTTCGCTAACAGCACATAAAAAGCAAGAGTGAGTAAATAACAGTTTCCTATTTTCCAAAATAACAATATGCAAATAAACTATTTATGCATGCAAATAAAATTTCAAAACATTTTTTTATTAAAAAAAATATATAATTTTATTCTTATTCTTATTTATTTATTCTTTGACTTTCTTGTTTAGAGTCTAACTTAGAACTAACTTTTTTAAAAATCAAGAAGCACAACTTTTATTAAACCTTACGTTGTATTTTTTGTCAATAATGCAATCCGTTGTTTCAATTAAAAGCAAAGGTTTAAGATTACAACAAAAGGTGTGAGAAATAAATGTTGCAGACCCTAAGTCAGCAAAAACAAGTTGCAGGTGTTCCTTTGTGTTGTGGGAAAATAGATTAAGTATTTTTAATAATATTCTTTTAAGGGATGTGACCTTAACTCCTCCCCTTGTAAAATTAATCAATCAATAATTGTTAAAATGTTGGTAATTCATTAGCGCTACAAAATTTTTTTATTAGATTCTTTGAAACTTGATGATCCGTTTTCTTTTCAACTTCTTTTTCAACCGTTGTTTTGTTCTTTATATCAGATCTTCATTTTAGTTTGATGAATATTACGCAAATTAAAATTATTACCATAATAGATAAACTGATATTTGTTGAAAAAATTAAATAGCTTTTAGTTCATATTGAATTTATTTCATCTATATTATTTATTTGAAGACCTTTCATCATTTCAAGTGATAAGACTTCCTCTACTATTGATTTATTAGATGATAGCTGAAGTACAGCTGGCAGCGGTTTTAAGAATGAAACTTCTTTTGAAGTGAATGTTCGATTCTCAATGTTAATTGTTTCATTATGAAATTGAATCAAATATGTTCCCGATAATTGGTATGTTTTATTTGTGAATATTTCTAGAATTCTGTTAAATTGATTTAAATTATTGTTCCTTCATTTATCTCTTGTATAGTAGGAACATGCTCATTATTTACAAACGTGCAATTGTGATTCTTGCTTTTTAAAAGTGATGGTATACAATTTGTATTACTTATGTCTATTAAGTTTTCATTATTACAAATACATAAATTGTTAAATTCATTATTTTTTATTTTATAATTTATTTTTTTTTCATAATTTTTATTTCATAAATTGTATCCTCACATCTAATTACATTTTCGGAATTAATTTTTATAATTTTTTTTATTTTGTTTAATTGGTTTAAGTAATATTTTCTCACAATTTATTTTATTAATTACAGGTAAACTTATTATGTAAATTAATGAAGAATAGTCTGTAGCTATATTAACTGTGGCAAAACCTAAAGCTTCCTCCAAATTATTATAAGGAAATTCTTCAAGGTCCAAAAGTTGTTTAGCTTCATTGAATTCTTTTTCCGAAAATATAAATGAATTAATTACTCCTACTTTTGCCCATTGTAAAGCGTATTCTATATTAGTTACATCTGATTTAATAATATTGATTCTGTTTCTAATTGAGTCTTCTATTGTTCTTCGTAGTTCATCTAAGGACTGGATTGTTTTTAAAATGTTATTAGTAGTGTTTGTCAATAAGTTGATTCTGTCCATGAGATTTTAATTAATAATTTTCTGTCGTTCATTATTTGTAAGTAGTCCATTTATTTTGTTTACTACAATATTGTGATCCTCGTGATCGAGTGAACCTGCTATCCATTTCCAAACTGTACCGATAATGTCAATTGAGCGTTTAACTCTTGGTTTCATTCTTTTTATTTGATCGATATCATGAATAAAAAATGGAAGTGATGTACTATTTCCTAATATTTTATTATTAATTTCATTTCTAAGATCATTTACTGTTCGTTCATATGCATTGAGTTCTAAAATGTGAATTAATTTAAAATTTCCGTTTTGTAGTCTTGCTTGTCCTTGATGTATTGAAATTAGTTGTGAGTTCGTATAGTCAAGTATCTGGACTTCTGTTTTGTAAGTCTCAAATAATGTAAAAATAATTATAATAAACTTCATTTTCTAAAAAGAAAAAAATATACGCCCATGTTCTGAAAACGCCGCGTTTTCAAATCTCAAATCGTTTTTAAAACGCAAAACGCATTTAAGCATGTTCAGAAAACGAAGCGATTTGCTGGCGTTTTGCTTAAAACAAAAATTTTTTATTGAAAGTATTTAATAAACTACCAATCAAAATTAAAATGCCTACAGCGTATTTACTTGCTCTATTGGCTTTAAAAAAGCCACAAGCAAGAGAAGAGGTAATAAATCGCCAGTTTATAAATAAACAAATGATACCGACAATTGACAAAAACTAAGCAAAATTTTAAATTGCAAATTTTTAATTAAAATTATGAAAAAATTTTGAAAGTTTTTCTTCAAATAAAAACACAACATATTAGATTTTAATTTTACATCAATTTATTTTCTCTTTCAAGTGCAGTTTAAATAAAAATGACCAGATCGCTTCAGCATACACTAGCGGTTTGAAAACGCCAGATTTCTTGCGTTTTCGTTTGCCAGAACACCTGTTTGGCAAATTTTAAGCGATATGCGTTTTTCAGAACATGGGCGATAATAAAGATTTATATGTTTTATTTCTTCTAAATTATGTGTAACTCTATTAAAAAGTATATCTACATCTATTTTGTGTAACTGAATGTATTGTATCATTATATTGTTGAGTTGCTCTGTACAAAACTTCCGTATCATCTAATATATTAAATTCCTCTTTTATAAATCTAGCTATTTCAATTAATTGAATGGACTCTTTCGACTTGGCCATTCGTTGCGCTATGTCGCGGTGTGCAATAATATAGTTCTATGCCTAGACGTTGCTTTAAAGATTTAAATTGATCAGTCAAAAATCCTGGTTCGTTATCTAGTGTAATTTTTTTTTGCATTAGGAAAGGTTTGAAGGACGTCCAAGACTTTTTCTCCAATATTAGTCTTGTCGTCAATATTCTTAATAACCAAAAACTTAGAATAAACATCAACACATGTTATTAATTTAAGACCTTCGGCGTAAAAAATATCTATATTAAGAAACTCCCCCCCCCCCCCTTTCTTAGGAATTGGAGCCTCTCCAATTGGAACTTTTTGTGGGTGTCTATTATATTTATTTCGATTGCATATTGCACAGTGACTGATAAATTCTTTAAAGTGTTTTACCATTTTTGGCCAGTAGTATTGTTTATATATTTGTTTGTAATTTTCTTTACAGTTTCGATGAGCTCGAGAATAAATACTTTGAATAATGCTTTGTTGGTCATCGACGCTTGTGATGTCTATTGGGAAAAATCTGCTATGCAAAAATATATTTGTGAAAACTCCTATCACGGTTTCTTTAAAGTCGTAAAGATCTTCTGGTCTGCAGTGAACACATGTAACTAAGTTTGGTTTAATGAATTCTAAAAGGATTGTTTTAAGATTTTCTCTTGTGTCATATTCTATAATATGTCTTGTTCTTCCAAAAGTTATAATCATTTCGGGAATTGTAAAATTTGCTTTACATAGAAGTATCTGTTGTTTAAATTCATTTAAAGGTTTTGAAATCTCTGGAATATCAAAACTGTCACTAATTTCAGTGGAATGTTGAGTACTATGAAGAAATTCTTCATCTGATATATTGTTTAAATATTGGCGTGAAAGAGCATCTGCTACAATATTTGTAACACCAGGTTTATAAATTATTTTTGGTGAAAATTCTTCTATAAAGGATCGCCATCTTTTATTCTTGGCATTAGGGTTTCGTGTAGAAACTGCGAACGTTAATGGTTGATGATCTGTATGAATTTCGAGATTTGTTTTACCATACAAATAATTTTTTTAAAGCCCATACTATATATCTGTTGGATTTAATGTTTTGGATATAAAAATTATTGGTTTACTATCCTGACTAATAACAGCGCCTACTGCATCATTAGAGGCATCGGTTGTAAGGATGAATTTTTTCTTGAAATCAGGCTGTGTAAGTTCTATTTTTTCAGATAACAATTTTTTTAATTTATCAAAGGTAAGTATACCCTGTTCATCTAAATTAATTTCTATTTTCTTCGACATGTATTGAGACACCTTACCGTTCTCATAAATATTTTGATAATATTTTGATAATGGTTTTGCTAAATTTTCGGTAGTAGCCTACCATTCCAAGAAAGCTTCTTAATTGTCTCAAAGTTTTAGGTAAAGGATAATTATTTATTGTTTCTAATTTATTTGGATCAGTTTTAATTACATTATGTCCCACTAAATAACCAAGAAACTCAACTTCTTTGACGTAAAATTTAGATTTTTCTAAAGTTATTTTCATGTTTGATTCCTTAAGCCTATTAATTATTAATCTTAAATGTTTAAAATGTTCTTCTAATGTGTTTGAATAGACAATAATGTCGTCTGTATAGACATGACATATTTTTAAGCCCAAACGGTAACCTTATAAATTCATACTTTCCGTTGTTAACGGAAAATGCCGTTTTCTCAATATCTTTTTCCTTCATAAGGATCTGGTGGAAACCAGAGTCTAAATCGATAGTTGAGTAATATTTCGCTGTTCCTAGATTTGACAATATTACATTGCAATCTGGAAGTGGATATTTGTCACATACTGTGTTCTCCTTTAACTTCTTGTAATCTATTACCATACGCAATTTTTGCGTACCATCTTCATTTATTCCTTTCTTTAGTACTACCCATATTGGTGAGTTAAAAGGACTTTTACTAGGGCGAATTATTTCGTCCTTTAATAATCTATTTATTTCATTATTGACAAAAGTATTCGCAGAAAATGGATAACGATATTGCTTGCTCCATATGGGCGCTTCAGCAATTGTACGAATTTCTGCTTTGATGTCGTCCTAAACGGTAAATTCATATTTATATTTGAATGCAATTTTTGAATTGTTTTTATGACATTCTTTCATCATTAAAATTATATATTTTTTCATTATTCATTTTATTAAGAAAATTTTTCCTAAAATGCTTGGTTTTTATAATTGTATTTTCCCTTGAATATTCTGATTCAATATTTATAATATTCTCGCAGTATTTACCGCAAGTCAGTGTTCCTTTGTCAAAATTTAAAGCAATATTAGTTCTTTTCATAAAATTATAACCTGTAAGGAGGTCTGCCTCAAGATTTTCTATTTCATAAAATCTTGCATTAAAACCAAAAATTTTGGCTTCATAAAAATATTTAATGATGGTAAAACCATTAATGGTTTTTACCCTCTTCTTAATAACCAATTCCTGTCTGTTTGTAAGAACTCCAGGACTGCAATAACAGCTAGTTGCTCGCTGTCGATTAAAATTCTGAATTTTCTTCCTGTGATGGATGCCATCAATCCTCATTCAAATTGTTAATTCTTTGGAATTTGTGTTGTGGTTGGTGGCTTATTTGGCCACTATTGTGTGACTGTCGTTTGACACCTTGTCCAAAAGTGTTGAAAGGTCTCATTTGTTGATGGTTGTTAAGAGGTCTTGTTTGTTGATAATTACTGAACGGTCTTGTTTGTTGATAATTGTTGTAAGTATGGTTTTGTGGTTTGTCCTGTCTAAGAGTTGGTTTGGCAATGGCATGCGTTGAACTTCCCAGTTCCATTGGTTCTGGTTTTGTATGATGTTGCTTGTTCTAACTTTCGTTATGATTACGATTAGGGAAACGTAAATTATTATTTCCTTTGTTAAAGTTATAAATTAGTGGTTTATTAAAATGAAGTGCAAAATTTGCACGGACTTTGTTAGCTTCAAGTTCTTGTGCCTTTGCTAGAGCATCTGGCAAACTGTTCGGTGAAATTGAAAATAAAATGTCTGCCAAAGAGCATTTAGTCCTGAAAACTCTAAGTGCGTATTGTCTTTTTCTGTTGTTTAGTTCTTTTGTTTTATCAGAATTTGTTCCATGTATCATAATTGTCTTGTTAATTAAGTCGGTCAGTTTTTTATTGACCTCATTATAATAAATCATTATTGATGGTGATCCTTGACACATCACACTCAATTCTTGTTCAATCAAATGAAGTGGTCTTTTGTCAGCATATGCAAAATCAAGACGACTGATAATTGCATCAAAGTTAAGTACAGTACCGTGGTTGGTTAATGTGTCACTAGCTTCATTTTTAATTTTGCTTCTCAAAATAGTCAAGGCAGAAAAGTAACGCTTACTATCCCTCGCATATATTTACATTGGTAATGATTTTATGACCTACTGTCAGTGCTCCTAAACTTCTAGTCAGTTCTTCTATTTTAGCTATCAATGGAGCGGTCTGTGCTTCTATTAAGATTCTAACCTGATCTGTACTAGCCATGTTCTCTTCAATACTATTTCTCAAATTCTTGAACAAATCTAACAATTTATCTATTTCTGAATCCAGTTTTTTTTTTCTTAAAAAAATGTTTGTGCTAACAAAGAAATTGTAGGTTCAGTGTTCCGATTTACATCTCATAGATAAAGCTCAAAATATTATTTTATATTTAATTAGCTTTTTATTATGTTTCACAAAATTCACTTAAAAAACTTTTACAAAATTCACTTTTAACAAACCTATGTACATATATTTAAAAATATATTTTACAAAATACAATCAACTTTTATTTAATAATTTTTTAAAATAACTTACAGCTACCATTGATATTTGTTGACCCCAGTGGTTTGCAGATGATGTTGGTTGTTTTTTTTTTAATCCTTTCTTCTTTATTTCTTAGCAAATTAAGTTATTTAATCTTAACTATTTCTTTTGTTATCTTGTCAAAGTATTCTATTAAAAAGAATTTAAACATAAAACCATTTTATGTCATATCAGTTGTTACCACTATTTTAGAGTTACGTTTTAGTTTAAATATAAAATACTTTTGTATTTCTTTATCAATTAATTTTTTAAATATTAGCAAAATGTGACAAATAGTTTTGACAAAATGTGCACTGTTTGTTGAATGTTTGGGTTATAGTTTCTTTATATATCAAATACGACATAAACAATGTAGAAGCTTCGTTGGCAATGTCACCTAAAAAATAAAAACTAACTAAAAAAACCTAAAAATAAAAAAGCCTATAAGAGTAGTGACTCGAATGCACTTGTAGTCTTACACTTCAGCGGTGTAAATCTTTCGTCATCGATAAAATAAACGCAGTGCACATTCAATTCAATATAAGAGATTACAAGTACTGAGTTCAGCTTATATTTTAACAAACAAAAACTTATTGCAGATAGATATTTCATGCTTAAAATTTCGTATTTATTAAAGCTTAAAAACGCTAGAAAACTACTAACTAAAAAGTTCCACAACTAAAAAACCTACTTAACGGTTTTTTTCAAAAGTTCCCGCTTCGAAGAGCAAAAAAACATCAGATCTAGCGGGAAAACCGCCGTTTTGGCAACACTCTATGTAACCATATTTAATATATAAAAAGTTTTTTGGTTTAATGCATGGAATCTATATAAGCGAAAAATTGGTTTAAAATCAAGTTTATTACAATTGCATAAATTTATATTTTTCATTGCTTTCTTGGAAACAATTAAAAGTATTAAAAAAAACGCACAGTTTGCTTTGTAATTTCCTATTTCAATCGGCTGTTATTGCCATTTACAAGTCAAAAATCTACCAACAAAATACATGCGATTGTTTTTTTATTAAAATATATATGACAAACCAAGCCCATAGATAATTAAATAAAGCAAACGAGATGACGTATAAGTGGTTTTACACGACGTGTATTTGTCATATGACTTGTCACTTTTCCATGTGTAAATTCTGCACACGTGGTGTGAACCCTTTCAAACATAACATGTGTATTTTACATGTGTACAATACATATGACATTTTTCATTTAGAACGCGTTTTACTTTGATGTGAAAAGGTATCTCACATCCTGTAATGTCAACTTGATATTTTGTTATTTTATCTTTTTGTGGTACCAAAAGCGCTAAAAATGTGGTAAAAGCACAAGGTTTGCATCACCTGTGGTTGGAAATAAAAAACTGTGTGGCGGCAAGATTATATATTGTAGGTCATGTCACAAACACGTTAAATTACATATCAAACTGACAAATCATATGACAAATACACGTCGTGTGAAACCATTTTAAATAATGAAATTTTAACAAAAAAAAAGATATAATAATTTTGCGTTCAAATTAAACGGAGAATAAAATAAGACATTTCTACTAGAATAAAAACAAACTGCATTTTTATAAATTATTGCAAATAGCATGTTGAGTAAGTTTATTTCTAGAATCGTTAACTGAGAAAATAAAAAGTCTAAGTTCTCGATGTAAAGAATTCCAGACTCTTGTGACACGAACATAAAAGGACCTTTCATGAATTGTTGCGGGTGCTTATCAAAAAAAAGGCCCCCTAATACGGGCTCTAAAAAATCGTCACCCGACACTGGCCCCGAAAAATATTTAAACGTGGAAGCTCCATAGGAAACCAAGTCTGGAGGAGCTTAATCCTAAAAGCTCGAGTCTCTCATATATTATTATAAAAACGTCCCTAATTGTATATTTATCAATGATTTTTTGTATTTAATCTTGCGTTTTATTGAAGTGCTAGTTATATTGTATGTATGTACATACATACAGATGTGAATGTTTTTTTTGTTGTAGCTTTATAATAAATATGTACATACAATGTCTACCTAAAAAGTAAGAAAGAAAATATATTATTATTAATAAAATGATTATTAGGAACTATACTTTTAGCTTACCAATAGATGAATTACTTCTTAAAAGAAAAGTAAAAAAAAATTTATTAGAAACAATTTAGAAAGACTTACATGTGCTGCCGTCAAATTAAAATGTGTTAATGACACAGATGTTTCCACTTGCATATGTTGTATTCAAGGTGAATTCATACCAGGTGTGAACTTTAGAGCAACAACTACAACAAAACAACAACTTTGACATTAGATTAAGGCCAGGCTTCACTATCCCACATAATCGTACGATTTAATCAACCAATAATCTGACATAATTCTGTCCTACTTTAAAAATCGTTTAAAAATGCCGTCGTAGATGCCACACCATGATACAAAACAAGTTTTTGGCACTCTGATTGCATGGAAAAACAATATTTTATAAATTTTTTCGAAGGCTTATCAAATCGCACGACTTGTCAAAAAGTGTCACACACATAAGTACATTTCTAAGCCACACTATCATACTTTTTCAGCACACATGCATTATTTGATAGATCGTACGACTGAGTATGATAGTGAATCATGGCCTTTAGCAGATATGAAACAATGTATTTTTGACAAGCCATTAGCAAAAAAACGAGAGCAAAAAACTTTCAGCTGGGCTATCAACTCCACCTGGTATGAATTCGCCTTGGTTGTGTTACTATTTTAATATTTAGGTATGGCAATGCTTACAAATGAGTAAAATATTAATAGGGTCGTATATCCTTCATTTTTAACAGATAGTAAAATTTAAAATATTGATTTTTGACTGCATTTACAATAGACAAAAACAGGGCAAACATTTTTTGAACTCTCTTTGGCTCTATTGTGGCAGCACCGAGTCCACCTGTTGTACAAAATCTGCGGTGTTATAATACCATAATATAATTCATTTTCAAGAACTAAACTTGATGAACATTTTAATTGACAATAAATATTTAATAAATAGTTAGTGTAGTAAACCAGTGTCTTATTATTCACTCAACTATATTGGTGACCTCATTACTATACACGTATTACTGAAAACAAACTTAATTTTATCGCAGTCAGAAAACATTTTTTCCTGGAAGCAGCGCAGTCAGGCAAAATTCAAATTTCAACGTTTTTCTTGCTCACGAACAAAACGCAATACAATTTAGGGCCTCGTGAAAAAAAATTAACAAAACGTGTAACCATCTGCTGGTGAAAAATTTTTTGAATGTAATAACTTGAATATAGAGGAATTAGAAAATATTTTGGCACAAATGGAGGCTTTACAGCGCGAAATTAATTCTCTACGTGAGTCTCAAGGCAATGCTGTTGACGGATCGAGACTTAAACTAATTGTAAGATCTTTTGCGTTATGCGACAATACATCCGATTCAGACAAATTCAAGCTTGTTACAGTCCGTCTCGAGGATGAAATACTTTTGTGTATTGAAGACTAAATAACTAACATTTTCTGCACTTAAAGATCGACTTATTTCAAAATTTGCAGACATCGGAATCGAAATTGCTTCGATTACTACAAGGTAGTGAAACAACAGGTATGACACCATCTGAAATTGTATCTCACATGAAACGTTTAGCTCCTGGTAGAGGCACGAAGCTATCATTCGCAACTTATATCTTGGCAAAATGCCTGATACTATTCGTCCACTATTGACAGTATGGGAAGAAGAAAATTTATACAAACTTGCGCAAATGGCAGACAAAATGCTTTACGCCAATTACAACACCAGTGTTAATGCAGCTTCAACTTCACACGATCCAATTTTTGCAGTTGAAGCCGTTAGCCCATCAATGTCTTTTTCAGAAATTTGTTCTGCTATTAAAAAATTTACAGAAAAAGTTGAGAAAATACAAATCCAATTAACTCAAAGGAATCCTAATCGGCAACGTTCTAGATCTGGTAGTCGTTCTAGAATTACACAGAAATCAATTGTGTTGGTACCATTAAAAATTTGGTGATGCATTGTAGCTCTACTTGCTCGCGTTATAACCCCGATCAGGAAAACAAAGGGGCTGTCATCAGTCAAAACGGTTGGCGACAGCAGCGATAATAATTTTATTAAAGAAAATAGACTACATATATATGACACTTCAAAAACAGCCTGTTTTGTTTTATGACACTTCAAACAAAGCCTGTTTGTTGTTGTGCCACCCTCTTTTATCAAAGTTTCATTAACTCCGTCCAAAGTCAAACTTTTAGCGGCAAATAGTAGTGAAATTCGCACTTATGGCAATTCTGTATTCAAACTCGATCAAGGCCTCCGCCGTGAATTCAAATGGCTATTTGTTATCGCCGACGTTCAATTACCCATCCTTGGTGCAGACTTTTAGTTAACTTCGATTTGCTCGTCGATTTTAAAAACAAACGTCTTATTGATAATACAACAAAATTGGCAACTATAGGTGAAATTCGTGGAACATAGGAGTTTGGTATTTCAACTCTATTTTCAATAACAAACGTTTTTACAAATCTACTCAAAAATTTGATTGATATAACAACAACAACTCTTACACGTAAGGCTAATTCTGAAGCATCGATAGTTCACCCCATTGAAACCACAGGTAAACCGGTAGCTGATCGCCCGAGAAGTCTGTCTGGCGATAAGTTAGTGGCAGCTAAAGTGGACATAGATTTTCTACTAGAGCAAGGAATTTGTCGGCCCTCGAAAAGTCCCTGGGCCAGCCCAATACACATGGTCGCTAAGAAATCTGGTGGCTGGCGGTTTTGCGATGATTTCCGAAAACTCAATTCCATCACGGTTCCTGACCGGTAGCCCATAGCGAACATCAATGACTTTGCAGAAAAATTGCATGGTAAGTCTATTTTTTCAACCCTTGATTTGATTAGGGCATACTATAAAATCCCGATGGCAGAAGAGGATATCCAAAAGAATGCAGTTTCTACTCCTTTTGGTCTAATGGAGTTTTTCTTTACGCCTTTTGGGCTCAGAAATGCCACCCAACTGTTTCAAAGGATCATGGATTCAGTCCTAAGGGATCTTGATTTTGTCTATTGTTATATAGACGATATAATAATGTCGGAAACGGTTGAGGAACATCAACATCACTTACAGAAATTTTTTGAACGTTTCCGTCATAACGGATTAACCATCAATGTGGATAAATGCCACATCGGCCAATCGGAGGTAGAATTTTTAGGTTTTCTTATCAATGGTAGCGGCTGTTGACCGCCAACTGATCGTGTCACTGCCATTCAAAATTACCCCAAACCTGAAACCATCTGCGAACTTCGTAGGTTCCTTGGTGTCATCAACTATTACCGACAATGTATACCTCATGCTGCACAACTGCAGGCACCGTTAAACGATTTTCTTACAAACTCCAAGAAAAGCGACAAAAGAAAAGAACTTTGGACTCCCGAAACTGAAAATGCATTTTTAGCGTGTAAACTAAGTTCAAGTGAAATAACAATGCTAGCGCATCCAGCACCAATTGCAAACCTAGCTCTCACCACAGATGCCTCTGATACAGCTATTGGGGCTGTTCTTTATCAATAATCCAATGGTATTTGAAGACCACTCATGCATTTTCACAAAAAGCATCACCTAGACAACTGAGGCACATGGATTTTATCTCATAGTTTAGTCTATAGCCAATGTTGTGGCACACTTCCCGCTTGGTATGTTTCCTTTGTCCAACAAGTATATTATATTATGCTAAGAATATATAAATTTGTATACCTAAATACATATAAGTTAAGTATTGTTAAACTATAGTTATTTTATTATGTTCATTCATATATATACATATTTTGTAACAGTTGTACTCTTTTCCATTGACAGCCTAAACGTTCTAATAATAAAGTATATTGAGGCAGTTTGAGTCAACCAAAGAAAAAAGTTGTCTTGTTATTACGCGCTTACACCGTCGCAACTGCATTTTGGACAACATAGATATCTCGTTTCGGATGCCCTAAAATAATCACAACAGACCAGGAAACTCAATTTGAGTCGGCCCTATTTAAGTCACTTCTGAGTTTAACTGGATGCAAGCGTACTCGGACAACAGCATGCAACCCTCAAACAAATAGTATGGTCGAGGGATGGCAGAGGACGTACAAAGCTTCTATGATGTGTCATGAAGGTGTTTCGTTGGTAGATATATTACCAACAGTGCTGTTTGGTTTAAGAAATGTTTTTAAAGAAGACCTGCAGGAATCGCCTTCCGACCTGCTTTATGGCGGTACCCTACGATTGCCCAATGAACTTTTTGACAGCTCTGAAACTTTAATTGAACAATCAGAATTTTTGCAGAAACTTTGCACATACTTTAGTATACTGCGACCCACACCTACCGCCCACCACAACAAAATCAAAATTTTTGTTTTTAAAGATTTTGACAACTGTATTTTTGCGCACTGATGCGGTTCGAGAACCCCTCCAAGCTCCTTATACAGGTCCTTTCGAAGTTATAAATCGGCTTTCAGACCGATTATTTACTATTCACATCAAAGGAAAAGATGTAAATTTTTCTGCAGATAGATTAAAGCCAGCTTTTATATTAAATAATTCTAATTCATTAGAGATCCAGCTAAACAGCTACAATATACTGAACCATCTACATCATCCAAAAGCCCATCATGTGTTTCACAGACCTCTGAAGAGTATGTTGCGACACAAAAATCAACACCTCGCCACTGAAGAGGGAGTATATGTGGCAGCACCGAATCTGCCTGTTGTACAAAATCTACCGTCTGGTATCGCAGCTGTTAAGAATGATAGACGAAAACAGAAGTTAGTTGCTCGTGTGGTTTTTGCTTCTACAGCTGCGGTGTTATAATACCAAAATATAATTCATTTTCAAGAACTAAATTTTTTTTTTCGCAATTTTTATTTATTGTATCTTCAATATCATTGAACTATCAATAATTACTCATATCTTAAGTCTAAAAAAATAAATTTACTTGTTTAGTCCAACCAGTGCTGGACAAAAAAAAATTTATGTTTCACGGTTACTGTAATTTGCGGGTTATCCCTGTGATGTACGGATGAGAGAAGCAGTGACCCTCCTTCTTAGTCGAATATAACCAGGTTCATTAAGTATGTTACGGGCCAGTGGATTCGGATGAGTTTCAAGCTTCCTTAAATACCTTATGGCAAGTTTCGCTATTTCTGCTTTAACTGATGGCACGTTTAGATCTTTATGAATGTTCGAGTTTTTTATATACCAAGGAGCAGATGTAATTATACGAAGAATCTTATTTTGGCGCCTTTGAATTTTTTCTACGTTGGTAGCTGAGGCAGTGCCCCATAATTGAATGCCATAACACCATATTGGTTTTAGAATTGACTTGTATAATAAAAGTTTGCAATCTAAAGCTAGAGTAGAATTTCTGCCAATAAGCTAGTTTAGTTGGACTGCTTTTAACTTAATTTGTGTTAACTTTGTTTCTATGTGGCGTTTCCATGTAAGGCGCCGGTCAAGATGTATGCCGAGATATTTGACGTCTGAAAGCTGAGGTATCGTTTGGTTATTTATCCGAATAGGGGGACAAGATTCTCTACACAGTGTGAAGGTTATGTGAGTGCATTTTTGTTCATTAACTTTTATTCTCCATTTCTTCAACCATTTTTCTAAATTGGATATGTGGTCTTGTAAATATCGTGATGCTACTTCGGGTCTTTCGTGAATGCTCAAAAAGGCTGTGTCGTCAGCAAATGTCGATGTGTGAACTCGGTTACTAGTTGGCATGTCTGAAGTATACAATAAGTCTAAAAAGCGCACCCAATATACTACCTTGGGGAACTCCGGCTTCGATTGGCTGGGGTGAGCTCAAAAAATCTCCTTCTTTTACAATAAATTTTCGTTCGGTTAAATAACTATCTAGCAGCTTATATAGGTTTACGGGCAAGTTCAGTTTTAGCTTATATATTAGGCCTTCATGGCATACCTTATCAAATGCTTGAGAAACGTCGATAAAAAGCGCAGAGCAGTATTTTCTCTCTTCAAAAGTCTTCTTAACAACATTGACTGTGAGTTTGTTCGATCGTACTATGTTTTTTCCTGAAGCCGAATTGATGGTTTGGAATACATCCTTTGTCGCTTAGAATAGGGTTAAGCTTAGTTATTAACATCCTCTCAAACAGCTTTGACATATTTGACAAAAGGCTTATTGGTCTGTATGATTCAATTTTTGTGTGGTCTTTTCCTGGTTTAGGAATCATGGTAACCAAGGACACCTTCCACTCTGTGGGAAAGTACTCAAGACGTAAAATGGCATTAAAAATAAAAAGAACGATTCTGCGAGCTATACGGGGCAACTCAATTAACATCTTGTTACTGGTTTTATCAACGCCAGGGGCTTTTTTGGTGTTTAAATCCGTTATTGCCTTTTCAAGATCACCAAATTCAAATCTTATCGGGACTGCAGCACTAGCCTCGACAACTGGCAACTCAACTATATCGGTCGATATATTTGGGGTAAAAACCTTTTTCAAATGTCCAGCAAATAAATTTCCTTTTTCGGTATCACTCCTTGCCCAGCCTCCAGCTGAAGTTCGCAAGGGAGGCTTACGTAAGACTGGCCTTTTAAGGTTTCTACAAGCACGCCATAACGAATAATCTGATTGAGGAGTTGCGTCTAGGTCTCCCAAATAGGTTTTTAGGGATACTACTCTTCGAGATTCCAGCATGTCTCTTAGCCGGTTCGTGCATTCTTTAAGTCTGCTTTTGAGTTGAGGAGATCTCTGTGATTGCCATTCTCTACGAATTTTTCTTTTTTCAGCCAAGAGCCGTTCGATATCTGCAGAATAAATTTGATTGTATCTAGCTGATTGTCGGGTTACTGTTGCATGTTGGGCAGCTGATTTGAGGTTTTGGCCAAAATCAATAAGACTACGCTCTACGTCTTCAGGTGTTCTTAGCGGGATGTTTTCCGAACAATGAGTACTAAGATACTTTCTATATTTCAACCAATTAATGCTTGTGATAGTCATTGGTGATGTGATGTTTTGTTTGTCCCATATATAGACGATAGTGGGTGAATGATCTGACGATAATTCAAGTGATGCTTCAGCTTTAATCGTTTCTCTCGGAATACCCTTAATCACGCCAAAATCGATAACATCAGGTATTTTTTGTCGATCAGTAGGCCAATATCACATTCAGATGCATTTTTGAAATTGTGTCAAACAAAACACGACCTTTTGGAGTTATTAGGCGTGATCCCCAAAATGTATGTTTAGCGTTGTAGTCGCCTGATGCTATGAAACAGGGACCTAGTGATTTGAAGAAATCGCTGTATTGACTCTCTGATATTTGAAACATACGAGGTGAATAAATCGAAGAAATGACTAAGTTTTGATGAAATTCTTCAATGCAGATGTTTGTTGCTTGTAGGTAATCTTCACAAAAATCACACTGTAAATAATGTTTGATTCGAGCCTCTATTAGTATTGCTGAACCACCACATGCTCTGCCACGAGGGTCTTTGGTGTCATATAAGATATAGCCATTTATTTTAAAAAAGCTATTTGTTGTTAAGTGAGTCCCTGAAACCAGCATTACATCAATTTGTTCCTTCTTAAGGAAGTACTCGAGTTCATTTTTGTGTTGGCGCAAGCCGTTTGCGTTCCAGAAACATATTTTTAAACAGTTCATGGTTTGTTAAGTAACGCCTGCAACATAGTAGATTGCATGCGTACCATTTCTTGCATCATGCTGCTCATAGAGCTCATAAAACTGTTTATCGAATGCACTAATGTCTCGATGCTTGCTTCGAGACGATTAAAATTACCAGATGGTGTTTGTTCTTTAGGATGCGATTGCAAATTAGGAGTAGAATTAGTTGTCGGTGCCGCTTTATGTACTGAAGTATGATTGGTTTTTACCATATCTGCGTATGAAACATGTTGTGTTGTTGGTTGGGCTAACTGAGGATAATGAGCATTTGCTCGATATTGTTGGTGCTTAGCAGGAGTATTTAGTTTTTGAGTGGTTTTCCTTACCATGGAAAAAACTGGACAACCTCTGTAGTTAGCAGTGTGGTTTCCACCGCAATTGCTGCATTTTTTAACTTTCGAGTCATCCCTTGCTTTGTCGCATTGGGCGGAACAATGTACCTCGCCACATACAACGCAAACCGGAGGCAACTTACAGCAAGCCCTAGTAAGACCATATTCTTGACAATTTAGACACTGGACAGGTCCTGGACGCTTATGCGGCTCCTCAACAGTTATTTTACGGTGTAACAGGTACTTCAGTTTGTAAATGGGGTTTCGTTCTTCTTCAATCTGATATCTAAATTTAATGTACATTTTAATTAACAATAAATATTTAATAAATAGTTAGTGTAGTAAACCAGTGTCTTATTATTCACTCAACTATACTATGAATCAAAACAGATGCCTACTGAAATTGCTGAATTGCTGAATGTTTGATTTATTATTTTTGTATATTTAATATATTTATATAGTTATTTTTTGTTATCCGCCAAATTAGTTATTTTTTTTTTTAAATAAACACAAATAAATATATTCGTGGGAAAATAGTAGTTATATCTGTATACATGTTTGTGTTTATCTTATATGTATCGACCTTTTCGGCAAGATCCTTAATCAGTAGGTAGATTTTTTTGTTGGCCAAAATTATATATTTACGTAGACATATGGCGGAAAAATTATGTAAATAGTAAAGCACCAAATCTTAATATGTATGTGGAAAATATTGGAAGTAGGTATGTAGTTTGAAGAGGTATTTAGGTGAGCAAAATAGAATAGATCATAAAGATATCAGAAGTTGAAGTGTTAATTAAAAGTTCAAGTGATTGAAAAAAATATAAAGTTGAAATAAGTTTAAGTTTAGTTTAAACTAAATAAAGTCATCGTATGAAAATTATTTTATTATTATTTCAAACACGAAATTTAAAAAGTTAGATTCAGACTGTAAAAAAATAAGTTGTCACGAAAAGTTTTAATTGTAGTGAAAATCAGTAAGCGTGAAGTGTGAGGCAATATATATCCGTTGAACATCGAGTCAGGAGAAATAGACAGGTACAAGTTTTATCTTTATAATTATTTTTCACCACAACAGTGTGATAAGAAAAAATCTGTGGCATTTTTAACATTAAAAGAAATCTAAAAAAACATACAAATAAAACACTTGAAGTTGCCTGTGTGTGAATGCACTTTATTTTAAATTAAAATAAATTTTGGAACAAACTAATAAAATAGTTAAAAAAAGATAATATACAGAATTAAAAAAAGAAAAAAATGTAATTTGTTACAAAGTTAAATAATTAAAAGTTAATATAATTCAAATAAGTTAGCTTTAATATAGTATTGTGTAAGTGTGAAAGAAAATTGTATGATTATTGTGAGTGGCGTAGTGTTTGTTAATTTTTAAGTGTAGGAAAGAAAAATTAGATAAAAACAATTATACATATCTCCCGAAAGTAAAAGAAAAAATAAATAAAGTTAGTGCACAAATTAGGCGCGGAATCCAGTAAGAAATAGTGTCTAAAAAAACCAAGGCGATAGACCCGCTTCAGGGAGCTTCATTAAGTGTGGGAATAAATATAGTAGCATCGGCAAATACTTAAAGTGAGCAAGTAAAGTATTAATTTGAGCTCTAAAATCAGAAAAATAACGTTCCAATAAAGAACCAATATTTAGTAGCAAAAGTAATTCGGAGATTCGAATAACGTGTATGCAAAAACAGAAAGTATTTAAAATAAAAAGTAACGGTTAGGAAAGAAAAAGGTTAAAAACAGTTAAAATTAAATAAGTAAATTATTAAAGATTAAGGTTAAATTAAATAAAAACTTATTTGTTTTTATTTATATAATACCGTGTTATGTTGTATTAGTTTTATATTTTTCTTATATTAATAAAACGAAAGATTGTATTTGAAATGAAGAATTGTATTGAAGGCTTGGAACCTCCTGAGACCAAATGAGCTAGTTGAGAGTAACGTCAGTTCAAGCTAACCGTAACATAAAGCCCAATCACATGAGACATCTTAAGAAACATTTTAAAGCGTTAAAAGGTTTCCTAAGGTTTGTGATACAATGCATGCATAACACCTAGGCATGTGGCAATAGCCAACTAATGAGAACAAGAGTCCAAAAGAAATTTTTTGACACAGGTGAAAATTTGTTTATGGCCTCTGAAGGAAAGATTTAAAAATAAATTTAAAGTACCATAAAAAAAAATAAAGACAAAGACGAGTTAGTGTACACGAATTTCAAAATAAATAATCTCGAGATGGACTTACAGTATCTTGGCATGATATTAAAATTCTTTTTAAATGTACTATAGCTGTTTCGTTTTGTTATACGTAATGAAAAATTTGTTTTTTAGTGTGAAAGTATTAGTGAATGCAATAACGTCAAGTAGCCACTTACGACAATGGTCGAAAGGAATGATTCATTTGCGTTATTTCAAATCGTCGTAATTTCAATTTACAGCATGCCGGTAACACATTCGTTTAGCAATAGTTAATATTTGTTTGTCTAAGTAAGTCGCACGACGAAGTGTAGTAAAAATTAAGTACCGCAACGACTGTCACCTCTTTAATTAAATAAATAACCTAGACTTTTGGGCCAGAAATACTTTGGTTAGTGTATAATAATATAGCCCAATTACCATCAAATGTTGAAGTTAATCCAAAAAATTAATTAAGCCTGTAATTTTTGCTTATCTCAACGTACGGGGATTACATATCAAACTGTCAAATTTATATGTTGAAAGTTTTAATTTTGAACATCATGTAATTGCCTTCACCGAAACATGGCTAAAAAAACTGTTTCCGATTCTGAAATCTTATGCAAAAACTATCAAATATACAGACGTGATAGAGGTGATAATAATTATGGTGGTGGAGTATGTTTTATTCTGAACTTGTATTATTAGCCGATAATATAGAATTTCCATGCGTTCAAATAAAAATACGTAATCGAACAATTTTCTTAACGTGTTCCTACATTCCTCCGAAATCAGAGCAATCTATATACATTAGTCACCTTCATAGTATACAATCTATTTTACTAAAAGCTGACATGACAGATTCAATATTTGTTCTTGGCGATTTTAACTTACCATCCGTTATATGGAATCAGCAACCTGATATTTCTCACTGGATTCCAGTAAAAACAAACATTTGGTCTGATGAATGTTTGAATAGTCTTTCTGGTCTCTGTCTTTTCTAAATGAATAGTATATACAATGTCCATTCTAAATTGTTGGAATTAGTTTTTACTAATGATCCATTAGAATGTTCCATAAGCAGACCCACACCAATTAGTAAGCCTGAAGACATTTACCATCCAACTCTTGAAATAACGTCTTATATTGAAATCAGTAAAGAATCAGATTCTGGTTCTATTGATGCAATGGTCGACAAATTATACTACGTCATAAAAACTGCAATGGATAATTCGATTCCTAAATATACACAAAAGAGAAGAAATGGGCCGCCGTGGAAGACAAACGAGTTAAAAAAATCTTCGTCAATTATTGATTACGGAAACTATTCTATCTGCAGAGCTGAATATAATAAACTAAACTCTTTATTGTACAATAACTATTTAAACAAAAAGAAATTAAATTTTAAACGTAATCCCAAATCGTTCTATCAATTTGTAAATTCTAAAAGAAGATCGATGGAATTTCCACCATTTATGAAATTATACAATTCAGAATCAGGAGATAATGCTGCATTAGTAATTTATTTGCTGATTTTTTTGCCTCAACATATTCTGATGCTGAGTACTGCAACACCCGTGAGTATCCATATCCACTGTTTGTCCATCATTCAATTTCGTTTCCGCCTATTTGTACTAATGACGTTTTGTGTGGTAAAAATATTAAAAGCTTCTGTAAATCAATTACCTGATGGTATTCCTAGCTGTATATTAATTAATTGTTCTGAAAGTTTATCAGTTCCATTGGCAACTTTTTACAATATTTCCCTACAACATGGTTTTTTTCCTAAATTTTGGAGAGAATCATATAAAATTCGATTTTTTAAAGCTGGTAGCAAATCAGATATTTTAAATTACAGAGGAATTGCAAAGCTAAGCATAATACCAAAGCGCTTTGAAAAACTCGTATTACATTATTTATGCCATCACACATCCTCAGTTTTGACACCTCATCAACATGGATTCCGTAAAAACTGTTCAACTATTACCAACTTATTGGATTTTACTATAATAATTAATCAGGGTTTCGTCAAAGGTGAGCAAACTGATGCTGTTTACACTGACTTTAGTAAAGTTAATCATAAACTTCTTTTGCATAAATTGAGCTTGCTGGGATTCAAGACAAATGCTCTTAAATGGATTTCATCATATTTGTGTGAGTTCAATTTTATCTGGAGTACCCCAAGGCAGTCATCTTGGGCCAATCTTATTTTCCCTTTTTATTAATGATCTCCCAAATGTGATCCGATTCTCCAACTTTTTAATGTACGCAGATGATGTTAAAATAATCTTCAGCTACACTAATCTATCAGATCAGTCCCTTTTTCAATCTCACTTGAATTGCTTTCGAAGATGGTGCGAGGTTAACTTAATGAAATTGAATCTATTGGAATGTAAATGTATTTCTTTCTCGAGAAAACAACTGTATGATGTGCACTACTTTTTGGGAAGCCATCAGCTGTAATTGGTTGACAACTTTTTATATTTGGGAATTTTTATATCTCATATTCATATGACCGCTAATAAAGCCAGAGGCATACTTGCATTCATTAAACCAATTTTAGAATATGGTTCAATAATAAGGGACCCACAATATAATGTGCACAGCAATCATATTGAATCAGTTCAGAAGCAATTTCTATTTTTTTGTTTAAGAGGTTTGACATGGCAGTCTGGAGTATTTCTTATTGTTGCAAACTAAAATTAATCAGATAGCCAACGCTGAAAAGCCGCAGAACAATGCTTAATGTATCTTTTGCAATCAACTTAATTAACGGAAAAATTGTAGCCGTATTTTGAATTTCTAATATATTTTTCAATGTTCCGCGTCGTTTTACTCGAAACTATCAGCCACTGTTTTCAAGATTCTTCCGCAATAATTATTCAAACACAGATGAAATTGATGCTTTTTTAAAACTTTTGTTAACCGAACTAACACAGGGTTGTAAACGGTGAAACTACAACAGAGTTGTAAAACAATTTACATTCAAATTAAAAATTTTTGACCGTAGACAAGTATTATTTTTTGATAAGTTGAGTTGTAATTGATAATACCAAATTTGTAAAATTTCAACTGAAGTAAAGTTGAGTTGTAAACCGTAATAGCGCCCATAATTGTTTATTTGAATAACTAATTTTAGTTTTTAAACACATGTTATAGTTTGTAAAGATTTCATGACTAATAAATAAATAAAAAAACCTTAAATATTTTACATACTTATTATTTCCTTTTTTTACGAATTTTTCAAAATATAGCAGCGATTATTAAGTATTTAGTTATATATTTAATTATTAATTTGTTTACTTAGTATATATGTGTTAAATTGTTTCCAACGTACATACTAATTTTTTTCATTGTTTGATTTATATTATTAGATAGTTATCTTTTATTATTGTTAATAAGTATTATTTTAAGTTTTACTTAATTATATTTGACCTTTTTTATTAATAAAAAATAATAATGAAACAATTGTTCAAGCTTTAGGTCATATGTAAATATTCATTTATGTCCAATATTTCGATATTCTTCGAATATCATCTTCAGGGATTTTTCTGTAATATTTTAAACAATAAAAACCAAAATAACATTAATAATAACATCAGAAAGTACAATAACTAATAAAAAGCAATAACATAAAAAATCACATAACAACAATTAACATAGATACAAAACTTACATTGAATGTTTACATTAACATTTATTGAAAATACTTAATAATTCTTGCAAAAAAAACCGACTTCAAAGCAGACAAACTTAAAATCATGTTTCTTTAAGGCGGTAACTATTGCGACACCCTGTAATTTCCAAATTCAAATTTTATACTAGTTATAGCGGTTGTAGCAATACAGGTTCATTGTAAATTTCAACCGTCTGTCTGTAACGGTTTAAAAGTTTGGTCATATACATCAAATAACATAAACTATTGCGACACCCTGTAATTTATTATTTTAAATATTTATACTTATTATAACAGATATAGTAATGGACATTCTGTCTAATTGTTAAGTGTTTATCAATAACTGTTTGAAAGATAGGGTCATATATATCAAATGATGCACCTGTTGGGACACCCTTTAAATTCAAATTTTAATATAAATACTTGTTAAAGAGGGCTTTGTCATACAGATTCTTCTTAAATTTTAACTTTGTGTCCATATACATCAAATTACATCAACTATTGGGACACCCTTTAATTTCCAATTTTAAATATTTATACTTGTTATACCAGACATATTAGTGAACATTCTGTCTATTTTTCAAGTGTTTGTCTATAACGGTTCCAAAGATGAGGACATAATGGTCAAATTACATCAGTAATGGGGACACCCTTTAATTTATAGATCAAAATTTTATACTTGTTGTAATAGCGGACTAAGCAATATAGGTTCTTTGTAAATTTCAACTGTCTATCTATAACAGTTGAAAAGTTTGGCCATATATATCACTTTTACATTAACTATTGGGACACCCTTTAATATCCAAATTCATATTTTACACTTGTTATTTTAGCGATACAAGTTCTTTGTAAATTTCAACTGTCTGTCTATAACGGTTCAAAAGTTTGGTCATATATATATCAAAATAAACCAACTAATGGGACACCCTTTAATTTCTAATTTAAAATATTTATACTTATTATAACAGACATAGTAACGAACATTCTGTGCAATTTTCATGTGTTTATCTATAACGGTTCAAAAAATATGAGAATAAAGGTGAAATTAAGTCACCTATGGGGTCACCCTTTAATTTTATTTTTTAATTACTTTTGTTATTGGGAGCTACAGGGATACGCACTTTTTTTAATTTTAAATTGGTGACCTATAAAGTTCATAATACACGTAAAAAACATGTATGTTGTATGGGGACACCCTTTAATTTTTAAAATTTAGAACTTCTTTTAAAATGGGACCAATCTATAGCCTTTCTAATAGTGCAAAAATTTTTAAAATCGGTTCAGAAATGACCGAGTTCTGAAGGCACAAACATACGAAAAAAAAAGCAACACACAGACGAATTGATAACCTCCTTCTTTTTTTGAAGTCGGTTAAAAATGTAAGTGATCACAACTCATCATCTATTGTTGCACTAACTTTACTAAAACAAATTTATTGTACTTTCCCTTTTTTACTAAATGTCTATAGCTATGAGCGCAGTTCTCAGTGTCAGTCTTAAGGCCCAACTATAATATGCATAAGCTGGCTTAAGCTAATGTCAAAAAATGAACGAAAAGTCTGTCAAATGCTTAAGCAACTTATTGAAGATTTTTAGGTGGCTACAATGTACTTACATGAATCTAAAAACCACAGATTACTAACCAGATTACCCACTTGTGACGTTTAAAAAAGTACATTATCATACGTACTAACAGCTTTCGATAGAGTGAATAAAAAAATAACCAATAATATTCATCGCAATGAGTTAACAGAAACAGCTATACATAGCCATTTCAAACATATGTTATCGATGAAGTAAACAAAAAAATTTAAAGTGAACTATAGCAAAAATTATATTTTTGTAAAAAAGTTAAAAGTATATAAATTTCCGTGAAGTAAAGAACTTAAAATTTATAAAAATATGTTGCGGTGGTTCCAAAGTGCTATTAAAAGCTAAGAAAATACAACATGTGCATAAGGTTGTTACAAAAATTGGCAATCAAAATTTTCCTAGTGGTATTTGTTCAAGAAGTCTCAATTCAACAGAATTCAGGAACAAATTGAACACAAATGCTGTTGGAAATGAAGAAGTCCTGGCTAAATTATTAGAGGTCTTATGATAAGCAACTTTAAATATGTATGGGACTTCGTAAGAATTGTGCAATATATGTTGATGCTTGTATGCATTACATGAATGGTTGTCCGGCGAAGTGCACGTTAGCTTCATGTACAAAGTTGCAAAGAAATGTTTTTGAATATTATGGTGGAAACTTAATAGATAATATATACATGTATATATTTTACAAATATTTAAATAAATATATTTATCTAGTGAATTTGGATGCATTCGTATCGATTTAACAATTGCTCGATTCAGTTAATGGATTCGGTGGAAAGTTTTAATATATACGTGAGCCAAGCAATGATCCACATGCTTTTATCATTCATTGCTCTTATTAATCAGCCGCGATTGCCTTATGATATAAATGCGTATTTTTCGATAAAAATGAAGGTAAGCAAAACAATTTCAATACCCTGTGATATAAATACATACCTCTAATAAATTGCATTTTCATTGAAGGTAAATTGTGCCGCTATTATTATCGCATTGTACGCAAGCTATGAAATGAAAACGATACGTTGTTTTGTGAAAAAGCCAAAAACGAAAACGAATTGCAAGCAATAAATGGTAAATGGATCGGTTGACGTTTCAATCACTCCAATGGGTTGTTATGTTGCACCACTTGAAAATACTACGCCTATGAAGCCCAAGTTAAAATCTTAATCATAATTATTAAATATCTTCAAGTAAAAAAAAACAATTTTACTTTATTTGAATTTAAATAAAAGAATTTATTTTCGGTTTGAATATTTATTTGTTAAAGTTTTTTTTTATATAAAGTCATTCTTATAGATACATAAATTTATATATTTTTGCCTGACTCAAAATATTTATAAGTTATATGTACCTACAAAGTAAATTGAAATCTTTGTTTTAATATTTTTCTTGTACTATTTTTTAATTGATTTGTTAAATTTTTTAATTTAAGTTTTTTTTCTTGTTTTTGTTTGTTTTGTATTTATAAAATGCAGAGCTAACGGCCGATGTTGCTAAAGCTCTTTTTTTATATTATCTTGTAATTTTAATTGTAAGGTAGTTCGGTAATAAATAAATAAATAAATTTTTTGTTCTTATTTAAATAATTATTTTAATTCATTTAATTTCAAGTATCGTTAAAACATAAAAATTAAATATAATATATTTAATGTTTTCAATATTTAGATTTAACTCTTAAATACTCAATTATTATACAAAATTTAAAAACAAAACTAACAATTGATTACATTATATTTTCATTTGAATAAAACAATATCAATGAGAGTATATACTCGTATATGTATAATTTGTAAAATTTTACAATGTGTTAAAGATGATTAAAAACAAATATATATTTTTTATAATTAGTTTTGCTATTTGTAATTATTTGTTGTTTAACAAGTATTTCGAAACTGTGTAAGAAATAAAAGTTTTAAGTATAAAAACAAACAAACAAACAATTTAATTTTAATTGTCTAACAGAATAAAAAGTTTAAATAATTTTTAACAAATTTTAAATGTAATATATAAGAGTTTGTGGTTGATATGTATACCTGCTGCTGCCGATTTACTTGTTTGTTCAGATGTGATAGTATTCAGGAAAACACATCATGTCATGTTAACACACAAGTTAATTTGAATTAAGACTGATAATGCACATTAACTCTGTCGTCTGTCTACGCTATTAGCAAACTGCAATTAGAAAAATAAAAGGTTACATATAAATTATAAAAAAATTTAAAGTTAAACTTGTAATATATTGTTTTACCTTGAGATTGTAGTCAAGATTAGTAAAAAAGACCTGCCAACTCAGGGCAATTATTCTTCGTATGGTAAAAACCTTTTTGAATATTAAAATTTTATTTTAATTATTAAAAAAGTGTAAAATAAAAAAATTTGACAGTGGCCCTTATTTTCCGAGTTATGGAACTATGATTTTACACTACATTTTTGAACAAATTATGTCAATATGGGTATCATTTTAAAGCTTTTGGAAATATCTATCAGGTGATGCTAAACTTTTTAAAAAAAAATTAACCTATTAAGAGCCAACTCATTTTTTTTTATTTTTTAAATTTTTACACTATTAAGTACAGTAATACGTAATAAAAAATGTGATAAAAAGCAATTAAATGAATCAATAAAGAAAATAATTTTTGAAAAAAATACCGACTTCAAAACAGATAGAAGGGCACCAGTTATAAACTAAAAATGTAAGAAGTAATCTGTAAGAATTACATTTAAACCAAATAATAGATGCGCCAAAGTTAGCGGAAAAAAGTAAAGACTATGTGAATGTCAAGCATATACTTATTACTGTTCAAAATTTAAGCTATTTTCACCAGCATCCGTCTTTTATGGAGACACCATTCAAGCCGCTGTCAATAACGGTTTCAAAGATAGGGGCACATAGATCAAATAACATCACCTATTCGGATACCCTTTAATTTACAATTTAAAATTAAAGACCTGTTGTTGTAGAGGACTTGGCCACAAAGATTCTTTGTAAATTTTAACTATCTGTCTATAACGGTTAAAAACTTTATCCATATATATCAAATTACATGAACTATTGGGACACCCTTTACATTATAATTCCAAATATTTATACTTGTTATCATACCAGACAAAGTAGTGGATATTCTGCCTAATTTTCAAGTGTTTGTGTTTAACGGTTCAAAAGATAGATAGATAGATAAAAATTACATAATTTTATGGGGACACCCTTTCATTTCTAAATTCAAATTGTATATTTGCTATAGTGGACTTTGCAATACAGGCTCCTTGGGACACCCTTTTATTTCCAAATACAAATTTTATACTTTTTGATATAGCGGACTTAGCAATACAGGTTCTTTGTAAATTTCAGCGGTCTGTGTACAATTGTTCAAAAGTATGGCCATATACATCAAATTAAATGAACTATTGGAGCACCCTTTAATTTAAAATTTTTAATTTTTATACATTTTATTATAACGGTCATAGTAATCGACATTCTGTTAAATTTTCAAGGTTTTGTCTATAACGGTTCAAAAGATAGGCCCAAATAGTTCAAATTACGTTACCTATGGGGACACCCTTTAAATTTATTTTTTTTATTAATTTCTGCTGTTGGGAGCTTTAGCGACACGCAATTTGTTAAAATTTTAATTTGGTGCCCTTTACGGTTCTTAATACACTTAAAAATTATGTATGTTGTATGTGGACACCCTTTAATTTTTG